>JAPDOI010000381.1:0-696064 GCA_029168955.1 Aplectana chamaeleonis | reverse complement strand
GCGGGATGTCACGGAATGTGTGCAGGACATGCAGTAGGAGTGTGCAGGATGTCATGGAATGTGTGCAGGACTTCAATAGGGGTGTGCAGGACATCACGGGTGTGTGCCAGAACAGCTTAGTAGGGTGTGCAAAGATAAGTCATGGAATGTGCAGGACCTCAATAGGGAGTGTGCAGGATGTCACGGCATGTGTGTGCAGAGACTCCTTAGGGTAAGGGTGTGCAAGGACATTAAAGGACGCGGAATGTGAGCAGGACCTCCAATAGGGGTGCAGGCAGGACCTCAATAGGAATGTGTGCAGTGACCACCCAGTAGGGAGTGTGTGTGCAGGATATCATTGAATGTGTGAAGGACCTCAGTAGGGAGTGTGCAGGACTTGTCATGAAGTATGTGCAGAACCTCAGTAGAGTGTGCAGGACATCATGGGACATGTGCAGGATCACTGTAGGGTGTGCAGGATGTGCAGGAATGTGTGCAGTACCTCAGGAGGAATTGTGCAGGACATCATGGGACGTGTGCAGGACCTCAGTAGGAGTGTGCAGGACACATCATGGGACGTGTGCAGGACCACTAATACGGGTGTGCGGGATGTCATGGAGGTCTGTATGCAGTACCTTAGTAGGAGTGTGCAGGATGTCATGGAATGTGTGCAGGACCTCCAATGAGGGTGTGCAGGATGTCACAGGATGTGTGCAGAACCTTAGTAGGAGGTGTGCAGGATGTCATGGAATGTGAGCAGGACCTCAGTAGGGGTGTGCAGGACATCCAATAGAAGTGTGCAGGGCATCATGGGACGTGTGCAGGACCTGCAGTAGTAGTGTGCAGGATATCATGGAATGTGTGCAGTACCTCGGTAGGAGTGTGCAGGTTGTCATGGTGCGTGCTCAGAACCCACAGTAGGGGTGTGCAGGACATCATGGGACATGACGTGCAGGACCGCGATACAGTGTGCAGGATGTCTGGAATATACAGGACACTCGGTAGGAAAGTGTGCAGGACATTATGGGACGTGTGCAGGACCTCGGTAAGGGGTGTGCAGGACATCATGGGACGTGTGCAGGACCGCAACACGGGTGTGCAGGATGTCATGGAATGTGTGCAGGACCTCAGTAGGAGTGTGCAGGATCAATGTCTCATGGAGATGTGGCTGCAGAACCTCAATTGGGGGTGTGTGCAGGATGTCACAGTGTGTGCAGAACCTTAGTAGGAGTGTGCAAGATGTCATGGAATGTGAGCAGGACTCTCAATAGGGGTGTGCAGGACATCATGGAAGTGTGCAAGGGCATTCAGGCATGGGACGTGTGCAGGACCGCAGTAGGAGTGCAAGGACATCATGGGACGTGTGCAGGACCTCAGTAGGGGTGTGCAAGATGTCATGGAGTGTGTGCAGGACCTCAGTAGGAGTGTGCAGGACACCATGGGACGTGTGCACGACCGCAGTAGGGGTGTGTGGGATGTCACGGAATGTGGAGACCAGGTACGGGACCTCCAGGAGGAGTGTGCAGGACATCATGGGGACATCTAGTGCAGACGTGTGAGTGTGCAGGACATCAGAACGTGCAGGACATCATGGGACGTGTGCAGGACCTCCAGTAGGGTGTGCAGGATGTCTAAAGCCCCAGCAGACACCCGCGTGGAATGCAGGACCTCAATAGGACAGGTGTAGGATGCAGAATGTGCAGACATCACAGGACCTCAGTGTGCAGGACCTCCCAGTAGACGTAAGTGTAGGTCAGCAGGACATCATGGAACGTGTGCAGGACCTGTGCAGGTGTGTGCAGGATGTCATGGAATGGGACACACTCCAGGAGGAGTGTGCAGGACATCATGGGACGTGTGCAGGACCGCAATAGGAGTGTGCAGGATGTCATGGAATGTGTGCAGGACCTCAATAGGGAGTGTGCAGAATGTCATGGAACGTGTGCAGGACCTCAGTAGGGGGTGCAGGAAGATGTCATGGAACGTGTGCAGGACCTCAGTAGGAGTGTGCAGGACATCATGGGACGTGTGCAGACCCCAGTAGGGGTGTGCAGGATGTCATGGAATGTGTGCAGGACCTCAGTAGGAGTGTGCAGGACATCATGGGACGTGCAGGACCGCAGTAGGGGTGTGCAGGATGTCATGGGACGTGTGCAGGACCTCAGTAAGAGTGTGCAGGACATCATGGAACGTGTGCAGGACCGCAGTAGGGTGTGCAGGATGTCATGGAATGTGTGCAGGACCTCAGTAGGAGTGTGCAGGACATCATGGGACGTGTGCAGGACCGCAGTAGGAGTGCAGGACATCATGGGACGTGTGCAGGACCGCAGTAGGAGTGTGCAGGACATGTCTGGGACATGTGCAGGACCGCAGTAGGGGTGTGCAGGATGTCATGGAATGTGTGCAGGACCTCAGTAGGAGTGTGCAGGACATCATGGGACGTGTGCAGGACCGCAGTAGTGTGTGTGCAGGATGTCATGGGAATGTGCAGGACCGCAGTAGTGGTGTGCAGGACATCATGGGACGTGTGCAGGACCGCAGTAGGGTGTGCAGGATGTCATGGAATGTGTGCAGGACCTCAGTAGGAGTGTGCAGGACATCATGGGACGTGTGCAGGACCGCAGTAGGGGTGTGCAGGATGTCATGGAATGTGTGTAGAACCTCAGTAGGAGTGTGCAGGACATCATGGGACGTGTGCAGGACTGCAATATATGTGTGCAAGATGTCATGAAATGTGTGCAGGACCCCAGTAGGGGTGTGCAGGATGTCATGGAATGTGTGCATGACCTCAGTAAGAGTGTGCAGGATGTCATGGAATGTGTGCAGGACGCAGCGTAGGAGTGTGCAGGATGTCATGGAATGTGTGCAGGACCTCAGTAGGGGTGTGCAGGAATATAGAAGTGTGCAGGACATCATGGGACGTGCAGGACCGCAGTAGAGGTGTGCAGGACATCATGGGACGTGTGCAGGACCGCAATAGGAGTGTGCAGGACATCATGGGACGTGTGCAGGACCGCAGTAGGGTGTGCAGGACAACATGGGACGAGTGGAGGACCACAGTAGGGTGTGCAGGATGTCATGGAATGTGTGTAGAACCTCAGTAGAAGTGTGCAGGGCGTCATGGGACGTGTGCAGGAGCTCAGTAGGAGTGTGCAGGACATCATGGGACGTGTGCAGGACCGCAGTAGGGGTGTGCAGGAGATCATGGGACATGTGTAGGACCTCAGTAGGGGTGTTCGGGATGTCATGGAATGTGTGCAGGATCTCAGTAGGAGTGTGCAAGACATCATGGGACGTGTGCAGGACCGCAATAGGAGTGTGGAGGATGTCGTGTAACGTGTGCAGGACTTTAGTAGGAGTGTGCGGGACATCATGGGATGTGTGCAGGGCCTCAGTAGGAGTGTGCAGGACATCCTGTGATGGGTGCGGGACCACAGTAGGGGTGTGCAGGATGTCATGGAATGTGTGCAGAACCTCAGTAGAAGTGTGCAGGACATCATGGGACGTGTGCTGGACCGCAGTAGGAGTGTGCAGTACACCATGGGACGTGTGCAGGACCGCAGTAGGGGTGTGCAGAATGTCATGGAATGTGTGCAGGACCTCAGTAGGAGTGTGCGGGACATCATGGGACGTGTGCAGGACCGCAATAGGGGTTTGCAGGATGTCATGGAATGTGTGCAGGAGCTCAGTAGGAGTGTGCAGGACATTATGGGACGTGCAGGACCGCAGTAGGGGTGTGCAGGATGTCATGGAATGTGTGCAGGACCCCAGGAGTGTGAAGGACATCATGCGACGTGTGCAGAACCTCAGTAGGAGTTCGCAGGACATCATGGAATGTATGCAGGATGTCATGGAATGTGTGCAGGACCGTAGTAGGAGTGTGCAGGACATCATGGGACGTGTGCAGGACCGCAGTAGGGGTGTGCAGGATGTCATGGAATGTGTGCAGGACCTCAGTAGAGTGTGCAGGACATCATGGGATGTGTGCAGGACCGCAGTAGGAGTGTGCAGGACTCAGTAGAATGTGTGCAGGACATAATGGAACGTTTGCAGGACCGCAGTAGGGGTGTGCACGATCTCATGGAATGTGTGCAGGGCCTCAGTAGGAGCGTGCAGGACATCATGGGACGTGTGCAGGACCTCAGTAGGAGTGTGCAGGACATCATGGGACGTGTGCAGGGCCGCGGTAAGGGTGTGCAGGATGTCATGGAATGTGTGCATGACATCATTGGACGTGTGCAGGACTGCAGTAGGGGTGTGCAGGATGTCATGGGACGTGCCCAGGACCTCAGTAGGGGTGTGCAGGATGTCATGGGACGTGCGCAGGGCCTCAGTAGCAGTGTGCAGGGCATCATGGGACGTGTGCAGGACCGCAGTAGGGGCGTGCAGGACATCATGGAATGTGTGTGCAGGACCGCAGTAGAGTGTGCAGGACATCATGGGACGTGTGTGCAGGACTCAGTAGGAGGTGTGCAGGATGTCATGGAATGTGTGCAGGACCGCAGTAGGGGTGTGCAGGATGTCATGGAATGTGCAGGACCTCAGTAGGAGTGTGCAGGACATCATGGGACGTGCAGGACCGCAGTAGGGTGTGCAGGATGTCATGGACATGGGACATGCAGGACCGCAGTAGGGGTGTGCAGGATGTCAGGGAATGTGTGGAGGACCTTAGTAAAAGTGTGCAGGACATCATGGGACGTGCAGGACCGCAGTAGGGGTGCACAGGACATCATGATACGTGTGCAGGACCGCAGTAGGGGTGTGTAGAACATCATGGAACGTGTGCAGGACCGCTGTAGGGGTGTGCAGGATGTCATGGAATGTGTGCAGGACCGCAGTAGGGTGCAGGATGTCATGGAATGTGTGCAGGACCTCAGTAGGGGGTGTGCAGACATCATGGGACGTGTGCAGGACCGCAGTAGAGGTGTGCAGGATGTCATGGACGTGTGCAGGACCGCAGTAGGAGTGTGCAGGACATCATGGGACGTGCAGGACCGCAGTAGGGGTGTGCAGGATGTCATGGAATGTGTGCAATACCTCAGTAGTGGTGTGCGCAGGAAATCATGGGACGTGTGCAGGACCGTAGTAGGGGTGTGCAGGATGTCATGAATGTGTGCAGGACCTCAGTAGGAGTGTGCAGGACATCATGGGACGTGCAGGACCGCAGTAGGGTGTGCAGGATGTCATGGAATGTGTGCAGGACCTCAGTAGGAGTGTGCAGGACATCATGGGACGTGTGCAGGACCGCAGTAGGGTGTGCAGGACATCATGGGACGTGTGCAGGACCGCAGTAGGGTGTGCAGGATGTCATGGAATGTGTGCAGGACCTCAGTAGGGGTGTGCAGGACATCATGGGACGTGTGCAGGACCGCAGTAGGGGTGTGCAGGACATCATGGGACGTGTGCAGGACCGCAGTAGGAGTGTGCAGGACATCATGGGACGTGTGCAGGACCGCATAAGGGTGTGCAAGATTTCATGGAATGTGTGCAGGGCCTCAGTAGGAGTGTGCAAGACATCATGGTACGTGTGCAGGACCGCAGTAGGAGTGTGCAGGACATCATGGGACGTGTGCAGGACCGCAGTAGGGTGTGCAAGATTTCATGGAATGTGTGCAGGGCCTCAGTAGGAGTGTGCAGGACATCATGGAATGTGTGCAGGACCTCAGTAGGAGTGTGCAGGACATCATGGACGTGTGTGCAGGATCCCAGTAGTGGTGTGCAGGACGTCGTAGAATGTGTGCAGGACCTCAGTAGGAGTGTGCAGGACATCATGGAACGTGTGAAAGACCTTAGTAGGAGTGTGCAGGACATCATGGGACGTGTGCAGGACCGCAGTAGAGGTGTGCAGGATGTCATGGAATGTGTGCAGGACCTCAGTAGGGGTGTGCAGGACATCATGGGACGTGTGCTGGACCGCAGTAAGAGTGCGCAGGACATCATGGGACGTGTGCAAGACCGTAGTAGGGGTGTCCAGGATGTCATGGAATGTGTGCAGGACCTCAGGAGTGTGCAGGACATCATGGAACGTGTGCAGGATGTCATGGAGTGTGCAGGACCTCAGTAGATGTGCAGGACATCAGTAGGGACGTGTGCAGGATGTCATGGAATGTGTGCAGGACCTCAGTAGGAGTGTGCAGGACATCATGGGACGTGTGCAGGACCGCAGTAGGGTGTGCAGGAACATCATGGGACGTGCAGGATGGTGCAGTGCAGCAGTAGGGTGTGCAGGACATCATAGGAGGTGTGCAGGACAGCAGTAGGGGTGTGCAGGACATCATACGACGTGTGCAGGACCGCAGCAGGAGTGTACAGGACATCATGGGACGTGTGCAGGACCGCAGAAGGGATCTGCAGGATGTCATGGAATGTGTGCAGGACATCATGGGACGTGTGCAGGACCGCAGTAGGGGTGTGCAGGGTGTCATGGAATGTGTGTAGGACATCATGGGACGTGTGTAGGACCGCAGTAGGGGTGTGCAGGATGTCATGGAATGTGTGCAGGACCTCAGTAGGAGTGTGCAGGACATCATGGGACGTGTGCAGGACCGCAGTAGGGGTGTGCAGGATGTCATGGAATGTGTGCAGGACCTCAGTAGGAGTGTGCAGGACATCATGGGGCGTGTGCAGGAATGCAGTAGTGTGTGTAGGACATCATGGGACGTGTGTAGGACCGCAGTAGGGGTACGCAGGACATCATGGGACGTGTGCAGGACCGCAGTAGGGGTGTGCAGGATGTCATGGAATGTGTGCAGGACCTCAGTAGGAGTGTGCAGGACACCATGGGACGTGTGCAGGACCGCAGTAGGGATGAGCAGGATGTCATGGACGTGTGCAGGACCGCAGTAGGGGTGTGCAGGATGTCATGGAATGTGTGCAGGACCTCAGCAGGATGTGCAGGACATCACGGGACGTGTGCAGGACCTCAGTAGCAGTGTGCAGTACACCATGGGACGTGTGCAGGACCGCAGTAGGGGTGTGCAGGATGTCATGGAATGTGTGCAGGAGCTCAGTAGGAGTGTGCAGGAACCTCAGTAGGAGTGTGCAGTACACCATGGGACGTGTGCAGGACCGCAGTAGGGGTGTGCAGGATGTCATGGAATGTGTGCAGGACCTCAGTAGGAGTGTGCAGGACATCATGGGACGTCTGCAGGACCGCAGTAGGGGTGTGCAGGACATCATTCGACGTGTGCAGGACCGCAGTAGGGGTGTGCAGGATGTCATGGAATGTGTGCAGGACCTTAGTTGGAGTGTGCAGGACATCATGGGTCGTGTGCAGGTCCGCAGTAGGGGTGTGCAATATTTCATTGAGTGTGTGCAGGACCGCAGTAGGGGTGTGCAGGACGTTATGGAATGTGTGCAGGACCCCAGTAGGGTGTGCAGGACATCATGGACGTGCAGGACCGCAGTAGAGGTGTGCAGGATGTCATGGAACGTGTGTGCAGGACCTCAGTAGAAGTGTGCAGGACATCATACGACGTGTGCAGGAATGCAGTAGGGGTGTGCAGGATGTCATGGTATGTGTGATGGACCTCGGTAGGAGGGTGCAGGACATCCTGATACGTGTGCAGGACCGCAGTAGGGGTGTGCAGGATGTCAGGGAATGTGTGGAGGACCTTAGTAAAAGTGTGCAGGACATCATGGGACGTGAGCAGGATCGCAGTAGGAGTGTGCAGGACATCATGGAGCTTGTGCAGGACCGCAGTAGGGGTGTGCAGGACATCATGGGACGTGTGCAGGACCGCAGTAGGGTGTGCAGAACATTATGGAACGTGTGCAGGATCCCAGTAGGGGTGCAGGATGTCATGGAATGTGCAGGACCTCAGTAGGAGTGTGCAGGACATCATGGGACGTGTGCAGGACCGCAGTAGAGGGTGTGCAGGATGTCATGGAATGTGTGCAGGACCTCAGTAGGAGTGTGCAGGACATCATGGGACGTGTGCAGGACCGCAGTAGGGGTGTGCAGGATGTCATGGAATGTGTGCAGGACCTCAGTAGGAGTGTGCAGGACATCATGGGACGTGTGCAGAATCGCAGTAGGAGTGTGCAGGATGTCATGGGACGTGTGCAGGACCGCAGTAGGGGTGTGCGGGATGTCATGGAATGTGTGCAGGAACTCAGTAGTAGTGTGCAGGACATCATGGAACGTGTGCAGGACCTCAGTAGGGAAATGCAGACCATTATGGGTCGTGTGCAGGACCGCAGTAGGAGTGTGCAGGACATCATGGGACGTGTGTAGGACCGCAGTAGGGGTGTGGAAGATTTCATGGAATGTGTGCAGGACCTCGGTAGGAGTGTGCAGGACATCATGGGACGTGCAGGACCGCAGTAGGGGTGTGCAGGATGTCATGGAATGTGAGCAGGACCTTAGTAGGAGTGTGCAGGACATTATGGGACGTGTGCAGGACCGCAGTAGGGGTGTGCAGGACATCATGGGACGTGTGCGGGACCGCTGCAGGGGTATGCAGGATGTCATGGAATGTGTGCAGGACCTTAGTGAGAGTGTGCAGGACATCATGGAACGTGAGCAGGACTGCAGTAGGGGTCAGCAGGACATCATACGACGTGTGCAGGACTACAGTAGTGGTGTGCAGGATGTCATGGAATGTGTGCAGGGCCTCAGTAGTAGTGTGAAGGACATCATGGGACGTGAGCAGGACCTCAGTAGGAGTGTGCAGGACATCATGGAACGTGAGCAGGACTGCAGTAGGGGTGTGCAGGATGTCATGGAATCTGTGGAGGACCTCAGTAGGGGTGTGCAGGAAATCATGGGACGTGTGCAGGACCGCAGTAGGGGTGTGCAGGGTGTCATGGAATGTGTGGAGGACCTGAGTAGGGGTGTGCAGGAAATCATGGGACGTGTGCAGGACTGCAGTAGGGGTGTGCAGGATGTCATGGAATGTGTGCAGGACCTCAGTAGGAGTGTGCAGGACATCATGGGACGTGTGCAGGACCGCAGTAGGAGTGTGCAGGACATCCTGTGACGTGTGCAGGACCGCAGTAGGGGTGTGTAGGATGTCATGGAATGTGTGCAGGACCTCCGAAGGAGTGTGCAGGGTGTCATGGAATGTGTGCAGGACCGCAGTAGGGGTCTGCAGGATGTCATGGAATGTGTGCAGGACCTCAGTAGGAGTGTGCTGGACATCATGGGACGTGCAGGACCGCAGTAGGGGTGTGCAGGGTGTGATGGAATGTGTGCAGGACTCAGTAGGAGTGTGCAGGACATCATGGGACGTGTGCAGGACCGCAGTAGGGGTGTGCAGGATGCCATGGAATGTGTGCAGGACCTCAGTAGGAGTGTGCAGGACATCATGGGACGTGTGCAGGACCGCAGTAGGGGTGTGCAGGACATCATGGGACGTGTGCAGGACCGCAGTAGGGGTGTGCAGGATGTCATGGAATGTGTGCAGGACCTCAGTAGGAGTGTGCAGGACATCATGGGACGTGTGCAGGACCGCAGTAGGGGTGTGCAGGATGTCATGAAATGTGTGCAGGATCTCAGTAGGAGTAGGCAGGACATCATGGGACGTGTGCAGGACCGCAGTAAGGGTGTGCAGGATGTCATGGAATGTGTGCAGGACCTCAGCAGGAGTGCGCAGGACCGCATTAGGGGTGTGCAGGATGTCATGAAATGTGTGCAGGATCTCAGTAGGAGTAGGCAGGACATCATGGGACGTGTGCAGGACCGCAGTAAGGGTGTGCAGGATGTCATGAAATGTGTGTAGGATCTCAGTAGGAGTAGGCAGGACATCGTGGGACGTGTGCAGGACCGCAGTAAGGGTGTGCAGGATGTCATGGAATGTGTGCAGGACCTCAGTAGGGGTATGCGGGATGTCATGGAATGTGTGCAGGACCTCAGTAGGAGTGTATAGGACATCATGGGACGTGTTCAGGACCGCAGTAGGGGTGTGCAGGATGTCATGAAATGTGTGCAGGACCTCAGTAGGAGTGCGCAGGACATCATGAGACGTGTGCAGGACCGCAGTAGGGGTGTGCAGGATGTCATGGAATGTGTGCAGGACCTTAGTAAAAGTGTGCAGGACATCATGGGACGTGTGCAGGACCGCAGTAGGGGTGTGCAGGATGTCATGGAATGTGTGCAGGACCTTAGTAAGAGTGTGCAGGAAATCATGGGACATGTGCAGAACCGCAGTAGGGGTGTGCAGGACATCATACGACGTGTGCAGGACCGCAGCAGGGGTGTGCAGAATGTCATGGAATCTGTGGAGGACCTGAGTAGGGGTGTGCAGGAAATCATGGGACGTGTGCAGGACCGCAGTAGGGGTGTGCAGGGTGTCATGGAATGTGTGCAATACCTCAGTAGGAGTGTACAGGACATCATGGAACGTGTGCAGGACTGCAGTAGGGGGTGTGCAGGATGTCATGGAATCTGTGGAGGACCTCAGTAGGGGTGTGCAGGAAATCATGGGACGTGTGCAGGACCGCAGTAGGGGTGTGCAGGGTGTCATGGAATGTGTGCAATACCTCAGTAGGAGTGTGCAGGACATCATGGGACGTGTGCAGGATGTCATGGAATGTGTGCAAAACCTTAGTAGGACTGTGCAGGACATCATGGGACGTGTGCAGGACCGCAGTAGGGGTGTGCAGGATGTCATGGAATGTGTGGAGGACCTTAGTAAAAGTGTGCAGGACATTATGGGACGTGTGCAGGACCGCAGTAGGGGTCAGCAGGACATCATACGACGTGTGCAGGACTGCAGTAGGGGTGTGCAGGATGTCATGGAATGTGTGCAGGACCGCAGTAGGAGTGTGCAGGATGTCATGGAATGTGTGCAGGACCTCAGTAGGAGTGTGAAGGACATCATGGGACGTGTGCAGGACCGCAGTAGGGGTGTGCAGGATGTCATGGGACGTGTGCAGGACCGCAGTAGGGGTGTGCAGGATGTCATGGAATGTGTGCAGGACCTCAGTAGGAATGTGCAGGACATCATGGGACGTGTGCAGGACCGCAGTAGGGGTGTGCAGGATGTCATGGAATGTGCGCAGGACCTCAGTAGGAGTGTGGAGGACATCATGGGACGGGTGGAGGGCTGCAGTAGGGGTGTGCAGGATGTCATGGAATGTGTGCAGGACCTCAGTAGGGTTGAGCAGGACATCATGGGACGTGCAGGACCGCAGTAGTGTGTGCAGGACATCATGGGACGTGTGCAGGACCGCAGTAGGAGTGTGAAGGGTGTCATGGAATGTGTGTAGGACCGCAGTAGAGTGTGCAGGACATCATGGAAGACGTGTGCAGGACCGCAGTAGGGTTGTGTAGGACATCATGGGACGTGTGTAGGACCGCAGTAGGGGTCTGCAGGTTGTCATGGAGTGTGTGCAGGACCTCTGTAGGAGTGTGCAGGACCGCAGTAGGGGTATGCAGGACATCATAGGAGGTGTGCAGGACCGCAGTAGGGGTGTGCAGGATGTCATGGAATGTGTGCAGAACCTTAGTAGGAGTGTGCAGGAGGTGTGCAGGACCGCAGTAGGGGTGTGCAGGAAATCATGGGACGTGTGCAGGACCGCAGTAGGGGTGTGCAGGATGTCATGGGACGTGTGCAGGACCGCAGTAGGAGTGTGCAGGACATCATGGGACGTGCAGGACCGCAGTAGGGGTGTGCAGGATGTCATGGAATGTGTGCAGGACCTCAGTAGGAGTGTGCAGGACATCATGGGACGTGTGCAGGACCGCAGTAGGGGTGTGCAGGATGTCATGGAATGTGTGCAGGACCTCAGTAGGAGTGTGCAGGACATCATGGGACGTGCAGGACCGCAGTAGGGGTGTGCAGGATGTCATGGAATGTGTGCAGGACCTCAGTAGGAGTGTGCAGGACATCATGGGACGTGTGCAGGACCGCAGTAGGGGTGTGCAGGATGTCATGGAATGTGCAGGACCTCAGTAGGAGTGTGCAGGACATCATGGGACGTGCAGGACCGCACTAGGGGTGTGCAGCATGTCATGGAATGTGTGCAAGACCTCAGTAGGGGTGTGCAGGACATCAAGGGACGTGTGCAGGACCGCAGTAGGGGTGTGCAGGATATCATGGAATGTGTGCAAGACCTCAGTAGGAGTGTGCAGGACATCAAGGGACGTGTGCAGGACCGCAGTAGGGGTGTGCAGGATATCATGGAATGTGTGCAAGACCTCAGTAGGAGTGTGCAGGACATCATGGGACGTGTGCAGGACCGCAGTAGGGGTGTGCAGAATGTCATGGAATGTGTGCAAGACCTCAGTAGGGGTGTGCAGGACATCAAGGGACGTGTGCAGGACCGCAGTAGGGGTGTGCAGGATATCATGGAATGTGTGCAAGACCTCAGTAGGAATGTGCAGGACATCATGGGACGTGTGCAGGACCGCAGTAGGGGTGTGCAGGACATCATGGGACGTGTGCAGGACCGCAGTAGGAGTGTGCAGGACACCATAGAACGTGTGCAGGACCGCAGTAGGGGTGTGCAGGATATCATGGAATGTGTGCAAGACCTCAGTAGGAGTGTGCAGGACATCATGGGACGTGTGCAGGACCGCAGTAGGGGTGTGCAGGATATCATGGAATGTGTGCAAGACCTCAGTAGGAGTGTGCAGGACATCATGGGACGTGTGCAGGACCGCAGTAGGAGTGTGCAGGACACCATAGAACGTGTGCAGGACCACAGTAGGGGTGTGCAGAGTGTCATGGAATGTGTGCAAGACCTTAGTAGGAGTGTGCAGGACATCATGGGACGTGTGCAGGACCGCAGTAGGGGTGTGCAGGACATCATGGGCCGTGAGCAGGACCGCAGCAGGAGTGTGCAGAATGTCATGGAATGTGTGCAAGACCTCAGTAGGAGTGTGCAGGACATCATGGGACGTGTGCAGGACCGCAGTAGGAGTGTGCAGGACATCATGGGACGTGTGCAGGACCGCAGTAGGGTGTGCAGGATGTCATGGAATGTGTGCATGACTTCAGTGGAGTGTGCAGGACATCGTGGAACGTGTGCAGGACCCAAGTAGGGGTGTGCAGGATGTCATGGAATGTGTGCAGGACCTCAGTAGGAGTGTGCAGGACATCATGGGACGTGTGCAGGACCGCAGTAGGGGTGTGCAAGATGTCATGGAATGTGTGCAGAACCTCAAAAGGAGTGTGCAGGACAACATGGAACGAGTGGAGGACCACAGTAGGGTGTGCAGGATGTCATGGAATGTGTGTAGAACCTCAGTAGGAGTGTGCAGGACATCATGGGACGTGTGCAGGACCGCAGTAGGGGTCTGCAGGATGTCATGGAATGTGTGCAGGACCTCAGTAGGAGTGTGCAGGACCGCAGTAGGGGTGTGCATGACATCATGGGACGTGTGCAGGACAGCAGTAGGGGTGTGCAGGACATCATGAGACGTGTTCAGGACCGCAGTAGGGGTCTGCAGGATGTCATGGAATATGTGCAGGACCTCAGTAGGAGTGGCAGGATGTCATGGAATGTGTGCAGGACCTCAGTAGGAGTGTGCAGGACATCATGGGACGTGCAGGACCGCAGTAGGGGTGTGCAGGATGTCATGGGACGTGTGCAGGACCTCAGTAGGAGTGTGCAGGACATCATGGGACGTGTGCAGGACCGCAGTAGGGGTGTGCAGGACATCATGGGACGTGTGCAGGACCGCAGTAGGGGTGTGCATGACATCATGGAATGTGTGCAAGACCTCAGTAGGAGTGTGCAGGACATCATGGGACGTGTGCAGGACCGCAGTAGGGTGTGCAGGACATCATGGGACGTGCAGGACCGCAGTAGGAGGTGTGCAGGATGTCATGGAATGTGTGCAGGACCTCCGTAGGAGTGTGCAGGACACCATGGAACGTGTGCAGGACCGCAGTAGGGGTGTGCAGGATGTCATGGAATGTGTGCAGGACCTCAGTTGGAGTGTGCAGGACACCATGGAACGTATGCAGGACCGCAGTAGGGGTCTACAGGATGTCATGGAATGTAAGCAGGACCTCGGTAGGAGTGTGCAGGACATCATGGGACGTGCAGGACCGCAGTAGGGGTGTGCAGGACATCATGGAATGTGTGCAGGACCTCAGTAGGAGTGTGCAGGACATCATGGGACGTGCACAGGACCGCAGGGTGTGCAGGATGTCATGGAATGTGTGCAGGACCTCAGTAGGAGTGTGCAGGACATCATGGGACGTGTGCAGGACCGCAGTAGGGTGTGCAGGATGTCATGGAATGTGTGCAGGACCTCAGTAGGAGTGTGCAGGACCGCAGGATGTCATGGAATGTGCAGGACCTCAGTAGGATGTGCAGGACATCATGGGACGTGTGCAGGACCGCAGTAGGGGTGTGCAGGATGTCATGGAATGTGTGCAGGACCTCAGTAGGTGTGCATGACATCATGGGACGTGTTCAGGACCGCAGTAGGGGTGTGCAAGATGTCATGAAATGTGTGCAGTACCTTAGTAGGAGTGTGCATGACATCATGGGACGTGTTCAGGACCGCAGTAGGGGTGTGCAAGATGTCATGGAATGTGTGCAGGACCTCAGTAGAGTTGTGCAGGGCATCATGGGACGTGCAGGACCGCAGTAGAGTGTGCAGGACATCATGGGACGTGTGCAGGACCTCACAGGGGTGTGCAGGATGTCATGGAATGAGTGCAGGACCGCAGTAGGGGTGTGCAGGCCATCATGGGCCGTGTGCAGGACCGCAGTAGGGGTGTGCAGAACATCATGGGGCGTGTGCAGGACCGCAGTAGGGGTGTGCAGAATGTCATGGAATGTGTGCAGGACCTCAGTAGGAGTGTGCAGGACATCATGGGACGTGTGCAGGACCGCAGTAGGGGTGTGCAGGATGTCATGGAATGTGTGCAGGACCTCAGTAGGAGTGTGCAGGACATCATGGACGTGTGCAGGACCGCAGTAGGGGTGTGCAGGACATGTCATGGACGTGTGCAGGACCTCAGTAGGGTGTGCAGGACATCATGGGACGTGTTCAGGTCCGCAGTAGGGGTGTGCAGGACATCATGGAATGAGTGCAAGACCTCAGTAGGAGTGTGCAGGACATCATGGGACGTGTGCAGGACCGCAGTAGTAGTATGCAGGACATCATGGGACGTGTGCAGGACCGCAATAGGGGTGTGCAGGATGTCATGGAATGTGTGTAGGACCTCAGTAGGAGTGTGCAAGACATCATGGGACGTGTGCAGGACCTCAGTAGGAGTGTGCAGGTCATCATGGGGCGTGTGCAGGACCGCAGTAGGGGTGTGCAGGATGTCATGGAACGTGTGCAGGACCTCAGTTGTAGTGTGCAGGATGTCATGGAATGTGTGCAGGACCTCAGTAGATATGTGCAGGACATCATGGAACTAGTGCAGGACTGCAGTAGGGGTGTACAGGATGTCATGGTATGTGTGCAGTACCTCGGCAGGAGTGAGCAGGACATCATGGGACGTGTGCAGGACCCCAGTAGAGGTGTGCAGAACGTCATGGAATGTGTGCAGGACCTCAGTAGGAGTGTGCAGGACATCATGGGACGTGCGCAGAACCGCAGTAGGGGTGTGCAGGATGTCATGGAATGTGCGCAGGACCTCAGTAGGAATGCGCAGGACATCATCGGACGTGTTCAGGACCGCAGTAGGGATGTGCAGAAATTCATAGGACGTGTGCAGGATCCCACTAGGGGTGTGCAGGACGACATGGAATGTGTGCAGGACCTCAGTAGGTGTGTGCAGGACATCATGGGACGTGTGCAGGACCGAAATAGGGGTGTGCGGGATGTCATGGAATGTGTGCAGGACCTTAGTAGGAGTGTGCGGGACATCATGGGACGTGCAGGACCGCAGTAGGGGTGTGCAGGATGTCATGGAATGTGTGCAGGACCTCAGTAGGAGTGTGCAGGACATCATGGGACGTGTGCAGGACCGCAGTAGGGGTGTGCAGGTGCAGCAGGATCATGGACGTGTGCAGGACCGCAGTAGGGTGTGCAGGACATGTCATGGAATGTGTGCAGGACCTCCGTAGGAGTGTGCAGGGTGTCATGGAATGTGTGCAGGACCGCAGTAGGTGTCTGCAGGATGTCATGAAATGTGTGCAGAACCTCAGTAGGAGTGTGCAGCACATCATGGGACGTGTGCAGGACCGCAGTAGGGGTGTGCAGGGTGTCATGGAATGTGTGCAATACCTCAGTAGGAGTGTGCAGGACATCACGGGAAGTGTGCAGGATGTCATGGTATGTGTGATGGACCTCGGTAGGAGTGTGCAGGACATCATGGAACGTGTGCAGGACCGCAGTAGGGGTGTGCAGGACATCATGGAACGTGTGCAGGACTGCAGTAGGGGTGTGCAGGATGTCATGGAATCTGTGGAGGACCTCAGTAGGGGTGTGCAGGAAATCATGGGACGTGTGCAGGACTGCAGTAGGGTGTGCAGATGTCATGGAATGTGCAGGACTGTGCAGGACCGCAGTAGGACGTGTGCAGGACCGCAGTAGGGGTGTGCAGGATGTCATGGAATGTGTGCAGGACCTCAGTAGGAGTGTGCAGGACATCATGGGGACGTGCAGGACCGCAGGGACGTGTGTGCAGGATGTCATGGAATGTGTGCAGGACCTCAGTAGGAGTGTGCAAAACATCGTGGGACGTGTGCAGGCAGTAGGGGTGTGCAGGATGTCATGGAATGTGTGCAGGACCTCAGTAGGAGTGTGCAGCACATCCTGGGACGTGTGTAGGACCGCAGTAGGAGTGTGCAAGACATCAAGGGACATGTGCAGGACCGCAGTAGGGGTGTGCAGGACATCATGGGGCATAGGCAGGACCGCAGTAGAGGTGTGCAGGATGACATGGAATGTGTGCAGGCACTCAGGAGGACTGTGCAAGACATCATGGGACGTGTGCAGGACCGCAGTAGGGTGTGCAGGATGTCATGGAATGTGCAGGACCAGTAGAGTGTGCAGGACATCAAGGGACGTGTGCACGACCGCAGTAGGGGTGTGCAGGATATCATGGAATGTGTGCAAGACCTCAGTAGGAATGTGCAGGACATCATGGGACGTATGCAGGACCGCAGTAGGGGTGTGCAGGACATCATGGGACGGGTGCAGGCCCGCAGTACGGGTGTGCAGGGTGTCATGGAGTGTGTGCAGTACCTCAGTAGGAAGGTGCATGACATCATTGGACGTGTGCAGGACAGCAGTAGGGGTGTGCAGAGTGACATGGAATGTGTGCAAGACCTAAGTAGGAGTGTGCAGGACATCATGGGACGTGTGCAGGACCGCAGTAGGGGTGTGCAGGATATCATGGAATGAGTGCAAGACCTTAGTAGGAGTGTGCAGGACATCAAGGACGTGTGCAGGACCGCAGTAGGAGTGGGCAGGACATCAAGGGACGTGCAGGACCGCAGTAGGGTGTGCAGGATGTCATGGAATGTGTGCAGGACCTCAGTAGGAGTGTGCAGGACATCATGGGACGTGTGCAAGACCTCAGTAGGAGTGTGCAGGATATCATGGGACGTGTGCAGGACCGCAGTAGGGGTGTGCAGGATATCATGGAATGTGTGCAGGACCTCAGTAGGAGTGGTGTGCAGGACATCATGGAACGTGTGCAGGACCGCAGTGGGTGTGCAGGACATCAGTGGGATGCAGTGTGCAGGACAACCGCAGTAGGAGTGTGCAGGATGTCATGGAATGTGTGCAGGACCTCAGTAGGGGTGTGCAGGACATCATGGGACGTGCGCAGAACCGCAGTAGGGATGTGCAGGATATCATGGAATGTGCAGGACCTCAGTGGGAGTGTACAGGATATCATGGGACGTGTGCAGGTCCGCAGTAGGGGTGTGCAGAAAGTCATGGATTGTGTGCAGGATCTCGGTAGGAGTGTGCAGGACATCATGGGACGGGTGCAGGACCGCAGTAGGGATGTGCAGGGTGTCATGGAATGTGTGCAAGACCTCAGTAGGAGTGTCCAGGACATCATGGAACGTGTGCAGGACCGCAGTAGGGGTGTGCAGGATGTCATGGAATGTGTGCAGGACCTTAGTAAGAGTGTGCAGGACATCATGGGACGTGTGCAGGACCGCAGTATGTGGGTGCAGGACATCATGGGACGTGTGCAGGACCGCAGTAGAGGTGTGCACGATGTCATGGAATGTGTGCAGGACCTTAGTTGGAGTGTGTAGGACATCATGGGACGGGTGCAGGACCGCAGTAGGGGTGTGCAGGGTGTCATGGAATGTGTGCAATACCTCAGTAGGAGTGTGCAGGACATCATGGGACGTGCAGGACCGAAGTAGGGGTGTGCAGGATGTCATGGAATCTGTGGAGGACCGCAGTAGGGGTGCGCAGGACATCATGATACGTGTGCAGGACCGCAGTAGGGGTGTGTAGAACATCATGGGACGTGTGCAGGACCGCTGTAGGGGTGTGCAGGATGTCATGGAATGTGTGCACTACCTCAGTAGGAGTGTGCAGGACATCATGGGACGTGTGCAGGACCGCAGTAGGGGTGTGCAGGACATCATGATACGTGTGCAGGACCGCAGTAGGGGTGTGCAGGATGTCATGGAATGTGCAGGACTGCAGTCATGGGACGTGTGCAGGATGCATGGAATGTGTGCAGGACAGCAGTAGGTGTGTGCAGGACATCATGGGACGTGTGCAGGACCGCAGTAGAGGTGTGCACGATGTCATGGAATGTGTGCAGGACCTTAGTAAGAGTGTGCAGGACATCATGGGACGTGTGCAGGACCGCAGTAGGGGTGTGCAGGACATCATGGGACGTGTGCAGGACCGCAGTAGGGGTGTGCAGGATGTCATGGAATGTGTGCAGGACCTCAGTAGGAGTGTGCAGGACATCATGGGACGTGTGCAGGACCGCAGTAGGGGTGTGCAGGACATCATGGGACGTGTGCAGGACCGCAGTAGGGGTGTGCAGGATGTCATGGAATGTGTGCAGGACCTCAGCAGGATGTGCAGGACATCACGGGACGTGTGCAGGACCGCTGTAGAGGTGTGCAGGATGTCATGGAATGTGTGCAGGACCTCAGTAGGAGTGTGCAGGACATCATGGAACGTGTGCAAGACCTCAGTAGGAGTGTGCAGGACATCATGGAACGTGTGCAGGACCGTAGTAGGAGTGGGCAGGACATCATGGGACGTGTGCAGGACCTTAGTAAGAGTGTGCAGGACATCATGGGACGTGTGCAGGACCGCAGTAGGGGTGTGCAGGGTGTCATGGAATGTGTGTAGGACATCATGGGACGTGTGTAGGACCGCAGTAGGGGTCTGCAGGTTGTCATGGAGTGTGTGCAGGACCTCTGTAGGAGTGTGCAGGACCGCAGTAGGGGTGTGCAGGATGTCATGGAATGTGTGCAGGACCTCGGTAGATGGCTGCAGGACATCATGGGACGTGTGCAGGACCGCAGTTGAGGTGTGCAGGACATTATGGAACGTGTGCAGGACCGCAGTAGAGGTGTGCACGATGTCATGGAATGTGTGCAGGACCTTAGTAAGAGTGTGCAGGACATCATGGGACGTGTGCAGGACCGCAGTAGGGGTGTGCAGGGTGTCATGGAATGTGTGCAGGACCGCAGTAGGGGTGTGCAGGAAATCATGGGACGTGTGCAGGATGTCATGGAATGTGTGCAGAACCTTAGTAGGAGTGTGCAGGACAGCAGTAGGGGTGTGCAGGACATCATACGACGTGTGCAGGACCGCAGAAGGGATCTGCAGGATGTCATGGAATGTGTGCAGGACCTCGGTAGGAGGGTGCATCATGGGACGTGTGCAGGACCGCAGTAGGGGTGTGCAGGATGTCATGGGACGTGTGCAGGACCGCAGTAGGAGTGTGCAGGACATCATGGAATGTGTGCAGGACCGCAGTAGGGGTGTGCAGGATGTCATGGAATGTGTGCAGGACATCATGGGAGTGTAGTGCAGTAGAGTGCAGGATGATATGTGCAGGACCGCAGTAGGAGTGTGCAGGACATCATGGGACGTGTGCAGGACCGCAGTAGGGTGTGCAGGATGTCATGGAATGTGTGCAGGACCTCAGTAGGAGTGTGCAGGACATCATGGGACGTGTGCAGGACCGCAGTAGGGTGTGCAGGACATCATGGGACGTGGGCAGGACCGCAGTAGCCGTGTGCAGGATGTCATGGAGGGTGTGCAGGGCCTCAGTAGGAGTGCGCAGTACATCATCGGACCTGTCCAGGACCGCAGGAGGGGTGTGCAGGACATCATGGGACGTGCAGGACCTAAGTAAGGGTGTGCAGGACATCGTGGGACGTGTGCAAGACCTCAGTAAGGGCTTGCAGGACGTCATGGAATGTGTGCCGGACCTCAGTAGGAGTGTGCAGGACATCATTGGAACGTGTGCAGGACCCCAATAGGGTGTTCAAGACGTCCTGGAATGTGTGAAGGACCTTAATAGGGGTGTGCAGGACATCAGTAGAAGTGTGCAGGACCAGTAGTAGGTGTGCAGGACATCATGGGACGTGTGTGCAGGACCTCAGCAGGAGTGTGCAGGACATAATGGGAAGTGTGCAGGACCGCTGTAGAGGTGTGCAGAATGTCATGGAATGTGTGCAGGACCTCAGTAGGAGTGTGCAGGACACCATGGGACGTGTGCAGGACCGCAGAAGGGATGAGCAGGATGTCATGGACGTGTGCAGGACCGCTGTAGAGGTGTGCAGGATGTCATGGAATGTGTGCAGGACCTCAGCAGGAGTGTGCAGGACACCATGGGACGTGTGCAGGACCACAGTAGGGTGTGCAGGACATCAGGACGTAGAGTGTGCAGGACCGCAGTAGAGGTGTGCACGATGTCATGGAATGTGTGCAGGACTTCAGTACGAGTGAGCAGGACATCATGGGACGTGTGCAGGACCGCAGTAAGGGTGTGCAGTATGTCAAGGAATGTGTGCAGGACCTCAGTAGGAGTGTGCAGGACATCATGGGACGTGTGCAGGACCGCAGTAGAGTGTGCAGGATGTAATGGAATGTGTGCTGGACCTCAGTAGGAGTGTGTGCAGGAAATCATGGGACGTGTGCAGGATCCCAGTAGGGGTGTGCAGGACGTCATGGAGCGTGTGCAGGACCTCAGTAGGGGTGTGCAGGACGTCATGGAGCTTGTGCAGGACCCCAGTAGGAGTGTGCAGTACATCATGGGACGTGTGCAGGACCGCAGTAGGGGTGTGCAGGACATCATGGGACGTGTGCAGGACCGCAGTAGGGGTGTGCCGAACATCATGGAATGTGTGTAGGACCTCAGTAGGATTATGCAGGACATCATGGGACGTGTGCAGGACCGCAGTAGGGGTGTGCAGGACATCATGGGGCGTGTGCAGAACCGCCGTAGGAGTCTGCAGGATGTCATGGAATATGTGCAGGAGCTCAGTAGGAGTGTGCAGGACATCATGGGACGTGTGCAGGACCGCAGTAGGGGTGTGCAGGATGTCATGGAATGTGTGCAGGACCTCAGTAGGAGTGTGCAGGACATCATGGGACGTGTGCAGGACCGCAGTAGAGGTGTGCAGGATGTCATGGAATGAGTGCAGGACCTCACTAGCAGTGTGCAGGACATCAGGGGACGTGTGCAGGACCGCAGTAGGAGTGTGCAGGATATCATGGGACGTGTGCAGGACCGCAGTAGGGGTGTGCAGGATGTCATGGAATGTGTGCAGGACCTCAGTAGGAGTGTGCAGGACATCATGAAACGTGTGCAAGACCGCAGTAGGAGTGTGCAGGACATCATGGGACGTGTGCAAGACCGCAGTAGGAGTGTGCGGGATGTCATGGAATGTGTGCAGGACCCCAGTAGGGGTGCGCAGAACATCATGGATTGTGTGCAGAATCGCAGTAGGGGTGTGCAGGATGTCATGGAATGTGCGCAGGACCGCAGTAGAGGTGTGCAGGACATCAAGGGACCTGTGCAGGCCCCAGTAGGAGCGTGCAGGACATCATCGAGCGTGTGCAGGATTTCAGTAGGAGTGTGCAGGACATCATGGGACGTGTGCAGGACCGCAGTAGGGGTGTGCAGGACATCATGGAATGTGTGCAGGACCTCAGTAGGAGTGTGCAGGACATCATGGGACGTGCAGGACGACCGCAGTAGGAGTGTGCAGGACATCATGGGACGTGTGCAGGACCTCAGTAGGGGTGTGCAGGACATCATGGAATGTGTGCAGGACCGCAGTAGGGTGTGCAGGATGTCATGGGACGTGTGCAGGACCCCAGTAGGAGTGTGCAGGACATCATGGAACGGGTGCAGGACCGCAGTAGGAGTGTGCAATATTTTATTGATTGTGTGCAGGACCTCAGTAAGAGTGTGCAGGACATCATAAGACGTGTGCAGGACCCCAGTAGTGGTGTGCAGGATGTCATGTACGTGTGCAAGTCCGCAGTAGGGGTGTGCAGGATGTCATGGAATGTGTGCAGGACCTCATGGGGGTGTGCAGGACCGCAGTAGGGGTGTGCAGGACATCATGGGAATGTGCAGGACCCCAGTAGGGATGTGCAGGACATCATGGGACGTGTGCAAGACCACAGTAGGGGTGTGCAAGATGTCATGGAATGTGTGCAGGACCTCAGTAGGAGTGTGCGGGACATCATGGGTCGTGTTTAGGTCCGCAGTAGGGGTGTGCAGGATGTCATGGAATGTGTGCAGGACCTCGGTAGGAGTGTGCAGGACATCATGGGACGTGTGCAGGACCGCAGTAGAGGTGTGCAGGATGTCATGGAATGTGTACAGGAGCTCAGTAGGAGTGTGCAGGACATTATGGGACGTGTGCAGGACCGCAGTAGGGGTGTGCAGGATGTCATGGAATGTGTGCAGGACCTCAGCAGGATGTGCAGGACATCACGGGACGTGTGCAGGACCGCTGTAGAGGTGTGCAGGATGTCATGGAATGTGTGCAGGACCTCAGCAGGATGTGCAGGACATCACGGGACGTGTGCAGGACCGCTGTAGAGGTGTGCAGGACACCATGGGACGTGTGCAGGACCGCAGTAGGGATGAGCAGGATGTCATGGACGTGTGCAGGACCGCAGTAGGGGTGTGCAGGATGTCATGGAATGTGTGCAGGACCTCAGGGAGTGTGCAGACAGTATGTGCAGGACATCATGGAATGTGTGCAGGACCGCAGTAGGGGTGTGCAGGACATCATGGAATGTGTGCAGGACCTGTAGGGGTGTGCAGGATGTCATAGGGAACGTGTGCAGGACCTCGCGTGTGCAGGACCGCAGGATGTGTGGGAACGTGCAGGACCGCAGTAGAGGTGTGCAGGATGTCATGGAATGTGTGCAGGACCTCAGTAGAGTGTGCAGGACATCATGGAATGTGTGCAGGACCGCAGTAGGGGTGTGCAGGATGTCATGTGTGCAGGACCTCAGCAGTAGTGTGCAGGACATCATGGGACGTGCAGGACCGCAGTAGGGGTGTGCAGGATGTCATGGAATGTGTGCAGGACCTCAGTAGAGAGTGTGCAGGTCATCATGGGGCGTGTGCATGGCCGCAGTAGGGGTATGCAGGATGTCATGGAACGTGTGCAGGACCTCAGTTGTAGTGTGCAGGACATCGTGGGACGTGTGCAGGACCGCAGTAGGGGTGTGCGGGATGTCATGAAATGTGTGCAGGACCTCAGTAGGGTTGTGCTGGACATCATAGGACGTGTGCAGAACTGCAGTAGGGGTGTGCAGGATGTCATGGAATGTGTGCAGACCTCAGTAGGAGTGTGCAGGACATCATGGGACGTGTGCAGGACTGCAGTAGGTGTGCAGGATGTCATGGAATGTGCAGGACCTCAGTAGGAGTGTGCAGGACATCATGGGACGTGTGCAGGACCGCAGTAGGGGTGTGCAGGATGTCATGGAATGTGTGCAGGACCTCAGTAGGAGTGTGCAGGACATCATGGGACGTGCAGGACCGCAGTAGGGTGTGCAGGAAATCATGGGACGTGTGCAGGACCGCAGTAGGAGTGTGCAGGGTGTCATGGAATGTGTGCAATACCTCACTAGGAGTGTGCAGGACATCACGGGAAGTGTGCAGGACCGCAGTAGGGGTGTGCAGGATGTCATGGAATGTGTGCAGGACCTCAGTAGGGATGTGCAGGACATCATGGGACGTGTGCAGGACCGCAGTAGGGGTGTGCAGGATGTCATGGAATGTGTGCAGGACCCCGTTGGGGATGTGAAGGACATCATGGGACGTGTGCAGGACCCCAGTAGGGGTGTGCAGGACATCATGGGACGTGTGCAGGACCGCAGTAGGGGTGTGCAAGATGTCATGAAATGTGTGCAGGACCTCAGTAGGGATGTGAAGGACATCATGGGACGTGTGCAGGACCCCAGTAGGGGTGTGCAGGACATCATGGGACGTGTGCAGTACCGCAGTAGGGGTCTACAGGATGTCATCGAATGTGTGCAGGACCTCAGCAGGAGTGTGCAGGACATCATGGCACGTGTGCTGGACCGCAGTAGGGGTATGCGGGATGTCACACTATGTGTGCAGGACCTCAGTAGAAGTGTGCAGGATGTCATGGAATGTGTGCAGGGCCTCAGTAGAAATGTGCAGGACAACATGGGACGTGTGCAGGACTGCAGTAGGGGTGTGCAGGACATCATGGGACGTGTGCAGGACCGCAGTAGGAGTGTGCAGGACACCATGGGACGTGTGCAGGACCGCAGTAGGGGTGTGCAGGATGTCATGGAATGTGTGCAGGACCTCAGTAAGAGTGTGCAGGACATCATGGGACGTGTGCAGGACCGCAGTAGGGGGTGCAGGATGTCATGGAATGTGTGCAGAACCTTAGTAGGAGTGTGCAGGAGGTGTGCAGGACCGCAGTTGAGGTGTGCACGATGTCATGGAATGTGGGCAGGACCTTAGTAGGAGTGTGCAGGACATCATGGGACGTGTGCAGGAGCTCAGTGGGAGTGTGCAGGACATCATGGGACGTGTGCAGGACCGCAGTAGGGGTGTGCAGGACATCATGGGACGTGTGCAGGACCGCAGTAGGGGTGTGCAGGATGTCATGAAATGTGTGCAGGACCTTAGTAGGAGTGTACAGGACATCATGGGACGTGTGCAGGACCGCAGTAGAGGTGTGCAGGATGTCATGAAATGTGTGCAGGACCTCAAAGGGAGTGTGCAGGACATCTTGGGACGTGTGCAGGACCGCAGTAGGGATGTGCAGGGTGTCATGGAATGTGTGCAGGACCTCAGTAGGAGTGTGCAGGACATCATGGGGACCGCAGTAGGGGTATGCAGGACATCATGGGACGTGTGCAGGACCGCAGTAGAGGTGTGCAGGATGTCATGGAATGTGTGCAGGACTGCAGTAGGAGTGTGCAGGACATGATGGGACGTGTGCAGGACCGCAATAGGGGTGTGCAGGATGTCATGGAATGTGTGCAGGACCTCAGGAGGAGTGTGCAGGGTGTGATGGAATGTGTGCAGGACCTCAGGGTGTGCAGGACCTCAGTAGGAGTGTGCAGGACATCATAGGAGGTGTGCAGGACCGCAGTAGAGGTGTGCAGGATGTCATGGAATGTGTGCACGACCTCAGTAGAAGTGTGCAGGACATCATGGAGCGTGTGCAGGACCCCAGTAGGGGTGTGCAGGACATCATGGGACGTGTGCAGGACCGCAGTAGGGGTGTGCAGGATGTCATGGAATGTGTGCAGGACCTCAGTAGGAGTGTGCAGGACATCATGGGACGTGTGCAGGACCTCAGTAGGAGTGTGCAGGACATCATGGGACGTGTGCAGGACCGCCAGTGGGTGTGCAGGATGTCATGGAATGTGTGCAGGACCTCGATAGGAGCGTGCAGGACGTTATGGAATGTGTGCAGGACCCCAGTAGTGGTGTGCAGGATGTCATGGGACGTGTGCACGTCCGCAGTAGGGGTGTGCAGGATGTCATGGAATGTGTGCAGGACCTCAATTGGAGTGTGCAGGACCTCAGTAGAAGTGTGCAGGGCATGTCATGGGGACGTGTGCAGGACCGCAGTAGGAGTGTGCAGGACATCATGGGACGTGTGCAGGACCGCAGTAGGGGTGTGCAAGATGTCATGGAATGTGTGCAGGACCTCAGTAGGAGTGTGCAGGACATCATGGGACGTGTGCAGGACCGCAGTAGGGGTGTGCAAGATGTCATGGAATGTGCAGGACCTCAGTAGGAGTGTGCAGGACATCATGGGACGTGTGCAGGACCGCAGTAGGGGTGTGCAGGATGTCATGGAATGTGTGCAGGACCTCAGTACGAGTGTGCAGGACATCATGGGACGCCTGCAGGAATTCAGTAGGAGTGTGCAGGACACCATGGAACGTGTGCAGGACCGCAGTAGGGGTGTGCAGGATGTCATGGAATGTGTGCAGGACCTCAGTAGGAGTGTGCAGGACACAATGGGACGTGTGCAGGACTGCAGTAGGGGTGTGCAGGATGCCATGGAATGTGTGCAGGACCTCAGTAGGAATGCTCAGGACATCATGGGACGTGTGCAGGGCTGCACTAGGGGTGTGCAACATGTCATGGAATGTGTGCAGGACCTCAGTTGTGGTGTGCAGGACATCATGGGACGTGCGCAGGACCGCAGTAGGGGTGTGCAGGACATCATGAGACGTGTGCAGGACCGCGGTAGGAGAGCGCAGGATGTCATGGAATGTGTGCAGGACCTCAGTAGGGGTGTGCAGGACATTATGTGACGTGTGCAGGACCGCAGCAGGGGTATGCAGGACATCATTCTACGTGTGCAGGACCGCAGAAGGGGTGGGCAGGATGTCATGGAATGTGTGCAGGGCCTCAGTAGGAGTGTGCAGGACATCATGGGGCGTGTGCAGGACCGCAGTAGGGGTGTGCAGGATGTCATGGAATGTGTGCAGGACCTCAGTAGGGGTGTGCAGGATGTCATGGAATGTGTGCAGGGCCTCAGTAGGAGTGTGCAGGACATCATGGCGTGTGTGCAGGACTACAGTAGGGGTGTGCAGGATGTCATCGAATCTGTGGAGGACCTCAGTAGTGGTGTGAAGGAATTCATGGGACGTGTGCAGGACCGCAGTAGGGGTGTGCAGGGTGTCATGGAATGTGTGCAATACCTCAGTAGGAGTGTGCAGGACATCATGGGACGTGTGCAGGACCTCAGTAGGGGTGTGCAGAAAATCATGGGACCTGTGCAGGACCGCAATAGGTGTGTGCAGGATGTCATGGAATGTGTGCTGGGCCTCAGTAGGAGTGTGCAGGACATCATGGGACGTGTGCAGGACCTCAGTAGGAGTGTGCAGGACATCATGGGACGTGTGCAGGACCGCAGTAGGGGTGTGCAGGATGTCATGGAATGTGTGCAACCGCAGTAGGGGTGTGCAGGATGTCATGGAATGTGTGCAGGAGCTCAGTAGGAGTGTGCAGGATGTCACGGAATGTGTGCAGGACCTCAGTAGGAGTGTGCAAGATGTCATGGAATGTGAGCAGGACCTCAATAGGGGTGTGCAGGACCTCAGTAGTGGTGTGCAGGTCATCATGGGGCGTGTGCAGGACCGCAGTAGTGGTGTGCAGGATGTCATGGAATGTGTTCAGGACCTCAGTGGTAGTGTGCAGGACATCATGGGGCGTGTGCAGTACCCCAGTAGGAGTGTGCAGGACATCATGGGACGTGTGCAGGACCGCAGTAGGGGTGTGCAGGATGTCATGGAATGTGTGCAGGACCTCAGTAGGAGTGTGCAGGACATCATGGGACGTGTGCAGGACCTCAGTAGGAGTGTGCAGGACATCATGGGACGTGTGCAGGACCGCAGTAGGGGTGTGCAGGATGTCATGGAATGTGTGCAGGACCGCAGTAGGGGTGTGCAGGATGTCATGGAATGTGTGCAGGACCTCAGTAGGAGTGTGCAGGACATCATGGGACGTGTGCAGGACCGCAGTAGGGGTGTGCAGGATGTCATGGAATGTGTGCAGGACCTCAGTAGGAGTGTGCAGGACATCATGGGACGTGTGCAGGACCGCAGTAGGGGTGTGCAGAATGTCATGGAATGTGTACAGGACCTCAGTAGGAGTGTGCAGGACATCATGGGACGTGCGCAGGACCCCAGTAGGGGTGTGCAGGACATCATGAGACGTGTGCAGGACCGCAGTAGAGGTGTGCAGGATGTCACTGAATGTGTGCAGGACCTCAGTAGGAGTGTGCAGGACATCATGGGACGTGTGCAGGACGGCAGTAGGAGTGAGCCGGATGGCATGGAATGTGCGCAGGACCTCAGTAGGAGTGTGCAGGACATCATGGGACGTGTGCAGGACCGCAGTAGAGGTGTGCAGGATGTCATGGAATGTGTACAGGACCTCAGTAGGAGTGTGCAGGACATCATGGGACGTGTGCAGGACCCCAGTAGGGGTGTGCAGGACATCATACGACGTGTGCAGGACCGCAGTAGGGGTGTGCAGGATGTCATGGAATGTGTGCACTACCTCAGTAGTAGTGTGCAGGACACCATGGGACGTGTGCAGGACCGCAGTAGGGGTATGCAGGACATCATTCTACGTGTGCAGGACCGCAGAAGGGGTGTGCAGGGTGTCATGGAATGTGTGCAATTCCTCAGTAGGAGTGTGCAGGATGTCATGGAATCTGTGGAGGACCTCAGTAGGGGTGTGCAGGATGTCACGGTGTGTGCAGGACCTCAGTAGGAGTGTGCAGGATGTCATGGAATGTGTGCAGGACCTCAGTAGGGGTGTGCAGGACCTCAATAGAAGTGTGCAGAGCATCATGGGACGTGTGCAGGACCTCAGTAGGAGTGTGCAGGACATCATAGGACGTGTGCAGGACCGCAGTAGGGGTGTGCAGGATGTCATGAAGTGTGTGCAGGACCTCCGTAGGAGTGTGCAGGACATCATGGGACGTGTGCAGGACCGCTGTAGAGGTGTGCAGGATGTCATGGAATGTGTGCAGGACATCATGGGACGTGTGCAGGACCGCTGTAGAGGTGTGCAGGATGTCATGGAATGTGTGCAGGAGCTCAGTAGGAGTGTGCAGGACATCATGGGACGTGCGCAGGACCCCAGTAGGGGTGTGCAGGACATCATGAGACGTGTGCAGGACCGCAGTAGGGGTGTGCAGGATGTCATGAAGTGTGTGCAGGACCTCAGTAGGAGTGTGCAGAACATCATGGGACGTGTGCAGGACCGCAGTAGGGGTGTGCAGGATGTCATGGAGTGTGTGCAGGACCTCAGTAGGAGTGTGCAGGACATCATGTGACGTATGCAGGACCGCAGTAGTGGTGTGCAGGATGTCATGGAATGTGTGCAGGAGCTCAGTAGGAGTGTGCAGGACATCATGGGACGTGTGCAGGACCGCAGTAGGGGTGTGCAGGACATCATGGGACGTGCGGAGAACCGCGGTAGGGGTGTGCAGGATGTCATGGAATGTGTGCAGGACCTTAGTAGGAGTGTGCAGGATGTCATGGAATGTGCAGGACCTCAGTAGGGGTGTGCAGGATGTCACGGCGTGTGTGCAGAACCTCAGTAGGAGTGTGCAGGATGTCATGGAATGTGTGCAGGACCTCAATAAGGGTGTGCAGGACCTCAATAGAAGTGTGCAGGGCATCATGGGACGTGTGCAGGACCGCAGTAGAGGTGTGCAGGATGTCATGGAATGTGTGCAGGACCTCAGTAGGAGTGTGCAGGACATCATGGGACGTGCTCAGAACCCCAGTAGGGGTGTGCAGGACATCATGGGACGTGTGCAGGACCGCAGTAGGGGTCTGCAGGATGTCACGGAATGTGTGCAGGACCTCAGTAGGAGTGTGCAGGACATCATGGGACGTGTGCAGGACCTCAGTAGGGTGTGCAGGACATCATGGGACGTGTGCAGGACCGCAGTACGGGTGTGCAGGATGTCACGGAATGTGTGCAGGACCTTAGTAGGAGTGTGCAGGATGTCATGGAATGTGTGCAGGACCTCAGTAGGGGTGTGCAGGATGTCACGGGACGTGTGCAGAACCGCAGTAGGAGTGTGCAAGATGTCATGGAATGTGTGCAGGACCTCAGTAGGGGTGTGCAGGACCTCAATAGAAGTGTGCAGGGCATTATGGGACAGGACCTCAGTAGGAGTGTGCAGGACATCATGGGACGTGTGCAAGACCGCAGTAGGGGTCTACAGGATGTCATGGAATGTGTGCAGGACCTCAGTAGGAGTGTGCAGGACATCATGGGACACGTGCAGGACCGCACTAGGAGTGTGCAGGATGTCGTGAAATGTGTGCAGGACATCATGGGACGTGTGCAGGACCGCAATAGGGGTGTGCAGGATGTCATGGAATGTGTGCAGGACCTCAGGAGGAGTGTGCAGGACATCATGGGACGTGTGCAGGACCGCAGTAGGAGTGTGCAGGACATCCTGTGACGTGTGCAGGACCGCAGTACGGGTGTGCAGGATGTCACTGAATGTATACAGGACCTCAGTAGGAGTGTGCAGGACATCATGGGACGTGTGCAGGTCCGCAGTAGGGGTGTGCAATATTTCATTGAATGTGTGCAGGACCTCAGTAGGAGTGCGCAGGACATCATGGGGCGTGTGCAGGACCGCAGTAGTGGTGTGCCGGGTGTGATGGAATGTGTGCAGGACCTCAGTAGGAGTGTGCAGGACATCATGGGACGTGCGCAGGACCCCAGTAGGGACGTGCAGGACGTCATGGGACGTGTGCAGGACCTCAGTAGGGGTGTGCAAGATGTCACGGAATGTATACAGGACCTCAGGAGGAGTGTGCAGGACATCATGGGACGTGTGCAGGACCTCAGTAGGGGTGTGCAGGACATCATGGGACGTGTGCAGGACCGCAATACGGGTGTGCGGGATGTCACGGAATGTGTGCAGGACCTTAGTAGGAGTGTGCAGGATGTCATGGAATGTGTGCAGGACTTCAATAGGGGTGTGCAGGATGTCACGGAGTGTGTGCAGAACCTTAGTAGGAGTGTGCAAGATGTCATGGAATGTGAGCAGGACCTCAATAGGGGTGTGCAGGATGTCACGGCGTGTGTGCAGAACCTTAGTAGGAGTGTGCAAGATGTCATGGAATGTGAGCAGGACCTCAATAGGGGTGTGTAGGACCTCAATAGAAGTGTGCAGGACCGCAGTAGAGGTGTGCAGGATATCATTGAATGTGTGAAGGACCTCAGTAGGAGTGTGCAGGACATCATGGTATGTGCTCAGAACCCCGGTAGGGGTGTGCAGGACATCATGGGACGTATGCAGGACCGCAGTACGGGTGTGCAGGATGTCATGGAATGTGTGCAGGACCTCAGCAGGAGTGTGCAGGACATCATGGGACGTGTGCAGGACCGCTGTAGAGGTGTGCAGGACATCATGGGACGTGTGCAGGACCGCAATAGGGGTCTGCAGGATGTCATGGAATGTGTGCACGAGCTCAGTAGGAGTGTGCAGGATGTCATGGAATGTGTGCAGGACCTCAGTAGGGGTCTGCAAGATGTCATGGAATGTGTGCAGGACCTTAGTAGGGGTGTGCAGGATGTCATGGAATGTGTGCAGGACCTCAGTAGGGGTGTGCAGGATCATGTGCATGGAATGTGTGCAGGACCGCAGTAGGAGTGTGCAGGACATCATGGGACGTGTGCAGGACCGCAGTAGTGGGGTGCAGGATATCATGGAATGTGTGCAGGACCTCAGTAGGAGTGTGCAGGACATCATGGGACGTGTGCAGGACCGCAGTAGGGTGTGCAGGATGTCATGGAATGTGTGCAGGACATCATGGGACGCGTGCAGGACCGCAATACGGGTGTGCAGGATGTCACGGAATGTATGCAGGACCTCAGTAGGAGTGTGCAGGACATCATGGGACGTGTGCAGGACCTCAGTAGGGGTGTGCAGGACATCATGGGACGTGTGCAGGACCGCAACACGGGTGTGCGGGATGTCATGGAATGTGTGCAGGACCTTAGTAGGAGTGTGCAGGATGTCATGGAATGTGTGCAGGACCTCAGTAGGGGTGTGCAGGATGTCATGGTGTGTGCAGGACCTCAGTAGGAGTGTGCAGGATGTCATGGAATGTGAGCAGGACCTCAGTAGGGGTGTGCAGGACCCCAGTAGGGGTGTGCAGGACATTATGGAACGTGTGCAGGATCGCAGTAGGAGTGTGCAGGACATCATGGGACGTGTGCAGGACCTCGGTAGGGGTGTGCAGGACGTCATGGAGCTTGTGCAGGACCCCAGTAGGAGTGTGCAGTACATCATGGGACGTGTGCAGGAACGCAGTAGGGGTGTGCAGGATGTCACGGAATGTGCAGGACATCATGGGACGTGCGCAAGACCCCAGTAGGGGTGTGCAGAACATCATGGGACGCGTGCAGGACCGCAATACGGGTGTGCGGGATGTCACTGAATGTATACAAGACCTCAGTAGGAGTGTGCAGGACATCATGGTACGTGTGCAGAACCTCAGTAGGGGTGTGCAAGATGTCATGGAATGTGTGCAGGACCTCAGTAGGAGTGTGCAGGACACCATGGGACGTGTGCAGGATCGCAGTAGGGGTGTGCAGGATGTCATCGAATGTGTGCAGGACCTCATAAGGAGTGTGCAGGGCATCATGCGACGTGCGCAGGACCCCAGTAGGGGTGTGCAGGACATCATGGGACGTGTGCAGGGCCGCAATACGAGTGTGCGGAATGTCACGGAATGTGTGCAGGACCTTAGTAGGAGTGTGCAGGATGTCATGGAATGTGTGCAGGGCCTCAATAGGGGTGTGCAGGATGTCACGGAGTGTGTGCAGAACCTTAGTAGGGGTGTGCATGATGTCATGGAATGTGAGCAGGACCTCAATAGGGGTGTGCAGGACCTCAGTAGGAGTGTGCAGGACACCATGGGACGTGTGCAGGATCGCAGTAGGGGTGTGCAGGGTATCATTGAATGTGTGCAGTACCTCAGTAGGAGTGTGCAGGACATCATGGTACGTGCTCAGAACCCCAGTAGGGGTGTGCAGGACATCATGGGACGCGTGCAGGACCGCAATACGGGTGTGTGGGATGTCACGGAATGTATACAGGACCTCAGGAGGAGTGTGCAGGACATCATGGGACGTGTGCAGGACCTCAGTAGGAGTGTGCAGGATGTCATGGAATGTGTGCAGGACCTCAATAGGGGTGTGCAGAATGTCACGGAGTGTGTGCAGAACCTCAGTAGGGGTGTGCAAGATGTCATGGAATGTGTGCAGGACCTCAGTAGGAGTGTGCAGGACATCATGGGACGTGCGCAGGACCCCAGTAGGGGTGTGCAAGATGTCATGGAATGTGTGCAGGACCTCAGTAGGAGTGTGCAGGACACCATGGGACGTGTGCAGGACCGCAGTAGGGGTGTGCAGGATGTCATGGATGTGTACAGGACATCATGGGACGTACGCAGGACCGCAGTCGGGGTGTGAAGGATGTCATGGAATGTGTGCAGGACCTCAGTGGGAGTGTGCAGGACATCATGGGACGTGCGCAAGACCCCAGTAGGGGTGTGCAGAACATCATGGGACGCGTGCAGGACCGCAGTAGGGGTGTGCAGGATGTCACTGAATGTATACAGGACCTCAGTAGGAGTGTGCAGGACATCATGGTACGTGTGCAGGACCTCAGTAGGGGTGTGTGCAAGATGTCATGGAATAAGTGCAGGACCTCAGTACAAGTGTGCAGGACATTATGGGACGTGTGCAGGATCGCAGTGGAGGTGTAGAGGATGTCATGGAATGTGTGCAGGACCTCACTGAGAGTGTGCAGGACATCATGGGACGTGGGCAGGACCCCAGTAGGGGTGTGCAGGACATCATAGGACGTGGGCAGGATCGCAGTAGAGGTGTACAGGATGTCATGGAATGTGTGCAGGACCTCAGTAGGGGTGTGCAGGATGTCGTGGAATGTGTGCCGGACCTCAGTAGGGGTGTGCAGGATGTCATGGCGTGTGTGCAGGACCTCAGTAGGAGTGTGCAAGATGTCATGGAATGTGTGCAGGACCTCAATAGGGGTGTGTAGGACCTCAATAGAAGTGTGCAGGACATCATGGGACGTGTGCAGGACCGCAGTAGAGGTGTGCAGGATATCATTGAATGTGTGCAGGACCTCAGTAGGAGTGTGCAGGACATCATGGTACGTGCTCAGAACCCCAGTAGGGGTGTGCAGGACATCATGGGACGTGTTCAGGACCGCAATACGGGTGTGCGGGATGTCATGGGATGTGTGCAGGACCTCGGTAGGAGGGTGCAGGACATCATGGGACGGGTGCAGAACCGCAGTAGGGGTGCGCAGGACATCATGGGACGTGTGCAGGACCGCAACAGGGGTGTGCAGGATGTCATGGAATGTGTGGAGAACCTTAGTAAAAGTGTGCAGGATGTCATGGAATGTGTGCAGGACCTCAATAGGGGTGTGCAGGATGTCACGGTGTGTGCAGGACCGCAGTAGGAGTGTGCAAGATGTCATGGACTGTGTGCAGGACCTCAATAGGGGTGTGCAGGACCTCAATAGAAGTGTGCAGGGCATCATGGGACGTCTGCAGGACCCCAGTAGGGGTGGGCAGAATGTCATGGAATGTGTGCAGGACCTCAGTAGGAGTGTGCAGGACATCATGGGACGTGTGCAGGATCGCAGTAGAGGTGTACAGGATGTCATGGAATGTGTGCAGGACCTCACTAGGAGTGTGCAGGACATCATGGGACGTGGGCAGGACCCCAGTAGGGGTGTGCAGAACATCATGGGACGTCTGCAGGACCTCAGTAGGAGTGTGCGGAATGTCACGGAATGTGTGCAGGACCTTAGTAGGAGTGTGCAGGATGTCATGGAATGTGTGCAGGACCTCAGTAGGGGTGTGCAGGATGTCATGGAGTGTGTGCAGAACCTTAGTAGGGGTGTGCAGGATGTCATGGAATGTGAGCAGGACCTTAATAGGGGTGTGCAGGACCTCAATAGAAGTGTGCAGGACATCATTGGACGTGTGCAGGACCGCAGTAGAATGGGTGTAGGACTTTAGTAGGAGTGTGCAGGACATCATGGGACGTGTTCAGAACCCCGTTAGGGATGTGCAGGATATCATGGGACGCGTGCAGGATCGCAGTAGGGGTGTGCAGGATGCCATGGAATGTGTGCAGAACCTCAGTAGGAGTATGCAGGACATCATAGGACGTGTGCAGGATCGCAGTAGGGGTGTGCAGGATGCCATGGAATGTGTGCAGAACCTCAGTAGGGGTGGGCAGAATGTCATGGAATGTGTGCAGGACCTCAGTAGGAGTGTGCAAGATGTCATGGAATGTGTGCAGGACCTCAGTAGGAGTGTGCAGGACATCATGGGACGTCAGGACCGCAGTAGGGGTCTGCAGGACGTCATGGAATGTGCGCAGGACCTCAGTGGGAGAGCGCAGGACACCATGGGACGTGTGCAGGACCGCCTTAGCGGTGTGCAGGATGTCATGGATGTGTACAGGACATCATGGGACGACGTGTGCAGGACCGCAGTCGGGGTGTGAAGGATGTCATGGAATGTGTGCAGGACCTCAGTGGGAGTGTGCAGGACATCATGGGACGTGCGCAAGACCCCAGTAGGGGTGTTCAGAACATCATGGGACGCGTGCAGGACCGCAATACGGGTGTGCGGGATGTCACTGAATGTATACAGGACCTCAGTAGGAGTGTGCAGGACATCATGGTACGTGTGCAGGACCTCAGTAGGGGTGTGCAAGATGTCATGGAATGTGTGCAGGACCTCAGTAGGAGTGTGCAGGACACCATGGGACGTGTACAGGATCGCAGTAGTGGTGTGCAGGATGTCATCGAATGTGTGCAGGACCTCAATAGGAGTGTGCAGGGCATCATGCGACGTGCGCAGGACCCCAGTAGGGGTGTGCAGGACATCATGGGACGTGCGCAGGACCCCAGTAGGGGTGTGCGGGATGTTACGGAATGTGTGCAGGACCTTAGTAGGAGTGTGCAGGATGTCATGGAATGTGTGCAGGACCTCAATAGGGGTGTGCAGGATGTCACGGCGTGTGTGCAGAACCTTAGTAGGAGTGTGCAAGATGTCATGGAATGTGAGCAGGACCTCAATAGGGGTGTGTAGGACCTCAATAGAAGTGTGCAGGGCATCATGGGACGTGTGCAGGACCGCAGTAGAGGTGTGCAGGATATCATTGAATGTGTGCAGTACCTCAGTAGGAGTGTGCAGGACATCATGGTACGTGCTCAGAACCCCAGTAGTGGTGTGCAGGAGATCATGGGACGCGTTCAGGACCGCAGTACGGGTGTGCAGGATGTCACGGAATGTATACAGGACCTCAGTAGGAGTGTGCAGGACATCATGGGACGTGTGCAGGACCTCAGTAGGAGGTGTGCAGGACATCATGGGACGTGTGCAGGACCGCAACACGGGTGTGCGGGATGTCACGGAATGTGTGCAGGACCTTAGTAGGAGTGTGCAGGATGTCATGGAATGTGTGCAGGACCTCAATTGGGGTGTGCAGGATGTCACGGTGTGTGCAGAACCTTAGTAGGAGTGTGCAAGATGTCATGGAATGTGAGCAGGACCTCAATAGGGGTGTGCAGGACCTCAATGGAAGTGTGCAGGGCATTATGGGACGTGTGCAGGACCGCGGTAGGGGTGTGCGGGATGTCATGGTGTGTGCGCAGGACCTCAGTAGGGGTGTGCAAGATGTCATGGAATGTGCGTAGGACCTCAGTAGGGATGTGCAGGACATCATGGAACGTGTGCAGGACCGCAGTAGCGGAGTGCAGGATGTCATGGAATGTGCAGCCCCAGAGTGTGCAGGACATCATGGAACGTGTGCAGGACCGCAGTAGGGGTGTGCGGGCTGTCATAGAGTGTGTGCAGGACCTCAGTGGGAGTGTGCAGGACATCATGGGACGTGTGCAGGACCGCGGTAGAGGTGTGCAGGACATGAGGGGACGTGTGCAGGACCGCAGTACGGGTATGCAGTATGTCATGGAATGTGTGCAGGACCTCAGTAGGAGTGTGCAGGATGTCATGGAATGTGTGCAGGACCTCAATAGGGGTGTGCAGGATGTCATGTGTGTGCAGGACCTTAGTAGGAGTGTGCAAGATGTCATGGAATGTGAGCAGGACCTCAGTAGGGGTGTGCAGGATGTCATAGAATGTGTGCAGGACCTCAATAGGACGTGTGCAGGACCGCAGTAGAGGTGTGCAGGATATCATTGAATGTGTGCAGGACCTCAGTAGGAGTGTGCAGGACATCATGGTACGTGCTCAGAACCCCAGTAGGGGTGTGCAGGACATCATGGGACGTGTGCAGGACCGCAATACGGGTGTGCAGGATGTCACGGAATGTATACAGGACCTCAGTAGGAGTGTGCAGGACATCATGGGACGTGTGCAGGACCTCCAGTAGGGGTGTGCAGGACATCATGGGACGTGTGCAGGACCGCAGTAGGGGTGTGCAGGATGTCATGGAATGTGTGCAGGACCTTAGTAGGAGTGTGCAGGATGTCATGGAATGTGTGCAGGACCGCAGTAGGGGTGTGCAGGATGTTATGGAATGTGTGCAGGACCCCAGTAGGGGTGTGCAGGGTGTCAAGGAATGTGTGCAGGACCTCGGTAGGAGCGTGCAGGACCTCGGTAGGAGCGTGCAGGACATCATGGGTCGTGTGTAGGACCGCAATAGGAGTATGAAGGACATCATGGGACGTGTGCAGTACCACAGTAGGGGTGTGCAGGATGTCATGAATTGTGTGCAGGACCTCAGTAAGAGTGTGCAGGACATCATGGGACGTGGGCAGGACCGCAGTAGGGGTGTGCAGGATGTCATGAATTGTGTGCAGGACATCATGGGACGTGTGCAGGACCGCAGTCGGGGTGTGAAGGATGTCATGTAATGTGAGTAGGATCTCAGTAGGAGTGTGTAGGACATCATGGGACGTGTGCAGGACCGCAGTAGGGGTGTGCAGGACATCATTGGACGTGTGCAGGACCTCAGTACGGGTGTGCAGGATGTCATGGAATGTCAGCAGGACCTCACTAGGAGCGTGCATGACATCATTGGACGTGTGCAGGACCTCAGTAGGGGTGTGCAGGATGTCATGGAATGTTAGCAGGACCTCAGTAGGGGTGTGCAGGATGTCATGGGACGTGCGCAGGGCCTCAGTAGGAGCGTGCAGGACCTCAATAGAAGTGTGCAGGACATCATGGGACGTGCGCAAGACCCCAGTAGGGGTGTGCAAGATGTCATGGAATGTGTGCAGGACCTCAGTAGGAGTGTGCAGGACACCATGGGACGTGTGCAGGATCGCAGTAGGGGTGTGCAGGATGTCATCGAATGTGTGCAGGACCTCAATAGGAGTGTGCAGGGCATCATGCGACGTGCGCAGGACCCCAGTAGGGGTGTGCAGGACATCATGGGACGTGTGCAGGGCCGCAATACGGGTGTGCGGAATGTCACGGAATGTGTGCAGGACCTTAGTAGGAGTGTGCAGGATGTCATGGAATGTGTGCAGGACCTCAATAGGGGTGTGCAGGATGTCACGGAGTGTGTGCAGAACCTTAGTAGGAGTGTGCAAGATGTCATGGAATGTGTGCAGGACCTCAATAGGGGTGTGCAGAACCTCAATAGAAGTGTGCAGGGCATCATGGGACGTGTGCAGGACCGCAGTAGAGGTGTGCAGGATATCATTGAATGTGTGCAGGACCTCAGTAGGAGTGTGCAGGACATCATGGGACGTGTGCAGAACCCCGTTAGGGATGTGCAGGATATCATGGGACGCGTGCAGGACCGCAATACGGGGTGTGTGGGATGTCATGGAATGTATACAGGACCTCAGTAGGAGTGTGCAGGACATCATGGGACGTGTGCAGGACCTCAGTAGGAGTGTGCAGGATGTCATGGAATGTGTGCAGGACCTCAATAGGGGTGTGCAGAATGTCACGGAGTGTGTGCAGAACCTCAGTAGGGGTGTGCAAGATGTCATGGAATGTGTGCAGGACCTCAGTAGGAGTGTGCAGGACATCATGGGACGTGCGCAGGACCCCAGTAGGGGTGTGCAAGATGTCATGGAATGTGTGCAGGACCTCAGTAGGAGTGTGCAGGACACCATGGGACGTGTGCAGGACCGCAGTAGGGGTGTGCAGGATGTCATGGATGTGTACAGGACATCATGGGACGTACGCAGGACCGCAGTCGGGGTGTGAAGGATGTCATGGAATGTGTGCAGGGCCTCAGAAAGGGTGGGCAGGACAGCATGGGACGCGTTCAGGACCGCAATACGGGTGTGCGGGATGTCTTGGAATGTTTACAGGACCTCAGTAGGAGTGTGCAGGACATCATGCTCCGTGTGCAGGACCTCAGTAGGGGTGTGCAAGATGTCATGGAATGTGTGCAGGACCTCAATAGGGGTGTGCAGCACATCATGGAGAGCGTGGAGGATCTCAGTAGGGGTGTGCAATATGTCATGGAATGTGTGCAGGACCTCAGTAGGAGTGTGCAGGACATCATGGGACGTGCGCAGGACCCCAGTAGGGGTGTGCAAGATGTCATGGAATGTGTGCAGGACCTCAGTAGGAGTGTGCAGGACACCATGGGACGTGTGCAGGACCGCAGTAGGGGTGTGCAGGATGTCATGGATGTGTACAGGACATCATGGGACGTACGCAGGACCGCAGTCGGGGTGTGAAGGATGTCATGGAATGTGTGCAGGACCTCAGTAGGGGTGTGCAGGACATCATGGGACGCGTTCAGGACCGCAATACGGGTGTGCGGGATGTCATGGAATGTATACAGGACCTCAGTAGGAGTGTGCAGGACATCATGGTACGTGTGCAGGACCTCAGTAGGGGTGTGCAAGATGTCATGGAATGTGTGCAGGACCTCAGTAGGAGTGTGCAGGACACCATGGGACGTGTACAGGATCGCAGTAGTGGTGTGCAGGATGTCATCGAATGTGTGCAGGACCTCAATAGGAGTGTGCAGGGCATCATGCGACGTGCGCAGGACCCCAGTAGGGGTGTGCAGGACATCATGGGACGTGTGCAGGGCCGCAATACGGGTGTGCGGGATGTCACGGAATGTGTGCAGGACCTTAGTAGGAGTGTGCAGGATGTCATGGAATGTGTGCAGGACCTCAATAGGGGTGTGCAGGATGTCACGGCGTGTGTGCAGAACCTTAGTAGGAGTGTGCAAGATGTCATGGAATGTGAGCAGGACCTCAATAGGGGTGTGTAGGACCTCAATAGAAGTGTGCAGGGCATCATGGGACGTGTGCAGGACCGCAGTAGAGGTGTGCAGGATATCATTGAATGTGTGCAGGACCTCAGTAGGAGTGTGCAGGACATCATGGTACGTGCTCAGAACCCCAGTAGGGGTGTGCAGGACATCATGGGACGCGTTCAGGACCGCAGTACGGGTGTGCGGGATGTCACGGAATGTATACAGGACCTCAGTAGGAGTGTGCAGGACATCATGGGACGTGTGCAGGACCTCAGTAGGGGTGTGTGCAGGACATCATGGGACGTGTGCAGGACCGCAACACGGGTGTGCAGGATGTCACGGAATGTGTGCAGGACCGCAGTCGGGGTGTGAAGGATGTCATGGAATGTGTGCAGGACCTCAATTGGGGTGTGCAGGATGTCACGGTGTGTGCAGAACCTTAGTAGGAGTGTGCAAGATGTCATGGAATGTGAGCAGGACCTCAATAGGGGTGTGCAGGACCTCAATAGAAGTGTGCAGGGCATTATGGGACGTGTGCAGGACCGCAGTAGGAGTGTGCAGGACATCATGGGACGTGTGCAGGACCTCAGTAGGGGTGTGCAAGATGTCATGGAATGTGTGCAGGACCTCAGTAGGAGTGTGCAGGACACCATGGGACGTGTGCAGGACCGCAGTAGGGGTGTGCAGGATGTCATGGATGTGTACAGGACATCATGGGACGTATGCAGGACCGCAGTCGGGGTGTGAAGGATGTCATGGAATGTGTGCAGGACCTCAGTGGGAGTGTGCAGGACATCATGGGACGTGCGCAAGACCCCAGTAGGGGTGTGCAGAACATCATGGGACGCGTGCAGGACCGCAATACGGGTGTGCGGGATGTCACTGAATGTATACAGGACCTCAGTAGGAGTGTGCAGGACATCATGGTACGTGTGCAGGACCTCAGTAGGGGTGTGCAAGATGTCATGGAATGTGTGCAGGACCTCAGTAGGAGTGTGCAGGACACCATGGGACGTGTGCAGGGCCGAAATACGGGTGTGCGGGATGTTACGGAATGTGTGCAGGACCTTAGTAGGAGTGCAGGACATCATTGGGACGTGTGCAGGACCGCAGTAGGGGTGTGCAGGATGTCATGCAATGTGTGCAGGACCTCGGTAGGAGTGTGCAGGACATCATGCGACGTGCGCAGAACCGCAGTAGGAGTGTGCAGGACACCATGGGACGTGTGCAGGACCGCAGTCGGGGTGTGCGGGATGTCACTGAATGTATACAGGACCTCAGTAGGAGTGTGCAGGACATCATGGTACGTGTGCAGGACCTCAGTAGGGGTGTGCAGGACGTCACGGCGTGTGTGCAGAACCTTAGTAGGAGTGTGCAGGATGTCATGGAATGTGTGCAGGACCTCAATCGGGGTGTGCAGGATGTCACGGTGTGTGCAGAACCTTAGTAGGAGTGTGCAAGACGTCATGGAATGTGAGCAGGACCTCAATAGGGGTGTGCAGGACCTCAATAGAAGTGTGCAGGGCATTATGGGACGTGTGCAGGACTGCAGTAGGAGTGTGCAGGACATCATGGGACGTGTGCAGGACCTCAGTAGGGGTGTGCAAGATGTCATGGAATGTGTGCAGGACCTCAGTAGGAGTGTGCAGGACATCATGGGACGTGTGCAGGACCGCAGTAGGGGTGTGCAGGATGTCATGGAATGTGTGCAGGACCTCAGTAGGGTGTGCAGGACGTCATGGGACGTGGGCAGGACCGCAGTAGGGGTGTGAAGGATGTCATGGAATGTGTGCAGGACCTCAGTGGGAGTGTGCAGGACATCATGGTACGCGTGCAGGACCGCAATACGGGTGTGTGGGATGTCACGGAATGTATACAGGACCTCAGTAGGAGTGTGCAGGATGTCATGGAATGTGTGCAGGACCTCAATAGGGGTGTGCAGAATGTCACGGAGTGTGTGCAGAACCTCAGTAGGGGTGTGCAAGATGTCATGGAATGTGTGCAGGACCTCAGTAGGAGTGTGCAGGACATCATGGGACGTGCGCAGGACCCCAGTAGGGGTGTGCAAGATGTCATGGAATGTGTGCAGGACCTCAGTAGGAGTGTGCAGGACACCATGGGACGTGTGCAGGACCGCAGTAGGGGTGTGCAGGATGTCATGGATGTGTACAGGACATCATGGGACGTATGCAGGACCGCAGTCGGGGTGTGAAGGATGTCATGGAATGTGTGCAGGACCTCAGTGGGAGTGTGCAGGACATCATGGGACGTGCGCAAGACCCCAGTAGGGGTGTGCAGAACATCATGGGACGCGTGCAGGACCGCAATACGGGTGTGCGGGATGTCACTGAATGTATACAGGACCTCAGTAGGAGTGTGCAGGACATCATGGTACGTGTGCAGGACCTCAGTAGGGGTGTGCAAGATGTCATGGAATGTGTGCAGGACCTCAGTAGGAGTGTGCAGGACACCATGGGACGTGTACAGGATCGCAGTAGTGGTGTGCAGGATGTCATCGAATGTGTGCAGGACCTCAATAGGAGTGTGCAGGGCATCATGCGACGTGCGCAGGACCCCAGTAGGGGTGTGCAGGACATCATGGGACGTGTGCAGGGCCGCAATACGGGTGTGCGGGATGTCACGGAATGTGTGCAGGACCTTAGTAGGAGTGTGCAGGATGTCATGGAATGTGTGCAGGACCTCAATAGGGGTGTGCAGGATGTCACGGCGTGTGTGCAGAACCTTAGTAGGAGTGTGCAAGATGTCATGGAATGTGAGCAGGACCTCAATAGAAGTGTGCAGGGCATCATGGGACGTGTGCAGGACCGCAGTAGAGGTGTGCAGGATATCATTGAATGTGTGCAGGACCTCAGTAGGAGTGTGCAGGACATCATGGTACGTGCTCAGAACCCCAGTAGGGGTGTGCAGGACATCATGGGACGCGTTCAGGACCGCAATACGGGTGTGCGGGATGTCACGGAATGTATACAGGACCTCAGTAGGAGTGTGCAGGACATCATGGGACGTGTGCAGGACCTCAGTAGGGGTGTGCAGGACATCATGGGACGTGTGCAGGACCGCAACACGGGTGCGCCGGATGTCACGGAATGTCTGCAGGACCTCAGTAGGAGTGTGCAGGATGTCATGGAATGTGTGCAGGACCTCAATTGGGGTGTGCAGGATGTCACGGTGTGTGCAGAACCTCAGTAGGAGTGTGCAAGATGACATGGAGTGTGAGCAGGACCTCAATAGGGGTGTGCAGGACCTCAATAGAAGTGTGCAGGGCATTATGGGACGTGTGCAGGACCGCAGTAGGAGTGTGCAGGACATCATGGGACGTGTGCAGGACCTCAGTAGGGGTGTGCAAGATGTCATGGAATGTGTGCAGGACCTCAGTAGGAGTGTGAAGGACACCATGGGACGTGTGCAGGACCGCAGTAGGGGTGTGCAGGATGTCATGGATGTGTACAGGACATCATGGGACGTATGCAGGACCGCAGTCGGGGTGTGAAGGATGTCATGGATTGTGTGCAGGACCTCAGTGGGAGTGTGCAGGACATCATGGGACGTGTGCAAGACCCCAGTAGGGGTGTGCAGAACATCATGGGACGCGTGCAGGACCGCAATACGGGTGTGCGGGATGTCACTGAATGTGTGCAGGACCTCAGTACGAGCGTGCAGCACATCATTAAATGTGTGCAGGACCTCAGTAGGGGTGTGCAAGATGTCATGGAATGCATGCACGACCTCAGTAGGAGTGTGCAGGACATCATGGGACGTGCGCAGGACCTCAGTAGGAGTGTGCAGGATGTCATGGAATGTGCGCAGGACCTCATAAGGAGTGTGCAGGGCATCATGCGACGTGCGCAGGACCCCAGTAGGGGTGTGCAGGACATCATGGGACGTGTGCAGGGCCGCAATACGGGTGTGCGGGATGTCACGGAATGTGTGCAGGACCTTAGTAGGAGTGTGCAGGATGTCATGGAATGTGTGCAGGACCTCAATAGGGGTGTGCAGGACGTCACGGCGTGTGTGCAGAACCTTAGTAGGAGTGTGCAAGATGTCATGGAATGTGAGCAGGACCTCAATAGGGGTGTGTAGGACCTCAATAGAAGTGTGCAGGGCATCATGGGACGTGTGCAGGACCGCAGTAGAGGTGTGCAGGATATCATTGAATGTGTGCAGGACCTCAGTAGGAGTGTGCAGGACATCATGGTACGTGCTCAGAACCCCAGTAGGGGTGTGCAGGACATCATGGGACGCGTTCAGGACCGCAATACGGGTGTGCGGGATGTCACGGAATGTATACAGGACCTCAGTAGGAGTGTGCAGGACATCATGGGACGTGTGCAGGACCTCAGTAGGGGTGTGCAGGACATCATGGGACGTGTGCAGGACCGCAACACGGGTGTGCGGGATGTCACGGAATGTGTGCAGGACCTTAGTAGGAGTGTGCAGGATGTCATGGAATGTGTGCAGGACCTCAATCGGGGTGTGCAGGATGTCACGGTGTGTGCAGAACCTTAGTAGGAGTGTGCAAGATGTCATGGAATGTGAGCAGGACCTCAATAGGGGTGTGCAGGACCTCAATAGAAGTGTGCAGGGCATTATGGGACGTGTGCAGGACCGCAGTAGGAGTGTGCAGGACATCATGGGACGTGTGCAGGACCTCAGTAGGGGTGTGCAAGATGTCATGGAATGTGTGCAGGACCTCAGTAGGAGTGTGCAGGACACCATGGGACGTGTGCAGGACCGCAGTAGGGGTGTGCAGGATGTCATGGATGTGTACAGGACATCATGGGACGTATGCAGGACCGCAGTCGGGGTGTGAAGGATGTCATGGAATGTGTGCAGGACCTCAGTGGGAGTGTGCAGGACATCATGGGACGTGTGCAGGACCTCAGTAGGGGTGTGCAGGACATCATGGGACGTGTGCAGGACCGCAACACGGGTGTGCGGGATGTCACGGAATGTGTGCAGGACCTTAGTAGGAGTGTGCAGGATGTCATGGAATGTGTGCAGGACCTCAATTGGGGTGTGCAGGATGTCACGGTGTGTGCAGAACCTTAGTAGGAGTGTGCAAGATGTCATGGAATGTGAGCAGGACCTCAATAGGGGTGTGCAGGACCTCAATAGAAGTGTGCAGGGCATTATGGGACGTGTGCAGGACCGCAGTAGGGTGTGCAAGATGTTATGGAATGTGAGCAGGACCTCAATAGGGTGTGCAGGACCTCAGTAGGAAGTGTGCAGGACATTATGGGACGTGTGCAGGACCGCAGTAGAGGTGTGCAGGATATCATTGAATGTGTGCAGGACCTCAGTAGGAGGGTGCAGGACATCATGCGACGTGCGCAGGACCCCAGTAGGGGTGAGCAGGACATCATGGGACGTGTGCAGGGCCGCAATACGGGTGTGCGGAATGTCACGGAATGTATACAGGACCTCAGTAGGAGTGTGCAGGACATCATGGGACGTGTGCAGGACCTCAGTAGGGGTGTGCAGGACATCATGGGACGTGTGCAGGACCGCAACACGGGTGTGCGGGATGTTACGGAATGTGTGCAGGACCTTAGTAGGAGTGTGCAGGATGTCATGGAATGTGTGCAGGACCTCAATAGGGGTGTGCAGAATGTCACGGAGTGTGTGCAGAACCTCAGTAGGGGTGTGCAAGATGTCATGGAATGTGTGCAGGACCTCAGTAGGAGTGTGCAGGACCTCAGTAGGAGTGTGCAGGGCATCATGGGACGTGTGCAGGACCGCAGTAGGAGTGTGCAGGACATCATGGGACGTGTGCAGGACCTCAGTAGGGGTGTGCAAGATGTCATGGAATGTGTGCAGGACCTCAGTAGGAGTGTGCAGGACACCATGGGACGTGTGCAGGACCGCAGTAGGGGTGTGCAGGATGTCATGGATGTGTACAGGACATCATGGGACGTATGCAGGACCGCAGTCGGGGTGTGCCGGATGCCACGGAATGTGTGCAAGACCTCAGTAGGACTGTGCAGGACATCATGGAATGTGTGCAGGACCTCAGTAGGGGTGTGCAGGACATCATGGGACGTGTGCAGGACCGCAACACGGGTGTGCGGGATGTCACGGAATGTGTGCAGGACCTTAGTAGGAGTGTGCAGGATGTCATGGAATGTGTGCAGGACCTCAATTGGGGTGTGCAGGATGTCACGGTGTGTGCAGAACCTTAGTAGGAGTGTGCAAGATGTCATGGGATGTGGGCAGGACCTCAATAGGGGTGTGCAGGACCTCAATAGAAGTGTGCAGGGCATTATGGGACGTGTGCAGGACCGCAGTAGGGGTGTGCAAGATGTTATGGAATGTGAGCAGGACCTCAATAGGGGTGTGCAGGACCTCAATAGAAGTGTGCAGGGCATTATGGGACGTGTGCAGGACCGCAGTAGAGGTGTGCAGGATATCATTGAATGTGTGCAGGACCTCAGTAGGAGTGTGCAGGACATCATGGTACGTGCTCAGAACCCCAGTAGGGGTGTGCAGGACATCATGGGACGCGTGCAGGACCGCAATACGGGTGTGCGGGATGTCACGGAATGTATACAGGACCTCAGTAGGAGTGTGCAGGACATCATGGGACGTGTGCAGGACCTCAGTAGGGGTGTGCAGGACATCATGGGACGTGTGCAGGACCGCAACACGGGTGTGCGGGATGTCACGGAATGTGTGCAGGACCTTAGTAGGAGTGTGCAGGATGTCATGGAATGTGTGCAGGACTTCAATAGGGGTGTGCAGGATGTCACGGAGTGTGTGCAGAACCTTAGTAGGAGTGTGCAAGATGTCATGGAATGTGAGCAGGACCTCAATAGGGGTGTGCAGGACCTCAATAGAAGTGTGCAGGGCATTATGGGACGTGTGCAGGACCGCAGTAGGAGTGTGCAGGACATCATGGGACGTGTGCAGGACCTCAGTAGGGGTGTGCAAGATGTCATGGAATGTGTGCAGGACCTCAGTAGGAGTGTGCAGGACACCATGGGACGTGTGCAGGACCGCAGTAGGGGTGTGCAGGATGTCATGGATGTGTACAGGACATCATGGGACGTATGCAGGACCGCAGTCGGGGTGTGAAGGATGTCATGGAATGTGTGCAGGACCTCAGTGGGAGTGTGCAGGACATCATGGGACGTGCGCAAGACCTCAGTAGGGGTGTGCAGGACATCATGGGACGTGTGCAGGACCGCAATACGGGTGTGCAGGATGTCACTGAATGTGTGCAGGACCTTAGTAGGAGTGTGCAGGATGTCATGGAATGTGTGCAGGACCTCAATTGGGGTGTGCAGGATGTCACGGTGTGTGCAGAACCTTAGTAGGAGTGTGCAAGATGTCATGGAATGTGAGCAGGACCTCAATAGGGGTGTGCAGGACCTCAATAGAAGTGTGCAGGGCATTATGGGACGTGTGCAGGACCGCAGTAGGGGTGTGCAAGATGTTATGGAATGTGTGCAGGACCTCAGTAGGAGTGTGCAGGACACCATGGGACGTGTGCAGGATCGCAGTAGGGGTGTGCAGGATGTCATCGAATGTGTGCAGGACCTCATAAGGAGTGTGCAGGGCATCATGCGACGTGCGCAGGACCCCAGTAGGGGTGTGCAGGACATCATGGGACGTGTGCAGGGCCGCAATACGAGTGTGCGGAATGTCACGGAATGTGTGCAGGACCTTAGTAGGAGTGTGCAGGATGTCATGGAATGTGTGCAGGGCCTCAATAGGGGTGTGCAGGATGTCACGGAGTGTGTGCAGAACCTTAGTAGGGGTGTGCATGATGTCATGGAATGTGAGCAGGACCTCAATAGGGGTGTGCAGGACCTCAATAGAAGTGTGCAGGGCATCATGGGACGTGTGCAGGACCGCAGTAGAGGTGTGCAGGATATCATTGAATGTGTGCAGTACCTCAGTAGGAGTGTGCAGGACATCATGGTACGTGCTCAGAACCCCAGTAGGGGTGTGCAGGACATCATGGGACGCGTGCAGGACCGCAATACGGGTGTGTGGGATGTCACGGAATGTATACAGGACCTCAGGAGGAGTGTGCAGGACATCATGGGACGTGTGCAGGACCTCAGTAGGAGTGTGCAGGATGTCATGGAATGTGTGCAGGACCTCAATAGGGGTGTGCAGAATGTCACGGAGTGTGTGCAGAACCTCAGTAGGGGTGTGCAAGATGTCATGGAATGTGTGCAGGACCTCAATAGGGGTGTGTAGGACCTCAATAGAAGTGTGCAGGGCATCATGGGACGTGTGCAGGACCGCAGTAGGAGTGTGCAGGACATCATGGGACGTGTGCAGGACCTCAGTAGGGGTGTGCAAGATGTCATGGAATGTGTGCAGGACCTCAGTAGGAGTGTGCAGGACACCATGGGACGTGTGCAGGACCGCAGTAGGGGTGTGCAGGATGTCATGGATGTGTACAGGACATCACGGGACGTGTGCAGGACCGCAGTCGGGGTGTGAAGGATGTCATGGAATGTGTGCAGGACCTCAGTGGGAGTGTGCAGGACATCATGGGACGTGCGCAAGACCCCAGTAGGGGTGTGCAGAACATCATGGGACGCGTGCAGGACCGCAATACGGGTGTGCGGGATGTCACTGAATGTATACAGGACCTCAGTAGGAGTGTGCAGGACATCATGGTACGTGTGCAGGACCTCAGTAGGGGTGTGCAAGATGTCATGGAATGTGTGCAGGACCTCAGTAGGAGTGTGCAGGACACCATGGGACGTGTACAGGATCGCAGTAGTGGTGTGCAGGATGTCATCGAATGTGTGCAGGACCTCAATAGGAGTGTGCAGGGCATCATGCGACGTGCGCAGGACCCCAGTAGGGGTGTGCAGGACATCATGGGACGTGTGCAGGGCCGCAATACGGGTGTGCGGGATGTCACGGAATGTGTGCAGGACCTTAGTAGGAGTGTGCAGGATGTCATGGAATGTGTGCAGGACCTCAATAGGGGTGTGCAGGACGTCACGGCGTGTGTGCAGAACCTTAGTAGGAGTGTGCAAGATGTCATGGAATGTGAGCAGGACCTCAATAGGGGTGTGTAGGACCTCAATAGAAGTGTGCAGGGCATCATGGGACGTGTGCAGGACCGCAGTAGAGGTGTGCAGGATATCATTGAATGTGTGCAGGACCTCAGTAGGAGTGTGCAGGACATCATGGTACGTGCTCAGAACCCCAGTAGGGGTGTGCAGGACATCATGGGACGCGTTCAGGACCGCAATACGGGTGTGCGGGATGTCACGGAATGTATACAGGACCTCAGTAGGAGTGTGCAGGACATCATGGGACGTGTGCAGCACCTCAGTAGGGGTGGGCAGGACATCATGGGACGTGTGCAGGACCGCAAACACGGGTGTGCGGGATGTCACGGAATGTGTGCAGGACCTTAGTAGGAGTGTGCAGGATGTCATGGAATGTGTGCAGGACCTCAATTGGGGTGTGCAGGATGTCACGGTGTGTGCAGAACCTTAGTAGGAGTGTGCAAGATGTCATGGAATGTGAGCAGGACCTCAATAGGGGTGTGCAGGACCTCAATAGAAGTGTGCAGGGCATTATGGGACGTGTGCAGGACCGCAGTAGGAGTGTGCAGGACATCATGGGACGTGTGCAGGACCTCAGTAGGGGTGTGCAAGATGTCATGGAATGTGTGCAGGACCTCAGTAGGAGTGTGCAGGACACCATGGGACGTGTGCAGGACCGCAGTAGGGGTGTGCAGGATGTCATGGATGTGTACAGGACATCATGGGACGTATGCAGGACCGCAGTCGGGGTGTGAAGGATGTCATGGAATGTGTGCAGGACCTCAGTGGGAGTGTGCAGGACATCATGGGACGTGCGCAAGACCCCAGTAGGGGTGTGCAGAACATCATGGGACGCGTGCAGGACCGCAATACGGGTGTGCGGGATGTCACTGAATGTATACAGGACCTCAGTAGGAGTGTGCAGGACATCATGGTACGTGTGCAGGACCTCAGTAGGGGTGTGCAAGATGTCATGGAATGTGTGCAGGACCTCAGTAGGAGTGTGCAGGACACCATGGGACGTGTGCAGGATCGCAGTAGGGGTGTGCAGGATGTCATCGAATGTGTGCAGGACCTCAATAGGAGTGTGCAGGGCATCATGCGACGTGCGCAGGACCCCAGTAGGGGTGTGCAGGACATCATGGGACGTGTGCAGGGCCGCAATACGGGTGTGCGGGATGTCACGGAATGTATACAGGACCTCAGGAGGAGTGTGCAGGACATCATGGGACGTGTGCAGGACCTCAGTAGGGGTGTGCAGGACATCATGGGACGTGTGCAGGACCGCAATACGGGTGTGCGGGATGTCACGGAATGTATACAGTACCTTAGTAGGAGTGTGCAGGATGTCATGGAATGTGTGCAGGACCTCAATAGGGGTGTGCAGGATGTCACGGAGTGTGTGCAGAACCTTAGTAGGGGTGTGCATGATGTCATGGAATGTGAGCAGGACCTCAATAGGGGTGTGTAGGACCTCAATAGAAGTGTGCAGGGCATCATGGGACGTGTGCAGGACCGCAGTAGAGGTGTGCAGGATATCATTGAATGTGTGCAGGACCTCAGTAGGAGTGTGCAGGACATCATGGTACGTGCTCAGAACCCCAGTAGGGGTGTGCAGGACATCATGGGACGCGTGCAGGACCGCAATACGGGTGTGCGGGATGTCACGGAATGTATACAGGACCTCAGTAGGAGTGTGCAGGACATCATGGGACGTGTGCAGGACCTCAGTAGGGGTGTGCAGGACATCATGGGACGTGTGCAGGACCGCAACACGGGTGTGCGGGATGTCACGGAATGTGTGCAGGACCTTAGTAGGAGTGTGCAGGATGTCATGGAATGTGTGCAGGACCTCAATTGGGGTGTGCAGGATGTCACTGTGTGTGCAGAACCTTAGTAGGAGTGTGCAAGATGTCATGGAATGTGAGCAGGACCTCAATAGGGGTGTGCAGGACCTCAATAGAAGTGTGCAGGGCATTATGGGACGTGTGCAGGACCGCAGTAGGAGTGTGCAGGACATCATGGGACGTGTGCAGGACCTCAGTAGGGGTGTGCAAGATGTCATGGAATGTGTGCAGGACCTCAGTAGGAGTGTGCAGGACACCATGGGACGTGTGCAGGACCGCAGTAGGGGTGTGCAGGATGTCATGGATGTGTACAGGACATCATGGGACGTATGCAGGACCGCAGTCGGGGTGTGAAGGATGTCATGGAATGTGTGCAGGACCTCAGTGGGAGTGTGCAGGACATCATGGGACGTGCGCAAGACCCCAGTAGGGGTGTGCAGAACATCATGGGACGCGTGCAGGACCGCAATACGGGTGTGCGGGATGTCACTGAATGTATACAGGACCTCAGTAGGAGTGTGCAGGACATCATTGAATGTGTGCAGGACCTCAGTAGGGGTGTGCAGGACATCATGGGACGTGTGCAGGACCGCAACACGGGTGTGCGGGATGTCACGGAATGTGTGCAGGACCTTAGTAGGAGTGTGCAGGATGTCATGGAATGTGTGCAGGACCTCAATAGGGGTGTGCAGGACGTCACGGCGTGTGTGCAGAACCTTAGTAGGAGTGTGCAAGATGTCATGGAATGTGAGCAGGACCTCAATAGGGGTGTGGAGGACCTCCAATAGAAGTGTGCAGGGCATCATGGGACGTGTGCAGGACCGCAGTAGAGGTGTGCAGGATATCATTGAATGTGTGCAGGACCTCAGTAGGAGTGTGCAGGACATCATGGTACGTGCTCAGAACCCCAGTAGGGGTGTGCAGGACATCATGGGACGCGTTCAGGACCGCAATACGGGTGTGCGGGATGTCACGGAATGTATACAGGACCTCAGTAGGAGTGTGCAGGACATCATGGGACGTGTGCAGGACCTCAGTAGGGGTGTGCAGGACATCATGGGACGTGTGCAGGACCGCAACACGGGTGTGCGGGATGTCACGGAATGTGTGCAGGACCTTAGTAGGAGTGTGCAGGATGTCATGGAATGTGTGCAGGACCTCAATTGGGGTGTGCAGGATGTCACGGTGTGTGCAGAACCTTAGTAGGAGTGTGCAAGATGTCATGGAATGTGAGCAGGACCTCAATAGGGGTGTGCAGGACCTCAATAGAAGTGTGCAGGGCATTATGGGACGTGTGCAGGACCGCAGTAGGAGTGTGCAGGACATCATGGGACGTGTGCAGGACCTCAGTAGGGGTGTGCAAGATGTCATGGAATGTGTGCAGGACCTCAGTAGGAGTGTGCAGGACACCATGGGACGTGTGCAGGACCGCAGTAGGGGTGTGCAGGATGTCATGGATGTGTACAGGACATCATGGGACGTATGCAGGACCGCAGTCGGGGTGTGAAGGATGTCATGGAATGTGTGCAGGACCTCAGTGGGAGTGTGCAGGACATCATGGGACGTGCGCAAGACCCCAGTAGGGGTGTGCAGAACATCATGGGACGCGTGCAGGACCGCAATACGGGTGTGCGGGATGTCACTGAATGTATACAGGACCTCAGTAGGAGTGTGCAGGACATCATGGTACGTGTGCAGGACCTCAGTAGGGGTGTGCAAGATGTCATGGAATGTGTGCAGGACCTCAGTAGGAGTGTGCAGGACACCATGGGACGTGTGCAGGATCGCAGTAGGGGTGTGCAGGATGTCATCGAATGTGTGCAGGACCTCAATAGGAGTGTGCAGGGCATCATGCGACGTGCGCAGGACCCCAGTAGGGGTGTGCAGGACATCATGGGACGTGTGCAGGGCCGCAATACGGGTGTGCGGGATGTCACGGAATGTGTGCAGGACCTTAGTAGGAGTGTGCAGGATGTCATGGAATGTGTGCAGGACCTCAATAGGGGTGTGCAGGATGTCACGGCGTGTGTGCAGAACCTTAGTAGGAGTGTGCAAGATGTCATGGAATGTGAGCAGGACCTCAATAGGGGTGTGTAGGACCTCAATAGAAGTGTGCAGGGCATCATGGGACGTGTGCAGGACCGCAGTAGAGGTGTGCAGGATATCATTGAATGTGTGCAGGACCTCAGTAGGAGTGTGCAGGACATCATGGTACGTGCTCAGAACCCCAGTAGGGGTGTGCAGGACATCATGGGACGCGTGCAGGATCGCAATACGGGTGTGCGGGATGTCACGGAATGTATACAGGACCTCAGTAGGAGTGTGCAGGACATCATGGGACGTGTGCAGGACCTCAGTAGGGGTGTGCAGGATGTCACGGAGTGTGTGCAGAACCTTAGTAGGGGTGTGCATGATGTCATGGAATGTGTGCAGGACCTCAATAGGTGTGTGCAGGACCGCAGTAGGGGTGTGCAGGATGTCATGGAATGTGTGCAGGACCTCAGTAGGGGTGTGCAGGATGTCATGGAATGTGTGCAGGGCCTCAGTAGGAGTGTGCAGGACATCATGGGACGTGCGCAGGACCCCAGTAGGGATGTGCAGGACATCATGGGACATGTACAGGACCTCAGTAGGGGTGTTCGGGATGTCATGGAATGTGTGCAGGACCTCAGTAGGAGTGTGCAGGACATCATGGGACGTGTGCAGGACCTCAGTAGGAGTATGCAGGACATCATGGGACGTGTGCAGGACCGCAGTAGGGGTGTGCAGGATGTCACGGAGTGTGTGCAGAACCTTAGTAGGAGTGTGCAAGATGTCATGGAATGTGTGCAGGACCTCAATAGGGGTGTGCAGGATGTCACGGCGTGTGTGCAGAACCTTAGTAGGAGTGTGCAAGATGTCATGGAATGTGAGCAGGACCTCAATAGGGGTGTGTAGGACCTCAATAGAAGTGTGCAGGGCATCATGGGACGTGTGCAGGACCGCAGTAGAGGTGTGCAGGATATCATTGAATGTGTGAAGGACCTCAGTAGGAGTGTGCAGGACATCATGGTACGTGCTCAGAACCCCAGTAGGGGTGTGCAGGGCATCATGGGACGCGTGCAGGATCGCAATACGGGTGTGCGGGATGTCACGGAATGTATACAGTACCTCAGGAGGAGTGTGCAGGACATCATGGGACGTGTGCAGGACCTCAGTAGGGGTGTGCAGGACATCATGGGACGTGTGCAGGACCGCAATACGGGTGTGCGGGATGTCACGGAATGTGTGCAGGACCTTAGTAGGAGTGTGCAGGATGTCATGGAATGTGTGCAGGACTTCAATAGGGGTGTGCAGGATGTCACGGAGTGTGTGCAGAACCTTAGTAGGGGTGTGCATGATGTCATGGAATGTGAGCAGGACCTCAATAGGGGTGTGCAGGACCTCAATAGAAGTGTGCAGGGCATCATGGGACGTGTGCAGGACCGCAGTAGAGGTGTGCAGGATATCATTGAATGTGTGCAGTACCTCAGTAGGAGTGTGCAGGACATCATGGTACGTGCTCAGAACCCCAGTAGGGGTGTGCAGGACATCATGGGACGCGTGCAGGACCGCAATACGGGTGTGCGGGATGTCACGGAATGTATACAGGACCTCAGTAGGAGTGTGCAGGACATCATGGGACGTGTGCAGGACCTCAGTAGGGGTGTGCAGGACATCATGGGACGTGTGCAGGACCGCAACACGGGTGTGCGGGATGTCACGGAATGTGTGCAGGACCTTAGTAGGAGTGTGCAGGATGTCATGGAATGTGTGCAGGACCTCAATTGGGGTGTGCAGGATGTCACGGTGTGTGCAGAACCTTAGTAGGAGTGTGCAAGATGTCATGGAATGTGAGCAGGACCTCAATAGGGGTGTGCAGGACCTCCAATAGAAGTGTGCAGGGCATTATGGGACGTGTGCAGGACCGCAGTAGGAGTGTGCAGGACATCATGGGACGTGTGCAGGACCTCAGTAGGGGTGTGCAAGATGGCATGGAATGTGTGCAGCACGTCAGTAGGAGTGTGCAGGACACCATGGGACGTGTGCAGGACCTCAGTAGGAGTGTGCAGGACATCATGGTATGCTCAGAACCCCAGTAGAGGTGTGCAGGACATCATGGGACGCGTGCAGGACCGCAGTCGGGGTGTGCGGGATGTCACGGAATGTATACAGGACCCCAGTAGGGGTGTGCAGGGCATTATGGGACGTGTGCAGGACCGCAGTAGGGGTGTGCAGGACATCATGGGACGTGTGCAGGGCCGCAATACGGGTGTGCGGGATGTCACGGAATGTATACAGTACCTCAGGAGGAGTGTGCAGGACATCATGGGACGTGTGCAGGACCTCAGTAGGGGTGTGCAGGACATCATGGGACGTGTGCAGGACCGCAATACGGGTGTGCGGGATGTCACGGAATGTGTGCAGGACCTTAGTAGGAGTGTGCAGGATGTCATGGAATGTGTGCAGGACTTCAATAGGGGTGTGCAGGATGTCACGGAGTGTGTGCAGGACATCATGGTACGTGCTCAGAACCCCAGTAGGGGTGTGCAGGACATCATGGGACGCGTGCAGGACCGCAATACGGGTGTGCGGGATGTCACGGAATGTATACAGGACCTCAGTAGGAGTGTGCAGGACATCATGGGACGTGTGCAGGACCTCAGTAGGGGTGTGCAGGACATCATGGGACGTGTGCAGGACCGCAACACGGGTGTGCGGGATGTCACGGAATGTGTGCAGGACCTTAGTAGGAGTGTGCAGGATGTCATGGAATGTGTGCAGGACCTCAATTGGGGTGTGCAGGATGTCACTGTGTGTGCAGAACCTTAGTAGGAGTGTGCAAGATGTTATGGAATGTGAGCAGGACCTCAATAGGGGTGTGCAGGACCTCAATAGAAGTGTGCAGGGCATTATGGGACGTGTGCAGGACCGCAGTAGGAGTGTGCAGGACATCATGGGACGTGTGCAGGACCTCAGTAGGGGTGTGCAAGATGTCATGGAATGTGTGCAGGACCTCAGTAGGAGTGTGCAGGACACCATGGGACGTGTGCACGACCGCAGTAGGGGTGTGCAGGATGTCATGGATGTGTACAGGACATCATGGGACGTATGCAGGACCGCAGTCGGGGTGTGAAGGATGTCACGGAATGTGTGCAGGACCTCAGTGGGAGTGTGCAGGACATCATGGGACGTGCGCAAGACCCCAGTAGGGGTGTGCAGAACATCATGGGACGCGTGCAGGACCGCAATACGGGTGTGCGGGATGTCACTGAATGTATACAGGACCTCAGTAGGAGTGTGGAGGACATCATGGTACGTGTGCAGGACCTCAGTAGGGGTGTGCAAGATGTTATGGAATGTGTGCAGGACCTCAGTAGGAGTGTGCAGGACACCATGGGACGTGTGCAGGATCGCAGTAGGGGTGTGCAGGATGTCATCGAATGTGTGCAGGACCTCATAAGGAGTGTGCAGGGCATCATGCGACGTGCGCAGGACCCCAGTAGGGGTGAGCAGGACATCATGGGACGTGTGCAGGGCCGCAATACGGGTGTGCGGAATGTCACGGAATGTGTGCAGGACCTTAGTAGGAGTGTGCAGGATGTCATGGAATGTGTGCAGGACCTCAATAGGGGTGTGCAGGATGTCACGGAGTGTGTGCAGAACCTTAGTAGGGGTGTGCATGATGTCATGGAATGTGAGCAGGACCTCAATAGGGGTGTGCAGGACCTCAATAGAAGTGTGCAGGGCATCATGGGACGTGTGCAGGACCGCAGTAGAGGTGTGCAGGATATCATTGAATGTGTGCAGTACCTCAGTAGGAGTGTGCAGGACATCATGGTACGTAACTCAGAACCCCAGTAGGGGGTGTGCAGGACATCATGGGACGTGTGCAGGGCCGCAATACGGGTGTGCGGAATGTCACGGAATGTATACAGGACCTCAGTAGGAGTGTGCAGGACATCATGGGACGTGTGCAGGACCTCAGTAGGGGTGTGCAGGATGTCACGGAGTGTGTGCAGAACCTTAGTAGGGGTGTGCATGATGTCATGGAATGTGATCAGGACCTCAATAGGTGTGTGCAGGACCTCAATAGAAGTGTGCAGGGCATCATGGGACGTGTGCAGGACCGCAGTAGAGGTGTGCAGGATATCATTGAATGTGTGCAGTACCTCAGTAGGAGTGTGCAGGACATCATGGTACGTGCTCAGAACCCCAGTAGAGGTGTGCAGGACATCATGGGACGCGTGCAGGACCGCAATACGGGTGTGCGGGATGTAACGGAATGTATACAGGACCTCAGTAGGAGTGTGCAGGACGTCATGGGACGTGTGCAGGACCTCAGTAGGGGTGTGCAGGACATCATGGGACGTGTGCAGGACCGCAACACGGGTGTGCGGAATGTCACGGAATGTGTGCAGGACCTTAGTAGGAGTGTGCAGGATGTCATGGAATGTGTGCAGGACCTCAATTGGGGTGTGCAGGATGTCACGGTGTGTGCAGAACCTTAGTAGGAGTGTGCAAGATGTCATGGAATGTGTGCAGGACCTCAATAGGTATGTGCAGGACCTCAATAGAAGTGTGCAGGTCATCATGGGACGTGTGCAGGATCGCAGTAGAGGTGTGCAGGATATTATGGAATGTGTGCAGGACCTCGATAGGGGTGTGCAGGATGTCACGGAGTGTGTGCAGAACCTTAGTAGGAGTGTGCAAGATGTCATGAAATGTGTGCAGGACCTCAATAGGGGTGTGCAGGACCTCAATAGAAGTGTGCAGGGCATCATGGGACGTGTGCAGGACCTCAGTAGGAGTGTGCAGGACATCATGGTACGTGTGCAGGACCTCAGTAGGGGTGTGCAGGATGTCATGGAATGTGTGCAGGACCTCAGTAGGAGTTTGCAGGACACTATTGGACGTGTGCAGGACCGCAGTAGGGGTGTGCAGGATGTCATGGATGTGTACAGGACATCATGGGACGTATGCAAGACCGCAGTCGGGGTGTCAAGGATGCCATCGAATGTGTGCAGGACCTCAATAGGAGTGTGCAGGGCATCATGCGACGTGCGCAGGACCCCAGTATGGGTGTGCAGGACATCATGGGACGTGTGCAGGACCGCAATACGGGTGTGCGGGATGTCACGGAATGTGTGCAGGACCTTAGTAGGAGTGTGCAGGATGTCATGGAATGTGTGCAGGACCTCAATAGGGGTCTACAGGACCTCAATAGAAGTGTGCAGGGCATCATGGGACGTGTGCAGGACCGCAGTAGAGGTGTGCAGGATATCATTGAATGTGTGCAGGACCTCAGTAGGAGTGTGCAGGACATCATGGTACGTGCCCAGAACCCCAGTAGGGGTGTGCAGGACATCATGGGACGCGTGCAGGACCCCAGTAGGGGTGTAGAGGACATCATGGGACGTATGCAGGACCGCAGTAGGGGTGGGAAGGATGTCATGGAATGTGTACAGGACATCATGGGACGTATGCAGGACCGCAGTAGGGGTGGGAAGGATGTCATGGAATGTGTGCAGGACCTCAGTGGGAGTGTGCAGGACATCATGAGACGTATGCAGGACCGCAGTAGAGGTGTGCAGGATGTCATGGAATGTGCGCAGCACCTCAATAGGAGTGCGCAGGGCATCATGGGACGTGCGCAGGACCCCAATAGGGGTGTGCAGGACGTCAAATAATTTATGCAGGACGTCGTAGATGTGCTTAGGATCTCAGTAGTAATGTGCAGGACATCATGGAATGTGTGCAGGACCTCAGTAGAAGTGTGCAGGGCATCATGGGACGTGCGCAGGACCCCAGTAGGGGTGTGCAGTACATCATGGGACGTGTGCAGGACCGCAGTAGAGGTGTGCAGGATATCATGGAATGTGTGCAGGACCTCAGTAGGAGTGTGCAGGACATCATGGGACTTGTGCAGGACCGCAATACGGGTGTGCGGGATGTCACGGAATGTGTGCAGGACCTCAGTAGGAGTATGCAGGACATTATGGAATGTGTGCAGGACCTCAGTAGAAGTGTGCAGGACATCGTCGGACGTGTGCAGGACCGCAGTAGGGGTGTGCAGGATGTCATGGAATGTGTGCAGGACGTCGTACGATGTGTGTAGGACCTCAGTACGCTACCGCTCGTAGGATTTGGTCAGAAATCGAGCGAGGTCGGGTTTTCGCGTCTTTTTCGTCTTTTTTAATATAACTCGCTTTAACGTCAACTTTGAGCGAAACTAGGGGGATACTCATGACCTAGGCGTTGAGGGCTATCCAATGGTGTTGCTGTTGTAAGGATTTCGTTGAGAACACTGGAAATTTCGCAATCAACCAGCTCTCTATATACGGTAGGCACAGGGAGACGCAGGCGGAGACGGTAGCGCTCCATCCATCACGGTACCGTAATCACAAACCTGGCTGCTTGCGAAACTTTTGTAGTTCTCAACGTGATCACCACAAAGGCTAAAGCCTTGGGTTGCCCTTAACGCCAGGGTCATGAATATCTCCTTAGTTTCGCTCAAAAATGAGTTTGAAACGAGTTATACAAAAATGACGAAAGAGACGCGAAAACCCGACCTCGCTCGCTTTCTGACCAAATCCTACGAGCGGTATTGTAGGAGTGTGCTGGACAGCATGGGACGTGCGCAGGACCGCAATGAGGGTGTGCGGGATGTCACGGAGTGTGTGCAGGACCTTAGTAGGAGTGTGAGAGCTCTGCGTCTCTCATTTAAATCATAGAGGCGAGAGCACCCTATGGAGATCACTATGGATCTCGGCTCCACCGACCTGGCTGGCTTATGGGGCGAGCAAAGTTAGGAACCCGATATATCGTTCGACGCAGAATTTTACGCCGATTTCAAAAACGACGTTTGCTAAAACACTATCATAAATGGTTAAGGAGTTATAGGCGAAAAACAATGAATTGGGCTGAAGGATCGAGAAAATATTTTTCCAACCTGGAAACACCAGTCGACGCGAAATTCTGTGGGGATTCCGGAAACGACCCTCACCAAAAGTCTGTCTCCTAGCACAACAAAGTTATGGAGGAAAACCCGATAATTTCAGGCCGAAAAAATGCTTTTTATAAACTGGAAGAAGGAGAGCGTGATTTTCCAATTTGGGAACACTATTCGATGCAGACATTTGTGGGGATTCCTAAAATAGCCTTTATCAAATGTTTATCTCTGAGCACAAAAAAGTAATGGACGAAAAATCGGCAGTGACACCAACCCAATCTTTAAAATGACTTGCATGAGTGTCGGGTCACTTTCATTCTTTTTTCGGGACGTTCCACCGGTCGTCACCGATTTTTCAATGCTGAGCCCCTTCACCTGCCCAGAGGTGAAGGTTGGTGGAGTTGGTGGCTCCACCCAACGAAGCTATTTTCGTCAGCACGGACCGCTCTGGCTGAGCGAAAGGTTAGGACTATGAATTGCTCCTAATGCAAAGAGAAAAAACTCTATGAGATGAGGAAATGAAAACGAGATAATGTGTAATAACATCCAAATATAAAGAGTAGAGTAAGTTGAATCCCTAGAATCCTCTGCGTAAGCTAATTTGTTGGCAATGAGCTCGAAGTATTTAGCGATATTAGCGGATTATGGCCTCATTGATTTTGTTGGGAAGGGTTACCCTGACAGCGGAAAACTTGGACCTGATCTCGGTTTTATCCAGTGGAACCCTGATTTTGATCTTGCTTCCTCTGGTCCTGGATGGAAGCATGTTAAAAAATTGGGCGCACTGACCGTTAAGCACCTTGAACGCCATAGTGAGATCATTCCTCTTTTGCCTGCTCAGCAAACTAGGCAAAGAAAGCATTAGCTTCCTGTCAGGTCTCTCTGGCAAAGATTCATGCGATAGACTGAAACAATGTTGAATAATTTCACGAGTGAAGTTGCTCTGCACTCTCTCCAATAAATCTACGTCCTTCTTCTTATATGATTAGAAAACAGTTGTACCAGTTTCCAGCCAAGGCTTTGCATAAGTATTATACGCTTTCAACGAAGTGTCCGGGTTTTTTGAACGTAGTGCCTTGAACAGATTGTGGAGCCGACAGTTTGCTTTGGATACCAGAGCGTTGTAATGGTTATCGAAGTTCAGCCTATCACTAAAAAATGTAACCAAGACCTTTAACCTCTTTACAACTTCGAAATTTCCAGAACTTAGATGGTAACTTGCATTTTCTGATCCACTCCTAATGGAAAACACCTCTGTTTTGGCAGCTGATAGGGGTAATGCGCATTTCTCCAGGAAGCCGTTTAGGCAGGGTCCATACGTCGCGAGAGCGCTAGATTACGCAAAATTGTATATTTTCCAAGACAACGCGGTTGTTGAAGTAAAATATTTGTTATATGTAACTGCGAATATCAATTACAATAGTTTTTACACCAATTTGAGCTCTTTCCTCAAGTTCATCTCAGATCAATTTCTGTAGACGAAACTGAACCCGTGATCGCGCGGCAGCAATCGCCCCGCCCATCCAACCTGGGCTGACCAAAACCACCTACCCTCATTCGCCTTTCTTGAGAGAGATAGGAAAACATAGGCTAATTGAGAACGGACGAAGTAAAACTTTATTAGACTTGAACAGTAACAAAAATTTTTAACACGTAAGAGCTGGACCCCAATTGGGATCAATGACAAGGCTGAGGGCGATTCACCTCTTCGAAAGCCGTGGTTTCTTGGGCTTCGAAGAAATTGTCTTCTTACGAGTGTCGTGTTTCGCCTCGTTTCTCCTTGCATTACTCTTCGAATTTCTGAAAAAAAAATATCTTCAAGCAGAGTAGATTTCCGGGCAGGGATTTTACTCAGGCGGGATCTGTAATTGATATTCGCAGTTATATATATAATAAATATTTGACTTCAACAACTACGTTGTTTAGGAAAATATACAATTATATTACGCTGCTCATGTCAATTACAATAGCTTTTTCAACACACCTGGTTGAAGATAACACCGAGTCTTTGAAAGATTTATCGCATGAGCCTTTGAAATAAAATCTTTCAAATGTGAACCCGTTAGGTGCTCAGTTTGCCGCTTTCACGATAGCCTTTGAGGAAATGCCCTGTTTTCTCGATTTCGTTGTGCTTGCTGTGGTCGAGTGTGCCTTAAACCTATCCTCTATGCCTGAATCTCTGCTCAGGCAAACCATCGCTCCGAGCGGGACCGGCTCCTCCCAACTATGACGTCATCGCCCGGACAGCGTCCGAGGGGCCGACTGACACCGCGCTCCCTGTCCGGTGCCAGTTCGCCCCTCGGCCGCTGTCCGGTCGCTCTCGGGGCGACAACAGTGCGAGCAGTGTTAAGGGGTCTGCAGAGTTGCACCGACCGGCGACTGGTCGCCGAGCGTCAGTCTTGGCGCGGCGACAAAAATGTTTACGAACATTATCGTCGCCGCGTCGGTTGCCGCTCGCTGGCAGTGATGCATGGTCGTCGCCGCGTCAAAACACTATGTGATGCCCCCTCGTCGCCCATCACGCTGCGTCGGTCGCCCTCGTCGCCGATTGTAATCGATATTGCATCACCCAGCGCTGTTCGTCGCTGCGAGCAACGCCGCAACTTTAACTCTGCAGGCCCTTTTAGCCAGACCGTCACTTGGTACACTGCAATCACGGACCCAGCATGGAATCCCACTGCCAATTGTAGTATTTACGCTTTCCAAAGCCTCAGCGACCCTCCGTACCTCTCCTCTGTGATCGAATCTCCGCGTTGCAAAATGTGGGCGGGGTTAGTGGTGCGTGGAGCATTGTGGAGAGGTAGAGAGCGTTTTATGGGAAACTTGCGTCGCCTCACGGAAAACGAGTAGCCATCAACGCAAAGTGTGTGCCGCGTCGTTGAAAATGGCCCACGACTCATGAGAAGCGTGCTACACGTTATTGAAAACGAGTCGGGCTTTACGAGAAGCGTACGCCGCGAGATGGAAATTGGGTCACGCATTATTAGAAGTGTGCTCTGTATCATGTAAAATGAGTCGCGCACCCTGAGAAGCGTGCTCCGCGTCATGGAGAATGAGTCGCGCACCATGAGAAGCGTGCGCCGCGTCATGGAAAATGAGTCGCGCATTATGAGAAGCATGAGCCGCGTCATGGAAAACGAGTCGCGCACCATGATAAGCGTGTTCCGCGTTATGGATACTGGGTCGCGCATCTTATGAAGCGTGAATCGCATCATGGAAAAATCAGTAGCGCTCCATAGGCAGCGTGATGGCCATTCTTTCGTTCTTTTCACATCTCGATCTATCGCCTAATTTGTAAGTTTTATTCACGCTCACACAAGGTTTGAGAAGGATAGAAGCCCGGCACGCACAGCACACCGAAATACAAGTACTGCTATCTTACCCACTTCCTACTCGCAATGTTAGTTCTCAACGTGTTCCAATCTTGCGATGGGTAATCTCCTCATCTAGGGTCATATGGTCTATGTATTCCTGTAGACTATTTGGAGCAATCCCAGTGTGCGTTAGGCATCAGGATAACTATGGCATTGATAATATTAGTGACAGCCGCTACTACTGTGCAGCCCTCCCCGGCAATCGCGGCTGTCACTAATATTATCGATACCATCGGCCCGTGCCGTCCTCGGGCACGTTGCATGCGTGAAATTCCTGTCTTCTCGTGCACTATTTCTATCTAACTTTACCTTACTTTTGTGCCAAAGCCTCATTTGCGAAATATATACTGTCTTCAGTTTCAATCCTCATGGTGCTAAACTAGTTGGGGGGGCACTCAAGAATCACCATTAGAAACTGAAAGATTCGGCTATGAAAATGATAATTTCTTTGATTATCAGATATGTGATACCATTGCAACTCGTTATTTCCTAGAAAATTCCATGGAACTACATCGATTTTTGGAAACGGTATCATTCATTCCTCATTTGAATTCTATGTGGCCCCCTTGAACTAGTTTCGCACCATCTTCAGTACTGCGAACCATCTTTTTTTTTTGAAATTTCGATTCTTGCCTTTTTCATCGATTTTCAAAATAACGATCAATAATTGACGGAAAAAAATACTATCGATTAGGAACTCAGCTGTAATAACGTCGGCATGGATCCTAGCGATATTTTGCGTTCCCTATTGAAGGTTGGCGCAAACTCGGTGCACCTATGTTATAGCTTAAGGCACCGAGTTTGCGCCAACCTTCAACAGAGAACGCAAAGTATCGCTAGGGTCCTTCCCAACGTTATTACAGCTAAGTTCCTAATCGATAGTATTTTTTTCGTCAATTATTGATCGTTATTTTGAAAATCCCTTCCATGCATCACCTCATCGCGGTGACAGGGTGAATACCACTTGTTTGTGTCCAACGGTTCAAACCGGTCGCGCAGTATGCAGTTTCTGTGTACGGGCGGCTATCCTCAGCGGGGAACAAGCGAGAGTAATCAGACCGAAAAGAAACGGTCAGACAACTAAATCTGCGCCCCAGTACTCCGCGCACCGAACATGCTCCACTACGGCGTCGGAGGAAGCCTCTACCGGTGAGGGGCCATCTGATCTCGGAGCAATAGGACGCCATCGGATAAGGAAGTTTGGAAACCCCCACACCCCACGACGTGCCGCACAAGATCGGAAGCCGATCTTTGAACACTCTTTCTCAGAAGCCGTCAGATCAAGTTCCATGTAATCGCTTTGGAGACGAACGGCAGGACGAAAACCGTCAGAAAGACCGACCACAACCAGCTCATTGTCGCCGGAGCTAAGGTGGACAATAAGAACATCGGCGGCGTTGGATTCCTCATTAATTCAACGGTGCACCACTTAGTAGATTCTCATCAAATCATTAGTCCGCGTCTCGGCGTTCTGCGTTTGAGAATCGAAGAGCAAGGAGTTGTGTCTGTTATCAATGGATACGCCCAAACCTTTAGTTCTGCGCAAGAGAAACGTTAAGAGTTCTATGAGCTTCTAAAAAGACTGTACATGAGGAGAGAAGCTACTATAAGCTAGATGTTGGTGACTTTGAGCTATCGTCGGTACGAAGAACAACGACGGCGATTAGAGATAGAAACTGCATGGAGCTATTTTTCGAAATGAGAATGGAGAACGACTGCTAGGCTTCCTGTCGGCATGCCGCCTCTTTCACGGAAACTCCATGTTCGAAAAGCCATCAAATCGACGATGGACTTGGAAAAGCCCGATTGGCCAGACAAGGTCGGAGAAAGAGATCACATCTTGATTAACAGACGCTGGAGCTTGTTTGACGTGTCAGTGCTGCCTTCATTCGGCACCGGCTCGGATCATCGGCTTTTACGTGGGAAGATTTCGCTCAAGAAGAAGATTTTCAAACGTGATACTCATAGGCCGGCACCCGTTCGGTTCCCCGTCTTTGGGGCTGAGGCATTGGAATCCGCTATGAAGACCTTCGCATGGAATCTCCATGAAGATCCAACGGTAGACTACGAAAATCTAGCCAAAGGCATAATCGAGTGTGCGGAAGTTTCGCGTTAGGCCGGAGCGTCACCTATTCCAAAGCTCAATAGCCTCGCGGGGCGCTCTTGGAAAAGAGAAGAACTGTTAAACAGGATCCCAATGCCACCCATCTGGAGAAGGTTACCATCAACAAGTCATGCCGAATCGCTGTTTAAGAGTCGTTGCAAGCGTATAGAAGAACGACGTTACTGGAAGCGGCTGAAAAACGGATCAGTATAGAGCGCTGCAAGCGCGATCTCAGTGATTAGAAAGCTATCGTATGTGCCCTCAAGGACAGAAATGGAGTAGTGCAGACATCTCGGAGAATTATGGAAGACATCCCTCAAGAGTTCTACACTGATCTCTTTCGCTCATCCACACCTGTCCCAAGATGTCCAACGCCACCAGATAAAGACCTTCCTGCCATGGTGTATTCTACGGAGCCTAGAAAACCATTTTCTCCCAGCTCTGACCCCCCACGAATGAATGATACCGCTCTCAGAAATCGAAGTCTTTTCATGGAGTTTCTATAAAAACGGTGACTGATAACGTCATCAGCCGTTGTTTTTATAGAAACTCCATGGAAGTACTTCGATTTCTTGTAGCGGTACCATTCATTCGTGAAGGGTCGTTGCGGGGAGAATAAGGTATTCTAGGCTCCGTAGAATATATCTTCTGCCATTATGGAATCGGAAGTTGCTGTAGCCATGAGAAGCATGGAGAAGAGCACTGCCCCCGGTCCCGACAACATTTCGGTGGACCTTCTTCGCGCAGGGGGTAGCGCTCTCCACTCTCTTTCTGCCAGGCTTTTCAGTCACTGCCTACGTCTTGGGAAGAATCCGGATTCATGGAGGGAATCGAAGACGGTGCTGCTGTTCAAGAAAGGCACACGGGAGGATACTGCCGATCACCGACCCAACAGTCTTCTCTCTGTCGTATTCAAGACCTTCACCAAGATTCTCCTTAACCGTCTGGAACCAATCTTGAACGAATATCAACCACTGGAGCAGACCGGTTTTTCAAAAACTTCTTCTGTTCGGACCATATCTGGGCTGTCACTCAACCCATCGAAAAAAGGTAATATCATCTTCCTCTGGTTCTCGTTTTCGTGGACTACAAGAAGGCGTTCGACTCCGTGGAGACCAATGCTGTCCTCAATACTTTGGTCCACGCTGGAGTGTCTTCCGCTTATGTTCACTCACTCGAACAGTGCTTTACGGACACTTCTACAATTATTTAACTGTTTGAACGAAAGTTGAAAATTCCAATCAAGAAAGGAGTACGGCAAGGAGACACCATATCGCCTAAGTTATTCACGGCTGCGCTTCAAGACGCAAAGGTAGATTTGCAGTGGGACGACGGAGGCTCCTCCATCGATGGTAAAAAGATCAATAATCTACGCTTCGCCGACGATTCCGTTTTGATTTCTAACAGTACGGCTGAAATTGAGTCAATGGTCAAAGGACTCGATACGGCTGGTCGGAGGATTGGTTTGAAGATGAACATGTCCAAAACGAAGGTGATGGTGAATCAGTGGGGCGACAGTGGGACAGTGAAGCTGAAAGGAGTCGCTCTTCAGAAAGTGGATTGTTACGTATATTTGGAAAGAGAGCTGAAAATGCTCAACGACATCGTCCCCGAAATATCACGAAGGAGACGCGGTGCGTGGGCAGCTTTCGGACCGATTTGGGAAGTGACCGACCAGATTGTGGATCCAGACTTGAGGGCTTCTATCTTCGACGCTCTTGTTTTGACCGCAATGTGCTACGCGACGGAAACCTGGCCTGACAACAAGACTATTGTCCAATTCCATGCAAACAACATACCGTGCTCTGAAGAGGTGTCTTCTGAAGACTAGCCGGCGCCAGTAGTGGCAGCGAGGCATACGAAGTTCAGAAATGAGGCAGAAGTCGCGTTTGAAGGATCCGCTACAGTACATGGCGAAATCGAAGCATTGCTGGGCCGGCCATTTGCCGCGAAGAACCGATGATAGGTGGAGTCTCCGAGTTACAGAATAGCTCCTAGACACAAAAAGAGGCCGCTGGGACGACCTCCATCAAGATGGTCTGACTTGATCTTCGAAACATTTTAGGGATCGTGTTCAGTCGTGCTGGATGCAGTTGGCCAGAAAAGGCGCAGAATGGAAGAGTTGTGGTCCACTCTGAGAAGATTGCCAGCTTAGTGGATCATCAAAGTATGGAAGTAAGTAAGTATTTTGAAAATCGACGAAGAAGGCGAGAATCAAATTTTCGAAAAAAAGATCGATAATCTCTGGCATTTGCTCGCGTGTAGCCCTACACAAACTTTTTTGTTGCCCAGTGACACCTGGGCAACAAGTCATTTTTCTGGGGCACGACATGGAAAGTGTGGGGCGATTGTGAGCATTTGTGCCCACAAAACCACTTGTACCCCCACTAAATCACTAGTCGCCCCGCGAAATCACTTGTTGCCCCGAAAGAGCATTTGCTGACCCTAAAATCACTTGTTGCCCCGCAAAATCACTTGTTGCTCCGCAGGTTCAATTGTTTCCCCGTAAAACCACTTGTCGCCCCCCCCCAAAACCAATTGTTGCTCGGAATCATCATTTGATCGTTCGGACCCCACTGCGTTGTTTATTCACAGATTCCGTCTACCCTCTAGACACCTTGTACTTCTCAAACCCTTCTTCTTCTTCTTCTTCTTCCTCTTCCCCCTCTTCCTCCCCTTCTTCCTCTTCCTCCTCTTCTTCCTCTTCTTCCTCTTCTTCCTCTTCCTCCTCTTCTTCCTCATCTTCTTCTTCTTCTTTTTCTTCTTCTTCTTCTTCTTCTTCCTCTTCCTCGTCTTCCTCGTCTTCTTCTTCCTCTTCTTCCTCTTCCTCGTCTTCCTCGTCTTCTTCCTATTCTTCCTCTTCTACCTCGCCGCTTGTGAGTGTGGCTTAAAGGCAGTGGTCGCGATGAAAAGCGTTATCTACAAAACTATAGAAATCAGCCTAGATTGAAAACAGCTGAAAAACTATGAAGGTAGCGCGGTGAAAAACGGGCTAGAATCAGAGTTTCTAGGGCCCAAAGATGGTGCGTAGTATTTCACTGGGAGTGTGCAGGGTGTCATGTGCATGTGTGCAGTACATATAGTAGAGGTGCAGGACCCAGTAGGGTCCTGCACATCCTGCGCACTCCCAATGGGATCCTGCACACTCTCAGTGAAGTCCTGCACACCCCCAGTGAGGTCCTGCACACATCCTGCACACTCACATTGTGGTACTGCACCAAATCATAAACGTCCTGCACCCCATTCACGACGACTTGCATACTCTTCAGCAAGCGTAAGCGTAAGGAAAACGCGTTATCGTATGTGATCTCGCGTTAAGTCCGCTCAAAACTGCAACCAAACGGGAGCTGACAGAGAAAATGGAAATAGTGTGTGAATGAAGAAAAAGATGGATAGCTTTCGAAAAAGTCCTCCGGAGGGTTTTTTTCGGAAGCTATCCATCTTTTCCTTCATTCACACACTATTTCCATTTTTTCTGTCAGCTCACGTTAAGTTGCTGTTTTGCGCGGACTTACCGCGAGCTGAAAAAAGCTAAAAAAAACTTGAAAAAAAGTCTAAATCACTAATTTTTCTCCAAAAAAAAGACAGAGCGGACCATTTTTTTGAATTTTTCTCGATGCGTATCTAGTGGCTCATACAGTGAGTGTGCTTAGTTTAAGAAATGCCTGGCGCATCTCTTGAAAATCGTCAACTGAAAAGCTCACGGTCAGCTGCAGTTAACCGCGAGTAAACTCGCGGTTATCTACCCATTTACTACCACCCCAGATTTATTTCTAAATGCTCCTCATCAGACTAGAAGAAAATCACGAATAAATTAGAGGATATCAAACGAATAAAAATTTTCGAATATTCGAATAAACGAATTATTCGGATAATTGACTCTTTCGAATATTCGAATAAGCGAATTATTCAAAAAATTGACTTTTCCGAATATTCGAATGAACGAATTATTCGGATAATTGACTCTTTCGAATATTCGAATAAACGAATTATTCGAAAAATTGACTTTTTCGAATACTCGAATTATTCGAATATTCGATTATTCGTTTATTCGACCGAATATTCGTTTTCCAAATATTCGTTGGCATACTCTAGAAGAAATCGGGAATCGTTTTTTTCTTCAAAGGTTCGGTGTTGCGAATAATTCGGAAATGTTCACTTTTCGAATATTCGATTTTCCAAATAATTCGGAAATGGCCTTTTTAATTTTCGACTTTTCGAATGATTCGAAATCGCCTTCTTTAATCGAATATTTAATTTACGAATCATTCGATTTGGTCGAAGTATAGTTCCCACCCCTATGAAATTTTAGGGTGTTTTTGAGAAAAAAATCGGATTCTGCTCAGAAGTGGCAATCGGAGGCAATATCAATATGTCACGGTATCAGGCAGTAAACATGGAGAACTCTTGAAAGAAAAACCATTACACTTCCGTGAGAATTTTGTGCCGGTGGCAAATTATAAACTTGTATCTAGCGTACCACTTCGGAAATCGTCAAAAGTCGCGATTCGCCATCAAATTTTCCCTAAAAAAAAGCTTCGAAAGAATCAAGTCGAAAATTTCAGAAAATTGACACATAAACCCCCAAATTCGTGATCAGCGCCCCAAATAACACAACTGGGAGGGTATTAAGTTAAATCTGGAACATTTTTTAAAACGCTTTCGGGGCCCACTAATTGATATGAATAAACCCCAACCAAAAATCCGTACAAATCCATAACGCTATCAGTCTGTACAAAGTTTGGGTAATGTGCCTTCACCCAAACTTGGGCCAGAGGGGTTGTTTTGGGCGCTGAACACAATTATGAGGTCAGTTTACGAATTCTCTAAAGACTAGTGCACGTTTTGGAAGGTACAACAGGTACAGAAATCTGACGAAAAACGTCTATAACTCCTTTCGGTGTGGTTTTAGGCAGATGCGAAGACCATAATCGGTTTTACACCAAAAACGGTTCTAGAAAGTTACATTTCTTCCAGAATAGTTAGGCTAACTAAAAGTAGCTCCCTTAAGAGCCTCACTAGACATGAGCTTATAGAAGAAAGTGGAAAATGGAGCAAGATTGAGGTGATGATCAGGAGAGAAAGAAAACACGCGCGCGCACGCGACGCGACCGCACACGCCACCACCCAGGCCTCCTCCGTGCCGGCGCTAGCTGGGGCGAGACAATCCACACAATGCTCACAAAGATTTTGTGGGCATTGCCCACAATCTTTTTTGTGGGCACTCGACTCTCGCCGGCGCGATTATGTGGAACGTCTAGCGCCGACGAAAAAGGACGCGAAATTGGCCACGCCCTCCGGGGCAACACGCGAGCGAATGCCAGAGATTGTCGAAAAAAAAACCATTGATTAAGGACTTAGCCACAGGGTCCAGCAGCCCGTTGGCAAAGGCCGCAAAATACTTACGACCCCCCCCCCTCGAAGGTCGGTTCGCGCTCAGAAGTATGGGAAATTATAACGACCTCCCCCTCTTCTAGAAAAATTTGAACCGATTGTTTTTGGTTTATAGAATCCAGCTAGAATCATAGAAAAAATAAAATGGAACTGTTTCAAAAACAGCCCGATCAAAAATCACCCTGGAAAAAAGTCGGCAGTAGGCTGATTTCAACAAATTTCCGGCAGTTCACCACTAGCCCAACCAAAATTCATTCAAAACAAAATTTGGGCGGGCTGGAATAAGCAAAAATTGACAAAAAAACAGCCCGACGCCCGTCCAAACGCGGGCGTTAATCGTGAATTTTGGGCACTGGGATGAAGTTTGCGGGCCGATAAAACTCGATGAATGCTAATGATGAGAACATTTCATGCAGATATATTTTTTGCTATACCTTGTGTTTTACACATGTGTGACTAACTGGATTGCGAAGGCTTCCAGAGAAAATGTCCATGCGTAATTTTTTTACTCACCTCAAACTTAGCCAACGGCAGAGTCTCCCTCCCTTTCTGAAATCGGAAGAGTTCTTGGCTTAAGAAAAATTCCTCATCAAAAGACAAATTACAATTTAATTAAGGTAGTTTCTGAGATATCAATGCCTAAGAAGGGCGATTTCGGACATTAGCTCCTGTAATCGAGTATGAATTGAATACTGTAATCATTATTTGGGCTTTTTGTTTAATTTATGACGTCCTTTTCAGTAATAATTTATTAGAAGAATTCGAAAAATATCGATTTGCCTCCACTCGGGCGAAGAAATAACAAGAATGACTTAAGATGGTATGGCAATAATAGAACGCGCCCATGCCTCGCGCCTTTCCCACAATAGCGTCCGGGCCTGGCGCCCTTCATGGCGCCTTACATATTTTTATGTATTATTATTTAAAAAATTTGAGAAGCTGTTAAAGAAAGCTGTGAGAAAATTTTCACATAGTTCAATTACCTCCAAGTTTGGACCCTTGGTGGTTCAAAACTCTTTTGCTCAAGGGATGCCACCCGTTGGATAGTGATGGCAAAAACACTGGGTTTTGCCAACGTGGCTTGCCAACGCCCGCCACTTTACCTCGCCCGAATCATTGAAACCAGTCGGGTTGGGAAGTGTAATTGTGATGATTTGTGGGGAATTCTATGAAGAATCCAGCTTCTTTTTTTGTAACTAAAATTTTGATTTTGAATAGGGGGTCGCACGTCTTATAGTGGATTTTTAAGTTCAAGTACGGTGAATTTCCGCCTACAAGGGGATTAAAAACAGTTGAATGGACTGGAAACTGGTTCTCTTTAGGTTGTGAACAGTTGCAAATCTTTCTTTAATTCGCAGAAACCACTTTTCTACATATCCTACTAAGACGATTATAAATTGCCAACGGCACAAAATTCTCACGGTAAACAAAAATGATGACACCCAGTTGATAAAGGGTAGGGTATAAAAGAAATGAAGAGCGGTGTGTTACATTCGCACACCGTCTTTCTCCAGAGGGAAGCGGTCGAAGTTCTGAATAGACTAGGGAGTGGGGAAGCAGCCTCACCGGTGATAAAGATATCACGATATAGGGCCCTAAACCAGGCCAACTCTGGAAAGAAAAACTTCTACACTTCCGTAAGAATTTTGTGCCGTTGGCAAGTTATTAACTTGTATTCTACTGCGTTCTTGTCTTTTTTCCAATGAATTATATATTTTCCTCCACGAAAGTTTTACGATCCCCCCTCCAACATTCTGATTTTCCACGAAAATTTCCACGACCCCCCTCATCACCCTTTGGCAAGCTGTCCATTTCTGCTGGACTCTGCTCAGCCATTATACATAACTTTGGATCTTCGAGGCCTAAACCTCTCAAATAAGGGACAGAAAAGACCGAAGCTACAAAATTACAAGATCAGCTAAAAATTCGCAAATGCTACCATCTAGTTCTAAGGTGGCTCAGATATTCTGTTAACTATGACAGGTTTGGTGGTTTACCTCAGAGTAAACAGGAGCACTTAAAGATACACAGTACTGAAGATTACCACTGAATTTGTAGCATATATTTCACAAACAAGCAGGCTTTGGACCAAGTGGAAGGCAGCGTTAGATAGAGAAGAATTTGATTCTCGAGACTACAGGAAGAAGTGGGGAAAATGAGGAAACAGGATAGGAAGAAAAGGACTGGGAGAAGAGGGAAGAAGAAAGAGAGCGAAATAGAGAAGCAGAAACGAGTAAATAAGCCAAGAGAAGCCATCGGTGAAGCTAGGCTCGTTCGCCCGAAGAGCCACCGCAGTGCCAACTGGGACCGAAGATCGCTCCGAGCGGTACTGCTGTCGCCCGGAGAGCGGCTGCTGTGGCCCGAGTAGATGGCTAATTTTCGCTCGGAGCGGAGAGACAGCGCCGCTCGGGTCGCTCTCCTGTCCCGCTCGGATGGTTTGCCTGAGTGAGGGTCTCTCGTAAGCAGCGAGCGATTGTAGTGGAAGAGGCACTACGATGGGGGGCGATTGTAGCTGATGAACAGGGAGTTCACTCGGTGGCGATATAAAATGGTGAGATTAATGTAATCCTTTGTTGCCGCTAGGGGCACAAAGGTGGTCTTCTTTGTGATCATGAATAGTCGCTGTGTGAGGTTTTTCCATTCCTCTATTTTTATTCATGAAATTTAGTGAGAAGACCCATGTTTATGCCAAGTTGACCCGACTCTAGTGTTAATGCCGTCAAATCTGAAACTCGTTTGGGCGCTACCAAGGCAAGAATCATTGCCGTCTTGAGAGTCATCTGTTCAAGGTTCAGAGAAATATTTTCGCAAAGAGATCTTAGAAAGTTCGGCACTGTTGACACGTCCCATATATCCAAGTACTTCGGAACTGGCGGGCGTTGTCGGAAAAATCCCTTCATGCACCTATTCAAGAGGTTAATCTTTCGAGGTTAGATCTTCATTAACTGTGGACAGAAACACTACTATGGCAGACTTGTGAATACTACTTGTAGTCCACAGAAGATCGCCCACTTTTTCAAGGCACTATTGTACTGTTTGATAGTTGCTAGTGACCAGTTTGACATTAAAGGCATCTTTCGCGCTGGAAACCAATTTTCATTTTTTTCTGGCTCAATTTCGTGATTGAGCCCGGTAGACCACACTGGTAAACTTTGGCGCTTCAAAAACGTTGTGCAATGAGGTTGGAAGGCGTCAAAGATGAAGATCCGCCACCAATTCTCACCAGTCATCTAGCACTTTTTCCTAGAATGTTGGTGCGACCGTAAGACAACATGAAAAATAGTTACGGCACGAACTCCACATACAGAAAAACTCCGAAAAGGACAGCAACGAGACCTCCAAAAGCAGAAAAACTTCAAAAAGGATTTGGGCGCGAAATTTAAATTCGTATTTACAATGTGTTCCAATTGACTTTTCTTAACAAATGAAGGTTTTTCATGGGTCCCTTCGACATTTTCGTTCACTAGAGAGGCCAAGCTACACAAAAACATGAAAAAATATTATACTGTTTTCTGCGCGTACGATGCCTTTAAAGCATGTACAACTACCTCGCTAAGCCTGTTTTTTTTCCACAGCTCACCTAAATGATGCATGCAATCAACCTGAACGTCGTTGCTTTCAGGCATGGGTGAGGGTATCCTGTGTAGTCTACCAGCAGGTTTTCGCTCGACTTCATCTCTGTGAACTGCTTGCCGTGTTCCGTAATTAGAGGCCACCAGCTCTGATTCTGCCACTTCGGGAACACCAAAATCAGGCGTGTTTTCTCTCTCAAGGCTTTTCTGGACACCCTTCCCACTATATTGAAGGGAGAAAGGCATAGTAGAAGCTTCCTGCCCAGTTTTGCGAAAATGCGTCTATACTAGCGGCGAACGGATCTGGAAGAAAGGAAAAGAACTTGTCACATTCGCTATTCCAGCGAGAAGCAAACAGATCTGATTCAGGTGCTCCCCATCGGGTAAATAAATATTTCACCACCTCAGAGTGTAGGGAATAATCTGATGAATCGTCAAAGTTTCTAGATAAGAGATCTGCTTCGCCATTATGCTTGCCAGGCTTATAAACCGCTACCAAAACATGGTTGCTCTCCTTAGCCCACAGCCACACAATGCGAGCAAGCCTATTGAGTCGGGCACTTTTTGTGCCTCCTTTCTTTTTAATGTACCATAAAGCAGTGGTGTTGTCCAATTTTACCTTAAAGGCAGTGGTCACGATGAAAAACGTTATCGAAAAATCTTTAAAAATCAGCTTGGATCAAAATCAGCTGAAAAACTATGAAAGTAGCGAGGTGGAAAACGGGCTGGAATTAGAGTTTCTAAGGCCCATAGATGCCAGTTCGTGCACACTTGCACAGGGGCACCTGAAAAGATCGCAGTCTCATGCAGAGCAGTCAAAAATCATGGACATTCAGAGGAAGAAATAAGTGCAAATTTACCTAATAAAACCAGTTGAGCAATGAAAGAAAGCACTCCAGTCAATGTTTTTGGCTAGATGTGTACATAAATCCGAAGGTTCATTGATTGAAATTCAATTTCAAGCCAGCTTATGTTCTTGATATAACAGGTCATCAATGCCGATGGTGTGGAGTGGGCTCGTCCACCATCAAAAGACAAGAAAGTTCAGGCTTCAAATTTGGCCCAAAACAGTGGTTTTTTCGCGATTTTTTCTTATAGGTCCTACTACTCGAGACCCAGAAAAGGGTTTAGAGAGAAAAAGACGACCAGCATATTTGATCGCGACCACTGCCTTTAATGGTGCAATCGCGCAATTTTTCAGCGAAACAACGTAGCCCATAAAAACACGCAGCCAACTCTTTTTTATTTATATGCCAACTTTGTTCGGTTGCAGTCCACCTACCCTTTGTGCTGTTTGGGCCACAAAAAGCATTCGAGCCTAAATTCGAGGCATCGGAGGTGATGGTGAAGGATGCCGCAGCGGTAAGGATAGGTAGCTGAGCTACCGAAGGGAAATTCGTCGCCAGCCATTCCAAATCATCAATGCAGTTTTTAGTGATGGCTTTTTTACCCTCATACTCCTGCCAATTCCTAAGTTGAAAACCACCAATCCAGGACTGCAGTGGCCTTATGAAGAGTATGGGAATACTTGCAGCTACTTATCCAGAATTTACTAGACCGATGAAGCGTGAAATTTCCCTAAGAGTGACTTTCACATGTTTTTGAAGCGCAGCAGCGACTTCTGTTATGGCTTTGACCTTTCGAGGTGGTACCGAGAATTCGAAGCTGACTGAATCAATAATAAAACCAAGGGATTCTATGACTTGACAGGGATCTAATTCGGACTTTTTATAATTAACTCTTAACCCGAGACTATTGAACAATAATATGGCTTGTCCCTGTGAATGAACAGCCAATCGTCAAGGTAAACAATCCATTTGATCCCTTTCTTCCTCAATTCCGAAGCGATTACCCGCATTAATCTAGTGCAAATGTGCGGGGCCGAAGATAACCCAAAAGGCAACGCTTTGAGCTGATATAGCCTTTTGTTACAGGAGAAAGCCAAGTACTTGCGATGTTCTGCATGAATCGGAACAGAAAAGTACCCATCTTTTGCGTCTGACTTGGCCATGAAATATCCTGCTTCTAACAAATCTCTCACCAATAGAATATATTCTAGTTTGAAATGGTTGTGCTTGATAAACCTATTCAGAGGTCAGGTTTATAACAGTTCTATGCATGCCGTCTTTTTTGGGAATGACGAAAATTTTCGACAGCCACACCGCTGAATTCTAGGGAGTCTCCTCAATGGCTTCCTTCTCTAACATTTCTTCCACCTCGAAAACTAACAGGCTCCGTGAGGAATCAGTTGATAGGGAGGGTATCTGGCATTGGGGAGTGTCAGCAAAAAACTCCAGTTGATAACCTTTCACAGCCTCCCTAACCCAATTATCTTTTGTGATGTTACATCAATTCCCGGAAAATAATGCTAGTTTCCTGCCTTGGCTTTGGGTTTACCTTTCAACTGATACCGGTGTGATAAACACAGAAAATTCGTTCACTGGCCTGTCATTGTGCCTCGATCTAGAAGATTTTTTCTTCTGTTCCGTCTTCAAAGTCTTCTTTGACTTGGCCTCCTTGACATGTGCCTCGGTGAGCTTCTTGCAATGTGACTTCTCGACGATCTCAGTCGTAATTTTGACGCCCATGAGTGCTGGGCACATTTCGTTCCAGGGCAGATCGGCAGATCTCACAGGCTCCTCCTCTGGAAACCTGTGGGAGTTATGAACCAGCTTGAGTGGCTCGACTCCGAACGATCTGAAAAGGTCTGTCAAATCCGATGTCATTTGGAATAAGGTGCAGACCTGAGGAATCTTTCCCGTCTTCTGGTAACATTTTCCTGGACAGCGAACGACAGGACCTCCATTGCCTGCTCGATATAGAGATCCGCACGCTGTTGACGTCCTGCTCGGCCCTCACTTCTAGCAATGGTCATTAGATTAAGGGCGTTGAGCAGTGACTCACGATCAGACATTAGGGAAGCCTCATCGACTTGTATCCTAAAATATGTGAAAGAAATATTAGATTTGATGGCAAGAAAATTTTCGGTAAGTTCACCTGAAAGATTTTCAAGGTAGACCTTCGTCCAGAAAAGGAGGGGCCGCGAGTCCGGATGAGAATTGAGGAAGTCTGTCGAAGAAGTTCAACTTCTCCTCGGTGCTCACATGTACTCCCGTTGCACATTTGTTGAAATGTGCAAGAAGGCTCTTATCGAGGTTTACTCTCGTTCTGAGCTTCTTATATTCCATGCGTGCTATTTCTGAGGCCTCTTTGACCACTTCAGCAAAGTCTATCTTTTTGGGAATCGGGAGCACCAAATTTGCTGGGGACTCTGGATTGTATTTCTTTTTCAGAGGCTCCACCCGACGTGACCTCACATTGTCTCCGTCATCCGAAGACTCCTCCGAGTCCGATGATCCTGACGAAAACGAATCTGACTCCGAACTGCTGTGAGTGGAGGATTCGGACCTAGACTCTTACGCTTTCCTCCTTTTTGTGCCACTTCTTGACGATGAACCAGATCCATCGTTGGCCCCTCTGACAGGCACGCAATCGACTTTCGCGTGATCTGCGTCATCCAACAGTTCTCGTTCCAAACGAGCAATTTCGGCTTCGTCCATGGAGGACATCTGAAAAAAAATATTTCAGAATGCCACGACCTCCAGGTAGGATGTCAAAGGTAGGATAAATTGATCCTACCACATAGTAGAAAGTTTCCTACCGTGAGGCAGGAATTTCCACCAATCTAGTCGGTAACCCCCGGTTGCGGAGCACTAATGGCAGGCCGCTGGGAGTTAGGACAACGTACTATTGACGTTGTTTGAATGTTTTACGTCTCTGGAAGTACTAATGACTCCCAGCGACGACATCATTGGCAACCAGAGGTTGCCGACTAGAAGGTGGAGAGAAGGAGCTACTAATGTTGGAATGAGGAGAGAGAGAGGGATAGAAAGGGCCGGTGTCCCTGCCGAGCTCAAGAAAGGCGAATGAGGGTAGGTGGTCATAGTCAGCCCGCGTTCGGTGGGTGAGGCGATTGCTGCTGCGCGATCACGGGATCAATTCTCATCTACAGAAATTGATCTGAGATGAATTTGAGGAACGAGCTCAAATAGGTGTGAAAGCTATTGTAATTGATATGAGCAGTGTAATATAATCGGTGTTCATCAAAAGCACACGTTTTGCTTGCCACTCACGCGCGCCCCCTCTCGCTCGCTCACGCCAGCTCAAAGAAGGAAGCAGCAAGTTTCGAGCTTGCCGCTCAATCTCTAAAGTAGGAGACATCAAATCAGTTGCAAAACAATTGCCCTTAAACCCAATAGCCCCACCCACTGATCACGCAAACTATCGGGAATGATCATCCGTGGCGCCGATTCGGGAGATCGATCATCCGCTCAGAGATTGTCAATTGAATCAAACGAGGTGGGAGTGTTTACCAATGCTTAATTGCGGGCACGGGCTACTCCAGCTTTGATTAGCGTCGAGAGGCGCACTACAGCGGGAACGCACGCTCTCGCCGCGTATGGACGCTGTCTTTCATGACCGAGCCGTGTTAGCCGTCTGCTACGCATTGTGATCTGCACTGTTTTCAACCACTTTATAGATTTTCATGTCGTCTGCGCACATATGACTGCAGACACCAAGTCTATAAATCGACTCTGGCATCCTTTAAAATTTTCTGACCTGGACTAGTTGCCCGGTAGAATGAATGAGTTGTCGGCAGTCGCGACCTGTAAATGATGGAGTCAAACGAAGATGAAAGAGAATATTATACAAAATAATATTAGTTAGAGTCCAAAGGAAAGAATGTAGCTGCAAAGAGCTGAGAATTTCAAAGAATGGGAACACAGGATTCCGTCTTACGAACAAACAAGTCCACTGAGAGTACAGTTGCGCAGTGAGAGTACATTTCGTGTACTTTAGCTTGAGTTTGAGGCCCTTTCACAGTTTGCCGGACCACGCCGTCCGACACGTAGGTTAGTGCTGCGACATCTTTGTGTGTCTCTGTGCGACTTTGGATGACCAAAATCTCATCGCAGCGTTCAACGTCGGCGCGAAATTTCTCCGCTGGGGGTGGTGCAATCGATGTTATGAGTTGCTATATCACGGGCCTGATGGTCGCCACACGCGACGTCGGATAGCGTTTGCCGACGTCGGAGGGCGAATTAACTGTGAAAGGGGGCTAAAGGGTTCGATCTCCAACATTGTGTAAATGATCAGTTGCAGAAGAATTTCAGAAGACTCGACTCCCAACTCCCTTCACGTTATCGCTTAGCTGATTTACCCTAATCTCCTTTAGGAATCAACCAATAGTTTTCCGCTTCAAACGTCGCTTCTGATTGGTAAAATTGTCCGTGGCTCCTAATTTTTCGGGTACTGGTGCCACGACCCTATGACGAAGACCTCAATGCTAAATCATATCTTCGTGTTGGAGCGCCATACATATGTTATTGGTCCGCAGCAGGGCTGTGCGTAATTACGAATTACGATTTACGATTTACGAATTACGGGCGTTTTTGGCAATTTTTTTACGATTTACGACTTACGAAATTTCGGCCTAAAATCGTAACGAATCGTAATAAATCGTAACAAATCGTGAAAATGTGGTTGAGGGAACAATGTTTGTTGTCTGGGGTATAGACGAATTTACCCCACCCCGACGAATTTACCTTCTTTCACATTCCTGATATTTAATTATTCTTCCAGATTTCAATTTTTTATGCAACCTTACCCTGGCACTCCCAGCCGGGCGCAGTCACCTGTAGGTCGGACATGGCGAAATATAAATGTTGATAACAAAATTCAAGTGTGACCGACCGTTCCGCTTCTGTCAGTGACCACCCCCAGGATGAACACGGGAGACGCAGACATTTGGTGGAGCTACTGTATATCAGAGCGAAATTTCGGTGCGCAGTTGGAGACAACCGCTGCTGCAACACGTAGTGCAAGCAGAATCATGCTGGGACCACGAGATCCAAGCACGATAATGCTCAAAGGCAGTGTTCACGATAAAAAATGTGTTCTAGTTTCAACTAGGAATGGGTAGTGGAGGGGCAGACTGTAACGTTGACGTCGAAAGAGCGCATGAAAACGAGCCAGGGAGAGCCCCAAAAGAGCCCGAAGTTGCCACTTTGAGCGCAAGGCAAACCCCAGAAGCGCAATGCTCGCATTCCGACGTGAACAAATGAAAATTCGAGATCGTGGGATGAGCGATGGTTTCCGAACAGTAGCCGTGTTCTTCCCTTCATTCTCAACTTCTCTCTTTATGCAGGTCAGCTCGCATACATCGGCTGCAAAAGAGGGAAGTTACAAGCCTCGGACAACTCGTCCACCATGCTTCCGTAGCTCAATGTTTGAGGGACCATAACTCCCTTCCCAGGAGGTCTTGTACGATTTCAGAGACACTATTGGAATCAGCATAGGACCGTTTTCAAGATAGGCGGTGAAACACAAAAACGATTTTCATCGTGGACACTGCCTTTAAGCTGCAGGCTGCAGAAGCGGTCGTCTGCAACTGCGGACAGAAATTCCACCCCGATATAGAATATAATTATGAGGTTTGGCTCTAAATACCTTGCTGGCTTATTTAAAAAAATTAAGGTTGAAACCCAATGTGCACTTCATTGCACAAGTTCACGGAGATTTCGAAAACAATCATCACCACGCATCCATCTTCAGCGGTTAAAAAGTTACAAGCAAAAACTGGTATTTCGTGAATTGAAATTTGCTGAAGGACCGGGAAAATATTTTTCTGACTTGAAAACACTATTCGACAAAGAGTTTCAAGGGAATTTCCGAAACAACTTCTGGCAGATGTACATCCCCGAAGGCAATTAGCTATGAGAGGAAAAGTGGTGAATTAAAGAGTCAGTTTCAAACAGTTACCGACTCTCTTTGAACCTCGGCATTAGTTCAATATTGTTGACGTTGACTGCAGCTTTGCGCGAGGTGGTACCAGGCTTCATTCGACTGACGTTTCGACGGTTTCGCCTTCTTCAGAATCTGAAAGAGCCAAATCCTGTAGTGAAAATACACGATCAAACACCATAAAGGTAAACTCTCTACGGGATTTCGAATCCGAAATTTCCAAACTGATGATATATGAGTTTGGAAATTTGGGAGTCGAATTTCTGAAGAGAGTCAACCGCTACGGTGTTTGGTCGTGCATTTTCATAACTGGATTTGGCTCTTTCAGAATATGAAGAAGGCGAAACCGTCGAAACGTCAGTCGAATAAAGCCTGATACCACCTCGTGCAAAGCTGCAGTCAACGTCAACAGTATCAGCTCGAAACAATTTTACAAAAAAGTATGGCAGCACAGTTTCAACTTTTCAACAAGATTATTAAATGTTTTTGAAATTGAGAATTCAGTCAAATTCCAAAAGCAGAAGAAAAAAATTTCAAAATAGTTTATTTTCGAAATCACAGATTTATAGAGAACCTTCACTTTTCTGCAATCCAGAATTCTGAAAAACCTCCACCTCTCGAACCGTTGTTTTTACCCCAACAAACTTATGTTTATGGAGAGGAACGCATATAACTCCGTTCAGAGTAACGCTTCAGAAATGTGGAGGGCAGACTTGATTTCTGCGTCAAAAGTGGTTTTGCAGTCGCATGTGTAACCCTTTGGTATGGCCACCTTGCCCAATTAACCTTTCCTTGAAAGATTGAGTCTAAAACTATCGAAACGCTATTTTCTCTCATCACAGTGTTGCCCTCCTTGACTCCCATTATTGAGCAGTGCTTGGTGAAGCGGTGATTCGCTGTTTTTGTATTTTAAAGTTCTGAAAAACATGGCACAGGTTTTGTATTTGATTAAGCTTGGCGCTTCAATTTTGTCTATTGAAGTCGTTTATATCCCGCGTATGTACACTGATTTTTTTCATGTACTGCTCAAAACAGTGTTATTTTGAAACACAATCTCAAACCTTCTCCGATATGGAAACACCTCATCTGGAATGCTTAGGTGTTTACACATCGAATGAGGAGTTTAGGTTGTAATGTGGGCTTACTACTAATTATCAATTACGAATTACGAATTACGATTTACGAATTACGAGGAATTTGGAAAATTACGATTTACGATTTGCGAAATTACAAAATCCTGTTACGCACAGCCCTGGTCCGCAGTTAGTGTGCGCAATTAGCCGAGAATGGGGTATTGTAAAAAAATAATATCTAATTTGGAATCCTGGATGCAAAGTATTCTTCGCGTTATGAATTTTCGGCTCCCCTTATTTAGTTCCTTCGTTTTGTAACAATTCGGGCTATCGCCGCCAAAATGTAATTTCCTGGAGCTAGTCTAACTCAACATCTAGAAATGTTGAAGACATGTCGAACAAGCGTCAGAAGAGTTGCATCTCAAAGCGAAGCCTTATTCAGTTACAATTTTCACCGCTTTCATGGTTCTGTGTAAGCGCGGCTTTGAGCTTCTCTATTGTGTGCTTCCCGACGTCACCCCTATTTCCATCTTGCAGTTCTTTGTCCCCACAGTGTTTGCAGCAGGCCAACCTGTGATAAAACTCAAAGAAACTTCTCATTTGGAAGCACTTCTGTGGTTCGCGATCGTTCAGTTTTAAAGGGAGATCGTGCCATCCTCATGAGAAGGCAGATGTGGCCAGCACAAAAGTGAAAGTAAGTGGAAAGCTGAAAAAAAACGCTTAAGAACGAGTAATCCTCGGTGTCCGAACGCCCCCAATCATGGAGATTCCTATGAATGCCTGGTTTTCTTACTTTGCTTTTGTTTCTAAAGTAATTTTGGGGCCTTTCCAGAGACTACCGACCATTTTGAGAGCAAAATAAAAGGCGGAGAAACAAGAATTCATGAAAATCTCCTTGACTGGGGGGGAGGGGCGTGCGGACACCTGTAATTAGCCGTTCTACCTTGTTTTTGTGCGTTTTCTTATCCCATTTCCACTTTTTTCCACTTAGTTTCACTTTTAAGATGACCAAATCTACATTCTCCTGAAGAGAGCTCAAAAATTGTTCTTATTGCGAAGCGTGCCTTCAGCCACTTGTATGCACTATCCACGATAGACTTTATTTTGAAGTTTTTAACAGGAAGTAGTTGTGATAGCCCTCGGAAGCAGATCAGCGTCGGATGAGCCGAGCCAAACATCCTATCAGAGACATAAGTAGCTGTTAGAAGAAAATTTCGGGGATCTGCTTGCGATTCCTTAGGCTAGAGTTGTCACCAATACCGAAAAGGTTATACATATTGCTGGCACGCTTCGGCCCGTCTGAATTCGTCTGACGAAGACTTCCGATTGTTTTCAACCACTACATACATATTTCGAAATACTATTTCATTGAAAAATCTTATGTTCGAAAAATAAAATAAATAAATAAATAAATGTTCGCAGGTCAAAATGTGTCACTGATACAGCCTTGCCGGTTGTTGGCGACAACATGTTGCTCTCAAGGGGTACTCAGATATTTGTGGGGAAGTTCTCGAAGACAATAGACTTGATTTGGTCGTTTGCGCTTGGTTGAGCGGACAGGGGCAAGACGTCCACCCAGAAGGGGACGTCTTGTTACCCTCCCCTCGAATTATACACTAAGAATGACGTTTGAAACAGTCGGTTGCGGGGGGATGACAAGGGAAGTTCGCTTCACGGTTGTTCCCTTGGGCTCCCGCAAACATGATGAACGCGAAAACAAGGCTGCAGCGTATACGGTGATGCAAAATGGCCAGTCTCAAAGTGGTCTCTCACTTTGCAAGTCGCGGGGCAGATTTGTTACTCAAGTACTGTGTATGCTAACTCTGTCCGGATTTTAGGGGGAGATAATAAGTTTCTCTGAAACCTGTGGTCAGAGTTGAATATTTTTGGTCCTACTCCAGTTTTCCAAGAACAGGAAACTGTTGAAAAAAGCGAGTTTCGGCAAGCTGACTTCTGATCAATCAATGAACTGTGTTGGGTTGCGACGAGGAAAACTGGCGATCGGGATCACAAGGGAAGACCAGCCGGTCGGAGGTCCCCTCTGCCTCCCCTCGATTTGGGGGAAGTTCTCCAGTCGCTCCGAGGGAAGTTTCGTCGTCGTCCTCGGAAACATCCCTACGAATGTCCGAGTATCAACTAGAATACCAAGAAACTCTTCCTATCCCTTTCTTTGACTTTGAGAGAGCGTTTTTGAGGGTGTTATTCTTCCGCGTACTATGACAATTGTTTCCCATGGAGAAATCAAGCAAAAACCTTATCGTGAGCATAGTCCTTTAAGACACAGTCCAACCTCAGCGACGATATTTGAGCTTCTCAATAATTGTCGACTGAACCTGTCCTGTATAACACCTTACAAGTTTGAGAAGTTCAATTCCTCCACATAGGCGAGATATAGGAGGAAGCCATTCTGTTGTGCACACTTCAGGAAGTCACCTTGGCACGTCCCCTTTGACGACCTCGAGAGCTCAGCAGAGGCTAGATGCACGATGGACTTCCATCAAGTCTTCGTCCTTCACTTCCTTTTAGTACTCTCTTCATTCACGCTCCTCCCGTGCTTAGATTGCGAATGACTGACAACAAAAGCCTCGGACAACTCGTCCACCATACATACGCCGCTCAAATTTACGACTTTTTTTTGGGGGAGGGGAAGTCATAAATTCCTTCGTCGGGAGTTTGGTGCGATTCCAGAAGTATCGGGATAGGGGCTCTCTACAAGCTCGGAGTTGTCCCTTTTTTGTCATTCGAAACGCCACGATACTCAATACGAGCGAAGTGGTCCCGAGTGGAATTAGAGCCGCAAAAGGCTAGACCACTCCTCCCTCGGTGTGTAGAGAGCCCTTATCTCAGAAGTATCGTTGGGACCACCGACTGCGCTGGAAGCCTTATCGGGTTGATTGCGGGAGCATGGCGGGCGGATGACGGTAAGCGGAAGGCTCGCCGAACAGTTCGCGGCACGATGTGAACTTGTTGGTCGGATCGAGCACAGCCATTGCTATTTCGGTCGAATCGCGGACCGAAGTAAAGTTGTCGGACAAGTCTACACTCGAAGCGGCGGTCGGATAGCGGGAAGAAAACCGTTCATGTATGACAAGTCTTTAAACTGCTGCATATACGATGTACGATTTAATGCCTTTCAAGCGTGCCGACGGTTGAGTTGCCCAAGTCTTAAGTCCGACTCGTGTTTCGCTATATTGAGGGTTCTCCAATGTAAAAAAAAACTGCATAAATAAAGGATCTCGGTTTTCTGGGCTGGTAGTAAACCCCCCATTGTCGTGACGACAATGGGTGCGAGCTATGGGTTAGTATCGTATCCTACAACACATGGCTCGTGACTGTCACGAGCTTGTTGTCACGGCAATTATTGTCACGAGCTGTCACAAGTGTCGCGTGGACATAACAACACGACAACGCGACAGACAGCGTGACACAAAATAGTGCGTGGTTGATGGAGTGCGCAGATAGCTGCGAGTGTCGTGCACTCGTGTACAACAATGTTATGACAATATTTCGGCGTCGAATAGGGTGCACGTAGTGCAGCCCCTGCGAGAACACCGTGAATTACGCATCTTTGGCTGTTTTTTCTACTGGCTGTTGCAATGCAAAACATAGCATTGTCGGCGGGGATCGATCGCAGACAAAATTAAGGTGAGTGGTACTTATTTTGATTATCTTTTCTATATTTTGGTTGCAAAATATTCTAGCGTTACCATGTGTGAAGGTTTTAATCATTGCAGTGATTGTACGTGTGTTTAGGATATTTTGATGTCAATTGAACAGCTTTACTATTTTTTCGAATTTCTGTTCTAGCATATTACTTTTCCTTGGGAAAGAAATTAATTTCTGTGGCTCATTATTTGGATTCAATTGGCAAAATTGATTTTTTGTAAGAGTTTGTCCTACAAAAAATTCTTTCAGTTTTATAAATTTTATATGACGGAAAACAGCTGACTGCAGCTGTACTTCGCTGGTTTCATCTATTATTACTTTTTGCATAATTAATGAGGGTTCTTTCGATGGAAAGTTTTTTTTTTCAGTTCTCATTTGTAAGATTGGTAAACGTGGATGAGGTTTAATCCATTGTTAAAGGGAAAATTTGTTGATTCATGTTTTTTTGGCATGCCAATTTTTGCTCTTCTGGAATTAACACCTCGGAAATCTACAGTCCGGCAGTGCTCAAACCAAGAAATTTTAAACAAAAATGAAAGAAAAAACCTTTTCCAAAACGGGTTCAACCCTGACCATGGCCACCAAACTCTCACAAATAAATATTAAAAACATTTTTCATGAAAAGAAAATATTTCCTCATGCAGGAAGGGAATAGTATAGATGAATATACCGAATAAATACAGCTACAGTTACCGGTTTCCGTTTTCCGAAAATTTTACAACTAAAAGGCGCGTTCAAAGTTTTATGAAAAATCAATCTCAGAAAATTTAGTCCAACATCAAACCGAAAAAAAAGAATTTAACCAAGGAAAGGAAAAAGTTTTTAATGAAAACAGAGTTTTAAAACTAGAATTCAAAATTTCTCAGGCGACATCAAAACTTTACTAACCCACATGATTCGACTGAAATGATTAAAACTAAAATAAGTGGTAACATTAGAATATTTAACAATGTGAATATAGAAAAGACAATCAAAATAAACAAGCCACTTGGAGGAGCGGAAGATCGATTCGATAGAAATTAGAAAAGCTGCAGAAAGCGTTCGTGGTAAAGTACAAAAACGAACGAATTTACGTGTGGTACAATAACAGGAAAAAATACTTGAAATATTACATTGAAAAAGGTAATAACGAGATGTGCTTCAAATGTTTATATCCGCACTTTATGGATCGATTGATGGTCTCCCATCCTTCCGATTTGTGGTAGGTATAACGCAGTGATCGGTATGGTGGACCATCCTAGCACTCAACTGGGCGTATGTGACAAAGCGCGTTCGGTGCAGTTGGTGTGCGCGCCGCTATTAGATAGATGTGAGTCGCAGGTTTAATACCTCGTGGTAGCCAGGGATATTGCAATAAACGCCGCATTTCATATGACTTGATGCGATTAAGGGTGCTTTCAGATATGAGAGGTTAGCGCAGTTGGTGTGCTCGTCGATGTGGTTTGCATGTCGTGGGCTCAGTTCCCGCGTAGCCCTTGCCAGGCTTTTGCGGTGAACAGTTTGTACCTCGTGACATATTCGAGACAAAGGCGTGACAATCCCTATCACTGTCACGTGTTGTCACGAGTGGTTTCTGGTATTGTTGTGACAACACAGGGGGGTTTACTACCAGCCCTGGTGACCAAAGACTTTCTTGATAAACACTGTTAGCAGATGGCAGCCAAAACACAAAAGGTTGTTTGTCAACTTTTTCTCGGCCATGTGACTAGCTCTTCTCTGAGCTTACAAGACCTACGTCTGTCAGCTTCTGAAATACCCAACTGTAGTCCTCAATCCATCTAAACTTGAAATTGAAAGGTACAGAACAATTTTACTATGGTGCTCTTTATGGGGAGGCTCGGTTTCCTCTATGAGTGTACAACTAGTTCCAGTACTAGACATGCTATTCTTACAAGGAAATGACCATACATGGTTTTCAGAGACACTCATGTTGCCATCGACTAAACTCGCGTTTGGCTGCTCGAGTACTGCTAAAACAACAAGTTATTAGCTGAAAAGTTGCGAGCTATGTAGGTATAATAATATTTATCTGCTGTAAACTGCCGTTATCGTACGAAATTGAGAAAACAGGTTCCTACTCAAGCGACGGTGCGGACTTATCGCGACGCAACATAGGAACGAATGCGGAGTCAGCGGTGATCAGATCACTTTTTGTGCGCGGTCAGCTCTCACAAGGGAAGGATCATTACATGCCGTGGCCATTCTAAATAAAATATGCATTACGAAGACCAATTTTTGACGTAGAATTCGAATTTTACCTCTGCAGCTCTGAAGAAAACGATTCGCTCTGAAAGGTGTTATAGGCATTTTTAGCGCTTCACTCGTAGACGCTTCATAATGCGTAATCCATGAGTCTTTACCGCATCCTGAGATACACTGATGTGACTTCTACACTAGGAATCACCTCATAGTGTGTTATAGCACCGAAGTATGTTGCTACGCTGAATGACGCTGCGCGCCGTCATAAGGGGTCTGCAGAGTTCAAGTTGCGGCGTTGCTCGGAGCGACGAATAACGATGGGTGATGCAGTATTGTTTACATTCAGCGACGAGGGCGACCGACGCAGCGTGAATGGCGACGAGGGGGTTTCGCAGAGTGTTTCGACGCCGCAACGGCCCTGCGTCACTGCCAGCGAGCAGCAACCGACGCCGCGACGATAATGTTCGTAACATTTTTGTTGCCGCATCAAGGCTGACGCTCGGCGACCAGTCGCCGGTCGGTGCAACTCTGCAGACCCCTATACACGAAGTCGGCGTCCCTGCAGTCGTGACCGGTTGGCGCATTGGAAGTGGGTGCTGCACTAAAAAAAGAGGTCACAGGCTGGAATCCATGCTGCACCCGAAATTTTCGCACACTTGTAAAATACTCGTTTCCATCGCTGAAGGTGTAGAAAATCAACAGTTTAGGAGAAGCGTTTCAGTCAAGCATGTCTTATCCCCGCGGCTGATGTTTTACTGTGAAAATAATTGGACTTGCAACAAATTTATAGCTACGAGCACATGTGGTTATTGTGAACAAAATGTTCAAAACAAAGGATTTTCTCACAATGAGAACAACGAATGAAGTGAACTTCCGAACAACCATCAAAATCACACAGGCCTACCAATTGAGGGGGGAAACAGTACTGAACGGGAGTTTCAAACTGTCCTGGATGGTTTTCATGATACCCTGCATACCATGAGTAAGCAAGGCATTCTCAATAGCAATATGGTCTTTGAGCGAACTCCATGAACTCCAAATCCTTCTCCATCGTGACGTCCGCTTCTCCAAACAGCAATGATAGGCTAGCTGAACGGTTGTGGGCAAAACATTACAAGAGAAATCGCTCGAGGAGTCAGATTAGAGTGAGAGCGGGCGGACAATAGTCAATATTGATTGGGAGATCGCGGCCTCCAAAAATTTTGGCTGATCTGGCGCAAATGCTACAAACCCATTATTTCTCAAAAAAGCTCTTTTTTCGAAAACAACTGTAGGTTGTAGTAGCCAAAATAGCATATTTCTATGTAACTAAATCCACTTTTGGGGGTCCGAAGGTCGAAAAAAAAATTGGCTCTGAATCTGTCCAGAGGGGTTATATGGGGTGCTGATCACGAATATGAGATCCGTTTTTGGTTTTCCGGAAGATTTCTGTAGGTTACGGCAGGTACAGTGCCATTTTTCTATAGAAATCAATATAAAAATGCTCATAACTCCGTTCAGAGGAACGATTCGCAGCTACAGAGTAGAAATCCGAATTCTACGTCACGGCATGTAATGATCCTTCCCTTGTCACGGCATTGCTGTACTTTGACAGCCGGTTGCTAGCTACGGACTCTGCGACGGAGTTGTCGTCGCTGCACAAATTTCCACGCGCTTTTGCGTACCTACTTTCTGCATACAAACGCCTCCAGACCAATTAAAATAGACCGATTTTGCTCCTAATATTGTTTTCCCGAATGACGTCATTTAAGGGACCTTTTTTTAATGTAAAAATGTCACTATGAAGTGTGTGAATCACAAATCTGCAGTACATATTTGTTCAAGATTAGGAGAAAAAGGTTCCGATTTGGTATGGTGCTCCTATCTTAATCTTCATTTCACATACATGTGTCAAAACGAGTTAGGCAAGACCCCAGGCAGGCATGTGTTCGTGAGAGAAAAATTATGCAAACTGCACTGAACTACCTAAAAATATGCCTAGAAACGGTAGCCCGGCGACGGAGCATACCAGGCGTACGCCTTAAAACTACAACACCCCTTAGCGATCCGACGTCGCGACAGGCGCATGCAAACTGTTCCTCCGGGCGACCCTGCCATATTGCCGGTGCTGGTCCCGGCACGATGAGTGATATTTGGCGAAACATGTCACTGCAGCGGCGAGGAAGTGTACCAATGCTCTAAACGGACTCGCGGTCGGTACGCTAAGGCAACAATTGGACCGACCGCGGGAAACTCTACTGAAAATTTTTATAAACTCCAGGGTGGCTGAAAAGTATGGACGCGAACAACAGCGCCATTGTATTCAATCATATTCGCTACGTAAAACCGAACACAAATAGAATACAACAGTAATTGGAAGAATAGCCCGGAAATTTCACCCCTAGCTCATAAACAGGCTCCCAACGAGGGCTCTACATCACATCAGAATTAAAGTGTGTCCGAATGAGATTGGTCAACCATACGGCTGCCGTACGTGGCAGGCGGCTGTCGCGTGCGCCGCTCTCGAACGAGCATGCGAAACGGTAGCGAACCTTCCTTCGCATCCATTGACTAGGAAAGGGGCCGGCAGTGGCTGGCAGCAAGGAAGCAATCGCTTTGCAGCCGAGGTTGTGGGAGGTCGGGGAGGGGGGGAGTGTGGCAGCCGTTTGAACACTCGTCCGATAGCGGACCATGCGATCGCCGCCCGCCTTGCACGACAGCCGCATGGTTAGCCATCCTCATTCGGACACACTTTATATAAGCTCGCGACGAGGAGGGTTCATTTGGTGATATTCCTGCACTAGGAATTTCCCTCTAAGAAGATCAGAAGAGAAACGTGGACTGCACCAAGATTCGGACTGATTGAGGCCTGTGTCGAAATCCAGCCGAATCGTCTTCGAAGGTCTTTCTGTTCAATCGGCAGATGCCCTCACTTGCTGGAAGAGTCCACGAACGTTACTTTGCTCCCGCGAGCAGTTTTTTTTTGGCCCAGCAAGTATAGGAACGAACTTTCCAGCATTCTTCTTCTTTTTTTTAAAGCAAGGCTTGATGTCTTCTCCTCTGTGGTTTTACCTTCTGCTGAAGCCTTCTGGTCGTACGGTAAACCCACCTTTCATTTTTTTTTTAAATTCCTCCGCATTGGAATTGCTGGTTGATTGCCACTCCGACTGTTGTGAGCCTTTTCGATCGTGAGAAAACTGTCGTCCGACCACAAAACACCTTCCGAGCGGCTCAGCGTTAATTTTGTGCATTTCTGACTAGAAGCCTGTGTAAAAGTTGCGGACAAAAATGCTGGACAGATATTGTTCGGATATTGTTGATTGTCCTATTTTCATTTTTTTAAATGGGAAATGCTGCTGGGTAACAAGGACTTTTGGAAATGATAGTGTTTTCGCACGCGCCAATACTTTTTAGCCATCCAGTATAATGCAACTAGTGCAGTAACACTGCTCTCGATCCACCTCCTCACGAGGCAGGCTTCTTCGCAGTCAGTTCTAGTTGGAATATTCGTCCACGGTAGGAACGATTCCCGCGCGCAGTAAACACTATTAAAGGCAGTGTCCACGATAAAAACCATGTCTGATTTTTTGGTGGAGATCGGCAGCTGCGGGGCCGAGCGGAACCGTAACGTTGAAAAAACTGAGAGAAATGAGCTCGGAACGGTCCCCTACTGCCCCAAAATTGGACGCCCGCCAGCTCGTCATACCCCAGATGCACTTTCCGCGCCCATCGAAATGAACAAATGAATGCTCGAGATTGTGATATGAGCGATGGTTTCCGATCAATAGCCCCGTTCTTCCCTTCATTCTCAACTTTTCTCTTTACTCAGGTCAGCTCGCATACATCGGCTTCAAAAACGGAAGTTACAAGCCTCGGACAACTCGTCCACCATGCTTCCCTAGCTCAATTCTTGAGAGACGATATCTCCGTTTCTAGAAGGTTTTGTACGATTCCAAAAGCATCATTGGAATCAGCATGGAACCGTCTTCAAGATAAGCGGAAAAGCAGAAAAACGATTCTTATCGTGAACACTGCCTTTAACCAATTTCTGTGCGCGATAAGTCCGCACCGTTTCCTGAAGTGTTGAGCTGCCCACCCTTGTTATGCGCAGGCGAAAAATATGTCCCATAGTTCCCAATCGGCAGCTGATCCGCGGAAAACTTCTCACCGTGTGATCCTCTATTTCAAGAGGTGATCGGTCAAAGCCAATCATACGTAGAAGCAGTGTCGACGACAAAAACCGTTTCTGAGTTTTAACCGAAACTCGAAAGGTTCGGGGCCAACGGCAACAGCAATGTTGAAAAAAAAACGGCTAAGAAATAGGCCCGATTAGCTCTACACGGCCCTGAACTTCTGTTTGCAGCGCGATCCCGCCCTCTCCCCTCAACAGCTACTGATCGAAGCAAACAAAGGAAAAATTGACTTCCACAAACATACGGGTATGAAACGATCAAACTATAACCCATAATGCTCGAATTGAGCAAATTCACCTCATTTGAATAATGTTTCCTTCTCGGAGTCGATTTTTCACTTGCTTGTTTCGAACAGTGGCCACTGAGGGAAGTGGACGGGAATCGAGCTTGACACAAAAGTTTGGGGGTATGGTATACTTTTGCGACACACGGTCGCGTCGCCCTGCACAGCGACAGCGGTCCCCTTTCGCGGACCTCCCGCCCTTTGAACCTGTCGCTGTCGCAGTGCGCTGCAGAGCGACAGCGACAGTGGCGGAGACAGGCTTCAGCACATTTGCAATATGTCAGCACTCCGCGACACGTCGCTGCGACAGACGCGCGATAAAGGGGTCTGCAGAGTTGCGCCGCGGCGAGTCCCGCTGCGACACGGCAGTGTTGGAGAGTGGGGAGCGCCACGCAGTGGGCGAGGGCGGCGACGTGCCGCGCGAGAGCAGCGACGTCTGTACCTCGCAGAGTGTTTTCGCCGCCGCGACAGCAGCGGCTCCCGGAGCGACGCCGCCAACGAACGGCGGCGAGGAATGGTCTGGACCATTTTCATCGTCGGCGAGGGGCGCCGCCATCGATCCTTTCAATGTACTTTCCATTGTTCAGTTATCTACGCTAACTTTTTCTAGTTTACTCTGATGTGAGGTATTGATCGCACGTTTCCGTAAATACTTGAACATTTTTTTCATCTGTTCGCTTTTTTATGTGATCCATTCCATTTCACTCCCTGAATAATTGACTTTATTACAGTTTTCACATTCTGTGGGATAATATCGATTCTCACGAGAACTTCCGAATCAACGTTGCTGCTAGATTTTATGTTTTCCGCTTCTGAGAGCGTATATTTAGATTTTTTCTTGAAGTACGAAAATCTTCCAAAAACAGAGAAGTTTAGCTATTTCTGAGAAGCTTTTCAATTCTGGCGTCTTTGAGATTCAAATTTCTGTTGAACTATGGTTTCATGGTGAATCCAAAGAACACATAAAAATGAGCGAGGAAAATAAATACGAATTTTTGAAATCCACGAAATTACAATGTTGGCGTGGAATGAATGATCTTGTACGTAATGGATTAAAATGGAGAACGACGGCAGGCATTGCTGCCACTCTGCGAGTGCGCCGCCGCGTCAGGGTTTGGCCACGCCCCAATCCTCTCGCTCGGCGCCGTGCCGCCGGGCGGTGCAACTCTGCAGACCCCTTAACTGTTCCTGCGACGAATGATGCCGTTGGTTCCTGCCGCGATTTATGCTGCATTGCATGTCTGTCGCTCATGACAGCGACAAAGTATACCATACCCCTTACAAGGGAGCACTTTGAACGCAGAATGGAGTTTTGGAAAACGGTCTTCTGAGGATTGTAGAGGGGTTAGAAAGGAACAATTTGTGATTTTAAATTTTCCCTCAGTCCTCACGGGTAGATCAAAAACGACCAAAAAAATAAATAAACCAGAACGCTGGATTGTGAGGATGTAGAACAGATGTGACCTATACAGTGGCTTTGAAATCATCTGAAAAGGTTCTCCAAAAAGTTTGAAGATGAAATCTAGCTAGGTTCTAAAGTTAAAACTTGTTTATTGATACCCTGAAGAATGCTCGTTGCATGAAAACCACCGATCATGGCAATGAGATAGACCGGGTGAGCTAGCACTACACCATGGCTCAGCCGGTTTGGGAATCTGGTTACGTGTTAATTGAAAGATGGTTCGAATACTGTGGGATCATTACTGCATTGTGGCTTACAGTAATGGCACTTCTATTTGTTCACCTTACTTGATTTGAGTTTTAACAGCGTCAGAGGTAAAGTGATATAAACGGAGAACGGTTCACATCAATGTTGGAAGCCATGGAAATTCCAAGTTTTCAACAATTTCCAGAATATCAAGATTACTCTTACTAGCTCCCAACTTCTCTCTTCTTGGAACCTCAGCATTTGAAATGATGTGTTTTGCTATACTTCTGCCTTGCGAGGTTTTTACGATGGAACTTTATGGAGCGGCCTGACGTTTCGACGTTACCGTCGTCTTCAGAGGCTTGAGCGTGACGCAAGACTAGAACATGAACTACCCGATCAAGCGCCCAAACCGCCGAGGCATTTTCGATGTGCTCTCAGAGCCACGCTGGAAAAACCTCTCATTCTGTAAGAGGCACTCACTCTTTGTTCCACCGGCGACACAGGAAAACCACTCTCGACTGACCAAGTAAAGAATGAACTTGACTAAGTGCAGGGCGCGTAATATGAAATCGCGCTCAACACTCAGATAAATGGTCGGTCTACAGCTCGCATAGTGGAATATAAGGCAAAAAGTCATTGGCTATTGATGGGCATTCGTTGCGATTGTTGATGCATGGATTTCTTTCAAAAATCTAGAACGCCTCCAAGGCTTTTCTTGCTGATATGTTTGCCTCAACTGGTAAGATCGTGCACTTCACTTCATAATCAGCGCCGTGATGGGAACCATTTCTGTGCCTGCCTAGCGGTGTTGAGAGGTTCACTCTTCTCAAATGTTCTCTAACTCGTATTGATAGCATCCTCCCAGTCTTACCGATATAGGTGGAAATGCAGGCAAGGCATTCTAGTTGGTAGATAACACCTGTTGTTGAACAATCCCCGATCTTTTAATATGGGCAGATAATGCAGTCATTTGATGAGCAACGTTTGTCGTAGAGTCTATTCCGCACGAGTTGTCGTTTAAAATTTTCATCAGGGATGTTGGCAAGAATAACGTCATTTTGTAGCTGTGCCCTCACAATACTTCGTTGAATTGCTGCGCTGAGTTCATCAGAAACAAATGGGACACAGAGAGACAACTTCCCTTGACGCAATCGTTGTTCCCGACTACTGTGGGGTTGACGATTCCTTTGTAGAGCAGGATAGCCATTCAAGGCTGCAACCTCTGATGGCAACCGTAGTGACTCCATCCGTGCATATCCGCCTTACCGTTCGGAACATATTTCCTACCACCGCCCGTTTTACTGCGATTGGATAAGCCGATTGAGAATGGACGATGATGTTTTTCGAGCTTGGCTTCCGATACCATTCAAAGGCAGTGGTCACGATGAAAAACGTTATCGAAAAAACTACAAAAATCAGCTTGGATCAAAAACAGCTGAAAAACTATGAAGGAAGCGCTTTGAAAAACGGGCTAGAATTAGAGTTTCTAGGGCCCAAAGAACTCAGTTCGTGCACACGTGCACAGCGTCGAAGAAAAAGATCGCAGCCTCATGCAGAGCAGTCAAAAATCATCGACATTCAAAGTAAGAAATAAATGCACATTTACCTAATAAAAACAATCGAACAATTAAAGCAAGCACTCCAGTCAATGTTTTTGACTAGATGTGCACATAAATCCGGAGGCTATTTGATTGAAATTCAATTTCAAGCCAGCTGATGTTCTTGATACTAGAGATCATCGATGCCGATGATGTGGAGTGGGCTCGTCCACCATCAAAAGACAAGAAAGTTCAGGTTTCAAATTTTGCCCAAAACCGTGGTTTTTTCGCAAAGTTTTCTTATAGGTCCTTCTACTCGAGACCCAGAAAAGGGTTTAGAGAGAAAAGGACGACAAGCATATTTGATCGCGACCACTGCCTTTAACAAGAACTATTCCGTCAGACAGTTTGATTGGTGCATTCAGGAAAGGGAGCCAACCGTCGTGCGATGTTTCCCTTGTGAATGTGATAAACGGTGATTGTTCATTCAATATACGGAAGCATCCGTCCATCTCGGAATGCGTCGATGTCACAATGTAGCAGTCGTCTATATATCTCATCACCGTTCATCACATTCACAAGGGAAACTCCGCGCGACGGTTGGCTCCCTTTCCTGAATGCACAAATCAAACTGTCTGACGGAATAGTTCTTTTAAATGGTATCGGAAGCCGAGCTCGAAAAACATCATCGCCCATTCTAAATCGGCTTATCCAATCGCAGTAAAACGGGCGGTGGTAGGAAATATGTTCCGAACGGTAAGGCGGATATGCACGGATGGATATGAACTCCAAGAGTCACTACGGTTGCCATCAGAGGTTGCAGCCTTGAATGGCTATCCTGCTCTACAAAGGAATCGTCAACCCCACAGGAGTCGGGAACAACGATTGCGTCAAGGGAAGTTGTCTCTCTGTGTCCCATTTGTTTCTGATGAACTCAGCGCAGCAATTCAACGAAGTATTGTGAGGGCACAGCTACAAAATGACGTTATTCTTGCCAACATCCCTGATGAAAATTTTAAACGACAACTCGTGCGGAATAGACTCTACGACAAACGTTGCTCATCAAATGACTGCATTATCTGCCCATATGGAAAGATCGGGGATTGTTCAACAACAGGTGTTATCTACCAACTAGAATGCCTTGCCTGCATTTCCACCTATATCGGTAAGACTGGGAGGATGCTATCAATACGAGTTAGAGAGCATTTGAGAAGAGTGAACCTCTCAACACCGCTAGGCAGGCACAGAAATGGTTCCCATCACGGCGCTGATTATGAAGTGAAGTGCACGATCTTACCAGTTGAGGCAAACATATCAGCAAGAAAAGCCTTGGAGGCGTTCTAGATTTTTGAAAGAAATCCATGCATCAACAATTGCAACGAATGCCCATCAATAGCCAATGACTTTTTGCCTTATATTCCACTATGCGAGCTGTAGACCGATCATTTATCTGAGTGTTGAGCGCGATTTCATATTACGCGCCCTGCACTTAGTCAAGTTCATTCTTTACTTGGTCAGTCGAGAGTGGTTTTCTTGTGTCGCAGGTGGAACAAAGAGTGAGTGCCTCTTACAGAATGAGAGGTTCTTCCAGCGTGGCTCTGAGAGCACATCGAAAATGCCTCGGCGGTTTGGGCGCTTGATCGGGTAGTTCATGTTCTAGTCTTGCGTCACGCTCAAGCCTCTGAAGACGACGGTAACGTCGAAACGTCAGGCCGCTCCATAAAGTTCCATCGTAAAAACCTCGCAAGGCAGAAGTATAGCAAAACACATAATTACTCCTACCCTTCTCCCCACATTTGATACAGAAAAAAGCGGCCTTAAAGGCAGTGGTCACGATGAAAAACTTTATCGAAAAAACTACAAAAATCAGCTTAGATCAAAAACAGCTGAAAAACTATGAAGGTAGCGCGGTGAAAAATGGTCTACAAATAGAGTTTCTAGGGCCCAAAGAAGCTAGTTCGTGCACACGTGCACAGCGATGACGAAACAGATCGCAGTCTCATGCCGAGCAGTCAAAAATCATCGACATTCAGAGGACGAAATAAATGCAATTTTACCGAATAAAAACAGTTGAATAATGAGAGCATCACTTCAGTCAATGTTTTTGACTAGATGTGTACATAAATTCGAAGGGTCATTGATTGACATTCAATTTCAAGCTAGCTGATGTTCTTGATATAAGAGGTCATCGATGCCGATGATGTGGAGGGCTCGTCCACCATCAAAGGCAAGAAAGTTCAGGTTTCAAATTCGGCCCAAAACAGTGGTTTTTTCGCGATTTTTTCTTATAGGTCCTACTACTCGAGACCCAGGAAAGGATTTGGAGAGAAAAAGACGACAAGCATATTTGATCGCGACCACTGCCTTTAAAGGCAGTGGTCGCGCTCAAATCTGCTCGTCTTCTTTTCCTTTCTAAACCCTTTTTTGGGTCCCGAGTAGTAAGACCTATGAGAAAAAATCGCGAAAAAAACGCTGTTCTGGACCAAATTCGAAGCCTGAACTTTCTTGTCTTCTGATGGTGGACGAGTCCACTCCACATCGTCGGCATGGATGATCTCTAATATCAAGAACATCAGCTGGCTTGAACTTGAATTTCAATCAATGAATTTCCGGATTTATGTACACATCTAGTCAAAAACTTGGTTGAAGTGCTTGCTTTCGTTGTTGCTTCTCTGGGAAAAAGAGAAACCACTGAAAAAAGTTATTGGCGTCTTCTAGAGCCTCGCGGCACCAGCAAGGGAATCAGGGAATTTTCAGGGTGGTTTGGATACATTTTTCGTAGGTAGGGGTAATCTAGGGTGCTGAGCACGAATCTAGAGATCGTTTGTCAAAACTTCGAGGTTTACTGTAGATTACTGTAGTTGCCGTGCCGAAAAGGGCCTAAACCTACCTTAAAATTCCAAAATTGACAAATGAACATCAAACTCTTATTCAGCACCCCGAATAACCCCCGTACAGAAATTCTGAGTCAAATCTGAGACTTTGACCCTACTAACGTAAACCCACCGTAATCTACCGTAATCTGCCGAAAATCGATTAACTGGCCTCAGATCCGTTATGAGCACTCTAAATAACCTCCGAGAGCAAAGTTTGGGGCTTAAAATTTTTTTCGACCTTGGAGCCCCACGAGGTAACGTCGGCGTGGATCCGGAAGAGACTTTGCGTTCACTGTTGAAGGTCTGCGCAAACTCGGTGCACCTATGTTACAGCATGTGGCCCCGAGTTTGCGCCAACCTCCGATGGGGAACGCAAGATCTCTTCCGTATCCACGCCGATGTTATGTAAGCTCAATGCCATTTTTGGGAGTTCAGAGGTCGAATTTTTTTTTGTCCAAACTCCACCCAGGGGAAATTTGGGGCGCTGAACACGAATCTTAGATTCGTTTCCGGTTTTTTGGCGGGTTTCGTCAGTTTAGGGTGCACTGAATGGCATTTTACCTACCGTAACCCATTGTTTCAATCGTTTTTGACCTACCCGTGAGAACTGAGTCAAATGTTAAAACCATTAATTGTTTCTCTACAAGTCCTCTACAACCCTCAGAAGAACGTTTTTCAAAACTCCACTTTGCGTTCGCAATCATCCCTTGTTAAGGGTGTTATGCTGTTAGGGGCTCCTTTTTAGCCTTTTCTTCGACATTGCTGCTGCCATTAGCCTTGCACCTTTCGTTTTCCGGTGAAAACTCAAAGACGGCTCCTATCGTGGACACTGCCTTTAAGGCCTAGTTGGGTTACAGTACGAATTTGCTGGTCAACCAGCAATCTCAAGTTTGTGAAAACCGCCTGCCACCTAGTTCATGTCATGCGTTCAGAAACATGCTTAGTGTTTACCTTGGAACGCCTTTATCTTAATTTCTGAATGATTTCGATAGGTTTAATTCTAATTCTTCACTCTGTTTTTCTTTACCGGATACCAAAGATATTTTTACTGCTCGTCAACCTTTCTAGTTGTCGTACTATTTTTTTCAAATTTTTAACATGAGTATTCTTCATAAATAAACCAAATCAAATCAAATTCTTGCTCAAAGTCTTTTTTCGGGAGCTTTATGCTGTTCCACATTTTGACCGTTTTTGATCTGTCCAGTTGAGGCTTCCCTTGCAAGAGTACGGGGGTTCAGTGAGCTTACAGCATTTCGTGTACTTCCGATTCGTTTTTCCCAATTTTTCGGCATTTCGGTTCTACCAAGAGACTAAGCTATTATTTAAACGAATAATCTAAAATTTGAAGATTGTAGTGAACTCTGCCTTTAAAGGCAGTGTCCACGATAAATTTCGTCTTCGGTTTTGGGCCGGAAATCGACAGTTTAGGGTCTCATTGGAGCACTGTGGTCGAAAGAATGAACGAAAACAAGCCTGAAAGCTCCATACGGCTCCAAAGTCCGCTCGCGCTAGTCCTTCCGCTCGCGGTCGAGTTTTCCGAAGAACAGTTTGGTCCGCTTCTGCGTTAGCATGGGAGCGCGAGCGCGGCTGAGTTTAGTATTGGGGCGCATCTGCACACGCTGTCTACTTCAGGCCCATGCCCGCGCAACTGGTCCACCGTTGAAATGTGGCTTTCGAGAAGAAGATTTTATTTTGGATGTCTTGCAGCGTTTTTCATGATTCTTTCTTCATTGATGAAACAGTCAGACTCTAGACCTTCGTTTTCTGGTGGAAACTCGAAAACGATTTTTATCGTGGACACTGCCTTTAAAGGCAGTGTCCACGTTAAAAACCATTTCTGTTTTTTTGGTGGAGATCGGCAGCGGCGGGGCCTAGCTCAACCTTAACGTTGAAAAAACTAAGAAAAATGAGCTCGGAACGGTCCCCTACGGGCCCAAAGTTGGACACTCGTCAGCTCGTCACCCCTATATGCACTTTCCACGCCCACTGACGTGAATAAATGAATGCTCGAGAATGTGAGATGAGCGATAGTTTCCGAACAATCGAATGTATTCGAAGATCGAATACATATGTTCGTATAATTGTCTGTGTCGATAGTCGATTTCGAACAATAATAGAAATTCGGGATTTTTCGATTACTCGATCATCGAATAATTTATTCGAATGTTAATTCGATTGCGAATACATATTCGAGCATAATTCTAGGAGGACCTATAAGAAAAAATCGCGAAAGAAACCGCTGTTCCGGGCCAAATGTGAAGCCTGAACTTTCTTGTCTTTTGATGGTGGACGAGCCCACTCCACATCATCGACAACGATGATCTCTAATATTAAGAACATTAGCTGGCTTGAAATTGAATTTCAGTCAATGAACACGGACTCATCTAGTCAAAGCATTAGATGAAGTGCCTGTTTTTCATGTTCAACTGTTTTTGTTAGGTTTTTGTTAGGTTTTTTTTACGCTCCTCAACGCTAGAGCAACCCGTGCCCGCAAATGAACACAGGCAAACACTCCCTACCTCGTGTTGATTCGATTGAAAACGTTTGATCGGGTGATCAACCGCTCGAGTCGGCGCAACGGCTGGTGATTTCCCACGGTTTTCGACTTCCGTGGTGGAATTATGAAAAAACAAGGGCAGTAGAGTTGCTACAGGTCTAGTGCCACCTGTTTTAGTGATGAGGCTGTATTTTGAAACTTACTGCTTCCCTCGTGTTGCTGGCGAGAGCTAGCGGGCGAGGGCGCGCGAGAAGGAGCGCCTGTGAGCGGCTAGCGAATCGTGTGCCCACGATGACCATCGACTTTGCGTAATCGCACGCTCTCGCCACGTATGAACGGAGCCTGAGATTATTCGCTATTTTGATTGAGTGGCCCCCGAGTAGAACTAAAATGGCGCAGAAATTGAGAAAAACGCACCTGAAGTGCACGAAATCCTTAAAGGCAGGGTTCGCGATAAAAACGACTTCTGAGTTCTCTTCATGAGAATGTAGATTTGGCGATCATAAAAGTTAAAATAAGTGAAAAGTCCGGAAATTTGCAGAAAAAACGCTCAAAAAGAAAGCTAATTACCGGTGTCGGTCGGCCCCCTAATTAACGCTATTTTTATTAATGCTTGCTTATCCGCCATTTCTTTTTGCTGTTAAAGTAATCAGTAGTCTCCAGAAATGTTCAGAAATTAGTTTAGATGCAAAATAAAAGTTGAGAAAACAGAGTTTTACACAAATCTCGATATTTGGGGGCGGGGGGACACCAAGCCATAACTTGTTCCTGAGCGTTTTTTCTCCAATTTTTTACTCATTTTCGCTTTTGTGATGGCCAGATCTACAATTCCAGGGGGATAGCTTTACAACCGATTTTATCGAGAACCCTGCCTTTGAAGGCACAGCCCTAGCTCAGGGGCGAAATTTGAGAAAACCACATAATTGTCAAGTAGACCCACCCTTAATAACATCTGCCAAGTGCGAGCTCTCGATTCCCCAGAATAAGCGAGATATAGGGGGAAGCCATCCTGGGGCGCCCACATCCGGAAGCCACTTTGGCACGCCCCTTTTACAATGTTTCTAGCTCAATAGTGGCGATATTAGCGAAGGCTTTTGATTATTATTATCCCCGTTCTTCCCTTCATTTTTAGCTTCTTTATATATTCACGTCCGCTCGAATACATCGGTTACAAATGACGGAAGTTACAAACCTCGGACAACTCGTCCACCATGCTTCCGCAGCTCAAATTTTGAGAGGCCATAACCCCGTTCCCAGAAGGTCTTGTACGATTTCAAAAACACCATTGGAATCAGCATTGGACCGTCTTCAAGATAGGCAAAAAAGCAGAAAAACGATTCTCATCGTGAACACTGCCTTTAAGATAAAATAGCAGGGCGACATAGATAATCCTCTCCCTTCTTTACGAGGGGTTTACTCAACCATTCATATCGAGCCAAGCCATGACGCCCCTCTCGCCAAAACCATCAACGATACCCACATCTGATTCATTGGAATGAAATTTTCCAACCGTGGAGCTTTCTAAAAAAACAGTGCTTCATGCATTTGATTTTGCATGTGAATGAATTTGAAATTCAATGAATGATTCTTCATTGAACCGGAATAGCGTTTTCTTAATTAACACGAAAGTTTGAGTGTGGCATGGGAAAATTGCATCACACACGTCCTTTGCGGATTCGTCTCCCCTCGACCGGGTGATAACGACCAAATCAGTGACCGTATTCATGAAACAACGGCAGCCTCCCGGGAAGGTTTTTAGACCCAGCCGATGTATGCGGCGAGCGGACTTTGAACCCTCCCGGAAAGCTCCCGTAGTTTCATGAATACGGCCTCAGGTCTGTTGTTCTCGGGAATTTACCCACAAATATCTGAGATGGGCGCATCGAGTTTGGGCCAACGCAAACGGTCCTTTCAAGAGTGAACCAATAGTATCAGTGCGACCCGTGCCGACTGTACTTTGAAGAAAATATTTGGTGTAATAACATATTCTTCAGTCTGTAATTGTGGCCAGTATAAAAATAACCAATAAGAATTGGAGGGAAGCTGTGATCAATAACAGTCAATATGAAAAACAAGCGAGGTTTAGATTTTCCATGCTCCACTCAATTTTACCTGTATAGTACTCAAATGCTCATCCAAATCAGGGGTACATAAATCAGTTTTTTCTTGCGAGTGTCTTCACAGGCCAAATCAAATGCAAAGAGGGTTCCACTTCTTCCAACGATATTCTCACAATATAATACTATGCCAAATCGTAACTCTTCGTCATGGAAACGTATCATTAGAAAACTTCACTGTTTGTATGTACATAGTTCCATCTTTTTTGTCGGAGGGGCTGTGTAGTGCTACAGCAAAGCGAAGACCTTGGAGCCGGTGTTCACGATGAGTATCACATTCGAGTTCGACACAAAAGCGGGGTTGTTTGGCCGTGAGTTTACGAACAGTGAAGAAAACAGCGAAGAAAAACGCTCAGAAGAGGCTAAAATAACGGTTTCTAACGCACGTACAGGTTCAAAGAGCGGACGAGTTTACGCGGCTTGCTAGCTTCCGCAAGCGCGCGCTAATGGCGAAATGTCGAATCGATCATGCTGGACATGGCGGGTTGGGCAATTTGCCATCGAAAACTTCCGCGACGCCACAAGCTCGTCAGAATAGGGGGCGGGACGCGCTAAGCAGGCGTTCTGGGCTAACGAAATTTTCACTTCGCTGCCTTTGTTAGGGATTTCTGACCCGTTCCTTTCCTCGGCCCTATCCCCTGAAACATCAGTCAGGATAGTGTTTCACATTGAGAATTCGAAAACGAGATTTATCTTGAACACTGCCCTTGAAGGCATCGTAAGCGCAGAAAACCCGCATATAACTTTTTCATGTTTTTGTATAGCTTGGCCTCTCTAGCGAACGGAAATCCTGGAAGGGTTATTGAAAAACCTTCATTTGTAAGGAAAAACCAGTTTGAATACACTGTAAAGGGAATTTGAAATTTGCGCCAAAATTGTTTAAAAAATTTTCTGCATGTGGAGTTCGTGTCATATTTGTTTTTCATGTTGTTTGACAGTCGCATCAACATTTTGTGAGAAAGTGATAGATGATCGACCCAGAAAAGCTAGATGGTCGACCCCACAGCCGTTTTCAGGTGGCCATAACTTTTACCGGAGGAATTTTCGGAGCCTAATGTTTCGTGAGTGACGCCAGCGAGCCCAATTTGTTTGATTGTACACAAAAAACTGGAAATTATTTCCAGCGCGCACGATGCCTTCAAGAAACTTTGTTATTTAAAGGCAGCGGACACGCTTTGTTGGGAGAACTACCCTACTTGGGCAGTATGGCCCGTAATAGAACCCTCATGCCGTTGGAAGCACCAAAACGGATTCAAAACTACCAAATTTGAGAGCAGTGAAAGTCAAAATTCCGACAACCCCACCCATGAGCTTCGATACTCCCCTCTCCCTCCCAATATACAAATACGGTCAGTCTGTTCGCCTCCAACGAGACGGTCGATCTAGTGCAGGCTGTAAGAGTCTATCAGCTTAGCTATCTTAACCGTTTTGCCGTTACTGTTCGCAAATTCAACCGCGCGGGCATAACTCGTCCACTTTTAACCCATCACAAAAACAGCCTTTAATTCTGTGTGTATTTACGATTTTAAAGATACCACTGTGATCAGCGTGTAACTCTCTCCAACATCAGCATACAAACTGAAAAATATTTTTCTGGGTGTACTGTGCCTTTGAAGGCACTGTTCGAGATAAACTTCACCTTCGAATTTTTTATGACAAACGCTTCTCGTGGCTCTTAGAAGCAGAACAGCGTCGAAAAAACGGGACGAAAAGCTACCCCGGAGCCGCAAAACGGTTAAGAAAAGTGGGCAAACCCCGCCGCTCTTTCCGCCCCTCGACGTGAACAAAGGAACACTCGAAATCGTGAGTTGAGCGATGGTTTCCGATCAATAGCCCCGTTCTTCCCTTCATTCTCAACTTCTCTCTTTACTCAGGTCAGCTCGCATACATTGGCTGCAAAAGAAGGAAGTTACAAGCCTCGGACAACTCGTCCACCATGCTCTCTTAGCTCCATTTTTGAGGGACCATAACTCCATTCCCAGAAGGTCTTGTACGATTCTAGAAGTACATTGGAATCAGAATGGGACCGGTTTCCAGATAGGCAAAAAAAAACAGAGAAGCGATTTTTATCGCGAACAGTGCGTTTAAAGGCGCAGTACACCCTCAGATGTGAGTTTTGAGTTTTTCATGTATTTGTGTAGAAGTCCCCTCCTGTATAACACGTGCCAAATGCGAGATCTGAATTCCTCCAAATAAGCGAGATATTAGCGACCACCACAGGCCCGACCCCCTAACAGAATTTCGAACTCGATAGCGGCTCGATGGATTGATGAATTCCACCAAGTCGCCGTTCTTCAGTCCATTACCGGACTGTCTCATTATCCTGTCTCGTCTCTGAGACAACTCGTCCACCAGTTTTTGACCCTCGAAATCTAGGCATCTTTGAAGAGCCATAACTCTGCTCAAAGGGAGTGTAGGACGATTTCAGAGGTACCACTGTGATCATCGTGTGACTCTCTCCAAGGTAAGCATAAAGTCTAAAAATTAATTGTTTGGGTGTCCTGTGCCTTTAAAGGCACTGTACACCTTCGGATATGAATTTCGTGATTTCCAATTAATTGTGTAGTAGACCCCTCCTGCATAACACGTGCCAAGTACGAGTTCTCAATTCCTCCAAATAAGCGAGATATAAGCGACCAGCATGAGCCCGACCCCCTTGATTCATCACTATGGGCCACACCCCTTCCTGATTTTCGAACTCGATAGCGGCAAGATGGATGGATGAATCCCAAACGCGTCGAAATTTTTCACTCCCTTACCGGTCTGTCTCCTCATTCTGATCCGCTCTCTTGAAGAGAAATACGTACCTGAGACAACGCGTTCACTTAGAGGCAGTGTTCACGATGAAAAAAGTGTTTGAAATTGCACTGGGAATGGGTAGTGGAGGGACACTCTGTAACGTTACCGTCGAGGCGAGGCGAACCCCAAAAACGCATTGCTCGCCCACCGACGTGAACGAATGAAAGCTTGAATTCGTGAGATGAGCGATGGTTTCCGATTATTCGCCCCGTTCTTCCCTTCATTCTCGACTTCTCTCTTTACTCAGGTCAACTCGCATACACCGACGGCAAAAGACGGAAGTTACAAGCCTCGGACAACTCGTCCACAATTCTTTCGCAGCTCAATTTTTGAGGGGCCATAACTCGGGTCCCTGGGGGTTCTTTGAAATTCCAGGAAGATAATTGAAATCAGCGTGGAACCGTCTTCAAGTTAAACTAGGAAGCAAAAAAACGATTCTGAGGTTGGACTGTGCCTTTAAAGGCACAGTCCAACCTCAGAATCGTATTTCTGTTTTATTGCCTATCTTGAAAGCGGTCTCACACTGATTCCAATGATGTCTCTGAAATCGTTCAAGGCCCCTAAGGAACGGATTTATGGCCCCTCAAACATTGAGCTAGGGAAGCATGGTGGATGACTTGTTCGAGGCTCGTAACTTCCGTCATTTGCAACCGATCTATGCGAGCCGACCCCAATAAAGAGAAAGGCTGAGAGTGAAGGGAAGAACGGGGCTACTGGTCGGAAAACATCGCTCATCTCGCCGCTGTTGAGCTCGAAAAATCGTAAAAGGGGTGTGCGGAATTTTCTGTTTTCTGCAAATTTTTGGCCATTTTTTCTGTTTTCTGTAAAAATAGGCGAAATTGGGCAGAAAACAGAAAAAAACCATGGATAGCAAGTTGTTGGAAATTTACTCCATAGACGGTAACCCCATACGTACGGCGACGGTAGACGGTTTAGAAAAGCTCACCCGCCTTCTCTGCAAAGCCCTATGGTTAAACTCGTCTATCTCGCTATGATGGTTACTGGCAGGATGCGCTGCTGCTCGCTCGACACGGCAGGGTTCGATCCTCGCCCAGGGTCAACCAGATGTACTACCCCTACGGAGTCCTCGAAATGGCACTAGACTCATGTAAGGAGATGAAGGATATGACTGGGATGTCGGCTGAACCCCGCATACCACTGTACAGCCCTGAAAGGTATCCAAGTCTCTATGCCATAGACTTCGAATGTTCTGCGTATTTCATTAGGGATTGAAGAAGTCGAGTCTTCTTTTTTTTTTCTTATGGTGCTAACCCTTACCTAAGGGTTTACCGTTGACGGATCCCTCAGAAGGTATGTCATCCAGTCAAGTGACGCGAGAACTCCAATTTTATTGTACTATAATAACAATAAAGAGCTTCAATACGACTTAGCGCCAGCTAATGGTAGCCGCTTTGACGCGGCGTTCGAGTATAAATAATTTTTGAACGTGGGCAGACACTGACAATACTCCAGTGTCACCGCCAAGGGGGTTTGGTGTAAAGGTTTGTCCCAACTGTGCCACTCACGCAATTTCTAACCTCGTGCTTTAACTCAATCGAGCGCAGGATGATGCTGAATTTGAATAAGATGAAGTGCAATGCAATTAATGATGGGGCGGTTGAAGCTGTTACAGAGTTACGAGCGAACCCGACATGGTGGAGCGAGCGGCGTGTTAGGGAATTTATACTCACACGGCGCGCACGTGCAAAACGCGCGTGACTAGGGCGTTGAGGAGTAGTACAGCGTTCAACCCTGCAGAAATCTCGAAACTATCGTCAAAATATGTGCACTGGGGGAGGGCAAGTCTGCTTCGACTGAATCTTAGTTCTTTTTGCATTTAATGATCTTGTGATCAAGTAATCGGGTGTTATTGTCTCAGGAGAAGGGAGGTTTGAGAGACAATCTTTACTTATAATCTGCCTCTCTCGGGTGTCTACATTCCTTCATCTGGACAACTGTTGGCTTTCGAATATTGTGCAAAGGAACCATTTATCACGGAAAAATGTGCAAAAAGTTTGACGCTGTAAAAAATCTCAAATACTGTACGCTGAACACTATGTATTTATTGATTTTTGAAAACAATTCTGTTTTCTGTTTTCTATTTTCTGCCCATTTTTGGAGATTTTCTTCTGTTTTCTGTCTAACTGAATTTTCTGTTTTCTGTTTCCAAAAATTTTTTCCGCACATCCCTATTGCCAATGTGGCTTCCTGGTATGGGCGCCCCAGGGTGGCTTCCCCCTATATCTCGCTTATTCGGAGGAATTGAGAGCTCACATTTTGCAGGGGCTTTATAGGGTGGGTCTACTTCACAATTATGTGGAAATCTCAGATTTGAGATTTCCACATAATGAGCTTGGGCTAAGCTTTTAAAGGCAGTGGTCGCAATCAAATAAGCTTGTCTTCTTTTCCTCTCTAAATCATTTTCTGAGTTTCGAGTAGTAGGACCTACAGTTGTGCTTTTTGACTAAACGGACCGAATGAATGAATGAATGAATGAATATATTCGACTTGAAATTTTTCGATTAAACGAATGAATGACTATATACGATTTTCTATTTCGAATGAATGAATATCGAAAATCGAATAATTTCGAATGAATGAATTAATTTAACTACGGACCTACCGAATTCAAAGTTCTGCAACTCTACTGCTTCGAAGAGACAGTTTTTAAAAATGGAGTCGAAAGCTTTCGAACCGCTCAATATTTTCAATATTCCGCTCAAGCGCGGTTCATGAGTGGCGGCACGCAAAATCGATACGTATCGTTTCTACACTAGCAGCTCTAACGCGCTATTCTTACAACGCCAGCGCGCCACGAGCGGGCGTTTCGTTAGGCCCCGCTCAGAGTTGATTCGCGGCGCGACACGATGTTATAATCAGCCTACGTCTCGATCACGCGACGTCACGTCTTCGCTGGGTGTCTACAGTGGAGAGGCGCGATACATTCGAAATGACGCGCTTCCTCCTAGAACGATAGAGGTCGTATAGCGAGATGGGAGTTTTTCGGCCCGCCACGCCCCAAAGATTAAATCAGTGTCACAGTCTGAGTTGGTATGGTGGGTGTATCCGCGAAAGGGATAGCTGAGGACCACTCAGCAGGCCGCGCCCCTGTCGCGTTCGCCGATCGATCACCACACTTCTCGTGGGCCCACACGAGGCAGCGCGGTCTGCTGAGGTGTCCGCTGCTATCCCTTTTCTGGTTACCCGAACTATAATAATGTTTGCGGAATCTCTCGATTAGGCGATATTCCTAGCTTTTTTTTCGCTTTTCGTGCATTTGTTACTTCGACATTTTCCGCCCTAACGAGTATGAACCGCAAAACTTGCTGCTATTTCATATTTACTTCACCCCTTTGAGTAATACTCATTTTGCCAGTTATTCATTTTTATGTCGTTTTCGAAAATCGATAAAAAAACAAAATCCAAATTAGCCGTCGTCGACAGCCATAGAAGCACCTTGTGAAAGGTTGGGAAGGTTGGGAAAAATATACAAATCTCGCCCTATTGAGAATTCCTGTGCATATTTCGATCTAGCGCATATGTCGTGGGTTCGATTGCCCTATCAATTTTCGCGGCTTTAGCTTTGGCTGCTAAAAATAGTAGACGCTCAGTCGGGACCTTGGATCTCCATCATATTTCAGTTCCAACTTCGGAAACCGCCAAGTTTTGCTGAAAACCAAAACAAGCGTTGGAAAGAAGAGGATTTACACTTTCGACCAGTATTATCCCTATCAGAAGGAAATTCCGGTCCGCAGTTGTGGACAAACGCTGTTACAGCACGTCATTCGACGAAATCGTGATGGGACGAAGGTTAATCGTGCCGGGACTACGTGGTCCCACCAGGATTGTCATCGTGTCGCGTGCTGCCGCAGAGGGTGTCTGTGATTGCGGACTAGAGACTCGCTCGAATAAGAGCACTTTTTCAAGTACTCATCAAAAACAGATTTATTTTGAAGTACAGATCATCACTGGAAAATCGAGGCGTTTCCATGTTTCATGAGGTTTGGGTCTGTGTTTGAGCTTGATATTCATCAGTTACGAATTACAATTTTTTTCAAATTAGAAAATTTCAATTACGCACAGCCCTGACTCACAGTAGTGCTGGTGCACTGGCCCTTCGAAAAATTTCTGTATAGGATCCGGTAATGGCTGCGTTAGATTATTCGAATGTATTCGAAGATCGAATACATATGTTCGTATAATTGTTTGTGTCGATAGTCGATTTCGAATAATAATAGAAATTCGGGATTTTTCGATTACTCGATCATTGAATAATTTATTCGAATGTTAATTCGATTGCGAATACATATTCGAGCATAATTCTAGTGGGACCTATAAGAAAAAATCGCGAAAGAAACCGCTGTTTCGGGCCAAATGTGAAGCCTGAACTTTCTTGTCTTTTGATGGTGGACGAGCCCACTCCACATCATCGACAACGATGATCTCTAATATTAAGAACATTAGCTGGCTTGAAATTGAATTTCAGTCAATGAACACGGACTCATCTAGTCAAAGCATTAGATGAAGTGCCTGTTTTTCATGTTCAACTGTTTTTGTTAGGTTTTTGTTAGGTTTTTTTTACGCTCCTCAACGCTAGAGCAACCCGTGCCCGCAAATGAACACAGGCAAACACTCCTACCTCGTGTTGATTCGATTGAAAACGTTTGATCGGGTGATCAACCGCTCGAGTCGGCGCAACGGCTGGTGATTTCCACGGTTTTCGACTTCCGTGGTGGAATTATGAAAAAACAAGGGCAGTAGAGTTGCTACAGGTCTAGTGCCACCTGTTTTAGTGATGAGGCTGTATTTTGAAACTTACTGCTTTCCTCGTGTTGCTGGCGAGAGCTAGCGGGCGAGGGCGCGCGAGAAGGAGCGCCTGTGAGCGGCTAGCGAATCGTGTGCCCACGATGACCATCGACTTTGCGTAATCGCACGCTCTCGCCACGTATGAACGGAGCCTGAGATTATTCGCTATTTTGATTGAGTGGCCCCCGAGTAGAACTAAAATGGCGCAGAAATTGAGAAAAACACACCTGAAGTGCACGAAATCCTTAAAGGCAGGGTTCGCGATAAAAACGACTTCTGAGTTCTCTTCATGAGAATGTAGATTTGGCGATCATAAAAGTTAAAATAAGTGAAAAGTCCGGAAATTTGCGGAAAAAACGCTCAAAAACAAAGCTAATTACCGGTGTCGGTCGGCCCCCTAATTAACGCTATTTTTATTAATGCTTGCTTATCCGCCATTTCTTTTGCTGTTAAAGTAATCAGTAGTCTCCAGAAATGTTCAGAAATTAGTTTAGATGCAAAATAAAAGTTGAGAAAACAGAGTTTTACACAAATCTCGATATTTGGGGGCGGGGGGACACCAAGCCATAACTTGTTCCTGGAGCGTTTTTTTCTCCAATTTTTACTCATTTTCGCTTTTGTGATGGCCAGATCTACAATTCCATGGGGATAGCTTTACAACCGATTTTATCGAGAACCCTGCCTTTGAAGGCACAGCCCTAGCTCAGGGGCGAAATTTGAGAAAACCACATAATTGTCAAGTAGACCCACCCTTAATAACATCTGCCAAGTGCGAGCTCTCGATTCCCCAGAATAAGCGAGATATAGGGGGAAGCCATCCTGGGGCGCCCACATCCGGAAGCCACTTTGGCACGCCCCTTTTACAATGTTTCGAGCTCAATAGTGGCGATATTAGCGATGGCTTTTGATTATTATTATCCCCGTTCTTCCCTTCATTTTTAGCTTCTTTATATATTCACGTCCGCTCGAATACATCGGTTACAAATGACGGAAGTTACAAACCTCGGACAACTCGTCCACCATGCTTCCGCAGCTCAAATTTTGAGAGGCCATAACTCCGTTTCCAGGGGGTCTTGTACAATACCGGAGACGTCGTTGGAATCAGCGTCGGACCGTTATGATGATAGGCAGAAAAACAGAAAAACGAATCTGAGGTTGGGCTGTACCTTTAAGTATCACCCCGCCTCTTAAGTATCTCTGGAAGTGTTCGTTGTGACAATGAAATCTTTTGTGGACTCGTCTTTTGCCATTCTCTACTCTCCTTTGCTCCGCTCTTTCCTTTGGACCCTAACTAATACTGTTTTGCCTGAAATATTTTTACATTTTCGATAAGCCCCAATTTTCGCCGGCGACAACCACCGTGAACATGTTCATCCAACCGGACAACTTGTCCATTGACTTACTTACTTGACTTAATCGGTTGGCTTTCGCCTGACGCGGTCATTCCGCATCTTCACCGAGGTGTGCCGTCCTAGAAGTCAGCCGTGTCCATTTTTCACGGTCTTCAGCCACAATTTGAACACATTCCATCCAGCTGTCACTATTCCATTTCCTGCGAAATGAAACATCGCGCCTGAACTGTCTTTCGATGCCGAGTGACTTCAAATCCTCTTTAACCACATCCGTCCAGAACTTTCGCCTACGCCCAGGTGGCCGTTTCCAGACAGGATTTGGAAGCATTTTTGAAGCGTGTTGTACGAGACAATCCGGCGTTCTTCTTAGTATATGCCCGAGCAGTCGAAGTCGACTTTCCATTGCTGCTTGAAATGGCGTTAAGAGATGCTGGCACCTCACTCGTGTCAAGCGTTGATGTATTGCGTCGATTTCCTTGTAAAGATCTTCGTTATGGCATACACGCGGCCGGAAATATCCAAGCAAACGCCTAAAAGCTTCCTCTCCGTGCAATCCAACCTTTCCATCTGCGTTTTCGGTGCTGCCCACGTCTCCGATCCGTACATCATGATAGGGCGAATAGCGGATAGGTAGACGCGCAACTTGACTTCCTTCGCGATGGTGGTAGACCACAAACACTTGGTTAGAGAGAATTGAATGCAGACGTAGCTTTCGCACATCGTTGTCGAATATCCGCTGCATAACTACCATCGTTCTTCAGCAAACAGCCCAAATAACAGAAATCGTCCACCAGTTCGATACGTTGTCCGTCCACACAAACTCCAGTTGAAGGCCTCTGAGAGACCCACATCTGCTTGCATTTGTCGGGACGAAGACGAAGTCCATAGGCTGCGGCATACTTCGAAACGAGGTTCACAATCCTTTGCAGTTTTGCGTTGTTTTCAGCGAATAACACAATGTCGTCGGCGTACTCCAGGTCGACAAGGAGCGCCCTGATGGTGTTAGGATCACATCCGCAGGAAACTGTTCTGCAAATCTACGCATTATGTCATCAACGGCGAAGTTGAAAAGAAAAGGTCCTGCAACGGCTCCTTGCCTTACTCCTGTTTTCACCTCGAAAGCTGACGTAAATCCGACAGGTGTACGAACTGCTGCTGTTGTTCCTTTGTTCATGTCCTCGATTAACCGAACATACTTTTCCGGGACTCCATCTGCTCGCAGAGCATTGCGCAATCGATCACGATGAGGAGAGTCGAACGCGGCTTCAAAGTCCAAAAAAGCAAGCTGTAATGGCTTCGAAAACCGCTGCCACGATTCAATTACTCTTCTCACGACGAACACTTGGTCGATGGTCGATCTTCCAGGTCGAAACCGGCTTGCTCATCTCTGGTCGTTCCTTCACGATGTTTGATAAGTCGCTCGAGAATGATACGTTCTAAAACCTTGTACATGACACGAAGTAGAGAGATTCCTCTGTAGTTCTTAGGATCCGTGACGGATAGCTTCTTGTGAAGAGGTACGATGATCGCATGTCTCCACGAATCGGGTATCCTTTCGCTCATCCATATGGCACGGATGGTGTTGGTCATTTCACGAATCCCAGACGGAGGAAGAGCTTTCAGCATTTCAGCAGTGAGGTTGTCAACTCCTCCTGCCTTCCATTCTTCATTTTCCGGACACAATCCAAAACTTCAGACTCAGTCGGCGGTTCCTCACTGACATCGTAATGTGCTCTCTGAACATGCGGGAGCTCAGGTACTGATGGCGCTGGACGATTCAGTAGTGAACTGAAGTAATCCTTCCATATTGGCAGCGTCGCATCACCAACTGCACCTCAAGACAGGAGAACATCTCTTCATCTTCCCGCTATACTGTCGCAGCAACGTGTAGGCTTTCTTCGGATTCTTCTCCTCCCAAGCCTTCTCGAACTCCTTAGCTCTACACGTCCACTCTCGTTCGCGGTCACTTTGAAGCTGCCGACGCAACTTCCTCCTCAGACGCTTCTCCTCCACGAAGTTTCCTGCAGTTCGGAGAGCACATACTCTGTTGTAGGTAGATGTTGTTTCTTCTGAGACGTAGGCGAACTTCTTCTTAGGCTGTACAACCGGGAGTGCCTCTTTCGAAGCGTCCTGGATGCATTTGACAAAAGAATCCGCGTCGCAAAGTTTCTTCTTAGTCCGTACTCCGATGTGAATAGAAACGCGTTGTCGGAAATTCCTTCTGCACTCTTCATCTCTGAGACTTGTCATGTCAATCCTCTGGAGAGGCTGAGCCCTCGCTTCCTCTTATGAATCCTCGCAGTGAAGTTCAACAGAACAGGACGGTGATCCGAATCGAATGCGACATCCCACACAGCTCTAGATCTTCGAATGTCCGATACTGGAATATTCCTCGTCAGGACATAGTCGAGCTGTAGTTTCAAAGTTGTCATCTTCCGCTTCCGCTGCTCTTCTGGAGATAGCCGGGTTGGTCCCTGCCACGTAAGCTGATGGCGGCGATGATTCCTCTTGAATGTCGATGCAATAATCAGACCACTGCGTTCACAAAAGTCGACAAGGCGGTAGCCATTGTCCGATGTTTGCTCCACTGGGTAGAACCATTTACCGAGTACTTCGGATTCCTGATCAAGTCCCATCTTCGCATTTGCGTCAATCCCCACGTTAACAGCATGTTGACAAGGTATCCTGGCCAGCAACGTATTGAGTTCCTCATAAAACGCATCCTTCGAATTGTCTTCGGCGGTTTCAGTGGGCGCATGAGCACTCACTATCCACAGATTGAATCCTCTGTGATCCCGCAGTCGTACGAATGCATTCCGGCACGACGTTGAGCCAAACTCCTTGACCATACCATTGAAATCCTTCCTTACAGCTATTGCACAGCCTCCCACTCTCCTATCGTCAGCGTTACCGCAGTAGATGGTGTACTCTCCGACGCTGATGACGGGTCTATCCTTGAGGCGGGTTTCCTGCAAAGCAGCAAACGGTGCATGGAAATAGCTCAGAAGTCTGGATAGCGCAGTTCTTTGGATATCACTCGACAGCGATCGACAGTTCAGGGTGGCGAAATTGTGGCTTGTGGCCAAAGACTCCATGACTCCCTAGGTACGGATCCTAAGGTGTTATGAACCAGAGGCCTTAGTGTACCGGACGGCGACACCTTTATGCAATGTGTGAGATAATTTCGCGATATAGTTCTGCACTCTACATCGCTCGAATCTTCCCTGTGTACACTCAAACGTCTGCTGGGTTTAGTAGAAGCAGGGGCACCAACGAGCAGGTACCAACAGACTTGTATACACACCCCCACTTGTCCATGTTATAGAATAATGTCATTGATATACGACGTTTGAATGTGTTTCTCGCCGCTTCCTCGTAATTTTGGTAACTTTTGGAGGCCAACGCATTGTTTTATGTGGAAACCTCGGGGACAAAAATCATCGTGAACACTGCCTTTAATCAGGGTTCAGCAGAAATGGATAGCTCGCCAACGGGTGATGAGGGGGGTCGTGGAAATTTTCGTGGAAAATCAAAATGTTGGAGGGGGGATCGTAAAATTTTCGTGGAGGAAAATATATAATTCATTGGAAAAAAGACAAGAACGCAGTAGAATACAAGTTAATAACTTGCCAACGGCACAAAATTCTTACGGAAGTGTAGAAGTTTTTCTTTCCAGAGTTGGCCTGGTTTAGGGCCCTATATCGTGATATCTTTATCACCGGTGAGGCTGCTTCCCCAATCCCTAGTCTATTCAGAGCTTCGACCGCTTCCCTCTGGAGAAAGACGGTGTGCGAATGTAACACACCGCTCTTCATTTCTTTTATATCCTACCCTTTATCAATTGGGTATCATCATTTTTGTTTACCGTGAGAATATGTGCCGTTGGCAATTTATGATCGTCTTAGTAGGATATGTAGAAAAGTGGTTTCTGCGAATTAAAGAAAGATTGGCAACTGTTAACAACCTAAAGAGAACCAGTTTCCAGTCCATTCAACTGTTTTTAATCCCCTTTTAGGCGGGAATTCACCGTACTTGAACTTAAAAATCCACTATAAGACGTGCGACCCCCTATTCAAAATCAAAATTTTAGTCACAAAAAAAAGCTGGATTCTTCATAGAATTCCCTACAAATCATCAAAATTTCATTTCCCAACCCGACTGGTTTCAATGATTCGGGCGAGGTAAAGTGGTAGGCGTTGGCAAGCCACGTTGGCAAAACCCAGTGTTTTTGCCATCACTATCCAACGGGTGGCATCCCTTGAGCCGAAGAGTTTTGAACCACCAAGGGTCCAAACTTGGAGGTAATTGAACTGTGTGAAAATTTTTTCACAGCTTTCTTTGACAGCTTCTCAAATTTTTTAAATAATAATACATAAAAATATGTAAGGCGCCATAAAGGGCGCCAGGCCCGGACGCTATTGTGGGAAAGGCGCGAGGCATGGGCGCGTTCTATTATTGCCATATCATCTTAAGTCATTCTTGTTATTTCTTCGCCCGAGTGTAGGCAAATCGGTATTTTTCGAATTCTTCTAATTAATTATTACTGAAAAGGACGTCGTAAATTAAACAAAAAGCCAAAATAATGATTACAGTATTCAATTCATACTCGATTACAGGAGCTAATGTCCGAAATCGCCCTTCTTAGGCATTGATATCTCAGAAACTACCTTAATTAAATTGTAATTTGTCTTTTGATGAGGAATTTTTCTAAGCCAAGAACTCTTCCTGATTTCAGAAAGGGAGAGACTCTGCCGTTGGCTAAGTTTGAGGTGAGTAAAAAATTACGCATGGACATTTTCTCTGGAACCCTTCGCAATCCAGTTAGTCACACATCTCTAAAACACAAGGTATACCAAAAAATATATCTGCATGAAATGTTGTCATCATTAGCATTCATCGAGTTTTATCGGCCCGCAAACTTCATCCCAGTGCCCAAAATTCACGATTAACGCCCGCGTTTGGACGGGCGTCGGGCTGTTTTTTTTGTCAATTTTTGCTTATTCCAGCCCGCCTAAATTTTGTTTTGAATGAATTTTGGTTGGGCTAGTGGTGAACTGCCGGAAATTTGTTAAAATCAGCCTACTGCCGACTTTTTTCCAGGATGATTTTTGATCGGGCTGTTTTTGAAACAGTTCCATTTTATTTTTTCTATGATTCTAGCTGGATTCTATAAATCAAAAACAATCGGTGCGAATTTTTCTAGAAGAGGGGGGGTCGTTATAATTTCCCATACTTCTGGGCGCGAACCGACCTTCGAGGGGGGGTCTTAAGTATTTTGCGGCCTTTGCCAACGGGCTGCTGAACCCTGCCTTTAAAGGCACCGGACACCCAGAAAATCAATTTTCAGATTTCATGCTCATCTTGGAGAAAGTCACACGCTGATCACAGTGGTACCTCAGAAATCGTCCAAGACCCTCTCTGAACAGAGTTATGGCTCTTCAAAGATGCCTAGATTTTGAGGGTGAAAAACTGGTGGACGAGTTGTCTCAGGCCTGTATTTCTCTTCATTCGCAATCGTTGCGTGAGAGAAAGGCAGGATAACGAGACAGTTCGGTATTGGACTGAAGAACGACGACTTGTTGGAATTCATCCATCCATCGAGCCGCTATCGAGTTCGAAAATCTGTTAGGGGGTCGGGCCTGTGGTGGTGAGCGAAGGGGGTCGGGCCTGTGGTGGTCCCTTATATCTCGCTTATTTGGAGGAATTGAGATCTCGCATTCGGCACTTGTTATACAGGAGGGGTCTTCTACAAAATTACATGAAAATCTCAAAATTCATATCTGAGGGTGTACTAAGCCTTTAATGTTCGCCATCAAAATATAGGCATTTTGGAAGAGCCATAACTCAGTTTGTAGGGGGCCTTGAGAGATTTCTGAGATACCACTAGTGGTCAGCAAGTGATTATCTCACTTGCTGAAAAACTTTTCTATACAAAGCCGCAGCGTATACGGCGATGAAAACTAGCTAGCCTCGAGGTGGTCTCGCACTTCGCAAGTTAAAGGAGAAGATTTTGTACTCAAGGACTGTGTAAGGTATCTCTGTCCGGATTTCAGAGGAGATAGCAAGCTTCTCTGTAACTTTCGTCGAAGGTAAATATCTTTGGGCCTATTCACTCACTCACTCATCCCGTTAGCTGGCGTCTGGTGGAGCGGGATGCCCTCTCAACCAATACACTGCTGTAGGTGCCATAGGAGCTCGTGCGGCCTGAACGATACGCTTCCAATCAAAACGGTTTGCAGCAACAAGTTTAGCGTTAAGAACACTGCACAGTTGAGTCTTCAGATCCTCCTCTATATGTTTGAGCCATGTCTTCTTCGGGGCCGTTCGTTGAATTCTCCACGATGGTGGGCGCTTACGCCACAGCATACTGTACGGGAGACGGGACGGGTCCATCCTACATACATGTCCGAACCATCGCAGTCTTCTTGTCTGCAGCTGTTCTCCGACCGTCGGTTGATTCATGCAGCTCTTCCGTATATCGTCGTAGCAAACATGATCACGAATCGTAATTCCAAGAATCTGGCGCAAACATCGCATCTGGAAGACTTCTAGCTTGACGAGGTCTGACTTTAGCAGAGTCCAGGTTTCCGAGCCGTATAGTAGTACGGGTATTATCAGCGCTCGGAACATTCGCACTTAAGTCTTCAGTGAAATGTTGTTTTTCTTCCACAAACACCAGCCAAGCGACGCAAACACACTAGACGCCTGCCCGATTCTGCTGCACACCTCTGCCGTAGCCGCAACTTTTCGCTCCTGCACTACCGACCCAAGGTATTTGAATTCCTTGACCTGTTGAAGCTCAACTCCTTCAAACTGAACAGATGCAGGCGAACCATCGGATGTCATGACCTTGGTCTTCTCCTGGTTGATTCTTAAGCCGTAGGAGCTTGCAATCAGTGCCATATCGCTTATCAAGGACGTTGCCTCCGCATCAGTGTCCGTGAACACTGCGCTGTCATCCGCGAACATCAAATCTGTGACGTACTCATTACTTCCGTATTGAACGCCTCTTCTGTTCTCGAAGACCTTCCTCATAATAGCGTCCACAACAGTATTAAAGAGCAGAGGCGAGACTACATCGCCTTGGCGAACTCCAGCGGTAACGGCAAACTCCTCGGACAACTGATCCCCAATGCGTACGGAACTGGTAGACCCTTCGTACGTTTCCTGGAGGAGCTTGACTATCTTCCTCGGTATGTGCTCGCTTTCAAGTGCTCTCCACAGCGCCGGCCAGTGAATACAATCGAACGCAGATTTGAAGTCTATAAATGTGATAACGACACGCTTCCCAGAGCGAATTCTCTCTTCCATTAGCTGTCGAAGTGCGAAGATCTGATCACTGCAGCTTCTTCCTGGCCGGAACCCCGCCTGTTCTTCACGACTTGTTTGCTCACGATGACGCTGAAGTCTGTTCTGAATAACCCTCATGAAGACTTTGCCAACGATAGACAACAGACTGATCCTCGGTAATTTTTGCAGTCTCTAGCATCACCCTTCTTGTGTATGGGCACGATTGTGGCACGTTTCCAGGTAGCTGGTATTTTCTCAGACTGCCAGATAAGAGTAATCAGCCGATGAAGTTGGCGCAGCAAGACGTCTCCGCCAGCCTTGATGGCTTCCGCTGTGATTTTGTCCACTCCTGACGCTCTGCCGTTTTTCAGTGACTTTATCGCTGCCGTTAGTTCATCTACAGTGGGTTCTGCGTCGAGAACTGCATCTCCGGCCGCTTCAACTAGCGGTGGCTCAAAAAGCGGTCCTTGCGGCGCTTCATGACTGTATAGTTCACTGAAGAACTGTCTCCATCGACGGAGGCGCTCGTCCACAGAGCGCACGAATGACCCATCTGCATTCCTGATACTATCGCTTGTTGGTTTCGTCCTTCCTCCGAGCCGCTTGTGTGTCCGATAGAGAGTTCGATAATCATGCCTGCTCGCAGACTCCTCCAAATCAGCAGCTACCTTATTCCAATATGACTCTCGTTCCATTTTCAATCTGCAACGAAGCTCTCTGCAGAGCTGACGATATCGATCGAAATCGGTCAATTTCGCTTTCTTCCTTTCTTCTATGATATGTATGGATTCATCTGATATCCATGGCTGGATTCGCTTACGAGGGGCAGGACAAAGTGGCTCTGCACATTCCAAGATGGTGGCTGCTAACTACCGTTCTTGTTCATCCACAGATGTATCGTCGTCAACAACTCAAAACCATTCGACACTGCCATTTGGAATGACTCCTTTGTCTCAGGTACCATCAAGTGCTCCCAGTTGAGTCCCTCTAGAAGGCTACACAATCCTGGCTCGTTGTAGACGGAGCTTCACTACTGTACGCAGAAGATAACGATCTGAGCCACAGTCGGATCCTCTCATCGCACGAACATCCTTGAGCGACGACCTGAAACGCGAACTCATCAGCACGTAGTCTAACGTGGCTGCGTCTCGTCCGGAAGGATTTTTCCACGTCAGCTGATGCTTTCTGCGATGCTGGAAGTGACTGTTTCCAATAATGAGTCCATTGAAAGCTGCAAACGTGAGCAAGCGCAGACCATTGTCGTTCATGTCACCAACGCCAAATAGGCCCAATACTGCTTCTCAGCCCATCCTGTCTTTTCCAACATGTGCGTTGAAATCACCTGCGACTAGAACAACGTCTCTCTTTGAAATCGTGTTCAGAACGTCCTGAAGCTGAGCGTAAAATGCGTCCTTGTCGGAATCCGGGCTAGGCTCTGTTGGCGCGTAAACTGCCACAATATGTGTCCTTATAGTTCCTTTCAGCGTGAGGACAGCGATTCTGCTAGAGATAGGCTCGAATGTCACAACGCTTCCAGCTGCTTTCCAGTTCAGCATGAATCCAACGCCTTGATGGTGTCCGTCACTACCGGACTAGTACAGCACCATCCTTTCTTGACTATCTGGCACCTGGACAGTCATTGTTCCACTTCCACTGATCCTTAATTCAGACAGGGCGGCAACCGATACCTTCGACTTCAACAGTTCCCTGGCAATGATTTCTTTCTGCCCGACGTAATGCCCTGATCGCACATTCCATGCCGCGAACCGCACCTCCTTCTTCGGCGTTACCAGTCGTCCACTGTTCTGGCCAGTAGCGTACTTGTCACCAACACCCTGGGTCCCCAGTGTTGGCGCATCGGCTGCCCCGGATGCGGTAGCCGTATCGCGTATTCCTATGAGACTCTCCATGGTTACCACCTTAGGTTTTCCAGCCCGTCGGTAGCATGGGGGGCCAACCCTCCTCCTTTCTCATCCGGGCTTGGGACCGGCAATGGCGGAGTTTGGGCCTATTAAACTGTTGAAAACGGCGAGTTTCGGCAAGCTGGCTTTTGATAAATCAATGACCAATCGGTGTTGGGTTGCGACAGTTCGGGGAAGACTGGCGATCGGGAGAGCAAGGGAACTCCTGCTGGTAGGAGGTCCCCTTTGTCTCCATTCGATTCGGGGGAAGTTCCCCAGTTGTTACGAGGGAAGTTCCGCTGTCGTTCCCAGGAACTTCCCCACGAAAGTCTGAGTAGAGGCGGCTATTGCAGCTGCAGTGTCGATCAGCTGCTGAAAGTCGTTTCGCCTGCGCATGAGTAGCGTATTCTTCCTCTTCTCTCCAGCAACAGAGACAAGAGAACAGCGGACGTAGGTTGCGGGAATCGTGAGGAAAAGTGGAAAGGGATGCTTGGTTGTCAATCATGCCACAACCAAAATTTTGAGAATTTTTTGTGACATGGGCATAGTCACTCAGGAAAAGGAGCAGAAGCGCTTCAGGTGGCACTCCACGTTCAGTTCGGATCACTAGTGGGCATGCGGGTTGGGGGAGCAGTTCTGGAAGAGCAGAGATTTTTTTGCAGGTCCAGAGAAAGGGTGGACTCATGCATGCGAATTTCACTCTTTTCCTGACAGCTGTTGACGGTTCTACCTTTGGTAGTTTCGTGTGACTTACCGGATGCTTTCGAGTTTGCGAAAAATAATTTCCATCTTGAAGGCATCGAACACGATGAAAACCATATTTGGGTTTATGCATTCCTTCGAACTAGTGGGCCATGACAATGTCACTCAGAAAGTTTGGCGTTCCAAAGTCGCCTTCGAATGAGGACTAGCTTACCTCAAAATGGCTTCCTGGGTTTGGGGGCCGGCCTTGGGGTTGATCCGTTGTTACAAGGAACAAAATCCATGGTTGCTGCCGGCGGGCGCGCCTTGACGTGTCGTAGGGTGCAAGGCACACGCCAGTCGATTCCGCATACGGCATCGATCGGAAGCAGCTGGCGGTGATGGACGCAGCAGGTTGGTAACCCATTTTGATTTCGTTGACGTCGTAGCTGAGCGGCATCCTCAGTGAATCGCTTCCAACGCTGCGCCAAGGAACGAAACGTAAAACTGTTCCTTGCGTTCTCCTCGCAGCTATCCCAAGTTTATGTCGGCGCGAAATTCAAATTTGCTATGAACTTTCTAAAATTTGCTTTTCTTAAAAAGTTGACGTTTTTGAGAGGGCTTTTGGCTACCGTTAGTCACTATCGGGATAGTACAACACGAAAACGTCAAAAACCCAAATATGGTTTCCATCGTGCACGATGCCTTTAAAGGCACAATCCAATCTCAGAATCGTTTTTCTGTTTTTCTGCCTATCTTGAAAACGGCCCACGCTGATTTCAACGACATCTCTGGAATCGTACAAGGCCCCCTAGAAAAGGAGTTATGGTCCCTCAAAAAGTGAGCTAAGGAAGCATGGTGGACGAGTTGTCCGAGGCCTGTAACTTCCGTCATTTGCAACATATGTATGCGAGCTGACCTGAACAAAGAGAAAAGTTGAGAATGATGGGAAGAACGGGGCTGTTGATCGGAAACCATCGCTCATTTCGCCACTGTTGAGCTCGAAAGATCGTAAAAGGGGCGGGCCAAAGTGGCTTCCTGATGTGGGCTCCCCAGGGTGGCTTCCTCCTATATCTCGCTTATTCGGAGGAATTGGGAGCTCGCACTTGGCAGGTGCTATATATGGTGGGTCTACTTCACAATCTTGTGGGAATCTCAGATTTCTTCCCTGAGCTTGGACTGTGCCTTTAAAGGCACAGTCCAAGCTCAGGGACGAAATCTGATATTTCCACGTAGTTGTGAAGTAGACCCACCCTATATAGCACCTGCCAAGTGCGAGCTCTGAATTCCTTCGAATAAGCGAGATATAGGAGTAAGCCCCCCTGGGGCGCCCACCTCGGGAAGCCACTTTGGCACGCCCCTTTTTCGATCTTTCGAGCTCAACAACGGCGAAATGAGCGATGGTTTCCGACCAGTAGCCCCGTTCTTCCCTTCAATCTTAGCCTCTCTCTTTATTCAAGTCGGTTCGCAAACATCGGTTGCGAATGACGGAAGCTACTACAAGCTTCGGACAACTCGTCCACCATGCTTCCGCAGCTCAGTTTTTGAGGTGCCATAACTCCGTTCCCAGGGGGTCTTGAACGATTCCAGAGACATCATTAAGATCAGCGTGGGACCGGTTTAAAGGCAGCGTTCACGATAAATTTCACTTCCGATATCTCCACGGTTTACGGAAGGTCTGGTGCCATATATAGCAAGGCATGCTTAAAAAGGACACGAGAGAGGCGTTTTTGAGCCAAAACAGGCCCTCCCTTGTTTATGTTGATTTTTGAGCGTGGAGGAATTGACCGCTAGAAGGATGATACCTATCAGTGCAATGAAGCGATCAGCTCACTTATCAGCACTTCCTTCACTTGATCATTCCTATAATCCGAGTCTTCATTTGTTCCTTTCGAGGGGCGGATCTGGGGCCCGGGGCGTGTCTGGGGCACCAAAACGCTTGTTTGCAGCCGTGATTTTGCCACTCCTGGCTCGTTTTCTACCGTTCCTTTGGCACTGGAAGCCTAGGATCCTTCTCCCCTACCATTTTACTGTGGAAAGTCAACAAGGATGATCATCGTGAACACTGCCTTTAAAAATAGACAGAAAAACAGAAAAATGAATCTGAGGTTGAACTTTAAAGGCAGTGGTCACGATGAAAAAAGTTGTTGAGAAAGCCATAAAGGTCAGATTGGTTATCAAACCGCTAAAAAACTGTGAATGTTGAGTGGCAACAAACGGGCTGTAATTAGAGTTGATGAGTTCCTAGGTTGATGATTCGAGCGTACACAGCTCCGCCCAAAAAAGATCGGAGTTTCATCTGTGTATAGTCAGAAGTCATTGATATACACAGGCAGAACTAAATGCAATTTCAGCTACTAAGAACAGTCCGAGAACCTAAACAAGCCCTACATTCAATGTTTTAAAGGCAGTGGTCGCTATGAAAAACGTTATCTAAAAAACTATTAATCAGCTTAGATAGAAAACAGCTGAAAAACTATGAAGGTAGCTCGGTGAAAAACGGGCTAGAATTAGAGTTTTTAGGGCCTAAAGATGCCAGTTCGTGCACACGTGCACAACGCCGCAAAAAATATCGCAGCCTCATGCCGAGCAGTCAAAAATCATCGACATTCAGAGAAAGAAAGAAATTCAAATTTACGTAATGGAAAGAGTTGACCAATGAAAGCAAGCACTTCACTCAATGTTTTTGACTAGAGAGTACATAAATATATTGAAATTCAATTTCAAGCCAGCTGTTTTTCTTGATACTAGAGATCATCGATACCGATGATGTGGAGTGGGCTCGTCTACCATCAAAAGACGGGAAAGTTGAGGCTGTTAATTTAACCCAAAATAATTTTTTGTTGCAGTTTTTTTAATAGACTATACTTCTCTGAATCCAGAAAAGGGTTTAAAAAAGAAAAGTAGAGGAGATTGTTTTTCTCGCGACCACTGCCACTTAAGCACTGTCATGGAATTTGATAGTATGTCAGCTCACTCTCATACCCGATGGCTTCTACATATAAGTTCACTTGTGTGCTTTCAGGAAACAGAGAAGCTCAAATCAACGCCACTTCGAGCACTGACTTCGTAGAGGATTCGCCTCTTGTCTATGTACATATTTCAAATCCAATGCAATATTTGCACTACTTTCTAACCGGAATGCCCTCATATCACCGCATTTGTGCCCTGATCAACTCCAATACAACGACGGATTGGCAATTGGAACTACATGATACTTCTCGTGATGAGCCCATATCGAATTTGAATCGGGTAAGAAGCAGCGTCTGCTATCATATCCTTATACTTAGAGCAGTTATGTCCCGATGTAAGTGTGTACGTGTGTGCATGTGTCCCGGCTATCTTAGGAATGGCCGATCAAAACTTGTATAAAATGGTACCAACATTTAGGTGGGTTCGACATTTATCGATTACCAAAAAATTAGCCCGAGTCACCTCTTACGTGCCTCGGGGCAACCGAGCTTGTCCGTGGAGCGCACTTTTGGCCGTGGGTCATGATAACTTCTGCGAGTCGTCTAGCGATGCAAAAAATGCAGGGCGTCATAAAAGTTGTGCAGGGCCCCAGTGAGGGTGTGCAAGACGTCATAGTAAGTGTGCAGGACCCTAATCGGAGTGTGCAGGACGTCATAGAAAGTGCGCAGGACCCCAGCGGAAGTGTGCAGGACGTCATAGAAAGTGTGCAGGACCCCAGTGGGAGTGTGCAGGGCGTCATAGAAAGTGTGCAGGACCCTAATCGGAGTGTGCAGGACGTCATAGAAAGTGCGCAGGTCCTAAGTAGGAATGTGCAGGACCCCAGCGGAAGTGTGCAGGACGTCATAGAAAGTGTGCAGGACCTCAGTGGGAGTGTGCAGGGCGTCATAGAAAGTGTGCAGGACCCTAATCGGAGTGTGCAGGACGTCATAGAAAGTGCGCAGGTCCCAATTAGTAATCTACAGGACCCCAGTGGGAGTGTGCAGGGCGTCATAGAAAGTGTGCAGAACCCTAATCGTAGTGTGCAGGACGTCATAGAAAGTGTGCAGGACCCTAATCGGAGTGTGCAGGACGTCATAGAAAGTGCGCAGGTCTAAGTAGGGATGTGCAGGACCTCAACGGGAGTGTGCAGCACGTCATAGAAAGTGTGCAGGACCCGAATGGTAGCGTGCAGGGCGTCATAGAAAGTGTGAAGAACCCTAACGGGAGTGTGCAGGACGTCATAGAGATTGCGCAGGTCCCAAGGAGTTGGAGTGTGCAGGGCGTCATAGAAAATGCACAGGTCCCGAGTGGGAGTGTGCAGGACGTCACCAAGAGTGTAGAATTTGGAAAAAGGTTTTTAAATTTTTTAATGCTAAATCTTAACCTTTTGTGGAGAAGAAATAGATAGGAAAACTTGAATCTTCAGGAGCGTGCGCTACGCGTTCTGAGATTGACGCAGAACTCCTGCGACATTTTTTTGTAAGTTTTAGGATACAAGCAGCAGCTCCACTTCCGCACCTTCTCTGTTCGCCACTCATTGCAACCGCTCAGTCATTTCGAATCCCTAACTTCCAAAAACCAGTTTTATATATGTTGCAAGCCTGAGCTTATCAAAATCTGCACCACAAAAACATAAACAACCACCTACTAATTTCATTCATTGAGAACAAGGGCATGATGTTGGTCAACTAGGGAAACATCATATAATATGAGAATGCGTTTTTCCTTATCATGATAGAGACGGTAAAGCGAGAACAATCGCTTGTGAACTTTTTAAATTGGAAGAAAGGGCAGTGGGTAGCGACGTAAGGGAAGGAAGTACAGAACGGGTTGTGAATTTTGTGCCGGTAGCAACCGACGATTTGCCGCTGGCTTCTTATGTTTTGCTTTATGATCCCACATTTTGATACCCGCACGGCCTGCTGTAAATGTACGGCACCTTGCTCTGCTTAGGAGAGTCCATACGTACAGCAACTTTCCGGTAGACGGAAGTCAGTCACCACCGTTCTAACAAACTAATCCGTCTCAGGTAGTTGGCTCACGCAAAAGTTTCTGTGAGCGAAAACTTCGCTAGGCCTCGCTAGTTCTAAACCTATTTTTATAGTTATGCTCTAAACAAAAACACCGAATGTTCAATAGATTCGAATGACAATGTTTCTTGAGGTAAGCATACCGAGAAGATTCGAAATTAAATCCAAAATCTTAGCTGCAAAGCGCCCATCGACACGCTAACAGCGAGTCACGGTAAGGTTTCCTCAGTTGGGACAAAAAGGCAAGGGTCCCATCAGGAAATGTTAATGTAATGAGAGTGTTTAAGAAAATTAGTCTCTGATTTGGCTCAATTTCTCTGGGGGCATTTCGGAGTCCTGAATACGAACCTGCAGTTCATCTCTTGATATTCTGAGGCTTACTGTTGGTTTAGTTAGATATGTAGAATGGCATTTAGCTGGCGTGACCCACAGTCTTCAGAAAATCGAATCACATGGCATCCCGTCGCCTTCCGCTGACGAATGTGAGGTGAGCTTTTTATTTTGGTTTTCGTGACTATATTTTTGTAGGTGAATGTTCTAATGTAGCGACTTATGAAGTGTTTAAATAATACAGCATTTTAAATGCGTTTAGAACATTTTGATTTCAGTTGAACATTTTTGCTGTAGATTTCTAATCTCCGTTCTTCCATATGGCTTTTTTTGGAGAAAGAAATTGATAGTTTATTTTTGATTTCAGTTTGTGAGATTGATTGTTATGAGACTGTGCGCGTTTTTCTCAGTTCCATAATTTTTATATGGCAAAAACAGCTGACTGCAGCGGTATTCCTCCGCTGTATTTATTTATTACTCCCTTTGACATTACTAATAAGGGTTCTTTCAATAAAAATGGTGTCAATACTCATTTGTAAGATTATTATACGTTGATGAGGTTTAATAATTTCCGAAAGGGGTTTTTTTTATTTATTCATATATTTTTTCGTTTGCAAGTTTTTCGCTCTACATATCTTTTGCGTTCTGGGATTGAAGCCTTTTCAAGCTACCCGTCCGGCAGTCCGGCAGTTCAAAAACCAAAAAACTTCAAAGCGAGAACGAAAACAAAACCTTTTTCCAAACCGGGTTAATCCCTGCCCATAGCCACTAAACTCTCACAAATATTATTAGAAGCATTTCTCATGAAAAAGGAATTTTCCATGCACGACGGCGGGAATAATTTAGATTATTATAGCGAATAAATACAGCTGCAGTCAGCAGTCTCCGTCTTCCGAAAAGGTTAAAACTGAAAACAAGGCCTTCGAAGTTTTGTGAGAAAATTTGTCTCAGAAAGTGAATCCAAAATCAAACTAGGAAAAATATTTTCACGAAGAAAAGAAAAAAATTCATATCGAAAACTCCTATTCAAAACTAGAAGTCAAATTCTGAGGCGACATCAAGATGTAATTAACCTGCATGAATTGACTGTAATCTTTAAAACCACAATAAGTGAGAACATCAGAACATTAACCAATGAGAATATGGAAAAGACAACCAAAAGAAACAAGCCACTCGAATGAGCGGAATAGTGATTTGATAGAAGTAAAAAAAGCTTTAGAAAAGCATTCATGGTAAAGTACAAAATCTATCGAAAGTATGGGTGGTTAAATAACAGGAAAAGTTCTCAAAGCATTGCATAATAATAGTGGAAATTGCTTCAAATGTTGATACCACTACTTTGTGGATTGATCAATGGTCTCCAATCATTGGGTTTTATGGTAGGTATAACGCAGGGATCGAAGTGGCCGACCATCATAGCACCCGATTAGGTGGTTGGCGGATTGCACTATTGGAGCAGTTGGTGTGCGCGCCGCTATGAGACGTGTGTCCGGGGTACCGTTCTCGCGTAAGACTGTGGTTTTTGCAAGCAACTGCTCGTGTTCCATCACTTGATGGTGTCGAGTGGCGGAGCTGCCAAGACCAAGATGGTGCAGTAGGTGTGCGCGGCGTGGTTGGACGAGTGTCCCGAGTTCATTTCCTATATTAGACCGTGGTTTTTGCGGCAAAGTATGCGACACTTCGTGACAAACACGAGACAAACACATGACATCGATGTTCATTGTCATTTCTTGTAACGAAATATTTCTCGTATTGTTGTGACAACGCGAGAGGGTTCACTACCAGCCCAGATGACTGGCGGACGGCCGGCCTCTTTTGACGGAATTTGAGACATTCATTCTCATTTATCTTTAAAATAAGGCGTTTTTAACCAAACAAACTCTCCCTACGTTCTAAGGTGGGCCGAGAAAATCATTTGAACTGGAAAAACGGTGAGTGGTTTTCACCGCGTACATGCCTTTAAAGGCATAGGACAGCCAAAAAATTATCTTGGAGATTTCATGTCTATCTTGGAGAGAGCCACTTTCTGATCACTGTGGTATCTTCGAAATCGCCCATGACCCCCTACAAACGAAGATATGGCTCCTTGAGAATGCCTGCATTTTTAGATCAAAAATTTGGTGGACGAGTTGTCTCAGGCCTGTAATTCTTTTCATTCGCACTCGCTGCACGAGAGCAAAACAGGATGAGGACATAGACCGGTAGTGGACTGAAGAACGTAGGCTCGGTCAAAATTCATCCATCCATCCAGCCGATATCGAAGTCAAAAATCCGGAAGGGGGCCGGGCCTGTGGTGGTGAGCGAAGGAGGTCGGGCCTGTGGTGATCGCTTATATCAGCGATCGCACTCTGAGAGAGGCCTTAGGCTGGCTAAATGCGCGTTCCGTGACACGCCTGCGACGACGTGATTGCAGTGGCTTTCCGTTATGCGCGCACTAGCCGAACTGCCAGTTGGCGCCTCCTTTCCTGTGCATTCGATCAACAACTGCACGTTCAAGTCCTCTTAATTATCTTCTCAACTAGTTTACATCGCTCAGCTCCCAGATGTATGTATTATTAGACAATCTGCTGACAAATAGGAACATTCCGGATGATGAGTTGGCCGCCACCGCGCTTCCGGCCGGCGATTTGCCATTGGAAGGCGGCGAATACGGGATGTGCTGGCTACGTTGAAAGATGGCTTTGACTGCCGACGACCAGCTGCCAATCGTTAGCACTTCTCGGAAAAATTCCATACCAAATATACATATTCCACGTGTTAAACGAAGGCTTGCACATATTCTTTAAAGGCAGCATACACGCTCAAAAATGATATCAATTTTATGGAATGAATCGAAGGTCGGAAGCTGTTAGTATTCAGAAATAACGAAAAAACCGAAAAAAATTCGACTGAAATGAAGATATAACGGTTCGTTCTATAATGGCCCAGAAGTGGACGAGTTGTACCGCATTGGCTGAAATAGCGGAGCTAGCGACGAATTTGTTGCGATAACGGCGCTTTTGTAATCGTACAGCCCTTTCTGGAAACTCTTACGCCCTTAGAAGCCTGAAAAGTAATCCAAAATGACCATAATCGAGCATGGAACATCTGAATTGAAGGGCGGAGCCCGTATCTATGGGCGGAGAAAGGATGATTTTGTGACTCAATAAGGCTCAAATACGGTAATTTTAACTCGTTTTCAACTCTTCCAACCTCGTGAAGGCTCTTCTAGGGCCCGTACAACCCCGCTAATGCAGTTATATCGACAACTTTCGCGAGCGTGTCTGCTGCCTTTAAAAGCTGAATGGCGATTGAACAAAAGAGTGAAAAAAAGCTAAACTTGAACGAATTGACCAGTAACTTTTCCTAAAACTCTGAAAAAACTCAATCCTAATGAAAATCAAAACTGAGACTTCTCAAAAATTTAGATTCGGAAATTTGAACCCTTTCGAAAACCTTTGCCCACCATCTTATCGAAACCCAAACTTTTGACAGTCTTTGAACTCGTTATTTCTTTGCCAAGGCATTCGTCATGGTCAACCTCTGAGTGTTGTCATGCAGCTTACATCGAAATTAATTTCGCAATTCAAGCTTCTCAGGTGCGTGAATTCCTTTTGTATATCTTTATAGCGACCTACGTATAACTTTTCTCTGAACACCCTTGTACGGTCGCAACGTTCCTTTTGTGATGCAGCGATTTTCCATTTGCTGCCAGCGCAGGGTTCTGTTTCTTTTTCCTTCATGATAGTAGTAGTCGTCTTTGTATTTGCAGTGCTCTTCTGTTACTCTCTGGTAGTCCGCGCAGCTGGTGAAGTTTGTTCCTTTGAATGAATGAGGCAATGGGCAAGAAAGTGGCTTCAGTCAAGCGTGCACAATCTCAAGCATAAAAAAATTTTGGTATGAATGCAAGCGCTAGACGTCATCTTAGACATCTGCACTTGACGAGGTCGGCTTAGGTAACTAGACAGGGAACTTGCTGCTGTCAATGCATTTAAAAGCTTAGCCAAGCAGTTATGTCTATGAATGTAAAGCCAAGCTTGCTTGGATGAGTCCGGGCGGAGTAAGCAGCGGAGCGGTCGGCCATGGCAAAATACAACAGTGATAAGGAGATTTTGACATGATAAGCCCGATAAGACTTGCTTCGACCGGCTCAAGATGAGCGATCTAGGCTATATACTACGTACATATTTAGCGTTAACCTCAGTTTTCTGGGTGCTCTAACAACTACATAATCACTTATTCAAACGAAGGTTGATGACTGCGATTAAGACCGTACAGCAAGGAGAAAACACATCTCGCAAGCTATTCACAGCCAGGCTTCAGAACGCAATCGTTTACCTCCAAAGGTTTGAGTTAGAGACAGTGGTCAAAGAAATAGGTACGACTGGGTGAGAGATTGACTTAGAAGGAAGGACCTTCCGGGGTAGAAGGCGTCCTGACAAAGTTCTTCTGAGAGTTGTGGGGGGTGGATAGAGTAACATTACTGTATGTTGAGTTTCCTCTATGGACCTTCCGATAGAACGGAAATCTGGACAAACAAGAAGAATTAGTGGCCGTTCTTTCCAAGCGGCCACCATTGCTGTACTCTCGGTTATTCAGAACCACATTGGCTGGCTACTATACTTCGGCGACTCGACAAAAATTTCGAATAATCGAGTTTTCGACTAACTCGATTTTTTCAGAATTTCGAATAATCGAGTTTTCGACTAACTCGATTTTTCAGAATTTTGAATAATCGAGTTTTCGACTAACTCGAATTTTCATAATTTCGAATAATCGAGTTTTCGACTAATTCGATTTTTCGAAATTTCGAATAATAGAGTTTTCGACTAACTCGATTTTTCAAAATTTCGAATAATCGAGTTTTCGACTAATTCGATTTTTTAGAATTTCGAATAATCGAGTTTTCGACTAATTCGATTTTTCAAAATTTTGAATAATCGAGTAGTCGAATTGACTCGATTTTTCAAATAATCGAATGATCAAGTTTTCGGCTAACTCATTTTTTGCAAATTTCGACAATTGAAATTCTAAAACACCTTATTTAGACTGTTTTACTCAAATCATTTTTCCTTTCTTTTTTCGAACCAGGAGCTTACCGCGATTCTTTCAGCCTCACCCCTTATCGTACTGCGTCCTATCACCCTTGCCGTCTCGGTGTTTTACCCGAACGAGTGTTGCCTAGCAGATTAGCCCAAAGCTATAAGGTAGTTTCCCGTGTCCTATTTCGCGCCGCTTTACAAATCTGCACAGCATGAGAGCGCTGGACCGGGGGTAACGAACACGGTAGCATCATGGTACGTACACAGGAATGACCATTATCGATTTTAGCGCTTTCTGCAGAAAATGCTCCCAGAAGTGGTGATTGTTGATGGGATTGGTTTTCTTGGTTGGGGAATTTTTCTCATTAGTCATTATCGATAAATACCAATCATTAATATCGATTTTTTCGCCTTTGGCACAAAATACCGCAATGATTTTCGATTGTTGATGGCTCTAACAATAAGTCACTTGTTTGGGAAATTCTTCTCATCATGCGAAACCGAACATTATCGATCAATGATATCGATTTTTCCCATGTTGCACAAAATGCGGCAATGAGTGGTACTTTTTATGGTTTTGGGTAATAATTTTAAAAATTGTACTCTTTCGACAATCTCGTTGTTAGATGTTTCATCATTCCGGAATGGAAATCGTTGAGCAAAATTGAAGTCAGAAAGGGAACTTTCGGGAAAAATATGTGAAATTTCTGAAAATTTAGCTTCCTGGCAAAAGTAACGATTTGGTAATGATAAAAAAAGTTTTAAAAATTTCTTGAAATAATTTTAAAAAAGATTTGGCGTAAAATAGCCAGGAAAATAAAAAAGCTAGGAAATGAAGTGAAATTACCAAAAATGTGATTTGGTGGTCGATCATTTCACAAGCTTCTCCGTTAAACTTATCAAAACGAAATCAAGCGCGCAACGGAAACATTAAGTCATTTTTGAAAGCTGTAATAAGGGAATCAGCATAGGTCAAGCAAGGTGAACGCAAGGCTTCATTCCATATCGAGCTTGATTTCGTTTTGAAAAGTTTAACGGAGAAGCTTGTGAAATGATCGACCACCAAATCACTTTTTCGGTTATTTCACTTCATTTCCTAGCTTTTTTATTTTCCAGGCTATATTACGCCAAATCATTTTTTAAGATATTTCAAGACATTTTTAAAACTTTTTTTTATCATTACCAAATCGTTTCTTTTGCCAGGAAGCTATTATTAAGGTGAATTTTCCCTCCTCAATAGCATGGCACATATCGCAACCTATAGTATACCTCAGAATTTCGACAAATGGACCCCAGATTCGTGTTCAGCACCTTAGACCATCTCTAAATACAAGTGTTGAGCAAAATGCGGAACTTTTTTTCAGAGCACTTCGAAAAATTCCATGAGTGGGTACCCTTGCCTGGTCGCCAAGCTTTCGAAAACGCTCAAAATAGTTCTAGAAAAGTACATTTCATATGGAATGACCACGCAGTCTAAAAGTGGTTCCCTTGTCACAGTAGGACTGTTGGAACCAACACTTATTTTTTGATGTCCGTTAGTAAATTCCAAAGACAAAATTCTAAGTCTTACGAAAACCGAACAAATTTCATTATTGGGGAGGAATGCAACTCAGAGGGATCACAGCATAAGTGAGCAAGCGAAAATCTCCCTTGGAGAATAGAACCGTGGAAATAGGCGGGTGTGAATTTATCATTAATAAGTCACGACATATGTATAGTCGTCTATTTCGAGATCTTCTAAACTCATGGAGGAGTCTACGCCATCATGGTCCGCAAATACGTCTTCGAAAATTGGTGGCTCAGTTTCGGTTAACTACATGAAGTAATTTACCTGACGGTGATTTCTTTTGACTCGAAACAGTCGACTATCGAGTTCATTCGACTATTAGGGTCTATCAAATAATCGAGTCTTCGACTAACTCGAAATTCCAAAATTTCGAATAATCGAGTCTTCGACTAAGTCGATTTTTCAAAATTTCGAATAATCGAGTTTTCGACTAAGTCGATTTTTCAAAATTTCGAATAATCGAGTTTTCGACTAAGTCGATTTTTCAAAATTTCGAATAATCGAGTTTTCGACTAATTCGATTTTTCAAAATTTCGAATAATCGAGTAGTCGAATGACTCGATGTCGACTGTTTCAGTCGATACCGAGACTCGATGACTCGACTCGACATAAGTATACTGGCTACCACATCTGACAACCGTCTACCTTAAAGGCAGCGTTCACGATAATCTTCAAATTTGAGATTATTCGTTATATCGATTAAAGGCAGTGATTACGATGAAAAACGTTATCGAAAAAACTACAAAAATCGGCTTAGATATAAAACAGCTCAAAAACTATGAAGGTAGCGCGGTGAAAAACGGGCTAGAATTAGAGTTATTAAGACCCTAAATTTCCAGTTCGTGCACACGTGCACAGAAAGATCACAGTCTCATGCCAAGCATTCAAAAATCATCGACACTCAGAGGAAGAAATAATTGAAAATTTACCTAATAAAACAATTGAACAATGAAAGCAAGCACTTCAGTCAATGTTTTTGACTAGATATGTACATAAATCCAAAAGTTCATTGATTGAAATTCAAGTTCAAGCCAGCTGATGTTCTTGATATTAGAGATCATCGATGCCGATGATGTAGGGTGGACTCGTCCACCATCAAAAGACAAGGAAGTTCAGGCTCCGAATTTTGCCCAGAACAGCTATTTTTTCGCGATTTTTTCTCATAGGTTCTACTACTCTATACCCACAGAAGGGTTTAGAGAGGAAAAGAAGACGAGCATATTCGAACGCGACCACTGCCTTTAAGTGGCCCCCGGGTAGAACTAAAATGACGTGGAAATTGAGAAAAACTCACCGGAAGTACACTAAATCCTTAAGTATCACCCGCCTCTTAAGTATCACAGGAAGTGCTTGTTGTGTCAATGAAATCTTTTGCGGACCCGTCCTTTGCAATTCCCTACTCTCTATTGCTCCGTTCTTTCCTTAGGGTCCTAACTAATCCTGCTTTGCATAAAACATTCTTCTAAGTTCGATTGACCCAATTTTCAACCAGTGACAACCACCATGAACATGTTCATCCAGCCGGACAACTAGTCCATGTTACAGAATAATGTCACTTAAATACGACGTTTTAATGCGTTTCTTGCTGTTTCTTCGCAATTTTGGTAACACTTGGAGACCAACGCATTGTTTAATGTGAAAAACTGGGTGACGAGAATCATCGTGAACACTGCCTTTAAAGGCAGGATTCTCGATAGAATTGGTTGTTGTGATATCCCCATAGAATTGTAGATCTGGCCATCACAAAAGTGAAAATAAGTAAAAAACTGGAGAAAAAACCTTCAGGAACAAGTTATTCCTTGGTGTCCTCCCGCCCCCAATTACCGAAATTTGTGCAAAAACCTGGTTTGTAAACTTTAATTTTTGTTCTTAAGTAATTTCTGAGCAATTGTGGAGACTGCTGACCACTTTGGCAGCAAAATGAAAGGCGGATAAGCAAGCATTAATGAAAGGGGGGGGCCGGCGGACACCGGTAATTAGCCGTTATACCTTGTTTTTGTGCGTTTGGCGGCAAATTTCCGGTTTTTCTCACTTGCTTTCACTTTTGTAGTGACCAAATCTACATTCTCATGAACAGAGCTCAGAAGTCGTTTTTATCGTGAACCCTGCCTTTAAAGGCAGTGTCCACGATAAAAATCGCTTCCGAGTTTTCACCAGAAAACGAAGGTTTTGAGTCTGACTGTTTCATCAGTGAAGGAAGAATCATGAGAAACGCCAAAATCAGCTCTTCTTTTTGAAAGCCACATTTCAACGGTGGATGAGTTGCACGGGCATGGGCAGAACTAGACAGCGTGCGCAAATGTGCCCCAATGCTGAAACTCAGCCGCGCTCGCTCTCCAATGCTAATGTAGAAGCGGACCAAACTGTACTTCGGAAAACTCGACCGCGGGCGGAAGGGCCAGCGCGAGCGGACTTCGGAGCTGTATGGAGCTCTTTCAGGCTCGTTTTCGTTCGTTCTTTCGACCCCATTGCTGCAATGAGACCCTGAACTTTCGATTTCCGGCCAAAAAGCGAGGACGAAATCTATCGTGGACACTGCCTTTGAAGGCAGCATATACGGTCGTAAGCGTGATTGAGATAACTACAGAAATAGAATGGTATGGCCCAGATTACAACGCCTACGCATTTTGTAGTGTCAAAAACGACCCACAATGCCGCTACATGAATTAGAAGTTGGCCCCGCAATGTATCTTCACGACTCCTGTATTTGCCCTTTTCCTGCAACGGAAGGTTGCTGGGTCATATTCACCGTCGGTGCTGTTGGTAGGTTGCCTAACAAGTGAACCACACAAGTCGCTGATGGCGAAGATGACCCAACGACCCTGCGTTGGTGGAAAAGCGCAAATACAGGGGGCGTGAAAATACAGGGCGGGGCTAATTTCTAACTCATGTAGCGGCATTGTGGGTCATTTTTGACGCTTCAAAATGCGTAGGCATTATGTTGTAAGCCATACGGTTCGATTCACATTGTTATCCCAACCACGTTTACGAGCGTGTATGCTGCCTTTAAAGGCATAGTCCAAGCTCGAAATCTGAGATTTCCACATTATTGTAAAGTATGCCCACCCTATATAGCACCTGCCAAGTGCGAGCTCTCGTTTCCCCAGAATAAGCGAGATATAGGAGGAATCCACCCTGGGGCGCCCACTTCCGGGAGCCACCTTGGCACGCCCCTTTTACTATCTTTCGAGCTCAACAGTGGCGAAATTAGCGGTGGTTTTTGATCAATAGAACCGTTCTTCCTTTTACTCATAACTTATCTCTTTGTTCAAGTCGGCTCGCATATATCGGGGCAAACGACGGAAGTTACAAGCATCGGACAACTCGTCCACCAAGCTTCCGTATGTAAATTTTTGAGCGGTCATAACTCCGTTCCCAGAAAGTTTTGAACGATGCCAGAGACATCATTGAAATCAGCGTGGGACCGTTTACAAGATAGGCAGAAAAACAGAAAAACGATTCTGAGGTTGGACTGTGCCTTTAAAGGCTGCATGCCGCTCAAAAATGATATCAATTTTTTTACATAAATCGATGGCTTGGAGCTGTTAGCATGGAGAAGTGATTGAAACTCTAGAAAAAATCTATTGAAATGAAGAAATAACGGCTCTTTTTGTATTGGCCCGGAAGAGGACGAGTTACACCGTATTGGCTAAAATAGCTAAGCTAACAACAAATTTTTTGGGATAACGACGCTAGCACATTCCTACGGTCTTTACCCGAACGATTAGGCCGTTTGAAACGTCGAAAGCGAGTCAAAATTACCGTGTTTGATTTATTATTGAGGAGGGTTTGTATTGAGGGGCGGAGCCCATATCGGGTGGGCGGAGAACGGATGATATGTAGACTGAATATGGCTCAAATACGGTCATTTTTACTCGTTTTCGGCGCTTGCAAGTTCGCGAGCGTTCAACTAGGAGCTATACGCTAGAGTGAGGACCGAATATTCGAGTTCGAATAAATATTCGAATTTTTTGAACGAATTTTTATTCGAACATTCGAATATTCGAAAAGTGTGAATATTCGAACATTATTCAAATTCGACTATTCGCAAAAGGTGAGAATTCGAACATTATTCGAATTCGACTATTCGCAAAAGGTGAAAATTCGAACATTATTCGAATTCGACTATTCGGGAAAGGTGAATATTCGAATATTATTCGAATTCGACTATTCGGGAAAGGTGAATATTCGGATATTATTCGAGTTCGACTATTCGGGAAAGGTGAATATTCGAATATTATTCGAATTCGACTATTCGGGAAAGGTGAATATTCGAATATTATTCGAATTCGATTATTCGGAGAGGTGAATATTCGAACGTTATTCCAATTTGAATACCCGAGCTGGTTTAACAAAAAATATGAAAATCAGCTCCAATGTATGAAGGAATCGACATACCTTTCAAGACTGATCTCAGTCTCTTCATTACTCCATTGTTCCATTTTTCCGAACGCAAGAGCTAAACTCTTTATCCACGCCGTCTGATGAGGCTACTAGGGCGGTTCTAACAGGGGGAGCCATATGGCAATCGCACTTGGCCACTCCCATTTGTCCATGCCGCTGGGCAATGATAACACCAACCATAGCTTCGTTGGGTGGAGCCATGCACTCCACCAACCCTCACCTCTGGGCAGGTGAAGGGGGAACCTCCATCATTGGGAAAACCGGTGACAACCGGTGAAACGCCCCGAGGCACAGGAGGAGACGGGAATACGTGGGGGTGGGGTTTATCCCTCCGTTGACCAATCACCCACGTCTTAAGTGGTGGAGAGACGTCTGTCGATTGGCCGACGGAGCAATAAACTCCACCCGTACTCCGATCTCCCCCCAGTTCGCACCCCGAAAAAGAAAGAAAGTCACCCAACACTCATGCAAGTCATTTTCAAGAATGTGTGGGTGTCACTGCCGGTTTTTCGTCAATAACTTTTTTGTGCTTGGAGATAGAATTTTGAGTCAACTTGTGCTTCTAGTTTGAAATTCTATTCTCGATCCTTCAGCCTATTTCATTTTACGAAACACCGGTTTTTCGCCTATAACTCTTTAACCTGGTGAGGGTTGTTTTTGAAATCTGCGTAAAATTCTGCGTCAAATGATATTTCGGATTCCTAACTTTGCTCGCTCCATACTCTGAGATGATCCCCCGCGATCGTTCACGGATAGAATCTCCGGTTTCTGGTAGGGGCCGAGAGGATTCTAGCATGGGGCTATCGCGCAACGATCGCGAAATTTTGCCAGTCTCAAACCGAGAGTGTACCGCGTTCGTTCATCGATGCTCCCACGATGCTCTAAAGCAAAACCGCGAGGAGTCGAGCCTGGGCCTATCACGGAACAATTGCGAGATCCTACTAGTTTCAGCCTGAGGGCGAATCGCGTCTATACATTGACGTATTCGGGGCGTTACATCGCGGATACGCGACGAACCGAGCTTGGAACTACCGCGGCACGATCGCGAGATTCTTCCAGCCTTCTGATGGTACCGCATCCAGGCCCTCTCGATGTTTCACCCGAGCGAGTGTCGCCTATCAGGTCAACACGAAACTATAAGGTATTGCCCTCGCGGCATTTCGCGCTGCTTTACAAATCTGCACAACATGAGAACGCGGGAGCGGGGGGAGACGATCACGGTACCATCGCGGATCGCGAGTGCACCACGGTATTAGCGCCGTAAACCTCTCAACGATCGCGGTATTATCAGGCATGTGGATCGAATCCACACCGCGGGTGTGGCTAAGGAGCAGTTCGGCTAGCACACGCGACGCGCGACGGGAAAAAACGCTGTGCGCGCTCATCGTCCTTGGGGCGCGTTAACCGAGGACCTTCGAAAAAAAGAGTCGCTGTCCCATTGTAGCCGTCCCCCTTCATCATTTTTTTTGCATTTTTATGTTTTTGTTTATAATGTGCTTTTTAAGACGCAATGCTTCTCATACCATCGTTTCAATGGAATTCGCACTATGTATACAAGTTTTCTTAGAGTTCTTTTTGTTTGCTTCTTGAGAGCAACGGAGATGATGATATTGATTCCGACGACAACCCTACGTCTGACACATCAACCTACATGAACAAAATGCAAAAAAACGATAAAGGGGAACGGCTAAAATGGAACAATAACAACTTGTTTGAGTGCCCTCGGTTAACGCGCCTGCGGGACGATGAGCGCGCACAGCGTTTTTTCCGTTGCGTCGCGTGTGCTCAGCCGAACTGTTCTCTTAGCCACCCGCGGTGTGATTCGATCCACATGCCGTATTATCACGGTATGAGAACCAGAATGTCAACGGATGAGTCGATTGGGTAACTATCACGGGACGAACGCGAATCACGGGAGCATCACGGTACTGCCGCAAAAGATTCTCTCAGAGTAAGCCAGCCAGGTCGGTGGAGCCGAACCCCGTTGTTGGCTCCAGCAGAACTCTGCGTCTCTCATTTAAAGGCAGTGTTCACGATGATTTTCATCCGCGAGTTTTTCACATAAAACAATGCGCTGGCCTCCAAGTGTTACCAAAATTACGAAGAAATGGCGAGAAACGCATTAAGTCCAGAATACATTCACACGTAGAGTTTACTTCAGGACATCGTGGTTTCAGACTGATGGTAACGTGTGCCATGTCACCAGGAACGCTAAATTGGGCCTAACCACTCTAGAGCACAGGAGAAGAAGGTTTGATATGATAATGATGTATAAAATCATTCATGGGAGTGCTGGTATCAAGGCTAGCCGGCTGTTCAACCTGAGATCGTCAACCACCAGGGGAGCGCCGGTGAAATTGGGCCTCGTTGGGGCCAGGCGTAATGTAAGACAGCACTTTTTTGTCAATAGGGCGGGGTCTGAATTCAACAAATTACTTCGGTCAGGCTTGTTAGTTGGGAAGTTCACCGAATTCAAAAAGGCGCTTGAGAGTTATCTGTTGTCCCAGGAGCGATGTTTGTAAGATCTCATCCCTTCATGGTGCCGGTGTTGCCTCGTATATAGTCAGTTTATCGATTTGCTTTATTATTGTCCTCTATCTTTAATCTTTTTCAGTTGCCGTTTAGGTGTTTCGTTTTGTTGTTTGTCTATCACACGGTTCTACCGTGTAATAAATCAAATCAAATCAAATCAAATTAAAACGTCGTATTTCAGTGACATTATTCTTTAACATGGGCCAGTTGTCCGGTCGGATAAACATGTTAATGGTGTTTGTCACCGTTGGAAAGCTGTGTCAATCGAAAATAGAAGAATATTTCATGCAAAGCAGAATCAGTTAGGGCTCTAAGGAAGGAACGGAGCAATAGAGAGTAAAGAATTGCAAAGGACGCGTCCACAAAAGATTTCATTGTCACAACAAACAATTCCTTAGATACTTAAGAGGCGGGGTGATACTCAAGGATTTCGCGTACTTCTGTTGCGTTTTTCTCAATTTCTACGTCATTGTAGATCTACCCGGGGGCCAGTTAATCGATATAGCGAATAATCTCAAAATTAAAGATTATCGTGAACACTGCCTTTAAACCATAGAGGCGAAAGCCCCCTCTGGAGATAACTATGGAGCTCGGCTCCACCAATCTCGCTGGCTTATGGAGCACGCAAAGTTAGTAAGGTCCTCGAATAAGCTCCTTAGGCTAAGCTACAGAGGAAAAGTTGATTTTGTAGCATTCTTTGCGTTGTAGCCCGTACAGGTCTAGAGATGAGTCGTGCCTTATTAATTCCAATTGTAAGTGGAAATAAAGCTCTAGAAGAAGAATTCAACTTGTTAGTGCCGCTCACTTCGCAGTTACGCGATAATGTTATGGATGCTTAAGTTATTCGTCATTCGAATATTCGATTTTCGAATATTCGTTCGTCCGAAATAAAAAATGAACGAATTTATTCGAAATTCGTTCGTTCGAAATAAAAGATGAACGAATTTATTCGAAATTCGTTCGTTCGAAATAAAAAGTGAACGAATTTATTCGAAATTCGTTCGTTCGAAATAAAAAGTGAACGAATTTATTCGAAATTCGGTCGTTCCGAATAAAAGATGAACGAATTTATTCGAAGTTCGTTCGTTCGAAATAAAAATGAACGAATTTATTGGAAGTTCGTTCGTTCGAAATGAAAAGTGATCGAATTTATTCGAAGTTCGTTCGTTCGAAATAAAAGATGAACGAATTTATTCGAAGTTCGTTCGTTCGAAATAAAAAATGAACGAATTTATTCGAAATTCGTTCGTTCGAAATGAAAAGTGAACGAATTTATTCGAAATTCGTTCGTTCGAAATAAAAGATGAACGAATTTATTCGAAGTTCGTTCGTTCGAAATAAAAAATGAACGAATTTATTCGAAATTCGTTCGTTCGAAATAAAAGATGAACGAATTTATTCGAAGTTCGTTCGTTCGAAATAAAAAGTGAACGAATTTATTCGAAATTCGTTCGTTCGAAATAAAAAGTGAACGAATTTATTCGAAATTCGTTCGTTCGAAATGAAAAGTGAACGAATTTATTCGAAATTCGTTCGTTCGAAATAAAAAATGAACGAATTTATTCGAAATTCGTTCGTTCGAAATGAAAAGTGAACGAATTTATTCGAAATTCGTTCGTTCGAAATAAAAGATGAACGAATTTATTCGAAGTTCGTTCGTTCGAAATAAAAAATGAACGAATTTATTCGAAATTCGTTCGTTCGAAATAAAAAGTGAACGAATTTATTCGAAATTCGTTCGTTCGAAATAAAAAGTGAACGAATTTATTCGAAATTCGTTCGTTCGAAATAAAAGATGAACGAATTTATTCGAAGTTCGTTCGTTCGAAATAAAAAATGAACGAATTTATTCGAAATTCGTTCGTTCGAAATGAAAAGTGAACGAATTTATTCGAAATTCGTTCGTTCGAAATAAAAGATGAACGAAATTATTCGAAGTTCGTTCGTTCGAAATAAAAATGAACGAATTTATTCGAAATTCGTTCGTTCGAAATGAAAAGTGAACGAATTTATTCGAAATTCGTTCGTTCGAAATAAAAGATGAACGAATTTATTCGAAGTTCGTTCGTTCGAAATAAAAAATGAACGAATTTATTCGAAATTCGTTCGTTCGAAATAAAAGATGAACGAATTTATTCGAAGTTCGTTCGTTCGAAATAAAAAGTGAACGAATTTATTCGAAATTCGTTCGTTCGAAATAAAAAGTGAACGAATTTATTCGAAATTCGTTCGTTCGAAATGAAAAGTGAACGAATTTATTCGAAATTCGTTCGTTCGAAATAAAAAATGAACGAATTTATTCGAAATTCGTTCGTTCGAAATGAAAAGTGAACGAATTTATTCGAAATTCGTTCGTTCGAAATAAAAGATGAACGAATTTATTCGAAGTTCGTTCGTTCGAAATAAAAAATGAACGAATTTATTCGAAATTCGTTCGTTCGAAATGAAAAAGTGAACGAATTTATTCGAAATTCGTTCATTCGAAATAAAAGATGAACGAATTTATTCGAAGTTCGTTCGTTCGAAATGAAAAATGAACGAATTTATTCGAAATTCGTTCGTTCGGTCTCTTTCTAAAAAGTCCTCACTCTACTATACGCCCCTATTATGTAGCTATCCTAACAACTTTCGCGAGCGTGTACGCAAATTGTTTTGTTTGAAGTAATATGGGGAAGCTGCTTAGACGTTTGCTTGGATATTTCTGGCCGCGGATGTGCTACAGCGAAGATCTCTACAAAGATGTCGACGCCTTACATCAACGCTTGACACAAGGGAGGTGCCAACATCTCCCAAGCGGCAACGGAAGGTCGACTTCATTTTTTCGGGCATAATTTAAGAAGACCGCCAGATCGTCTTTTTCAACACGCTCTAAGAAAGCTTCCGAGTCCTGTCTGGAAACTTTCGTCTGGACGTAGGCGAAAGTTTTGGTGAAGGAGGATTTGAAATCACTCGAAAGGCAATTCAGGAGCTATGTTTTACTTCGCAGGAAGTGGAAATGCGACCAATGGATGGATTGTGTTTAAAGGCATCGTACTCGCAGAAAACCGTGTACTATTTTTTCAATGTTTTTGTGTAGCTTGGCCTCTGTAGTGAACGAAAATGTCGAAGGGGCCCATGAAAAACCTTTATTTGTAAAGAAAAGTCAATCGGAACACTTTGTAAATACGAATTTGAATTTCGCGCCAAAATCGTTTTTGAGGTTTTTCTGCTTTCGGAGGCCTCGTCACTGCCACGCGCCAAAGTTTACCAGTGTGGTCTACCGGGCTCAATCATGAAATTGAGCCTGAAAAATGAAAATTGTTTTCCAGCGCGAACGATGCCTCTAAATCGTGGCTGAGGACGGTGACAAACGGGCACGGCCGACTACTAGGACGGCACACCTCGGTGAAGATGCGGAATGACTGCATCAGGCGAAAGCCAACGGATCAAGTCAAAAAGTGATGGGGAAATACTTTTTTGACTTCTTTCGCCATATTCGCCACAAAAAAAATTATCTGCGCGATCGAGCCAAGTTTAGCAGTTTTCGATGAAGGATTAGCAGATGTACATACATATTAGGCGCCCGAATGTCTCTAGCTGAAAATGAAAACTGCGGCTTTATGATAAATAAAAAATAAGTGTTCACCGCTTTGCTTCTAACAATGGCAATGCTTTTCCTACACTGATTCGCAAACGATTTTTATGTGTTCGAAACATGTGTTTTTCTCAAACTGAAAGAAATAGTAGAGATTTAGAAGGAGCTCAGATTACAAGGTGAGATTAATCATTTTTTGAATAAAAAGTGGAAACTTCGGGGATTCACGCGATACAAATTGTAAATCTAATGAGATCGGAAAAGCAGTCAAAGTTTGAAAGAGAAACTTCTTGGTTTAACAATCGAATAAATACAAAACTTATTTTTCACAAGATTCGTGGTGTGAATCGAACCCGCAACCGCAGCATTCCTTCGTCGTTTAGTATTAAATAGCGTTAACTTCTCGGCCATCCCTGCTCACTGGCTATTGCAACTTCAATCAGATGATTAGAGAAATGGAATGCACAGCGAGTTTGGAAACGGCTTATATCACACGAATGAACCAAAATCAAACCGTCAAACCTTGAATCGGGCAACATCGTTGTAACTAAATATGTGCTGAGCACATGAACTCACTCCAGCTGCTTCGAATAGGAAGTTACAGCTAGTTTCGGCTGGTTTTTTTTCTGATTTTTCGGTCCATCGGAAGCCCATAGAGAAAACTCAACGGTATTGTTACTATATCCATCCCCCACAATCCTCAGTAGAACTTTTTCAGGACGTCTCCTACCACGAAATCACATAGAAATTTGTTACATAGTGATCGAAGATCTATCGTTTCAGGATCTGAAATGCGTCTACCAGGAGGCGTTCTTGGGAACCGGTTCGGGATCACAATGCGAGCCATCTAAAAGATTCTGAAGGTTAGCATTGGACATCCATTGAGATCAGGAGCTCGTGGAAGACTTCTTGAGATAAGAGCAGTACTAAATTGTACCATAACAAGCACCTGATGCGACATCCCGAATCTCAATGCTTAGGTCATCAGAGGAGAACTTGTCTAATTTTATGAAGCACAGGTGAATTCGTGGGTTTGTTTGCCTGGAGAATTGATTCGAAGGTTTCTTACAAGGCTTGTTAGGTACGGATTAATGCTGTAGAGCGTCAGCTTTGCTCTTCTGAACTCGTCTCGTCAACCAGACACTATTGAGAATAAGGCATTAGAAGGCAAGATTGTCATGGGCGATGGAATATCTTCACTTGACTCAATAGCAATAAAAAAGTCGCTTTCCCAGCAAAACCTAGTGCTCCGCACAAAGAAATGTGTAGATTCAGCTAAGAAAACAACTTTATTCCATAGCTGTTGAGTCTAGTGGAGATGCTTCGTCACCCAAACTGGGGTTGTCTTCTGGAGCCTAACGCTCATCAATGGGACTTTGGCGGGATCACGTCTAGGAACTCCAAAAGCACGAAGTCACAGTATTTTTCTGGGAACCCGAGAAGTGCAAACCAGCAGTACTGACCCATATCTGGGAAACCCCCCCCCAATGAATCCTCCAGGAAGATAAACGTACACAATCACTTGTTCTTCATCATATTCAGGGAACTGAGTCTGAAAACCGATTTCCATTTTCCATGATTTCATTTTAAATTTCATGACCACACCGGAAAGCTTCGGCGCGCTAAAACCGTAGGGTTATGAGGTTAGAAGGGGTTAAAGATGAGGATCCGCCACCAGTTATCACAAGTCATCTTTCAGTTTTTCATAGAATGTTGATGCGACCGTCAAACAACATGAAAAACAGTTACGGCACAAACTCCACATGCAGAGAAACTTCGAAAATGACCCGCCTCTGAAAAACCGCTTGAAAAAAAAGCTTGAAAAACCGTTCTGATGCGAAATTTGAATTTAATCCTATAGTGTGTTCGGACTGACTTTCCTTCACAAATGACGGTTTTTCATGAGCTCTTTCGACATTTTCCTTCACTAGAGAGGCCAAGCTACACAAAAACATCCTGCTATATATATATATATATATATATATATATATATATATATATATATATATATATATATATATATATATATATATATATATATATATATATATATATATATATATATATATATATATATATATATATATATATATATATATATATATATATATATATATATATATATATATATATATATATATATATTTTTTTTTTTTAGTAAATTTGTGTGTGCATGTGTGGGTATGTATGTACCCTCGATCCCCGAGCAACTCGCAAGGAGGAGCTTGGCAGTGCAGTGCCTGCGTTGCGGCTTGTTTTGAAAGGAGGTGACCGGGTGGCCGTGTGATGTTCCGGCCCCAGCCCGAGCACCTGATGGCCATCGGCTCATCGATTATTCAGCGCAGAGTATGATGTATATATAGTAGGATGTTTTTGTGTACCTCGGCCCCTCTAGTGAAGGAAATGTCGAAAACACCCATGAAATACAGTCATTTGTGAAGGAAAGGAAACGGTCAAACAAACGCACAGGAATGCTTGCACATACGTACAATACCGCTCGTAGGATTTGGTCAGAAGGCGCGCGAGCTCGGGTGTGAGCGTCTTTTTGGTCTTTTTCTTATAACTTGCTTCAAAATCAACTCTGAGCGAAACTATGGTGATATTCGTGATTCTGGTGTCAAGGGCTACCAAATGGTATAGCCCTTGTTGGGGTTTCGTTTTGAACTAACGAAGTTTGACGGGCAGGGGATACTGTATATTACCATTTGACATTTGATGGGGGAGGGGGCTCGGCGTCCTGTGTCTGCGTCACCGTGGCTCCCACCTCACCGTCTGCAACGCACTAGTCGTCTATGGCCTCGCCGGCTCGCGTGCTGCCTCTCCGCGTCGAGATTTTTGGCGGTTCCCCCACCATCATTCCATTTGGTGTGAACCGTTGGGAAATCTCGAGGCTAAGCGGCAGGGATGGTGCCGCGCGCGGCTAAGGAACAGTTCGACGCTCCCCCTCACAAAATTATCAGCTGTGATTGTGGTAACAATACGATACATAGCATTGTGCCGTATTGGTCAAGTTCCCACGCAAATCCAGCATCCCCCACCCTATTCTCAAAATGTGAGGAGAAGACTCGTTTTCTGTTGAAACTGATGTTATATTTTAACTGTTTAATCATCTGATGTTCCATCTATCTAGGCTTCGATAATTAGAATTATGTCTTGTAAGTTTATAACAGTTTTATGTCGCTCGAGCATTTTTGTTTTTATTTGGAGATTCTGTGCTTAATTATAGATTTTTATTGAGGAAAACCTCATTTAAATTTTTTTCGGATTCATTCTCTCGAACTGGTCCTCTATGAGATCATGAATGCGCTCTTCAGTTTAAATATTCTCACAAATCGAAAAGCAGCTGACTGCAGTTGTTTCACTTGCTGTATTCATCTTTTTTCTGCATTATAAAGCAGTAGAAGGAAAAATGCCTAAGCGACATCGAATTGTTATAAACCCATATAAACTACAATACCGCCGCTAAACAAGGGAAAAAATGGGCAAAGTAGGCAACTAAAGCGTCTTTCGACCACAACACGCCTCAAAGTGCTCCGTTTCCAATTTCGAAAGGACCAAAATGTTCACCGTGCCACAATCAATCTAACTATGTGAGACAAAATTGGAATTCACTAATGAAAACGCTTTTTTTAAGATGGAGTTAGTTATGGATTTGATAATGTTATCACAAGATAACGAGCGCATTCAGGCAATGACAACCGTACACGATCTCTAGCATGGTCAAAATGAAAATATCTCTGAGAATTTTAGCCGAGGAATCGCCGCGAAATAGCCCACCAGGAGCCGCTGCGGAGCCTGGTGGGCTATTTCCCGGATATTTCGCGGCCAAAACTCTCAGAGGTATTCTACCTTGAAAAATAAAGTTGCTCTCAAATTTCGCAAAATATTTTTACACTATCGACTAGGCCACGACATGATGTACATTTCGGCGTTTTGAATTTGAAAACGGAGCACTTTGAGGCGAGTTGTGGACGAAAGACGCTTTAGGCCCTAGTTATACACCGGCGGGACGCTGCGGAAAAATTTTTGTCCGCAGTATTGCGTCAAAGACGCCGAAGACGCAACATTGCAGACGAATCCCAGATTCACGCAGCAAGCGGCGGCAATGTCATCGCGAGTCGTTTTCATTCCGCTGGTATATAACTAGGGCCTTAGTTGCCCACTTTGCCCATTTCGCCCATTTTTTCCCTTGGATAGCGGCGGTATTGTACTTCAAATGCTAAATAACACAATAAATGACAACATCGAGATATTTGGCAGTCAAAATATAAAAGAGAAAATAAAGATGACCAATCCACCTCGCATGCTTCAAGGGTACAGCATCGATGCCTATTAGATTATGCTTTTTTTCGGAGAAATTTCACCATCTGCTAGGAAATGGTATGTGATCTATGGCGTGAGTCAGCGTAGAGCCGCAGATTTTAGCATTGTGCATGATCATTGCATCTTAAAGGCAAGGTCCGGCCAGATTTTGACACCACCGAAATTCGGGTTAGATAGATTGGGCTGGTCTAGCTCGACACCGTGCAAAATTTTCACAAACTCTAGGTCCGTATTTCTGGAGAAAACAGCCTGAAAGTCAGGGATTACGGTATTCACAGCATGATAATCATGGCTGGAATGAACGATAATTACACAGCACTTTTGAAGAATGCGTGGACAACCGCTAAAATATGGACGATGGCCACACTTTTCTGGATCATCGGCTAACGGAAGTGGCTGGAATAACTTGAAGAAGACCGGTTTTAATGCAGTTTTCGCATGTTCCTTCGGACTACCTGTATCATGAGCACAGATTCAGCGGAAAATCTCAGAATCGAAATTCTGCCCGGACCCTGCCTTTAAAGCAGGTCTATGATTCCCCTGCTGAAACAGCGAATATGTGAATTGATCCCGCTTTCTACACAGCGGAAGGCAGTGGTCACGATGGATAATGGCTGTGTCCGTGGTGGGTTCTTAGCGATTCTGGAGACACCATTGTGATCAGCCCGAAATCCTCACAAAGCTAAGCAAGAAGAACGGAAAACGATTTTGAGGTTGGGCTGTGCCTTGAAGTTATCGTAGAATGTGTATTGTTTACATTTATCTAGCCCACTATCTATTCAACCCTATAAGGACAATATGCAGATTTAAAGACGTGGAAGCCGAAAAGAAGTGGGTCCTGCACGAATTTCACAGCTCCTGCTCAAAGTTTCTAGCTCGTACGACACAACTACTGCACGACTGACTCTCTGCAGGGTTGCTGAGTAATTGTGAACTCAGGTTAGTATTTTTCGCGAGAATCGCGTTTTTGAGCGACATATCCTGCATACTGCAGTTATCAATAGTTATCAACGCTGTACAGAGGCCTTTGTACTCCTCACATACACTAAATATCGCAAGTCACCTAGCTTGAATAGTGTATGGGTATGGCACTGCACTGTGTTGTGATAAAGAGCGCTCCAATGCGAAGCCGCGACGCGAGCGCGCGCCACCGACGGAGGCGAGCTATGTTTACGTAACATACGTCGATTAGTGCCGGGCGCATTGGGTAGTGAACGCACCCACGACGATTGAGTTGCTGGTTGAGGGACCGGCGAAAATCAGCGCTGCTGACATTGGTGGGAGAGAAAGCATGAATAGGGGAGTGTGCAAGGCCGAACGTGTGCAGGGGAAAGGCAGCACGCGAGTCGGCGAGGCCACAGACGGCCAGCGCGTTGCAGACGGTGTGGTGGGAGCCACGAGGACGCAGACACAGGACGCCGAGCCCCCCTCTTCCATCAAATGGTAATATACAGTATACCCTGCCTGTCAAACTTCGTTTGTTCAAAACGAAACCCGAACAAGGGCTACACCATTTGGTAGCCCTTGACACCAGGATCACGAATATCACCATAGTTTCGCTCAGAGTTGATTTTGAAGCAAGTTATAAGAAAAAGACGAAAAAGACGCTCAAACCCGACCTCGCGCGCCTTCTGACCAAATCCTACGAGCGGTATTGTAAATACATTCACACACGCACACACAAATTTACCAAAATATATATAGTAGGAAGTATGTATGTATGTATGGATGGATGGATGGATGGATGGATGGATGGATGTATGTATGTATGTATGTATGTATGTATGTATGTATGCATGTGGAAGGATTGTGCTGTCTCTGAAACTCATTTCTTCAGTCGTTGAAAAATGTTCGAAGCTCCTCAAATCACTCTTTACTGGTGAGCTTTCGCCAATAATGGCATCATCAGACCTTGAAAATATTACAATATGTTCGACCTAGGTGTGCAAAACATCAAAGTTAAATACATACCGGCTCAAAACACTTTAAGCGATCGAGGGGTAGCTTGAGCGAGCTAAACACATGTGCAATAGCGTTGGAATTAGGGATGAGGAGCAGACGCTAGAAACCCAACCCCCGGTTGTGCAAGTGTGCTTAGAGATACCCCCTAGATAAGAAGGGCTGCCAGCGGATGCGCGATGTCACAGTATCAGTCTCAACAGAACACTCAATTCTTCCTTTATGTTGATCTCCGGTTGTATTCGTTGGATTTCCCTTGCCTCCATTATTTTTGTCTCCAGTGGCCGTATCAGATGTTTATGGAGTACAGTCACGTTGAAAAGAGGAGCGTCTTCCTCTAAGTGTCTTCTCGTACGGTGCTCTGAAAGACTGCTGTTTGGGTAGGCAGATGGGTTGGACAGTGCTCTGCGATGCTCATCCAGCCGAAATTTCAAAAGCCTCATTGTTTCGTCGACATAACATTTTCCACATCCTCGACACCGTATCAGTTATATTATACCTCGGAGTTCACAGATTTGTTCTGAGAGGCAGTATCGGCATGACTGCGCCTGACATTTTCTTTCATACATTCTTGTGGATGTGAAGAGATTTTTCAGAGTTGGCGGTGGTTGGAAGACCAAACGGATAGGCGGCTGCAATTTTTCACTTCACAGTTGACCTCCCGAGCCACCTCATTATTGACGAATGGTAAGGCAAGGGTGATTCCATCGTATGCTCTGTGTGGAACCCACGTATTGAGATTTTCGTGCAGATATCCATTACTTGAGAGAATATCTTCTACTTGCGCATCAACAGCAGGATCCAAAAACGATGCAAGGTAGATCCCTTGGTCTTCAGCAGATTTCGGACAATTTTTGCCTTCAAATAAATTGGATGAGCACTCCTCGAGTGCATCAGTATGTTCGATGACGCCGCTTTTTTAGAACCACAGTTTTCGACGATGCGAATCTTCGTATTGAGGGATGGCAAAAAGCTATCCCTATCTGGCCTCTCTACCGTGAAAAATATATTGGTATTCTGTGTGTTCAATTGTTCTAGTGTCGAATGCAATTCCTCTTCAGTCGTAGCAATCACAAATACATACGTCACCAATGTAGCGTTTCTAGTACAAAAAACTACTGGTGAGAGACGCCTTCTCAATGTGATCGAGGAATATGACTGCCAAGACCGGAGCTATGCGGTTCCCCATGCCCAATCCACGTTTCTGCCGGTACATCTTGTTGTCGAAGCAGAACATACTTAAATATGTATGTATGTATGTATGTGTGCGTTTCTCTGTGTGTATGTTTAAACGCAGTGTTCACAAAATTTCACTTCCGATATCTCCACGGTTTACGGAAGGTCTGGTGGATATAGCAAGGCATGCTTAAAAGGGACACGAAAGACGCGTTTTTGAGCCAAAAATTTTTTTGAGCCACTCCCTTGTTTACGTTGATTTTTGAGCGTGGAGGAATTGACCGCTAGAAGGATGATACCCATCGGCGCAGTGAAGCAAACAGCTCACTTATCAGCACTTCCTTCCCTTGATCATTCTTATAATCTGAGTCTTCATTTGTTCCTTTCGAGGGGCGGATCTGGGGCACCAAAACGCTTGTTTGCAGCCGTTATTTTGTAGCTCCTGGCTCGTTTTCTACCGTTCTTTCGACACTGGGAGCCTAGGATTCTTCTCGCCTATCATTCGCTGTGGAAAGTCAAGGAGGATGATCATCGTGAACGCTGCCTTTAATCGTTTATTCTGCTTGACTGTCAAGGCGGGCAACCTCACGGGTACGGGCTCCAAGAGCGCGCAGAACGCCGTAGAAAGTGTGTGGGTCCAAAGTAAGAGTGAGCCGGAAGCCGTAGAAAATGTGCGGGACCCAAGTGGAGGATCGCAGGACGACATAGAAAGTGTGTGAGACCCAAGGGAGGACACAGTAGGAAGGGGGCGGGACCTAAGGGAGAGTGCGCCGGACGCCGTAGAAAAAATTGGATAGAGTGAGAGTGCGCCGGTCGCCCTAGAAAGTGTGCGGGACCCAAATGAGTGTGCGCCGAACATCGCAGAAAAAGTGTGGGCCCAGGGAGTGCGCCGAGCGCCGTAGAAACTGCGCGGAACCCAAGTCGAAGTGCGCAGGACGCCGTTGAAAGTGTGCGGAACCGAAGTGGGCGAGCGCAGAACTTCAAAATCATTTTGAGAGTGTATACCACCCCTCTCCTCATGTTTGCTCAACCTTAACCACTCATTTCAACTGCTTAGCTGTTTATATGCACTAACCTTACTTGATCGTACTTATATACGATGGAACTTTGAGTTAATCAAAATATGCATCAAGGAAACACAAACATCACTATACTTCTTTTGGCAATAAAAGTAGAAGGGTGTCGGTTGGAGGCATTTACTAAATCTCGAACAGCGGCTGTCCTTATCATGACAGCAGTGAATATAAATGAACTACCACTTCGGGATCTCATAAAACTAAAGAAGGGCCAGTGTGTCACTGGACAGGAAAGGAGGTTAACAGGGTTTGCAAGGTTTGGCAGCGACAGAGGCCGGCGATAGCCGGTAAGCTGCCGCTGTTCTTAGTAAGGGACGATTCTAGGAACGAGAACCAGGCGTGTGAACTTCTGTACGCCATCTCACATAGAAATAGCAGATTTCGATTTATTTGCTCAAGATGCCGGCGAAGCCGGACCCCAGCGGCAGAGGCTTGGTGAAAATATATCATACGTTTATCTGCGCGCACGATGCCTTTAGGTTTTCCTCTAATGTCCTGAGCACTGAACCTTGGAATGTCGCGTAAGGTGCTATTATGCAACCATTCAGTATTGTACTTAATTCAAGAAGAAGTCTTCCAGCTTCCGCTCTCAACAGATGTCAAACGCCAACATTCAAATATTCTTATCGGCTTGTGTTGTGATCCCGACCCGACTTCCAAGAACGGCTCCTGGTAGACGCAGACGCATTTCAGAACCTCATATGATGGATCTTCGATCACTATGTAGCTAACTTCTACAATACTTCCAAGGGAAAGACCAATTCTGCAAAATACGAAAATCACTAAAAGAATATCGAAGACGACAAGAAAAGTGAAGAGCCTAAAGGCACAGGACACCCAGAAAAATATTTTTCAGTTTCTATGCTTATCTTGGAGAGAGTCACACCCTAGGAACACAGTTATGACGCCTTGAACATGCCTATATTTTGAGGGTGACAAATTGATGGACGAGTTGTCTCATGCCTGCATGGGGCTCGCATCACGCTAAGGGAGGAGTTGTCTCATTTTTGCAGTTCGACACGTGACGCTACTCAATTCAACTGTGGTCCCGAGTGGAATTACAAACAACTGCTCCCCCGGTAAGTAGGCAGCCCCTCTCCCCGCGTGGTTAGCGATCAAAGCAGCCTCCGCGTTCTTACCTGCAATTGAAAGCTCCGGAATCTATTTAAATAAAAAATAGCGTAAAAAGGGCAAAAAAACCTGAAGTAACACTATACGGCCACAAACTCCACTGTGGAGAGCGTCTCCCACCCACTCCTCTCAACTGCCGATGATTAGTTCAAACAACTGAAAATTTTCAAAGAACAACTAGTAATCAAATGGGGTAAGTTCGCTGAAGCCCGGGATTGTGGGATGAATTGCCAGTTGACTCGGCCGACTCAGCCCGCCCACTGACAAGCGAAGCGGCCAGCAACCCGCGACGCGGCCGGCACACAAACGCGGCCACCGCGACACTAGCGGTTCAGCGGGTCTTCCGGCGAATGAGGGATGCGGCAAGGTATACATTGGATCCGAAGCAAAAAAATTCGGTTTCTCGGATTTCGGATAATTCAAAAATCAAAGGTCGCGAATATCCGACTCAAACGTATAGATTCAAAATAGCAACATCGAATAATCCGAGTCATTCGGATAGGGAGGCTAAACGGATAGTCGGATCTCGGATAAATCCGGAAATCACGTTTTTTCGGTGATTCCGAATTTGAATCACTCGGATTTCGACCTAATTAGGTGAGTCGGAATCCGAATATCCGAGTCGGATATCCGGTCGGATACAAGATGGTATAATTCAAAAAGCCTATCGAAAATCGATAGTCTGGCGAAAATCCTCGAAAAATTTTTCTCCATCTTACTATGATAAAAGGTTCCATTGATAATCATCTTTATTTCAAAATATTTGCAAACCAAACAGATGTGATCACTTTTCACAATCTCTTCAAAGTGAGTGTAATGTTGAAGCATTAGTATAAATGAGTTTCATGAATATCAGTCCTTATACTCGATTTCGTAAATACCCGTGACTTCCTGTCTAATCCACTTAAAACAGGGTTGCCCGTTCGGTCAATACACATGGTTTTTGGGAGCCAATCATACCCTCAATGCGCCATAAAGGGTATGGTATACTTTTGCGACACACTGTCGCGTAGCTCTGCACAGCGACAGCGACAGCCTGTCGCGGAGCTCCCACCCTTTAGGCCTAGTGCATACTTCCCGTGACGAGCGACGCGACATAATACTTGTCATCTAAGTCGACCGAAAATCGATATTGCTTATATGCACTGTCGCTGTCGCGCGTCGCGGAAAGTAGGCACTAGGCCTTGAACCTGTCGCTGTCGCAGTGTGCTGCAAGCTTCGGCCCGCGACAGCGACAGTGGCAGCGACAGGCGTCGGCCCAGCAACTTCGCGCGATGGAAATGATTTCGACCATTTTTGTCGCTGTCGCTGCCGTCCCGCCGTAGTTTCTTTTTATTTGTTGATGTTCCTTTGTTAGTGCCTGTCCATTAATTCTCTATAAAAATATTTATTTCCCCTAATTCACTGTTTTTTGAATCGAACAAACGGCGGCGACGAGGTAAGAGACGCAGAGACAGAAATATGATTCGGCGACAAGTCATAGCCACGCCCACTTTCTATCGCTCTGGAGAGCGACGCCACGAATTTCACAGCGACGCCACTCTGAAAGGCCCTATACTCGCACAGACAACTCAATCGAAGAGAATCAATGCTAATTATGCGCAAACTCTGCACTGATGATGTGCAGAAAATGCAGCGTAAATTTCCCGATGCGCCGGTTGGATGTCTGGAGTGTAACTACGCACCTGTATGGCTACTCTAGAATGGAATGTCGAGTCGTGACATCAGATACGCTTGTTTGAGTAACAGGACATGCCTAATCTACCAATATCCGAATCGCTATCCAATTCGAATCATGACATTTTTCGGATATTCGGTATCCGAATCATTATCCGACTCATGGCACATTTCGGTGATTCAGATTTCGAATCAAACGGATTTTGAAATTTTTTCGGTTAATCGGATTTTGGATCATTCGGATTTTGACGTTTTTTCGGTGAATCGGATTCTGGATCATTCGGATTTTGACACTTTTTCGGTAATTCGGATTTTGGGTCATTCGGATTTTGACGTTTTTTTTTCGGTGAATCGGATTTTGAATCATGAAGATTTCGGTTCAGTCGGACTGATATCCGAAAATGAGTCGGATTTAATGTATACGGTAAGGAGATGAGGCAAGTAGAGTTCGCGTAATAATTTTAGTCTGATGAATGGACCGATCTGTGACGGTAGATCACCCCGCGCGAATCGAAACCTTATTCTCCAGTGATGCCGCCAACCCGCACGGCCAAGCGCCTGCTCCATGGGTCAGACTAAATCGAAAACGGAAACCATACCTCAAACTTGGGTAATTGGTTCGGCCACGATGTTAACAAGGGAGCTCAGAAGTGCGTCGTGCATGTACTTCCCTTGTGAATGACTCTCTTCGAAGAAACACGGTTTATTCTGGTTAAAATGCGATTCACTGAGGAGCGAATACTGTGGGTGGCGTCTGCCCTTTATACATAGTGAAGATGAATTATGACTTCTATGCTCATTGTCAGTGCGATTGAATTTGAACTCATGATCGTTGTGCTCTCGCTCTGAAGATTTTAAACGGCCTGCGCGCCACTTCGTCTCATGCATGATGATTGCTTGAACGAGCTTGTAACTTTGTGGAGCGCAAGTTTGTTATGGTGGGTATATCCGCGAAAGGGAAAGCTGCGGACTACTCAGCAGGCCGCGCGCGCAGATCGATCGCCACATTTCTCGTGGGCGCACACGACGCAGCGCAGTCTGCTGAGGTGTCCGCAACTATGTAACCCGAACTATAGGTAGTGGCGCGCAACCTGTAATATAGCGACGACCACACATACAGTCATCAGTTCTCACTAACAAGGTAGGTATGAACAGTGCAGCATTCAACGGGAAAATGAATACTATTCGAGAATGTTTTGTCCAAACTTCGTCCACACTCCGACCTGGGGACTTCGTCCACGCTCCGATCAGGGACGCTTCAAGGCAGGGTTCTCGATAAAATCGGTTGCTGTGCTATCCTCATGGAAAGGTAGATCTGGCCATCACAAAAAGGCAAATATGTAAAAAAAATGAAGAAAAAACGCTCAGGAACAGGTTATTGCTTGGCGTCCTTCCGCCCCCAATTATCGGGATTTGTGTAGAATCGTTTTGTCAACTGTTATTCTACCTCTAAAGTATTTTCCAAACATCTCTGGAGGCTACTGATTACTTTAGCAGCGAAATAAAAGGAGGATAAGCAAGCATTCACGAAAATCTCGTTAATTAGGGGGCCGGCCGACACCGATAAATAGCCGTTGTACATTGTTTTTGAGCGGAATTTCGGGGTTTTTCCACTTATTTTTACTTTTGTGATAACCAAATCTACATTCTCTTGAAGAGAGCTCGAAAGTCGTTTTTATCGCGAACCCTGCCTTTAAATTCGTATTCACCACCCGAATAACCCCCGCATACAAATTTTGAGTCAAATCTGAGATCTTGATCAAACAACCTTATACCCACTGTCATCTTCCGTATTCTGTGAAGAGCAGACAAACGGACATCAGACTCGTGTTAAGCGCTTCGAATGACCCCTAGAGAAAGATTTTGACCCATATCTGTAGCAGCCTTCCGGACCCTCTGATTTTCCCCCGATGAGAAGCGCTAAAGACACAGTCCAACCTCAGAATCGATTTTTCGTTTTTATGCCTATCTTGGAAAAAACTTCACGCTGATCACAATGGTGTCTCCAGAATCGCTCAGAAATCACTACGAACGGAGTTACGGCTCCTCAAAAATTTAAATTCTAAACGGCTAGAAGTTCTCGGACGAGTTGTCTCGAGCCTGTATTTTCTCGTTATTCGCAGCCATCGTTCTGTAGCGGGCCACAATATAAAGCCAGACCGAAAACAAATAGAAGAACATAGGTTTTGAATAAAATCGCGTCTCTTCCCTCTTGAGGTCGGAAAGCTGGCGGTGGGCGTTACCCATTTTTTCTTTCGAAGGGGCGTGGCCGACTTTTTCCTAGCTTTTTCTCGCTTATTTTAGCGAATTGAGATTTCGCGCTTGGCAGGGTTGCTACAGGCGGCGACCGGACCATAATATCAAAAATTTCCTCTGGACTGTGCCTTTGAACAAATTAAGTCGAAAACTTTGGAAAATCGACAAATAAACCGCAGATTCATGATTACCACACTAGATATCACCCCTGGGAGAATTTTAAGTCACATCTGGAACATTTTTCTTGAATGCTTTCAGAGCCCCTCTAATGGAAGTAAACGCTCAGTCAAGAATCCGTACAAGTGGAAATCGCTATCACTCTATCAAAAGTTCGAGAATTGTGATTGAACCCAAACTTTGTCAAGGGGTTATTCTGGGCTCTGAACACGATTATGAGTTCCTTTTCTAGATTTTGGAAAGAAAACTGAGTGTTCTGAAAGGCACAAAAACTACAAAAAAACGACCATCTAGAGCGTATGACTTTTTTGAACCAGCTGCTCGGGGCATACTACGCACTTTCACTATGGATGCGCAAGAGATGATAGCAATACAAAGTTCTGTTTCCTCGCGCTCTTGTGCGGATCGAGGCGAGAGACAACGAGAAAGTGTGGAGAAAAAGAGACGCAGCATACCCTCGCAAACGCACGCAAAAAAAATTTTCTCTGAAATAGGGAATAAAGGGGCTCATTCAGCAATACCAGATCGGCACACAAATAATTGTTTTTCTCAAGCAGTTTTTTCTTGTTTCCTTTTTCGGCGAAGTGCAATACTATTTATATACGACGTTAGCCACCTCCTAATAAGGCAAGACATCGGCGGTGACATATCTCATGCTTAAATACAGATAAAGGAAGGAAGTGTTTTAGAATGCTATGTGTAACACGCCTAGTCAAAAAAAGTCAGAGGAACGAGAAAAATGTTTGAAAAAAGTTAAATAATTTTACACCAACATAACAGTAAATCGAGAATCAAATTATCAATCCAATTCTTTAAATCTTCTGGAGCATGGGACTGTCGTGTTCTTCAATCAGGGTCGGTGAAAAGACAAACAGAAGATGGTTTTCTTGGAGGGGAATTAGCGAAATTGCAAAATGTGCTGCGGGTGAAAAAAATCAGGCGGAAGTATTCAGAATATGACCAACTGAATTCGTATCCACATCAAGAAAGATATATGAATTATGTAATTACTGTATAAAGTGCTCCAAAAAAGTGATAGTATGCATGCATTGATGAATTGGAGAAGTCATCGAAAGTGAGTTTAGCCAGGACGTGTTAATCAATCGATTCAAGTGCAAGAAAGCAAAAGTAGGGTTCTTCGCTTCCTAGGTCGCTGCGCGCAACTTTTTCCGCCATCAAGTAGCTGCACGCAAGCATCTCTCACCACAGAAATTCCTCGAGGCTGCGCGCAAGCTTCAGCATCTTGACGCGCAGGACGGCTCATAAAAACGACCGCGTGCGAAAGTAGCATTGGAAAAAAGTAGTTGCGCGCAGCCTGTTTACGCTGCTTTTGGTGGCGCGCAAGCTGTTTGGAATCTTCTGAGTGCCTGCATATATCCGCTTAGAGTCATTATACTGTTGCGTTTACCTTGCGAGAATGTTCTGCCAGCATTCTATTTCCTCTACTTTCATTTCATGGCTCGGAAGTGTAGGCTTCAAGAAAGTGAAAGCCTAATGCAAGGCGAATTTTGAAAAAAAATCGAACCTCTCCAACCCCATTCGACGTGAAGAAGGATCGAACAGTCGACGTGAAGAAGGATAATTGTGCGAAAAACGTCATACAACTAAAAGTTTCGCAACTCTTCTGCCTTGTTTATAATGGATGTGGTTTTTCTCCTCAAGTCAGGCTTACAACAAAGTTTTGTTTACGGCTTAGCTCACCTTTTTCACTTTTCCTGTAAACTGGCTACTAATCTGCCGCTGTTGTGTTGACTCATTCAGCGTTCCTGAATTTTTAAAGGGAACACCGCTGAAAATGTTGCAGGCAAACTACAGATCAGAAATTATCGTTGTGATGATTCATTAGAACAACTACATACATATTTTATTCAGCCCTCTGATTATACTTTCTATAGCTGAGCTTTTGGCTAAACGGAATACATGAATGAATGAATATACGACTTCAAAATTTTGAAATAAACGGAGGAATGTATATATTCGACTTCAAAATTTACAAACAAACTAATGAATCAATATATTCGACTTGAAAATTGTCGAATGAATGAGTGGATGGGTATATTAGGTTCTCTACATATCTCGAATGAATGAATATCGATAATCAAGTAATTTCGAATAAATGAATCAATTTAAAGGTAGTGTTCACGATAAACTTCACTTCCGATATCTCCACGGCTTACGGAAGGTCTGGTGCCCTATATAGCAAGGCATGCTCAAAAAGGACACGAAAGACGCGTTTTTGAGCAAAAATAGGCCCTCTCTTTTTTACGTTGATTTTTGAGCGTGGAGGAATTGACCGCTATACCTATCAGTGTAATGAAGCGATGAGCTCACTTATAAGCACTTCCTTGACTTGATCATTCCTGTAATCTGAGTCTTCATTTGTTCATTTTGAGGAGGCGGATCTGGAGCACGGGGCGTGTCTGGGGCACCAAAACGCTTGTTTGCAGCCGTTATTTTACCGCTCCTGGCTCGTTTTCTACCGTTCTTTCGACACTGGGGGCCTAGGATCCTTCTCGCCTAACATTTCACTGTGGAAAGTCAATGAGGATGATCATCGTGAACGCTGCCTTTAACTACGCACCTAACGAATTCAGAGTTTTTCGACACTACTGCTTTGAAGAGGCAGTTTTTAAACATGACATCAAAAGCTTTTGAATTGCTCAATATTTTCAATATTCCGCTCAGGCAGGGTTCATGAGTGGCGGCACGCAAAATTGATACGTATCTCTTCTACACTAGCAGCTGTCTGATGCCACCCACAGCGGCTCTAACTTATCATACAACGCCAGCGCGTCACGAGCGGGTGCTTCGTTAGGCCGCGTTCAGAGTTCATTCGCGGGACCAATCAGCCTACGTATCGATCACGCGACATCGCGTCTTGTCTTCGTTGGGTGTTCACAGTGAATAGGCGCGATGCATTCGAAATGACGCGCAATTCACCTTCGCGCGACGACCATCGCGTCGCCTTGCAATGCAAAGTACTAATGCGCAGTGCTAGCAAAACTACTCTACTATGGGTCATCTAAACGGTTCCTTATTGCGCTCGTGCAGTGAAAATCAAGCAAGAGATAATTGTGTTTGTGCACAACATGAGGGCTCATAACACGAGCCACTAGGTGTCGAACGCTCCCCTATTGCATTTTAAACGTGAGGAGCGAGAAGGATAACATGAAATAAAGCTCTTCGCCTTCCGTAATCGCGGATGAAGTCTGATAACTCACGAATTTCTCTCGTTCTGGAAAAAAAATTTAACGTCGAGAAGCATTTTTTCCATTCCTCTGTAGTCTGCAAGTTACATAAATCTTAGCAGAGGTCCACTGCTTTTGCGGGTACTTACAACTAGGGTTTCTTCGATTTTTTTCCATTTTCACAAGACGGTGAAGCGGTCGAAGGCCTGCATCAGGGATGTTGATCATTGCGCAAGAGGTTTTGATCTTTCCCGGAGGTGAAGGCTCTGTCCGAAATTCCGGGGTGGAGACCTAGAGGAAGCCGTTAGCCAAAAGGCAGAGTTCACGATGAAATGAGAGTGCGTGCTGGCTGCTCATTGCTTTTGATTATGAAGGATGATTAAAAATTGTTCAAGGCACAGTCCAACCTCAGAATCGTTTTTTTGCTTTTCTGCCTATCTTGAAAACGATCCCACGCTGATTCCAATGATGTCTCTGGAAGTGTATCAGACCCCCTAGTAACGAAGTTATGGCTCCTCAAAAATTGAGCTACGGAAGCATGGTGGACAAGTTGTCCGAGGCTTGTAACTTCCGTCATTTGCAACCGATGTATGCGAGCTGCCTTGAGTGAAGAGAACAGCTGGGAATTAAGGGAAGAGCTATCGGAAACCATTGATCATCCTGCCACTGTTGAGCTCGAAAGATCTTAAAAGGGGCGTGCCAAAGTGGCTTCCTGATGTGGGCGCCCTAAGGCAGCTTCTTCTTATATCTCGTTTATTCGGAGGAATCGAGAGCTCGCACTCGGCAGGTGTTATATGGGGTGGGTCCACTTCACAATTATGTGGAAAGCTCAGATTTCGTCCCTGAGCTTGGACAGTGGAAGTCACTAGCTAGAACAAGTTACAGTGTTCTTTATCATTATCAGTACATAGTTGACGATAATGAGCAGCCATCACGCCTTTTCATTTCCGCGTGAACGCTGCTCTTAAACATGGACCGTGAACAAAATTGCTAAGTGAGCAACCCTAGATGTGAAGAAAACATCTGAATCCAGAAAATATGCTTAACTGATTTTTTTCTCTAGCTCTGCTCAACCTGCGTGGTACCCTATTGAACCAAACGTCCCGCCTCCAATCTTTTTTGAAGTCTGTTTGAATGAGGCAGTCCGCCCACGGGGTCGGCGTGCGTGTCGAGCGGCAGTCGTGAAGCATTTCTTGAACGAGCCTGCCCGATGACTGCAAGTAACCGACTGAGATATTATTCACTATTCGTCTAATAATACTGCGAATCCATTTACAGCCCCGAAAAAATGCTTTCACGTTGGCCGCTCGACACGCACGCCGACCGCTTGGGCGGACAGTCCCATTCGAAAAGACTTTAGCCATTGGTTCACATAAAATCTGCCTTTATCAGACCGAAATGGCGTTCATATGGTTTTTCTTAGTCGTACTAGTGCGGCGGTCAACACATGACCAAGCACCGAAAGTTGCAGTGTGTTTTTCATGTATATGCATTTCAGATCACATACGCCTACATTGCGCCAATAATTATCACCTGTGGTATCTTTGGTGACGTGTTCACTGTGATCACTCTTACTCATCCGCTGCTGAGGAAGAGTACAATAGTGTACACCTATCTTACATTGCTTGCCATGACCGACCTCGTGAGTTTTTTCCCAAGTACAAACGAATACCCTAGCAAGGAAAAAATATGGAAATCACCAGGGGTGGTAGTAAACTAGCCGAAACTGAGAGTTACGAACCATGATCATGTCACGATAACCAAGAAGAATTGAGGTGTGAGACATCGAAGTTACCCTCGAACCAACTGGGAACTGCCACATAATCGTTCGCAAAAATGGCTGCCACTGGTAAACGAGCCCGCGAACGCCGGTTCATCAACAGCGACACATCGCTCTGCACCAAAGTGCTTTGATCTCAACGCATGAGAACTAATTCTCATCATGAACTTATGCACATGCATGTGTAAAATTCGATGAGTGCGGATCTGAACCCGTGATCGCACTGACAAGGGCAGCGCGACATCGCACTACGCCATGCATTCACGGACTGAGAGACTGTAGATTTTCTCCTAGGTTCTTGAACCCTGCTCCTCATAAATCAACAATTAACACTTTCTCAGTAGACACAGTAGCTGTGAAAATGATTAGAGCAGAAATACTAGTTTCCGATTAACTTGCAATTTCTCTTGGACAGTATAGGCTTGTTCTGTGTAGAGACACTCCTTCTCGTCTGCTCGCCTTACTTTCGTTGATTGATCCTTTCAGCTGAATGTTTTACCTCTGTTTGCTTTTTTTTATCTAGTTTTAATGAGTATCATGCGATGATGATTTTTCTCGTCGATGTTTTCAATTTAACGAGAAACGTGAACTCAGGTGAAACTGGCCGGAGAAACCTGTCACAGGAATAGCTAGGCTAAAACTTGCTGCCAGGTTGATATGAAAGTCCTTGTTTCAAAATTTCAGGTCTTTTTTTTATTTCTCAATCATTGATCATGAGAACCTTACAACTCACTTTAGTGGTGGCCATTCGATATTTACTTTCTCGAGTAGCTAGAAAAAAGAGAAAACACACACATTGTCATTTCTGCCTCCGCAGTATTTTTACTCCTTCAAAGCCTGTCTGAAAAATACTTTTGAAAAAAAACCCTTGCAGAATGAAACCTTTTCATTGAAATTGAAAAGAATTTCAAACTTTCCATGAAAACAGCTTAAAATTCCAGTACTTTTCTTGTTCGGTTATTCTTTGTTATTTCAAACATTTTCTCGGATAAGTGCGAGAAATTTCCTGATATTCAATCCAGTCACATGGAGATTCGGTTTTCGGAATTAATTATTCACTAGGCAAATTTGAAGCTTCTCAATCCGAGATTTTTTCAAATACTTTTGTTGAAAAATATACTCATTCACGAGTTCTCGAAAAGTACTTCGCAAATAATTTTTTGAAATCACATGCTCGAAAAAGATAAATTTCGTACTTATCCAAAAAGACTTCGATTAATCTACTGCAAAAATTTTTAATGATTGAACCCAGTCAATGAAGCCTTTTCGAAAATTCTGAATGCTTGAACAACTTCGGTTAATGCCTCACACGTTTTCTCCGAAGAAAAGTTCAGTGAATGTTTTCAGCTCCGAATTCGGGACGCTCAAATGTGCCGTTATGTTGGCCACGTATTCGAGAAACCGAATAACTGAAACATCTAATGAATCGATTACTCAAGAATCCCGAATGTATCGAATATTATAAAAACGATTAATTGAAATAACAAGATGAACTGAATAATCGAAAAAACATAAAATTAAAATCTCCGAATGAATAAAACATTCAAGTATTCAAGGTATTGGACTAATTGATGATTCCGGTCTACTTTCTAGTCGATACTGCGGAGATTGAAATGACAAGGCATAAGTTTTCTCTCTTTTTTGAATTTTTGCATAGAAAAGAAAAGAAAAATAAAACCTGAGAAAACAAAAATACATGATCACAACAAAAGTGAATAGTAAATTTCCCATAAATTTCCCATGAATTCATTTGGAGGAAAAAAAAACAAAAAAGATCTGAAATTTGGAGTTAGAGACTTCAACATCAAATTTCTGAGCGTTCTGGTCTAGTTAGTCCACTGACATGTTTCTCGGTCACAATAACCTCAATTTGTAGTCCTCGTAAAATCGAAGAACACAAGAAAATCGAGCACGCAAAATGCTCAGCAAAGAAAATGAATTAGAGGGAAGCAGTCAGCTGAACGAGGGAAGCAATAATTGGCTATTGATCGCGTTATCACTGCGCATGACGAACGGTGCGCCAGCCGTTGGGGGGACTGGCGTATATTTACACAGTTCTTGGCCCAATCACGGCTCCAGTGATGATGGGTGAGAAACCCGGAGTTGGCGGGTTACGCTAAAAAGTCCCTTTTTAGCCTAACCCGCCATCGCCGTCAAACGCACTCCTCAACATGCCCAGTGTCTCATCATTGACATGTGAAAGGCGCCGATTAATGAGCGAACATCAATGTTCGCGATCGTGAGTTTCAAGGGGGGTAACAAGGAAGTTATGGAGCAGTAACTTCGAACTTTCACTCCAAGATTTTTTATAGTAATTTATTTTGGCTCTAGGTATTAGTACGCCGATTTCAGTCAAGACTGATAACCTCATAGTTAACATCGATGTTAAAAGCCCTGGTTAACATCGTAGTTTGGCAAAATTACTACCACCCCAGATTGGCGTAAATGAAGATTTCCATTGTGGTGGTGATTCCAGCACACCAAAAACAGTATCACTTCAATACCAAAACTAATCTCTACCGATGCAGGTCCTTACCTTGCTTGAGAGTGCATACTAGGCGAATCTCGAGGACGAGACAATGTGAGAGGAGGTAGTGAAGTAGCTTGGAGGATTTTTACATGGAAATTGCCTAGGTATCAGGTCGCGAATAGCCTGGCTGCTCAAGCTGCACAGATTTGGCCGTAAATTATAGAGGTGAGCCGAAACAATCTAAAGGCAAAGTCCAGGCAGAGTTTCAATTGTGAGATTTCCGCTAAATCAGAGCGCAGGTCACATGTGCTCTCAGGAAAGGAGCGAAAACCTCAGGCAAACGGTCTTTTATGAAAGCCAAAGACCTCAGATGATGTGTAATTGTGAAAATCACCTTTTGCCTCATATTTACAAGAGTGTGCCCGTTCCCTATGTTTTTAACCATTGTCGACGCTTTGTTCACCTACTTTCATGAAAATCGTCTCCTAGCTGCGCCGCGAATGCCGTGAGTGCGGTGACCCCGACGCGGCGGCGAGAAGACCAGCCACAGGCAATGGAAATATCGACATTTTGGCGTATTTCGGCTTCATGCTGTGAATGTAGCGATTATATACTTAAAGGCAGTGTTCAGGATGAAAAAGTTGCCTGTTTTTTTGACAAAAACGTAAGCTATGAGTCCCTATAAGAAGAGTAAGAACGGAAGTACGACAAAACGTCCGTCCAGGAAGCGGGTGACAACCTCGTGGGCCAGCCAACCCATCCGGCCACCCCGCCCACGTCCTATAAGAGTTGTCCTGCCATTGTTTTACCGTAGAAGCAAGCACCGAATTTTCGAATACTTTTTATCGCAAAGGTTCTAACATCCCAGCATGTACATTGGCCCATCTTATTTTCTAAGAATTTTTGGTACAGGGAACAGGAAGCAAAGAAACTTATCCTCTGGTTCCGAGCCAGATTTACTCTTTTCCCTAGCGCGCTTGTGCGGAGCGAGTGTAGAGACAGCAAGAACGTGTGGGGAGAAGGAGACGCAGCGTAAGCGCGCAAACGCACGCGTTGAACGGAAACAAATTTCGCTCGGAAACAGAGGATACCTAAGAATTTTGGAACGCAAAACCATCGAAACACACAAACAGGCTTAATTAATTTTTTTCAGAGATTTTTCTAAACAATTTTGCTCCTTTATATTGTTCTGTGGGGACTTTTCTCTATTAACGTCTTCTCAATAGACTTACCTACCTTCGAATGCTGTGAAACGGTGTCTTTTAAGATTACAGAACCATCATTGGAATCGAAGTGGGACCGTTTTCAAGACAGGCGGAGAACAGAAAATTGATTCCGAAGCGGGACTGTGCCTTTAAATACCATTTTCTTTAAAAGTAACGGCTCACGCATAGCTTACAAAACTTCTATGTATGATGTGCTCTTCAAGTCTACGTCGACCTATCTTGGAATCCGCACAATCATAGAACATGGCTTTCTGTGCATATTCAAGTTCTATGCTGAGAATCGTTTTGGAAGCGAGTTTTAGGTGCGTTGTCCACATTTCTTTGCTGAGAAGTTAATGATGTGTCCTAATAATGCAGCTGGTTCATTATCACAAAACGAAAAACTGTGTCCCATGCCGAGTTTTCCACACCCAGACCTCAATCAAAAGCTTTTTGATCTGAAATCCATTGATGTCTTGCAATCCTCAAGAGTGAACATCACGGGTGGTTAACCAGGCCTACGTGAATACTTTTAATGTCGGCATGGATTTTAGTGACACATTGCGTTCAGTGTTGAAGGTTGGCGCAAACTCGGTGCACTGTGCTATAACGTAGGTCCGCCGAGTTTGCGCCAAACTCCAATGGGGAACGCAAAGTGTCACTAGGATCTACTCCGGCTGTATGTATAAAGCTTTTTCCCGGCGCTATTTTTCTGTCTTGCCCAAAACCGTCGTTAAATCATCTCTAGAACCAGTTGTTCATGGCCAGTCAAGATCCCGGAATTATAGCTTTTCTCGGAGAACTGTCCTCGACGGATCCAGCGTGAAAAAAATCGAGTTGAAAGATTCAAAAATTTACAGAGATTTCTCCAAGTGCGTCGCATCTTGCGCGATGTTCTGTCGGATGTTAAAGTTTTCAGAGCGTGTGTGTCCAGCTTGAGGCCAATCTCAGAAGCGAAAAGTAGTTACATATGTAGACAATGTTTACGAGATAAATAATAGATTGGGGAGTCAGAGTTGACGAAGGCAAGACCGCGCTTGCTTCCACTTCAGAAAACCTTGAATGGAATATTGTCACTGATAAAAAACATCTTGGCTAAAGTTGCGCAGCGTTAAATGCGGATTCATTGAAAAATGATCTTCAGTGGGCTCGAGTGTCCACAATTAGCCCACCTAGCGGAACCCACAACTGCCCAAAGCAGCTTGAACAAATGATATAGCTTAACACCTAAGAGACCGCGTGTCCACACCCACGCCATGAACTCGATTTTTTGTCGTTTCTTCAAACACATAAGATTCTTTTTTATTGTAGCTGGAAGACCTGTATTGAAGAGAACTTATGTCACTGGTAGGCAGACCTGAGGCACCTTGAAATTCCTTTACACGGTTTCATCTGTAACGAAAACCCCGGTTTTGATACCCACTGAATTGATTGGCCGTGGAGCGCGCGGGCGGCTGCGCAGATTAGACGCGGCGCGCACGGTCTCTTGAGCGTTGATGAGTGGAAGTTGATGTATAATTTTTTGATAAGCTACTTTCTTTTATTCTTTGATGCCAGATGGTTGTCGGAAGGTACATAGGCGTCTTTCGAGGAAATTAGAGGCATTCTATATCCCATATCTTCACAATACTGCGTTGGTGACTCAACAAACTCTACCTAAGCTCTCATGCGAGCCCAACCTATGATTCAAACCCAAAAAACGGTGAGTGGTTTTCGTGCCTATCAGCCACCCTCCACATGACTCTACTTCATGTTCATTCAAATTTACCATTCTTTCGTCGTAGAAGACGAACTCTGTCAAACTTTTAATAAACGCTGTCCAGGAAACGCACCTTTTTTCAATTTCTAGTCTTATCCCACTGAGCACGAGTTACTGGAGCATATCGAAATTGTGGTGCTCCTCGATGGACGCCGCTCGCAAGTTGTTGCAAGTTTTAGAACCTGACATTTCGGTGCCAAGCGTTCCTTTCAATTTCTCTTCCTTTCTGGCAGACGAATTATTCTATCAGTTTTTTCAAGTCTAGCTAAAAACTCTTGCACATATTCTTGTTTTTGGTGAGATGTTCGAGAATGTTTCGTCATGCAAGAAAAATGGAAAGAAGAGAAAAACTCGGAAAGAACGCTACGCCCTCGAATGTGCCTCGTTCAATTATAGTGTTCAACATGTTCGTAACAATGGTGCGTGAAATCGCATCATGATATAAGCTAGGAGATGGTGACTTCAAGCTTTGTAGTATGCGGCTCGAATTTCGCAATGTGTGTGATAAACGTTGTTATATTTCGTACATGCGTATATATGTCTATTCAGCAGAACGAAATCGTCGAACACAGGCAGCCCAGGTTTTGTACAACTTCGTTTCAGCTCACGCAATTCTCAGTGATCCCTATGATTATGTGGATGCTGGATATTCGTGCATGTTCTTCGGCAGCATCGTTGTTCTACGCTCACATCGGATTTCCTTTGGTGAGTGTCACCTTCTCCTTACCATCTAGCACTATTCTTTTACATCCATGCTTCCCATCAGGAATGAGCGGAGTTCCGCGTTCCGAAATCCGCAGTTTCGCGCATTTTCAGGCGCTTCGCGCCCGATTCCCGAAACCTGAGAAAAAAATTTTTGTTCCGATTCCCGAAAACCGATTTCCGAAATTTCATGTTTTTGTTCCGCTCATCCCTGCTTCCCATGAGCTTCAAATAACCGTTTCGATTACATGCAAATTATCATATGTTATACGTACGTACAACAGGACTTGTTTTCGACTTAAGCTGATTCTGAGAGATGTTGATTTGCCAGCGATGAGCCACCCACTTCACTTCGCACCCAATTGCTCTCCTAACATGCATCCTCTATCTCTCTTCTCTGCCTTGATTCAATTTGGGCTGATGTTCATGATTCCCCATGTCGTTCTCTCCCCGTCTGCAATCATAGTCAAGGGATTATCACTCGGAAGGGGTCAATAAGCAAAAGGTGCCTCTGCACTATGCAGTGCTTTTGTAGCAATGTCAGCGAAATCTTTCGGAATTAGGAACGCTCTCCCAAGGTCTACAATGCCCAAAACAAAATGTATCCTCTGTTTCTGAGTGAAATTTACTGCATCGCTCTGGCGAAACTCGTTTGCGACCCCGTAAGAGATTTGGAAAATTTAGGTTGAGAGGGTAGCCGATTTGAAGAATCAATAGGCGGAGCTCGGAATCGTAGGTCGCGTTAGTCAATGCGTGTTGGGTAGCGTGCGCTATACTTTGACCGAGTCGAATGATTCGAAAAATCATTCGATTGAAAAAGTCGCTTCGAATTATTCGAAAAGTCGAATATTCGAAAAAGGCAAATTCCCGAATTATTCGAAAAATCGAATATTCGAAAAGTTCAAAATCCCGAATTATTCAAAAAGTCGAATATTCGAAAACGTCAAAATTCCGAAATATTCGAAAAGTCGAATATTTGAAAAGTTCAAAATCCCGAATTATTCGGAAAGTCGAATATTCGGAAAGTGTAAAATCCTGAATTTCTCGAAAAGTCGAATATTCGAAAATTTACGGAAACATTCGAATGAATTCGATAGTCGACTTTTTCGGATAAATTGATTTTCCAAAACATTCCATTGACCCACGAGCAGGTTGCGCGCCAAGGATGCACACTTACGCAAATCGTAGATGTGTTTCGAAATCAAGGTGAGCGAAACTATCAATGATGACTCACTCATGTGTCTCGCGACTCGAAAGGAGTCCTCACCATAAGGGCGTTCAGAGCTCATTCGCGGCGCGACGCGAGCAAATGGGGGCGTGGCCTTAAAAACTCCGCGGTGGAGTCGCCGGCGACCCCGCACAGTGTGATTTTGATTAGAGCGCGGATGCAGTTTAGAGACTTTCATTCCATCATTTTGGTGCTGCCGAGATGTCGTACGTTCGTGCCATGGCAGTGTGGAGGAAAGAGGTACTCTTTCGGGATAGACGACCCACTAGCGAAATTTCATGAGAAAGGTTTATCCCACTAAAGCCGTCGAGTGAATTAGACTTTTCCAAACACACTGAACTGTTTGATGACTGGAAAGCGGCAAGCTTCATTCCGTCTCCCAAGCCTGGTAAATCGCCATCTACAGCGAAGGGATACAGGCCAAGAAGTCTTTTATCACCAATCGTCAAGGTCGCTGAGGAACTGATCGTGAAAGAGCTTGCCGAGCATAATAACAATCAGCAGCACCAGCATGGATTCCGCAAATTACACTCTACCACCACAGCGCTGCTGCTGACTGTGAGCTGTGTTTTGGATGGCTTCAAGGCTAAAAAACCTCAACGCTCTGTGGGAGTGGCCCTGGACCTCACGAAGGCTTTTGACTCTGTCAACTTGAGCATACTGTCTGAGAAGCTATTGAGGTCCACCGTCCCGCCTTGGCAGAATCGATGGATAACCGCACTCATCAAAGGGCGCCGACCAAAAAAGCTGTTTCAAGGACATATCTTTCATAGCATCCCTATTGCCCCTCAAGCAGGAGTTATATTCTAATTTAATGCGCTATTCCTAGTCCAAATGATGTTCGCATTGATATTGATTAAAAGAGACGCTCCATTTTGAGAAAAGTCACGAAAATGGAAAAAAATGACATTGCTGAATTTCACAAAAACTGGCGCTATTCCACTTTTTGAAATTCAGTTGGAACTTTTCGCTCGGGACTGCTGCCAGGATTAATTTGGGGGGGGGGTCAACTCAAATATGAGATTTGTTGGGCGACTTTCAAAAGGGTGTGGAAGGTCACGCCGAAACGTATATCTTCATCGGCAGTTAAACGTTTTCATCTGAAGCCCTGCTAATTTCCACGACGTCCTGCTGACGTCATCTGGAGCCCTAACGACTTTCCACGACGTTCTGACGACATTATCTGAAGCCCTATCTGTTTTCCACGACGTCCGGATAACGTCATCTGAAGCCCTGCTGATTTCCACGACGTCCTGCTGACGTCGGCGAAAAGTTTGAATCCCGTATGTCGAAGGTTTGCGTCTCTTCCCAAAATTCAGCTCGAGTCGTAAGTTGCTATTTTGTAACTTACGACTTGGGCTGAAATACTCTCCAATAGCAGTACTATTTCGTAGCACGCTAGGATTATACGAGTCCATCTGATTTTAGGACCTGGCCAGGTATTGCGCCGGTGCCCTTGCCAGCTATGCTACAACGTGCGTGTCCGCATGCTGACAGCCGGCTGTCAGGTCAACAGTCCGGATGATTTAATCAGCCGGACTGGGGTTTACTACGGGCCCTGATCACGATGAAATTCACCATCGGCTCAAGATTTTTCGTGGATTGCTAATTTCTTCGGTTCATAAAACGTCACTCAGCCACAATCAGTGATCAGCGTCTTGAAAGCCTGCATAGATGGAATTTCAGTCCAATCTAAAATTGAACAAAATCACCTCACACATATCGTAATCAGTTAAAAAGGGGCAGGAGTAGCTAGTAGTGTTCCAGCTCTTTTTTGACTTGCAAAATGAATTTACGAACTCATATTTTGTTGAAAACGTTGCTTTAATACTTCTGGTCGTCTCCGCCTTTACCTATCACTTCATCGCTTCCACTCTTCTCTACTGCCTTAAACCCCCTTCCCTCCACCCTTGCGCAGCTCAGACCCCCGGTGTGAATATCCACACCCCGCGCCATACCCTGGGCAGGACGAAAACAATGTCCAGCTTTATGTTGAGCACCCACGAATGAACCCATTTTAGATAACAGAACATTAGGCCCTATTAATGAGAAGAGATGAAGATGCACTCTGTCAAGAATATAATGTGTGCATTTGGTAGTGGACGCAATATTGCGTCAACTCTATTTGCAGGCGACCTGCCGATGACCGATCACGTCGTTGAGGACTCTCTGTCACGGCGACCCCGTTGCACCCGCGGCGACCCCGTCGCACCCGCGGCGAAGTATGCACTAGGCCTAAGCGCGGCACGCGCGGGAGGAGCGGTGGACTATGAAACTTCTCACCGCGCGGCACGCGCGAGGAACAACTATCCTCTGGTTCCGAGCCAGATTTACTCTGCTTGTTCGTTCGCTTGTGCGGGGCGAGGGTAGAGACAGAGAGAAATTGTGGTTAGAAGGAGACGCAGCGTACGCACGCAGGCGCACGCGACGAACGGAACTAAATCAAACTCGGAAACAGAGGATATGAAATCTCTGGCGTCCCCTCCAAGGCGGTGCGAGTCAAAGTTGGACCTTAACTGTGAGATGCACAGAAATTCCTGGTTTCCACTTGCGTATACGTTACCGTAGGATAGTCTCATAATTCTTAAAGGCAGAGTTCACGATAAATCTCGTTCTCGAGGTTTCAGGGCGAGTTACTAAGGTGGCAGATGCTGGAGGGGATAGGGTCGAAGAAAGCGGCGAAAACGGGTCAGAAATCGATACAAACGGCTCTGAAAGTTATCCCAGTGCGCCTAGACATCCCGGTCCGCCCCATCATTCGAACAAGCTTGTGGCATCGCACACGTTTCGATGGCAAATTTCCAAGCAACTCTGCTTCGTCCAGCCTGATCGATTTGCGCAGATTTCGCGAGCACCGCGCGCTTGCGGAAATCAGCAGAGCCCATGATTCTTGTCCACGCCCTGAACGCTAGATACCGTTATTTTAGCTTACTCTGAACGTTTTCTTTGGCTGTTTCTTCACTGTTAGTCACCTCACCACCAAAGAAGCCCATTTTTGGGTCGAACTCGAGTGCGATATTCATCGTGAACACTGCCTTCAGAATTGGAGTGGACCTAAACTGAGAAGGAAGTGTTGATAAAAATGGCGAAACCGTATTGGCTCTTCGGACGGCGCCGCTATGGCGGCGCTGGATGGGCGGCACGCGCGTCCCGCGTGGTGAGAAATTTCATAGTCCACCGCGCTTCCAGCGCGTCACGCGCGTGCCGCGCTTGCGGCGAGGACTATGAAAGATGCCTAAGACGGCGGCGGCGTATTTCAATAGTATATTTGTGAAACAAGTGTCTGAGTTTTTGTTTTGTAATTACTTCCTATCGGAATTTAATAGTTAGAAGCAGTTGTTTGCATTATTTGCCTCAAATACTTAATAATTCGTATATTTTCTGATATAGCCAACCGTCTCGTAAATATATAGTTTGTTTGCTTTCCTATTCGACAGTTTAGTTCAATCTCAAAAGAAAGATAGAATATGCTAGCTGAAGTAATTTAGCTTTTTTTTCTGGAAAGTAGTGGGAATGACAATTTTTTTTTACTTACTCGAAAAGTCGAATGAAAAAAAATTCGAGAAATCATTCGACAGTCGATTGAAAAAGTCGACTTTTCTTTCGAAAAGTCGAATATTCGAAAAGTTCAAAATACCGAATTATTCGGAAAGTCGAATATTCGAAAAGCTCAAGATCCCGAATTATTCGAAAAGTCGAATATTCGAAAAGTTCAAATTCCCGAATTATTCGAAAAGTCGAATATTCGTAAACTTCAAAATCCCGAATTATTCGAAAAGTCGAATATTCGAAAACTCCAAAACTCCGAATTATTCGAAAAGTCGAATATTCGAAAAAATTGAAAATGTAAAAGTATAGCGTGCGCAGTGCCGCCAGACGACGGCTCCAACGTAACGTTGAAGCCAAAATCAAAACAACCGTACATACGAGCCGTCTCGAGGTGGGACTAGACCGATTCATTCCATTGTCAAGTGTGCACTCCCCGTGCTCTGCCTTTGAGTTGGGTGGAGTGTGAGTGGCTGCGCTTGTCTGTTGTTGCACCAACATGAGTGCTCTATCCTGGGAGCAGGCAAGAGGCGGAGGATTCGCACAATTGATTGATTAATTTTTGATAAGCACCTGGTTAGTGGCCAGGTGCGTGCATAGCGGTTGGCATAGGAGGGTCGCCCAGTGGTGCATGTGGCGTTATCGATTGCGTCTCGTAGTTTAGCATCCCGTTCAGTGTCGCGTTCGCCGTCGGAGGGTTGCCCCGTCCGTTCTGTGACGTCATCACTCGCTTAGCATCCCGTTTACTCAGCCGTTCTTGACGGCCTACGTATGTGTTGTTTTGGATGAACAGGATGCTCAACGCCTTCGCTAACGAAGGCTGTCAGAGTGGGCGCGTGCGTGTACGCGCGTATGCTGCGATTCCTTTTCCAAACACTTTCTGGGAAGTTTTCCAGAAAGTCGCGGGGTCTGAAAACCTCTTATTAGTAAGAGATTTTCAGCTCTGTAATGCAAAACGAAACCATAACTTGATAGAAAACGATATATTCCGCCCTTTCTAATAATAGATTTCTGAAAGCTGGGCTCCGCAGAAAAGGTCAAGGATTTGGCATTGCTCTAAAATGTCGTGAAATTATTCCACTAGATTTGGCTATCAAACTGATTTCCTAAATGTAGTGAAATTGTCGAATTGATTTGGCTGTTGTTGGTATATGCAGACAACATAATCATTAAATGTAGTGAAATTGTTGCAAACGGATTTGGCAGGAGCTCTATGAATTATAACAGTAAAATCACGCGTCAGAAGGTCCTCTGGAAAGCGAATGAAGACAAAAAGAAAAAGCTGTCAATCAATTAACAATGCTGAACGAAACGTGGCCTTATGGGCTAGAAATAAGGTTTTCGAATGTTATTCTGCCTTTTCAGTGTAGCTCCCACTAACCACTAAGTAAGTTACATACTAGACCTTCCCTCATCGATTAGATAAAAATCACAAAAACGAAATTTAACACAATTTATTAGCTACTGACGCTATGTCTTCGTGTCCTCAACGCTTTCAAGGTATCTCATAGGTCGCTTTAGTTTAGAAACTTTTTCAGGCCTTTGAAAACGACGATTTGCTCGAAACGTCAGGCCACAAATAAACCAGTTCTACCAGATAACAAACCTGTACGGCAAAGCAAATTCAAGTACGTTCAACATGCCCAGGTTTCAAGACAACCAAACGCGGAATTTAATCCGCAATGTACCGCCACAACTGTTTGGTCTCGTTCGGGAATCTTTGGCGCTCCGTCAGAAAGTGGTCCGCATTCGCCAATCAATTTTCTTCCTACGAAGATGCAGGGCAACCGGCGTGATACCGAAATTCATTTGTAACAAAAAGTTGGGTTCAATATGTAACGTATCTGAGTCGCATCCTAGTATTGTGAACGTTTACCGTAAGCTATTAGGAATTGTTATCAGACAAAACCAGTTCGTGTTGTATTCCACCTTGTTAAAGTGCAATGCAAAAGAGAATTCATGCCGGCGTCCTTTATCAAATAATAGTTGGAGATTGATTGAGAGTGGGTCGAAACGGATATGTGAGAGTATTCGGTCTAAGGCAAAATATACTCTTTGCGCTAAGTACGACTCACTCGTGAGCGAACAGCGAGCTAGTGTTTCCGATAATAGTATTCATTCACCGATGATCCACCGCGTCGAGTCTTTTGACTATCCGCCGGTAGCAGCCGCTGCCCGAGAAGCAAGAGTCACAGTAATTGGCAATGCACAAATTTCTAAAAATGCCATCAACTTTTTGAGCTTGGGGCCATCTTTTTCACTTACCCAGCAGGTCAATCCATTCACATACCAAAAAGTCGTCAGAGGACTGCACAATCTGAGAGATCGACTCAGGATACGGGCTCAGCGCACGGCTCAACCGAATCCTACGAGCAAAAACAATGGATATATTTTGACGCCCGTTCCATTTCCACGTTCTTTCTACGAGGAGCCGGATCCCTCCCCCGAAGTTGAAGTGAAGTTCAGAATTCTCTCATCAGGAATTCGCGATGTACTCGGCAGACATGGACGGGAAAGGAGCACGAATTTGACGCCAGAACAGCTGGAAGGCTTCAAGGAGATTCGGGAAAAGATAGCAAGGAACGAAATCCGCCTATCCGTGAGCGACAAGGAAGGAGAATTTGTGATTTCGCCCCTTTCGTTAGACCTAGAAATCACACAACTTCATCTGAGTGATGCTTCTGTCTACCGGGAAACAACGAAGAGGGAGTTCACCACGCAGTGTCGCAAACTGAATAGTGCTTGGACGACCGTGGGAAAGGCAGCAGGTCTAGATATCAAGCTAATCCGAAGACTAAAGCTGGATAATTCAAGATGTCCAGTGTTCTACACGTTGGTGAAAACGCACAAACTGTCGCCTGATACAATGCGTTCTATGACGGCCGATTCTTCCGAAATTCGGCCCATAATCAGCTGTGTAGGAGGGCCGACCGATCGTATCTCCTGGTTTTTTATCCAAGATCGTGGGTCAGCTTCTGCAGCACGTGCCATCTCACTTAACCAACACAAGTCAATTCCTCGATCGTCTACGCTGCTTAAGAGACCAGCAGAACTGCGTTGTCGAGTCACTTGATGTGACTGCGCTATACACCAACGTGGATAATACAGATGCCCTCCAGGCTCTAGTAGAGATGTTGGACGAATATAGTGGGATTGCTACGTTTGGACTGAGCAAGACGCACATCTTGACGCTGGTAAAAGAATGCCTGAACTGCAATATCTTCAAATGGAAAGGAGCATACTACGCCCAAGTTAGAGGACTCGCAATGGGTCAGCGACTAGCGCCAGTTTTGGCAGTTTGCTTTGTGAGCAAAATAGAACAGGCGGTGCTAGCTAGACTTCATATCATGTACTGCAGATACATCGATGACTGTTGCGTAGCTACATCGACTCAGGCGGAAATGGACGAACTCTTCAACATTTTGAACGAGCAGTCGCAGTACATCCACCTCACGAGGGAAACGCCACGCGAAGGCTGGCTTTCTTTTCTCAACACCCAGATAAGAGTGGTCAACGGCACATACGATGTCAAGTGGTATCGAAAACAGTCCTCGAAGAACATAGTACTTAATGCGAAATCTTCTCACCCCAAAGCTGTGAAACGCGCCGTCCTCCGCAACATGTACAAAACAGGCACACAGATGTGCACAGGAAATGAAGAGCGAGAAGAATCACGTAGATTGGCTGACAGTATTGCTCGACAGAATGCTTACGAGCCGCAACGACGTTGCCGAAGAACACGACTGGGACTTTCGGGCGGAATAGGCAACAAAGTTGTTTTTCAGCTACCATTCTTCTCGGACGAAGTCAGCGCGGCAGTACGGCGATGTCTGGTTCGTGCAGATCTCAGCGAGGATGTGGTATTAATAAATACCCCCAGGGACAACATCAAACGACAGCTGGTTCGGAATCGGTTGTACGATCGAACCTGTGAGACGGAAGATTGCATCGTACGCCCCAATGGAGCAGAAGGCGACTGCGTGTTGAGCGGAGTGGTCTATCAACTTAAGTGTGCTTCATGCAACGAAGTTTACATCGGCGAAACGGGAAGGATGCTGAATGTGCGTATCAAGGAGCACTTAGCTGGCAAAAGGTGCAAGAATGTTCAAACTCCTCTAGGTAAGCACAGGCTAAAAGAGCATGGAGGAGTTGATTTCAGCGTCAGGTGTACAATACTTTGTCGTGAGGAGGACATTGGAGCGAGGAAAGCATTGGAGGCCTTTTATATTATGTCCCGTTCCCCCAAGCTCAACAATAGAAATGAGTGCTTGTCGATAACCAGTGAATTCTTACCTTTCATACCATTATGCCAGATATAACATCAGCTGGTCTGGTATGACGCATGGGTTCACTTGCCTCTTGTCCCGCGTTCTACCTGGTCGATAAGGAGCTCGTCGCTGGTGGAGCTGGTGTGGGTGGGTTTCTGTATCTGTTGCTGTGGCTCGCTCAAGTTCGGGGGTTGTTTGTAATTAGTCTGAGAGCGAAAAAGGCGTTTGATCGAGTATCTCATAGGTCGCTTTAGTTTAGAAACACTTTCAGGCCTTTGAAAACGACGATTTGCTCGAAACTTCAGGCCACAAATAAACCAGTTCTACCAGATAACAAACCTGTACGGCAAAGCAAATTCAAGTACGTTCAACATGCCCAGGTTTCAAGACAACCAAACGTGGAATTTAATTTCACGACATTTTAGAGCAATGCCAAATCCTTGACCTTTTCTGCGGAGCCCAACTTTCAGAAATTTCACAACTTTTTCCAAGGGTTTCTCTTCTACAATATCGTCGAGCTCCAAAAGTCAAGTTGTTTGTTTTTTGAAAAACATAGTGGTAGAAATGAAGAAACAACCGCTCAGCTGCTAAGACTGCAAGATAATAGTTGCAACACGGCTTCCTACAAATATGATCCAAGGCATATAGTTTTTGAATTTAAAAGTCGAGAAAATGAAGAAATGAGTTTTATAATGACCCAATTGTACACAGTCTAGGCACTATCCTAGACCGGGGGACCACCCACCACTCAAGACAGAAATGAAATAAACCACCGATTGGTAAGGCTACCAGTTGAAGTATTTCCATAGAGCTCTTACAAAAAAATGATTGATAGGAGTATCAGGCGTGTTTTATCAGAGTTTTTCATCATTTCTATGAGTAAATCTTGGGTGGTCCCACCACGTCTAGGATAGCCCCAGGGTCAGCCGCTCTAGCCAAACTTCACCGGTTCATGCTGATGTGGCTCGTCTGCGTCGGCCCATATGTCTGATTCGGAACAAGAACGATAGTTAAGTGCGCTAGAAGAGGACTAATCTTAAGAATGATGTTATTCGGCTCTCGTAAACAAATTTGATGATACCCAATTGATCAAGGGTAAAGTATAAAAGAAGTAAAGAGCGGTCTGTCTTCAGTCACACACCGTCCTTATCAAGAGGTCAGCAGCTGAGGATCTGCCTGGGCTACAAAGCAGGAAAACAGCACCACCGGTGGTGAAGAAGTAACGAATTCGGAGTCAGAACTTAGAAACTTTTAGAGCCAACTCGAGTGAGATTACGGTAGCCCTGTTCTGGCGCACTTGACTATCGTTCTTGTTTTTTTCCTGCACACCTCTTATGGAAACCTGCACACGTTCCATGACGTCCTGCTCATCCCTACTGGGGCCCTGCACACGCTTCATCTTGTCCTGCACACTCCTACTGATGTTCTGCACACAATCCATGAAGTCCTGCTCATCCTTACTGGAGTTCTGCGCACGTTCCATGATGTCCTGCACACTTTTACTGAGGTCCTGCACACGTTCCATCATGTCCTGCACACCTCTGTTGGGATCCTACACACGTTCCACGATGTCCTGCACACTCCTACTGAGGTCGCGCACACATTCTACGACGTCCTGCACACCCCTACTGGGGTCCTGCACTCGTTTCATAATGTCCTGCACACTCCTACTGAGGTCCTGCACAAGTTCCTTGATGTCCTGCACACTCCTACTGAGGTCCTGCACACATTCTACGACGTCCTGCACACCCCTACTAGGGTCCTGCACTCGTTCCATAATGTCCTGCACACTCCTACTGAGGTCCTACACACATTCTACGACGTCCTGCACACTCCTACTGAGGTCCTGCACACATTCTACGACGTCCTGCACACCCCTACTAGGGTCCTGCACTCGTTCCATAATGTCCTGCACACTCCTACTGAGGTCCTACACACATTCTACGACGTCCTGCACACTCCTACCGAGGTCCTGCACACATTCTACGACGTCCTGCACACCCTACTGGGGTCCTGCACTCGTTCCATAATGTCCTGCACACTCCTACTGAGGTCCTACACACATTCTACGACGTCCTGCACACTCCTACTGAGGTCCTGCACACATTCTACGACGTCCTGCACACCCCTACTAGGGTCCTGCACTCGTTCCATAATGTCCTGCACACTCCTACTGAGGTCCTACACACATTCTACGACGTCCTGCACACTCCTACTGAGGTCCTGCACACATTCTACGACGTCCTGCACACCCCTACTGGGGTCCTGCACTCGTTTCATAATGTCCTGCACACTCCTACTGAGGTCCTGCACAAGTTCCTTGATGTCCTGCACACTCCTACTGAGGTCCTGCACACATTCTACGACGTCCTGCACACCCCTACTGGGGTCCTGCACTCGTTTCATAATGTCCTGCACACTCCTACTGAGGTCCTGCACAAGTTCCTTGATGTCCTGCACACTCCTACTGAGGTCCTGCACACATTCTACGACGTCCTGCACACCCCTACTAGGGTCCTGCACTCGTTTCATAATGTCCTGCACACTCCTACTGAGGTCCTGCACAAGTTCCTTGATGTCCTGCACACTCCTACTGAGGTCCTGCACACATTCTACGACGTCCTGCACACCCCTACTGGGTTCCTGCACTCGTTCCATAATGTCCTGCACACTCCTACTGAGGTCCTGCACAAGCTCCTTGATATCCTGCACACTCCTACTGAGGTCGTGCACACATTCTACGACGTCCTGCACACCCCTACTGGGGTCCTGCACTCGTTTCATAATGTCCTGCACACTCCTACTGAGGTCCTGCACAAGTTCCTTGATGTCCTGCACACTCCTACTAAGGTCCTGCACACATTCTACGACGTCCTGCACACCCCTACTAGGGTCCTGCACTCGTTTCATAATGTCCTGCACACTCCTACTGAGGTCCTGCACAAGTTCCTTGATGTCCTGCACACTCCTACTGAGGTCCTGCACACATTGACGTCCTGCACACCCCTACTGGGGTCGTGCACTCGTTCCATAATGTCCTGCACACTCCTACTGAGGTCCTGCACAAGTTCCTTGATGTCCTGCACACTCCTACTGAGGTCCTGCACACATTCTACGACGTCCTGCACACCCCTACTGGGTTCCTGCACTCGTTTCATAATGTCCTGCACACTCCTACTGAGGTCCTGCACAAGTTCCTTGATGTCCTGCACACTCCTACTGAGGTCCTGCACACATTCTACGACGTCCTGCACACCCCTACTAAGGTCCTGCACTCGTTCCATAATGTCCTGCACACTCCTACTGAGGTCCTGCACAAGTTCCTTGATGTCCTGCACACTCCTACTGATGTCCTGCACACATTCTACGACGTCCTGCACACCCCTACTGGGGTCCTGCACTCGTTCCATAATGTCCTGCACACTCCTACTGAGGTCCTGCACAAGTTCCTTGATGTCCTGCACACTCCTACTGAGGTCCTGCACACATTCTACGACGTCCTGCACACCTCTACTGGGGTCCTGCACTCGTTCCATAATGTCCTGCACACTCCTACTGAGGTCCTGCACAAGCTCCTTGATATCCTGCACACTCCTACTGAGGTCCTGCACACATTCTACGACGTCCTGCACACCCCTACTTGGGTCCTGCACTCGTTCCATAGTGTCCTGCACACTCCTACTGAGGTCCTGCACAAGTTCCTTGATGTCCTGCACACTCCTACTGAGGTCCTGCACACATTCTACGACGTCCTGCACACCCCTACTGGGGTCCTGCTGTAGTTCCATGACGTCCTGCATACTCCTAATGCGGTCTCACACAGTCAACCGACACTTTAGCACACCCTGCGACGCCTTCTTATCGATGGTGCGCATGGAACGAATACGCGCCGCGCTCAAGAACATGCCTCTAACACAGCGTCCTCTTCCGAGCCGGACGGTTAAAGTACACCACCCTAGGGAGCAAGGTGTTTATATGGAGTCTAAGAAAACAATGACTGATAGCGAAAAAACCCATCACTTTCATAAACTAATCTTGAGAGGCCGGTTTCCAAGTTTGAACCGCCCGTTAGGGACCCAGAAGTCATTATGGTGAGTTCTGCTATTTATTTTCGGCATTCCCATGGCCGATTACCTCTAGTCTCAAATTTTCAAGCGATAAGGTCCTTGCCTTCGAAAAAAATGGAATTCGACGGAGGGGAGGTGGAGGCGGTGGTGGAGAACGTTTTTGCATACTTTGAGAGGTCATAACTTTAAAAAGCGGGGACCAGTTAGAATGAAAAGTTGCACACATGTGTAATTTCTTGCAGAGCATTGGATGGTGTACATCTCATACCTCTGGTGACGGTATGAATAGGTGATCTCATTGTAGGGCATCCGCGCGGGAAGAGATCAATGCCAAATCCTTTCATTACTTTTCGCTTCGCGCGCACCACAATTTCCCCTTCTATCTGAGCCCCCCCCCCACTAATGAAAGTGTCACGCAACGCTTGAAGGATAGTCGACTATCCTTTTAGAGCCCTCTCCCTCTAACGAAACTTGTTGGTTGGAAATTTTTTAAGGAAGGCCGGTGCTCATTCTGTCGTTCTCTTCTGTCTAATCAAATCTTTCGCTCAGTCAGAATTTATGTGGGATAATTCGCAGGCAGAAATCGAAAGAGCGTCCCAAACAGGAAACAGTTCAAAACTTCCAATCGATTTTGGACCTCGCACTGAATTTTCGCACGATAGGCTTTCAATAGTTGAACTGTCCAAAACGTTTCATACCCTTTTCAAATATACGTGCACGCCTAGCCAGTCTCTCGCGCGAATTTTCGTTCACTGGATCGAGCATGGAATATCCACCCCTTTTCTCGTCACTCGACGCTCGAGATATCAACACTCTGTCGAAAAATAAAGCCGTCACCCTCGAAGGCAGGTAAAAATTATTCACCCAGGTCGGCTGGACACCCAGTCCGTTGAAGTTGAGGAGGTCTTGCATCGCGATCAACTGCTAACTCATACGACCCGATCAGTCGTGTCATGCCCTCACTGTCAGTAACACTTCTTCACATACTCGGCTTGGTGTTCGAATACACAGATTGAGAAGTACCTTGAAGCAGTTCGGCTGGCTAACTTCATCGCGCGCGGCGCTCCGGGAAAGAAATGAATTCGCGCGCCAAACTGTATCCGGGAAAGAAATGAATTCGCGCGCCAAACTGTATATCTGCCAAACTGCTCTTAGACGCCTCCCATTATGTGTGTCCGATTAACACCACATCCTCCTAAACTACGAGCATTTCGTTTAGTGCACGAAGGAAGTTCACCTTATCAATGCGAATAGTGTTTATTCAGGCTAACGCACTTATGGGAGCGTCGGTATGGATAGTTGTGTTTCTCACGTTGTCACAATATATGGCTGTCTGCCGCCCATTCGCTTATGGATTGCGGTACGTCGAACTTCTCGCTTTGAACTGAAAAAAAAACTCATGAGAATGACGTGCAGTGCTCTCTTACCGCACAGAGCGTACGTATAAATACTAGTTTCAACGACAATTTAAGGGCATGTATAGAATTGAATCATATTCAATTATGCATTATTTGAAGGCAGCGTCTGCTCAGAAAACCACATTTGTTTTCTCCTCCCAATCCAATGTTTGAACCAAGTGGAGATAGTTGGCAATGCTTGAGACCTCAATGGTGTGTATTCATAAAGCTATAGCCTCTTGAAGACTGCTCCGTGGTCCGAAAAGTCGTTCTCCCGGTCAATCATCTAGCACGAGGAGCAAAAGCACTACGACAGGCCGTAGAAATCCTAAATTCTATATGCCTTATTTCGAGAGATCCTCGCGTTCAAAAGTACGTATTGGAAACTTCTTTTTCTTGGAGGATTTTCGACAATTGAAAGGCCAGAAGAAATAATCAATCAAAATGTTTCGGGGGTTAAAGGCAGTGTTCACGATGATCATCCTCGTTGACTTTTTACAGCAAAATGATAGGGGAGAAAGATCCTAGGCTCCCAGTGCCAAAGGAACGGTAGGAAACGAGCCAGGAGTGGCAAAATAACGGCTGCAAACAAGCGTTTTGGGGCCCCAGACACGCCCCGTGCCCCAGATCCGCCTCTTGAAAGGAACAAATGAAGACTCAGATCACAGGAACGATCAAGTCAAGGAAGTGCTGATAAGTGAGCTGATTGCTTCATTGCACTGATAGGTATCATCTTTCTAGCGGTGAATTCCTCCACGCTCAAAAATCAACGTAAACAAGGGAGGGCCTATTTTTGCTCAAAAACGCGTCTTTCGTGTCCTTTTAAGCATGCCTTGCTATATAGGGCACCAGTCCTTCCGTAAACCGTCGAGATATCGCAAGTGAAATTTATCGTGAACACTGCTTTTAAACCATTTCAAAAGTCTAGTTTTCCGACATTTGTACATTACCCAAGACACACCGGACAGACGTTAAAAAAACTGAATGCTGTGAGATTTCTGAACGAGTTTTTTGTTTCAGAAATTTGAGTGTTTTTGGGTGGCTTCTTGGCGATAAATCTTAACCTGGTAGGCCTACCTGCGCAAAATATTTAAAAACGTGAACACGGTTATTTGCGGTTACGCCGCCTGTAAATATGGTGTCAAAACTTTCCTATCTTACCACGCCTACATATGCATGTATGAGCGTCGCTAATCACCTTGTATCGTATGTTCTTTTCATTAAACCTCTCTCTCGCAATGTACAGTTTCGGAACGCTAATAGGTTTTTTGAAACGAATGATGAGTAAAAGTCTGAAGGGTATCCAAATTTCCACAGTAGAACTCGTCACCGAGTTGGCGTCACAGATTCATTGCTCCTTCCCGCACGTAACCCCGAAGAACTGCTCTGATGGAGTAATTTCGAAGCTGAAGGCGTTGCTTGCAGACGTATCATAGCTGAATATCTTGTATCGAGGGGATTAAACTGAATGAGATTTTTATAGTGAGGGATTCTGCTGCCTCTCGACACTCTTTCAAGAAAATCTTGCCCAGCGCCCACCATTTCCCTGGAATGATTACCTACATACATATAAGTTCCACAGGACACTGAGCTTCAATGCATTTATTACAAATCCAACTTTCAATAGGGTGATGAATAGGCTCTGGAGTTTGGTAGCTCAAGGAGTTGCAGATTCTGCAGTTTATATATTACTTCTAGAAACAGCGTACTAAACTCTTCTTCAGGTCCCGAAGAGTTTGCTTCAACCTTTTTGCTCTAGCCTATATATTCAACTTCTTTATTTATGCTCCGTGGGCACTCAAAAAGGAGGTTCACAATCTGATTCCATTAATTGGAAAGGTGAGGAACAGTTTTTTACACCCTAAGTTTTTCTTCGTTTTTACTAGCTTTTGTCATTTCTTCTTTTTTTCTTTTCTGTGGCAGGCGCTTTGGAAAATGGACTCTCGAAGTATTTAAAAAAATTAAAAAAAAAACTATCGAACACTCCCTTCCCGGTCAAAGATTGCTTGAATGGCACATTTTCCGATCAAACTTCAGCGAACTTCAAATGTCCAAGAAAAAACACAGGGCTGAAACTCGATGTTGCTATTATTCACTGGGAATAGACGAAGTTCATTTAGGTAAATTACAAGAATCTTGATTTGATTGGGTTTTAATCATTCAAAGTTTACCTGTTTTGGCTCAATCGTTGACTTTAACGGTCTCTGTGAAGTCAATATTCCTCACCCTCATGAAAATTAGATCATTCATGTGGAGGATTTGTTTAAACGGTGAGGAAATCAGGAACCAACAGAGGCAGACTTTACCTACAGTGAATTGTAGACGCAAAAAACTTGCCTCTGGAAGAACTGTTGTCAAGCCGTTCAAGAACCGCGCTTGTTCATTCGCTCTGGTCCCTTGTAAGGCGATAAGTTAAATTGTTTCAAGCCTATTAGGTCGATTCCCTTCGGTCTCTCTCTTCCTCAAAAAGCACGTGTCAACAAAAGCGATACCGGACCTACACAATTTTGGGAAGAAATTGTCTTGGGGAGTGTGTGAATAATGGTTTTGAAAATATGATATCAATAATTGTGGAAGTCTTAATTTGGTGGAGTCTAAGAGGCTACGTTTTCGAAGTTGTCTTTTGAAATTTCAATACATACAAATTTTTGGTTTTATACTGGAAATATCTGCCAGAAATGCGAACAGTATTCGAAAAATTTCGCCGAGTAATAGAAGTACACCCTAGATTTAAAGTACACCTCTAAGAAAAGGACACCAAAAAGAGGGCTGAGATATAGAAGTACAGCCTCTATTAGAAGTACACCTCTAGTAGAGCCTCTTTTTGAAGTACACCTCTAATAGAAGTACATATAAAATAGGGGCCTGAGTATTAGAAGTACATGTACTTCTAAAAGACGAAATACGGTATTCGTTACCCAAATATTCGTTGACAAATATGCACTGGAAGAGGTGATCCCCAAAATACTTTGCTTTTGAGGTTGATCTTCCGGCAAATATTTGCCCTTTCGTTGTCTGTGATAGTAGAAAGGAGGATTGGTTCGTTATATATGAAGGTGCTCGCGAGCTGATCAGTCGAGTGTTTCCGTTTTTTCTCGTTGCTTATATGAACGCCAGAATTCTGATCACATACAGGTAAGCTAACTTGGTTCAGCAGTTACCGTTCGTTGTTGATATGTTATTCATTTATTGCACCAGCCTTCGCGTTTCGTATTTACAGTAGCGGTAATGAATCTATTGGCATCTGCTTTTTTTCGCATATCTCAGCTCCCCTTGCAACTATTAATTTCGTCTTTTGATATGATACTTTCGGTCATAATGCCGATATAATGAAGTGTACTACAGGGTTATATTGCTAATGCACATCGATGGGATATTTGTCAATATGACAATCTGATACTTTTTGCCTCTTCTTGACTCGTTTTCACTTTCGTGGTCGTTTTCGATATTCTCCTGGTGAATTTCGTGTTTTTCAAAATTGATCGTTTTCTTGGAAGTAAAAATTTGTTACACAGGGTTCGAAGATCTATATTTTGAGGTTCTAAAATTGGTGCACCAGAAGCGCTTCCTGGAAGTGCTAAACGTCGGCCCCGCGACTCTGGAATCCTCGGACGTCGTCCCTTCGCTGAATGTACTTCTCGATAGTTTGGACACTAGAATCAGCAAAGAGAACGACTTATTTCTATTGCTGTTCAGTCTAGCGCACTTGCTCCTTCGCCCACGCTTGTCTTGTCTTCAGATGCCCTGCTCTCATCAATAGCGATTTGATGGGACGACGTCCGAGGACTCCAGAGCTACGGCGTCGACGCTTACCAGTATTGACGAATACCTAAAAAACCTCTTAATGAAATCTTCGAGAAAATAAGACCGCAAGAACACTGATGTTCCGTGAAACTTCTTGAGTCTTCCTCTGACGTCCTGAGCATTGAGCCTTGGAATGTCGCGTAAGGTCAATGGTACACTTTGTTGCTGTCATGAGCGACAGTCAAGACATTCAGCACAAATCGTGGCGAGACCAGCATGGGAGCAACATCACTGGCCATCGAGGAGCTTTTGTCGCGTGTCCGTCGCAGCGACGTGTCGCGGATGTGCCGATCAGGGCTGGGCACTATACTTGTTATCCGAAGATATTTTTTCGGATATTGGTTCGATTCGGATAATGACGATTTTAAATTTTCCGGATATTGGTTTGATTCAGAGAATGCCATTTTTTGAATGATTCGGATATGGATATCCGGTCGGATGATTTCGGATAACTTCGGATATTTTCGGAACAAAGTTGAGGCAAAACGGTGAAAAATAAACCAGGTACTCAAGACAAGTCCTTGAAAACATCCATAATTGAGCAAACAGTAGTACTTCATTGCATTTGCAGCATGTTCACATACAAACTTCAATCTTCATATATGCATATTAACAAAAATATGAAAACAAATCTTTAATTATTCCATCGTCGTTGGGAGGCACAGTATTATCCATACGCAGGTTTTTCAAGATTACTAGCAAGTAAAAAGTATACAAAGCACCATACAAAAAACTTCCCCCCTGAATAACTAGCCACTTGGTCATCTCACTTGGCCACGCCTATTTTTCGGCGCCGCAACGACTCTTCTGATTTCGGAAGGAGGAAAACCCTGGGTTGATGTACTAAATAGAGGGCGGCACGGAAAAATGGGCGTGGCCAAGTGCAGTTTTATCCGGTTTATCCAAAAATTAACCGATTTTATCCGAAATTTTACCCGAGTTTCATCCGATTTATCCGAAATTTATCCGAATTTTATCCGATTTTATCCGAATTTTTGACCCTTCGGATAATGGTTCGATTCAGATAATGCGTTTTTCCGAATTTTCGGATATCGCATTATCCGAATCTCGGATATCTGGTCGGATATCCCAAAAGGAGTGATTCGGATACTAAGTATACTGGGCACGCGTCCCGGTTAACCTTAGGGGGGTGCAATTGGACGTTGCAGAGAGGGCAAAGTGGGGTGCCTAAACCGGACACCAAAAAAAAAAACGAAGTGCATGTTCTGTCGAATTTCAGGAGCAAATTAATACACGATACTCTTCTGGTTTGTCATATTTTCGTCTCCGCTCTTTAAGACAAACACTTACAGAATTAAAATTATTGATAGATATGCAGGTTGTGTTCGGAATAATTCATAGTTGCTGTCGAATCTTCTCATCAACAACTCTATGAAATAAAGATCATATATAATGTGTTTGATTGTTTTGATTAAGGAATAAACACTACTCTGTTATCTAGTAGCAAGTAAGGATTGATGTGGTGTATTGTTTCTTTGGTGTAACGTTCATTGATTACACTTGTGGTTACCGATTAGAAGCGAGGATACAAAGACAGCGCTCAGACGCGCTATCTTTCACGCTCAGAAAAGGATTAGCGAACTGCTGTATTATGGCAGACTAAAAATACAGATATCACGGTCAATATAAAAACTAGCCAACGGAATTTCTTCTATGAGAATGACTTATGAAGAGAGCCGACTGTAAAAAATTGAAGACTGCAAGTTCCAGTGAAAGAAGCAAATAATCGTATCTTCCTACTTGAGAAGTACCCTAAACATAAAAACCCGAATTTCATCCAGCTTGAATGCGGCAATCCCTTAGAGACTGGGCTCGCCGTGCGATATGGTGTTTGTTCGCAGCTACACAGCGCACACTGGAGTGGACGAGCGCACAATATTAATTAAAAATGTGTTTTATTACAGAACGAGGAGGAGACAAGAATCGAAAGTGGAGTAACTGGAAGAAGGCAGAAATAGGGTGCTTTCAATGTAACCATTTCAGAAATTTAATGTAAATAAACTAAATTGGAAAAGGGTGAATTTTTCGGACTTGACAAGGTTCATTCAAATGAACTCTGTTGATTAAAAACAGCATTAACCATGAGAACTAAGAGCATTGGGAGAAAGAGGAGAATCTGGCAAACATTTTAATGACAGAAGCTTTGATATTCAATGTGATTTAAGGACCTTAAAACTCGTACCGGTTTTGTCCCGGTTTTCGGGGTAAAAGCGGGACGAGATTTAAGGTCCTTAAATCACATTAAAAAACTATCTTATTGAGGCTAAATTGTCTGTCAGATTCTCCTCTTTCCCACAATATCCTTTGCTCGCATGTTTAAAGGCAGTGGTCGCGATCAAATATGCTTGTCGTCTTTTTCTCTCCAAATCCTTTCCTGGGCCTCGAGTAGTAGGACCTATAAGAAAAAATCGCGAAAAAACCACTGTTTTGATCCGAATTTGAAACCTGAACTTTCTTGTCTTTTGATGGTGGACGAGCCCTCTCCACATCATCGGCATCGATGACCTCTTATATCAAGAACATCAGCTAGCTTGAAATTGAATGTCAATCAATGAACCTTCGAATTTATGTACACATCTAGTCAAAAACATTGACTGAAGTGATGCTTTCATTATTCAACTGTTTTTATTCGTTAAATTTGCATTTATTTCGTCCTCTGAATGTCGATGATTTTTGACTGCTCGGCATGAGACTGCGATCTGTTTCGTCATCGCTGTGCACGTGTGCACGAACTAGCTTCTTTGGGCCCTAGAAACTCTATTTGTAGACCGTTTTTCACCGCGCTACCTTCATAGTTTTTCAGCTGTTTTTGATCTAAGCTGATTTTTGTAGTTTTTCGATAACGTTTTTCATTGTGACCACTGCCTTTAATGCTACTTTTGATCAACTAGGATCGTTTGAATTAAACTTGTCACGGCTAAATATTTACCCCTGCTCCAACTTTGTTTGTTTACATAAAATTTCTAGAATGAGTACATCCAGAATAGACAATTTTCATCATCTTCCATTTCCTTCGGTTTCAATAGTTTTCTCTTCCCCGTTCTGTAATAAAATACATTTTTTTATTAATATTGTGTGCGCTGTGTAGCTGCCTACACACACCATATCGCACGGCGAGCCGAGTCTCTAAGGGATTGCGGCATTCTACGTGGATAAAAAACGGGTTTTCCACTCCCTACGCATCTCATCAATCCCTACATGGTTCCACAACACAAAATGACCCTGAAAATTTCTTCATCAGAACGATCAAACACGAATTAGCCCTTTATACATAGGTTCATGAAAACATTCGATAGAAAACATTAATTACTGCAATAAAAGTAGCTCTGTTGTTGTTTGTAATTGCTGAATCGTAATGAATAAGAAATTGTTTTATCTTTTGTCACAACCTACCTTCTTACTAAAAATTTTCTTCCTAAGATTGTTTGGAAGTTTAAAAATTACACTACCTTTTTTGTTGACATTTTCGGAGTTTTCTTTATTCAGTGCTTTTTTTATAATCTGGTTAATCAAAATAAGGAAGTCAAGATCATGGCTGTGGTGCTCCACTTCCTGGAAAACAGCCGATTTCGTTTTCCCATAGGGCGCTGCCTGAAAATTACCGAGCTATGGGGGGTGCATATTCAAAATCGCCATGCCGGGACGTGTGGCTATCCCTGGTGCCGACGCATGTCTTTGCCACTGTTGCTGTCGCTGTGCATTAGATTATTGATTATACTACGGCGTATGTAAAGCTCATGTGTATAAGAATATACATAAAGTACGGACAATTAAATAATTGCCATTTTATAAATATATTAGACCCAATCTTCAAAATACTAGTAGCAAGTAAATCAAGAAAATGAGATGGTATGAAGGAGAAGTTGACAAAGTTCGTTTCGCCCCTGGCCTCAGACGAACTTCATCAAACAGCTCTGCCGGGGCACCTCAGTGAGGAACAGAACTGTCGATGAGAAAGAAGGATGAAAGCAAAAGTGTGATCCGAGCAGAGTGAAGTAGTGTCAAAACGTTAGAAAGAGGTATTAGGACAAGAAGTTATCCTATACTCTCAATAGAAGAATGAAGTCCAATTAAAAGTCCATTAGATCATAACTCCCTATTCTGGATAGTCTCGAACACACGATACCGTATATTCGACCCATCCAGAGCAAGGACTTAGTACGTTATGCTTTTTACCAATTGTGTTATACTTTTCTTATCATCTCTCAGTTAAACTTATATGCCATCATTTTTTGTTTATAGATGCATTTTATCACATTTACTTCCACGAATTCTGGTGTATATAGATTTCCAATTAAAATTGTCTTCATTTCTTTGAGTTTTTCCGTTTAGGAATCTAAATTTGAACCCAATCTCAAGGTCTCCGTATGAATTGTAGATGCTTTGACTTTTATAGAGATGTCAGAATGAGTATGAGGGAATCTTTTAACTCTAAAATTAAAATCACCTGTCTTATTATACATTTTTGTGTGTATTCTGTTATTAATTATTTCTATACTAATGTCTAAATAATTACATTTACAGGAATTATGATGCGCCTTTTTGAGTTCCAAAACATTCTTGTATATTAGAGAAATTTGACTATCCACAAATGTTTCATCTTTATTATGGATTATGAGCAAGTCATCCATATATCTAATCAATTTTCGCGCTAATAGAGTACCTATACTCCAACATGGAAACTGTTATATCGGCTAACAATGGGCTGAAGTTACCTCGCTGAGGAACTTCTTTCATCTGTTGAAGCACAAGTTCTCCGAAACGACAGTAACTGTTGCGTAAAAGATAGTCAGTGTGATATATCAAGTCTGTAATGGTATAATACCTGTAACCGCCTTTATCTAGCTCGAAATCTCGATAAAATACTCTGTACCCGTTGGTAACTATCCATTTTTTATTAGCATTTTTGAAGCATATTTTCAAAAATTCTTTAATGTTATACAGAATAAAGCTGTGTGGAAGGTTAGTAAACATATCCGTGAAATCCGCAGAATAAACTTGAACCCCATTGGTACTCAATCTACATAATTCAGCTGCTATGTTAATATTGGAGATAGACCAATAGATCTTGAGTCCACCCTTCCTTTGGTATCCCACATTGGTATAATTGATGAAATGTGTCTTGAGAAACGAGAAAATTCTTTGCATTTCTACTGCTAAAGGCTGTTATCTCTGCTGCTGTTTCTTGCTCCCTTAAAGGCAGTGTTCACGATAAAAGTCGTTTTTCTGTTTTTTTTTTGCCTATCTTGAAAACGGTCCCATACTGATTCCAATGATGTTCCTGGAATAGTACAAGACCCACTGGAAACGGAGTTATGGCCCCTCGAAATTTAACAAGAGAAAATTGTGGACGAATTGTCCGAGGCTTGTAACCCCCGTTCTTTGCAGCCGATGTGTGCGAGCTGACCTGAGTAAAGAGGGACGTTGAGAATGAAGGGAAGAAAGGGGCTTTTGATCGGAAACCATCGCTCATTTAACCACAAATTCAGGGGAACTGTTATAGGACGTGGGCGGAGTGGCCCAATGGGTCGACTGGCCCACGAGATTTTCACCCACTTACCGGCCGTTTTTCGTCGCTCTTCCGTTCTCAATCTTCTTATAGGGACCCAAAGCTTACGGTTTAGCCAAAAAAAAGGGGGAATTTTTTCTTCGTGAACACTGCCTTTAATAAATCTGAATTTTATGGGATCCTTATGTAACTTCGGTAAAGCGTAGATTATGGGTAAGTCACAATCTATATCAAATTTAAGTCCGGCCTTGATATTGAAAAACTTATGCTTTAAAATGGTTGATTGTCTGTTGGCATTTTTAATCAGCTTATATGTGTCATTCTGGTCTTGGTCTCTTTCAAAATTGTCATTTATTATATTAATTCCCAGTTCTTTCATAAGAGTTATGATATAATATTTTATACAAATAATCCCGTAATTATTGCTAGCTTTGTCTAAAGGGCAGAAAATGAAGTGTTTATGGTATTCTTTTATACTCTTATAAGGTATCGGGATCTTAGACTGCCCACCGAAGGAAGTCCCTAGTAGTATTGGTTTCAGTCTTTTTCTGAACTGTTTTTTGAATTGCAAATGCAAGTTATTTATTTTCGCTACACCTAACTTATACTTATTTTTCATATACATAGTTGATGAATTTCGTTGTAGCGTCGAAATAAGTTTGTTTTATTTCACTCCTGTTATTCATCTTTTCTATTCTATATTTAGTTCCTTTATTCAAAATTTCTTTGAGAATTGAATTTTTTATTATGCAATATTCCCTGTTATGATGTGTTGATGATGGGGATCAATATAATCGTTAAATTCATCCCGACCATATTCACAAATGCATCCATCTGATATTATTTCTTGGATGCTACGTTTACTCAAAGCCTTTAGCACTTTGTTATAGTTGGAAACAATGCTAGATACAGGATTCTCATAAATATGAACCACTCTTACTCTTTTATCACTGTGTTGGGAACAAGGTCAGGCAAATCTATGCTATTAAAAATTCTATTGAAATTTATCCTATCACAAACTTTATTAAAATTAATTCATTTTCAAGTAGTAGTAATCTTCTTGTTCATTTCTTTGTTACATTCCAAGTGATAGTGGAATTGAGTAAGAAGGCGCAGAATCAGAAATTTAGTTTTCTTGGTGATACTAGATAGGAAGGAATCCGGCTTTGATAGTTCTATGAGCTTTCTTATGTTCCTTTTATTCATGTGTTTTATCAAACTATATATTTTCGTAGCATTCAGCACATCTTTTCCTTCTCTCTCTATGTAATCGATAAAATTTTGAACCTCTAAAGAATTAAATCTTTTTATCCTTTTTCTTCTACCTCTGTTATTCCGTTCCTAGGTAATTTTGAGTGCAAAGAATGGATGTTTGACTTTATGCATAAGTGGATTACTGATATCTGAAATATTTCCATATCCTTTAATATTATCGTTCAGTCCAAAAGGAAATGTATGGTGTCATGAGAAGTTTAATCCAAAACTCTTCCTTCTCCAGTAGAATGTTTCTATCCGTATTTTCTGGACAAGAATCCAAAATGTGTTCAATTATGTTGGATTTACATTTATGATAATGTGTGCATAATGGAGTAAATATTTTATGGTTGTTAATATTGCGTAGATGTTCCATTACTCTCTCTCTTTTAAGCTCCTAGTTGTCATACCAACATATTGTAAATTACAACTAGAGCATTGTAAGCAATATATAACACCTCTAGACCTACAATTAGCGTCACTAGTCTTGAATGTATTAATACATAAATTGGTAACGGTGGAATCAATATAGTTATCAAACTTTATAAGTCTACAAACCGTGCATTTAGCCGAACATTTTTCACCTCATTGATCATTACCAAAATCTTTTATGGCGTACTTGTTAGCCCTAATCTTATATTTGGTAAAAGAAGACAGGGAGAAGTAGTTTTTTGCTTGTATTGGAACCTGTGTTTTTGACCTAAATCTAAGTAAGTGGGCGGCCGAACCCCTCACAGAGAGGAATCTCCCTTACAGGTTTGCCAGGGCTGCTGGCGGGGTTGTCAATCCCCAAAGGTTTTGAATTAGTACTGGTTGGCGCGACCGAATAAACGAATAATCGAATATTCGAATAATTCGATTATTCGAATACTCGGAAAAGTCAATTTTTCGAATAATTCGTTTATTTGAATATTCGAGCGGCCCAATATTCGTCTCCGGCACATGTCCATGTTTGCGGTCCAGAGGTGGAATGTCTCCAATCCAACTGGTAAAAAGTTCGCATTCAATCAGAATACTCCAATATTCAACATGAGATAGTCAGAAGCCTAATGGTGGAGTATCTCGCTCAGCACCGACTTAGTGGGCTGACATACCTAGTAGATACTGTTTCCCATCTGATGGAGTAGGACCGGAACAGATTCGATCGATGTTCCAGAAACGGCTACCGTACGCTGCTAGAGTATTATGTAATACTTAATTTCCATGAATTTATGTAGGTCAGTCGCTGCAGCTTTGACCCAGTTCTTATTCAACATTCACCTTATATTTTTGCGGTCCAGAGATGAAATGCCTCCGAACAAACTGGGTGCTATCTTAGAGGTGGGGGCCCACTATGTCTGAATGCACTTGGCCCCGCCCAGTTTACCGTGCCGCACTAAATTTGAGCACTTACCCGGGTTTCCCTTCCTCGCACAAATCAGGAGTGATTGCGGCACGGAAAAATGGGCGTGGCCATGTGCGATTCAACAGTGCCCCCCCATGCTCGGATAGCACCCTAAACTGATGGGAAATTCGGATATTGTTGGTAGATAGTGTTTAGAAAGTTCAGAGAATTTGATCGTATCAATTAACAACTACTCATAGACAGTGGTAAACGTTAGTTTGAATACTCTTATGATATAATGTGGAATGTATTTTTCGTGAAAGTACATTGGCATAGCTTTGATCTATATAATACTATACAAAAAAAAGTCAAGAAAGTTGGTAGTGCCGCGAACGGGGTTCGAATTCGGAGAAGTCTATTTTTCGAATAATTCGTTTATTCGAATATTCGGAGATGTAAATTTTTCGAATAATTCGTTTATTCGAATATTCGAAAGAGTCAATTTCTTGAATTATTCGTTTATTCGAATATTCGAAAATTTTTATTCGTTTGATATACTCTACTGTGCATCGCACTGCGACAGCGACAGGTTTAAAGGGCTGGAGCTCCGTGATAGGCGGTCACTGTCGCTGTGCAGAGCGACGCGACCATGTGTCACAAAACTATGCCACACCCGTACGGTGAGATAGGACCGATACCATCCAGTATCGGTCCCATCTCACGATATCTTTCTCTAAGTTTCGGTCTCAATAGATGTCTAACGCCAACCTTCAGAATTTTTTGTATGGCTTGCATTGCGATCCCAAACTGACCTCCAAGAACGTCTTCTGATAGACCCATTTTAAAACCTCAGATGATAGATGATAAAATGATGATAATCCGCAAATGATAATCGATAGGTCTGAGCACTATCACTGTCGCTGGTCGCGGGAAGTATGATACCGGCTAAAAACCAGCAGGAAAATATCAAAAACGACCACGGAAGTGAACGAATCACGAAGAGGCAAACACTCGCAGATTTCGAATATTGAGAGATGATCTTTCCTATCGATGTGCATTTGCATGATAATCCCGTAGTACACTTCATTATATCGGCATTATGACAGAAAATATAAAATCAAAATATGAAGGTGGTAGCTCCAAGGGGAGCTAAGATATCTGAAAAAAAGCAGATAACAATATGTAGATTTATGACCGCTTGTGTATGTAGAACCAGTCGTGCAGAGCAATGGTCTCAACTGGCTTGTCGAGCACCAATCAAGGGATATTTTTATTACCATGTAAGATTTTCAGACGAAATATACTTTTAGAGTCTTCAATAACCAGTTGGCCGTTGACGTACTAACCGACGGGTGGGGCTACTCTGAGAGAATCCCCCGCGATCGTTCACGGATAGAATCCCTTTGGTTTCTGGTAGGGGCCGAGAGGATACTAGCATGGGGCTATTACGGAACGAGCGCGAGATTCCGCCAGTCTCAAACCGAGAGCGTACCGAGTTCGTTCATCGATGCTCCCACGATGCTATATAGCGGAATCGAGCCTGGGCCTATCACGGAACGATCGCGAGATTCTATCAGCTTCAACCTGAGGGCAAATCGTGTCTATAAATTGATGTACTCGGGTTGCTACATCGCGGAACCGCGATGAACCGAGCCCGGAACTATCGCGGGACGGTCGCGAGATCCTGCCAGCCTCCACCCCTGATCGTAATGCATCTATGCCCTCTCGATGTTTCACCCGAGCGAGTGTTGCCTATAAGATCAACACGAAGCTATAAGGTATTGCCCTCGCCGCATTTCGCGCTGCTCTACAAATCTGCACAACACGAGAACGCGGGACAGGGGGAAGACGATCACGGTATCATAGCGGATCGCGAGTGCACCACGGTACTAGCGCGGTAAACCTCTCAACGATCGCGGTACCACCACGGTACGAGAACGAGAATGCCAACGGATGAGTCAATTGGGTAACTATCGCGGAACGAACGTGGATCGCGGGACTAGGGGAGACGAACACGGTACTATCGCGGATCATGGGAGCATCACGGTACTAGCGCGAAAGGTTCTTTCAGAGTATGTGCGGCGCTCTCCTATTCTGAACATACGTAAAGGCAACTCAATCGTTAAGTAAGCTCTACTCACTTCGGCCCAGCCATTCTGGCCTTGTTCAGATTTCGACACTTTTAGGGACTGCCTGAGGCATTTAGCCGATTCTCAGTTTGGGATATTGGAACACTGTCCTCCGCCTAGCACGTAAAGGCTGTAAAACGGCGAAATTCACTTGGTTCCTACGCGTGCTGGTGTGGAGCAGAGGTTAGAGACAGTGAGAGAGCGTAGGGCAGACGGAGGCCGAGGCGTCGCGCGCGCCTCGTGTGATGGGAATTTCGACGTTTCATAGAGGGTACCATAGCCGCACTAATTTACTCAAAAAGCCGCAAAAGTCGCGACTTTTGCGACTTTTCGTCATAACACAGCTCAAAGCAACCCGTTCGGGAAGCTAGAGGCATATTTGGAATCAGCATCGAGAGCCCTTCATTTTGAACACCCATATTTCTTGACCTGCAAACAAGGCATATAGGGCTAACAGAAAAATCGAGTAAAAGAATGCACCACCGACGTCCCGTTCTCAGCTCAAACGGGAACAATCGAACCGAGGCTTGGCCCACATCTTTACTTTCTGATCCTCTTTCAAATAAGCGCCGCGGCAGCCCGATCCGGAAAAGTCTATTTTTCATCCCGTTCACATGTGCCAAGTGCATTCTCGCTTCAAACGGGACCAGGTTTGTGCTCAAAATGAAGAGCGCTCGATGCTGATTCCAAATATGCCCCTAGCTCCCCGAACGTGTCACTTTGAGCCGTGTTATGACGAAAAGTCGCAGAAGTCGCGATTTCGCGACTTTTGCGATTTTTTTGAGTAAATTAGTGCGGGTATTGTATTTAAATCGCATCTCCAACCTCCATCCTATATAGGCAACCCTCCCTTCTAAGCGCAATGAAAAGCCTCTGCTTGCAACACCCAAGGGGAAACAACATATATAAACCAGGAGGAAACATGAAAAAAGAACGAAAGCTAGAACTCACATTAAATACGATATGTTCGGCCGATCAATGCCGAAATTTGGCAACTCAGATACAGACAGCACACTCCCCTAGTTACCACTAGCCGACGTCCCGTAACCCCCTCCGCGGAAGGCCAATAAATCGGTCGCGGGCAGTCAGCAGCACCGTTTTGTTGACTGCCCGTACACGCTGAACCACGGTTTTGCGGCCCTTCTGCCACCGCCTTACGGCTAATAATGTATTAGTTAATTAATTAATTTATTTATGATGACTGGCGGAAGACAATCCAAAAGCAATTTGCGTCTCATTTAGGAATTACCCTTTAGGTAAAGGTCTGTTGAAACAAAATTTCAAAAATCCGCTTCTGGGCGCTTTACCTCGAACTGCTCTTGACAAGTAAGGAGTGAGCTTACTCAGGGATAATAGCAGAAGCCGATGCCATCAACGGACAGTGGCTCACCTGCCCAAAACCAGCGTCGCACACAGCGAAGGTTTTGAAAACAGTCTGAAAACAGCGTTCTTTGCTCAGCAATCGTTCACTGGCTCCACTCTAGTGGGCGGTGCAATGATTTCATCAAAGTGGGAATCGATGAGTGTTTATTCGATGACCCCCAGGAATAGCCGACTGCCCGCCGACACTTCGCGGGAAGACGGGAACACCTCTCTCTCCGCGGGAAAAGGGGAAGTGGGGCGCTGTGCCACGCCCACGAAATTGGAGCCGCGCGAAGTCGACTAGCCTGACTTGGCCGGCGGGAAGTGAGCTGTTTCTATCTGAGAATGCGCAAGGAGTGACAGTATACTTTCTGTGTTGACCGCAACCACACCACCACCTTTTTTCGTTGCAGACTTCATGTTCACCTACCTTTATGTTTAGAAACACTAAAAAAGATCGGATGCAGAGGATGTCAAACTCTCAAAAGCGCTTTTTGTTTGAAAAAAGTGAAAAGGTAAGAGTTTGTATTGCTTACCAGATTCGATTATGACACACCTTTTACAGGAAGAAAAGAGACTGTTCATTCTTCTGTTCGCCATAATTATTATATTCTTTTTGTGTACAATTCCTGCAGCGCCTCTTACGATCCTCGTAGCAGATAACAAATCCAACAATTTTCCCTTTCAGGTAGGTTGCCACGCGTTCTATTCGTTTTCCTCGTATTCGTCATATTCCGTGTCATCCTCATTTCCTTTTTCGTATTCTTCTTCCACTTCTTTTTCATCAGTTATTATTTGATTCCTCGTGAGGTGCCCTAGACAAAAATAAAATCAACTAAACGAATTTTCCTGATGCACCTCTTGCCCTGCCTTTCCACATGACTCATCTGAATGTATGTATCACCCTTCATTCTGACCAGAAGGTAATACTTCAGACTAAGGAGGAAAACGGTTGGCGCCAGGGGTAAGCGTAAATGAAATTTCAATTTCCAAAAATCGTAAAACCACCGTAATTCGTAAATCGTAAACAGCAAATAATAACAAACCACTAAAAATCATCGTTACTAAGGTGAAACATCTTCTAAGAATTCGAATGCATTCTTTCAGAAAGTTTTAGAGAGTGGTTTCAGGTGTTTGATGCTTTCCGAGCTGCACACTTGACTGGGAGTATATGCAGAAGGGAAGAAAAACAGTTTTGCAGATTTCAGGGTCTAGCGCAGACTCAATATATCCCCTGTTTTAAAGCCAAATTTACTCTGTTAGCTCGCGTGCTTGTGCGAAGCGAGGAGAGAGACAGCGAGAAAGTGTGGGGGAGAAGAAGACGCACGCGAAAAGCGGAATTTTTTTCGAAACAGAGGATACACTTCATGAAGTGCTTTGTTCACAAGACGCATCATAATTGTAGGAATAGGAAGGGCCTTTTTCCCAGACGATCTCAGCTGTCCACGTGCTGGTTGATGGCTCAGAAAATCGCCGCATTCAATGCGTGTCGAATATGCATTCATCTCGAGTGACCACACCCATTGAAAGGTTCTATCGCGGGGGCAAGTGCTCCAAAAAGCAGCACGTGCTGCAAAATTTCACCACGGGAGCACTTTCTGCGAAATTTAATTGCGGGAGCACTTGCTGCAAGGTAGTCCAGCGCTATCGTAGCAGCACACCGACACGCGAAGCGGCCGGCACATAGACATGCGACTCTGCCAGCTCGCCGAGCACCATCTGGGGCAGCCAGCGGTTGGACGAGGTCAACAGCACCCGGGCTAGCCAAGTACAGCAAACTTGGGTAATTGAACCGGCGACGCTGCCACCATTTGAGTCCGGTCTCAAGAGTGCGTCGTATGCTTTCCTTTTTTAGAAAATCGTTTCGCCTTCGAGTTGATTGCCGATCATGCACGCATTGAATGTTTTGTTTGTTGGCGCACGTGCTGCATTTTTAGGCACAATAGAAGCATGTGCTCCGGTGGCAGCACGTTCCCTGACTGTGCTCAAAATCGCATTGTCTTCGAGTTGAATGCATATTCGACGCGCATTGAATGCGTCGATTGCCTGAGGGAATGCCATTCCGAAAACCGTTTCATGATGGCAACCAACGCAAGGCAGGTTTGATACGGAGGACCTGTCGTTCACCCCGACAAACAATTTCCGCTACCCCTGAAGCTGCCTGCTGTTCACAGTTTCTCGTACTACATATTAAGTTGCTTTCAGTATTTCACAGCTGATCGCATTTAATGAATCCGTCCTACCCGAATATTAGTTTTCCCTCATCACTCATTCGATAACTCAATTGCGGGGATAAAGAAAATTACAAGTCCGTTTAAGTTCTCCATGTAATTGCTGGGGGACAGGAATACAATCGCGTAAAAACGCCGTTGTAAGCGCCAAAAACGAGCCAAAATGATCCGATTCAGGCGATTCTGAATAGTCGAATTTGAGAACTCCGCCGACTTGCTAGCGAAACCCCAACATCGATTATATGTGATTTACAGCACAACATCGGTCGCCCAGCACTGGCTATTTTGCTTAGATCCACTTAATCACTTGTAGCATCATCACTTTATGGCCACGATGCTGCAAGTTTTTGAAAGCAGCGCACGCACAAAAAAAACGCTTTCTATTTCTTAAGCCTTTGTGTAGCTTTATCCCCATAGTTACTTTGGCCCACAAAACACCCTTTTTTTCGTGGGAGAGAAACTTTTTTAAGGCGAAATGAGCGCTCGATTTCGACTCAGAACATTTTCGTTTACTTGTTTTTGACTTTGAAAACAACTTTCTGCTTGTCGCCGTAACGAACCACGGTATATGTATTTGCTCCTGTGTGGATAACAACTTAAGGCTCACCAACTTGCCAACAACTACTGCTCTTACTCTAAGAACAACTCTAAGGCAATTCAGCAGCCTTATGTGGTTATCTAGTTGTTGATACTGTTTAGCGGACAAGTATAGCCCATAAACTCGCCAACAACACTTTGCGATCCACCCAAACACTACTCTATCGCTGCAATGATTCCTAGCAGTGAGAGCTGCTAGGATTCAGTGTAGGGATGATGTGGTACTTCCTAGGTGCCTCTAACCTTATATCATGTGTCGAACACTGAGATACGGTTTGCAACTCCTAGAAAACACCGTTCTGTTGGTACAGTGTTTCCTAGAAATCCTCACCGTAAAGAATGGATTTCAAAAAATGCACGAATGTGTTTATCCAAACAACCCATGCACAGGAAATAAAGACGGCAGCTACATATAAGGTGCGTCCGAATGAGAATGGCGGCTCATGCGGCCGGCGTGCTTGGCAGGCGGCCGTCGCGTTCGCCGCTCTCGGACGAGCATGCGAAAAGTCCCCTCCGCCATCGACTACGAACGGGGCCGGCACCGGTTGGCAGCAAGCACTGCGCCGATCAATCAGTGGGAGAGGGGACGGCCGCCGTTGAAATCCAACACTCGTCCGAGGGCGACACATGCGACGGCCGCCTGCCAAGCACGCCGCCCACGTGGGCCGCCATTCTCATTCGGGCACACTTTAAATCTAGAGAGGGTCACGTGAATGAATAGTGTACAACCTACGAGAGTATCATTCAAGGATTGCGAAAAAACGAAAAAATGAATGCGAAATCGGAGAACGTACATAGTACGAGAGGAGGGATTATACCAACATGACAAAAAGTGCACTAAAGCTTCAGAGGAGACTAAAGCTTCATGGACCGGTACACAGATCCGCAAATCTCGCTGCCTTTAACGTTTTGTGACTTGTTCAGATGTTTGTAAAATACAGCGGTCAAGAATTTCAAAAAGTGCGTGATTAATCAGATCAACTCTAGGCAATAAGAGAGTGCCTACATTCATTTAGTCTTCTTTCCTGCAGAATAGAGCCATTTTTGAGCCAAATTTCCGTTCCCAGTCAGTACAAAAGACAAGAAGCTGCATAAATTTCATCAATTTCCGAATTCAAAGAGCCTTCAAAGTTGAGATTCTAAATGTTTGAATTTTTTTTTGGGGGGGGGGGACTTTCAGTTTTAGAGACCACCAGGGGCGGCATGCATGAACGCAGCGGACGGTGTCAGGGAGCCGCTCCGCGTGCCATGCGCGCAGCGTCGAGCAACGGGGCGGCCCCGAAAATCAGGCACATCAATACACGCCACGAAATTCGGGGCCGCCCCGTTGCTCGACGCTGCGCGCATGGCACGCGGAGCGGCTCCCTGACACCGTTCGCTGCGTTCATGCATGCCGCCCCAGGCCTCGAGTTTTTGTCGAAGTGGGCCAGAAACCGCTATTGGGTAGTACGAAAAGGAGTGAACGTAATTTCCGGCTTTTTTTAGACAGAAATTTATGACCTGAATATTTCAAAGGAGAGAGTCGAAAGCTTATCCAAAGGACGTTTCGAACTTTTAGGGACCGAATTCAATGCTTTTCGAAAGGTTTGTAATTTTAAAAAAATTTACAGCCTCGTATATATTTTGTATTGCTTGGGGAAAAATCTGAAACTCACCAGGATCACTATCCCGCAGGAATAAAAGAGTGACCCACCGTATTCTCTCCAGTAGAAATACACCAGTAAGAGATGGTTGAAAAATAGAAGTGCACCCTCTTTTTAAGGCACACCCCTTATAGTATTAAAATTCAGAATACACCAATAGGAGATGGCTCAAAAATAAAGGTGCACACTCTTTTTGAGCTACACCCTACTAGCAATAAAATTCAGAATAATGTGAAAAATAGAAATTCAGATTCTAAAACAGTGCTACGGCTTAGAAAAGGCGCTAATATTAAAGAGTGTGCATGCGACGACTCAATCAAACGTAAATGGCTGACTTTTCATCCTAAAAGATCGCGAATTTCAGTTTTGCGATAAAAATGATCCACTATGAGATTTCCAAAAAACGAAGCTGAAAAATAAAAGTACACCCTCTATCTGAAGCGCACCTCTATTAGAAGCACAACAGAAAAAGAGGCCCCAAACTTAGAAGTTTATGTACTTTTAAAAGGGAAAATACTGAAACTAAGTACCCTTCTAGCAAAACTTGTCGTTGGTTGGGAACAGGGCTTTGCGGAAATCTTTTTCGAGATTTCCGGAAACGGAAGAAAAATGACCAAAAAACGCCGGAACCGGAAATTCGCAAACGGAAGAGACCGAAAAAATTGGGTATTGTCTCATTCTCATGCTTTGTCGCTGCTCACTGCTTGCAGCTCTCCGTTTATCGATTTTTGACAGATTACGGTAGATTACGGTGGGTATAGTGTATACTTGGGCCTAATCGAATGATCGAATCGTCATCCGATTGAAAAAAGTCGACTTCGATTAAATCGACTAAGTCGACTATTCGAAAAGTGGAAAATCCGGCTAAATCGAAAAGTCGATCATTCGAAAAAGGGCGATTTTCGGATAAGTCGAGAAGTCGATCATTCGAAAAAGGGCGATTTTCGGATAAGTCGAGAAGTCGATCATTCGAAAAAAGTAATATCCGACTTATTCGAAATTTTTGCCGCTTTCAAGAGTACCTGGTATACTTGTTGTCCGAAGATAATTCTTCGGATAATGGATTGATTCAGATATTGCCGATTTTAAAATTTTCGGATATTGGTTCAATTCAGATATTGCGTTTTTTTTTCGAATTTTCGGATGATGGATCGATTCAGATAATGCCATTTTTTCAATGATTTGGATACGGATATCCGGTCGGATACATTCGGATAACTTCGGCTACTTTCGGAACCAAGTTCAATTGAAGCAAAACGAAAAAAAAACATGAACCAGGTACTCAAAGCAAGCCTCTGAAAACATCCATAATTGAAGAAACAGAAGTACTTCATTGCATTCGCAGCATGTTCACATACGAACACCAACCTTCAGAAATGCATATTAATAAAAATATGAAAACAAATCTTCAGTTATTCTATCGTCGTTGGGAGGCACAGTATCATCCATACACAGGTTTTTCAGAACAACTAGCTAGTAAAAAATATGCGAAGCAGCTATACAAAAAACTTCTACACTTAATGACTAGCCAGCCACTTGGTCATCTCACTTGACTACGCCCATTTTTCCGCGCCGCAACGACTCTTCTGATTTCGGAAGAAGGAGGAAAACCCTGGGTTGATGTATGGTACTAAACAGAAGGCGGTACGGACAGATGGGCGTGGCCGAGTGCAATTTTATCCCAATTTTATCCCAAAAATTATCCGATTTTATCCGAAAATTATCCGATTTTATCCTAATTTTATCCGAATTTTTTAACCTTCGGATAATGGTTCGATTCAGATAATGCCGATTTTAAATTTCCCGGATATTGGTTCGATTCGGATACCTGGTCGGATATTCGAAAAGGAGTGATTTGGATGCTAAGTATACATAGTACCTGGTTACTGAGAAAGATGTTGGAAATGCCAGCTACTCCATCTGGACACATTTTTCTAATTTGCGCGTAATCAATGCAGAATTTTTGTAGCCGCAGACAAACATAATTGATGCCTTCTTTCTACTATCTGATTAGTTTTTTTTTATTACTACATGTTCAATGAATTCAATACTGAATTGAGAGCTCATAAGATTTTAAATAAAGGTGTCTAAATGGAAATGAAAATGGGGAAACTGCGGGCGAATTATGCTGATCATCGAGGAGGAAAATTGCCATATTAGAGGGATCGTGCGCGTAGAAAACCATAGGTTTTTTTATATTCTGTATAGCTTGGCCTCTTTAATGAAAGAAAATGTCGGACGAGACCCTAAAAGTATTCATTCGTAAAGAAAAACCAGTTTGAATACACTGTAAAAATGATTTGAAATTCGCGCCAAAATCGTTTTTGAAGTTTTCCTGCATGTGGAGTTTGGGACATAGTTGTTTTAGTGTTGTTTGACAGCTCTATCAACATTCCATGAGAAAGTGGTAGATGATGGACCAGAAGTGCTAGGTGATCGCCCCATAGCAACTTTCAGCTTGCCGTAGCTTTTAAAGGCAGTGTTCTTGATAAAAATCGTTTTCGAGTTTCCACCAGAAAACGAAGGTTTAGAGTCTGACTGTTTAATCAGTGAAGAAAGAATCATCAGAAACATCTAAAATCAACTCTTCTTCTTGAAAGCCACATTTCAACGGTGGATGAGTTGCGCGGGCATGGGCTTAATCGGACAGCGTGCGAAAATGCCCCCCCAATGCCAAAACTCAGCCGCGCTCGCGCCCCAATGCTAATGTAGAAGCGGACCAAACTGATCCTCGGAAATCTAGACCGCGGGCGGAAGGGCTAGCGCGAGCGGACTTCGGAGCCGTATGGAGCTCTTTCGGGCTCGTTTTCGTTCGTTCTTTCGACCCCAGTGCTTCAAAGAGACCCTGGACTTTCGATTTTCGGCCGAAAACCCAGGACGAAATTTATCGTGGACACTGTCTTTAAAGGCAGTGTTCACAAAAAATCTCATATTCGAGTTCGACTCAAAAATGGGGTTGTTCGGTCGTGTGCTATCCAATAGTGAATTAACAGCGGAGAAAAGCGCTGAGAATAAGCTAAAATAGCTGTTTGTAACGTTCTGGGCGTGGACGAGCTTACGGGCCGTGCTAGTTTCCGCAAGTGCGCGCTAATGGCGAAATGTGCGCGAATCGATCGAACTGAACTTGGCGGAGTTCCTTGGCAATTTGCCATCGAAAACGTCCTCGGCGCCACAAGCTCGTCAGGACGGGGCCGGCGGGCTAAGAGGAGGTGTACTTGGCTAACGAAATCTTTTCGCCGTCGTTTTTATCGATTTCTGGCCCGTTTTCGCTGCTTTTTCCCCTATCCCCTCTAGCATCTGCCAGCGTAGTATTTCATACTAAAAACTTGAAAGCGAGATTCATCGTAAACACTGCTTTTAGAGGCTGAAATAGGCCTCGGCTGATATCTTAGCTAGGTATGGGGTGTCAGCTTGTGCGCTGCATTGAGAGTGTCACCACGCATCCGCGCGCGCACGAGGAAAAAGGGCCATTCTTATCAAAGCTCTGTTCATACAGTCAGCGCAGATCGCACTGATATGTTGCGTTCCCTGTTGTGCGGTAGCGCAAGCTCGGTGCCCGCATATTATAAAACGTGGCACCTAGTTTCCACTAACCGTCGATAGGAACCGTCAAGTATTAGCACGATTCGAGCAGACTGTGCACTCGTTGCCCCATACCTCGCTGAATTTAAGAGACCCACTTTGGTTTTCAAGTGTTGCTTCCTAGCCGTTGTTCCCCCGGACAGTAGCCGTTAGACCCTGAAGCCAGCTTCCAAAATTATCGATTCTTTCATTTTTATTTAAAGACTTCCCTAAGTCGCAAATAACTCCTAAAGAATCCTTTCAACTTTTTTGTGCTTAACCTATTCTTTTTTCGCATTCCGATTTCATAAATATGCGGGAAAATACGTAATGGAGCTGTTGCGGGAACGAAAAAGTCAATAAGGCTGTCACGTCTTCTTGTACCGTCTGAATGGCTGAATGGAAGGGTAGATAATTTTTTAAGTCGATTGAAAAAGTCGACTTTTTATTCGAAAAGTCGATCATTCGAAAAAGTGGGATTTTCGACTTATCCGAAGAATTCGATCATTTGAAAAGTGGAGATTCCGGCTAAATCAAAAAGTCGATCATTCGAAAAGTTGAAATTCCGGCTAAATCGGAAAGTCGATCATTCGAAAAGTTCGTAAAAATGAACTGGTGAAATAAACACCGTTACTGATAGGCTTTTGCTCAGGATTGAACGCTCCCTGAAACGGGGCAACGCTTCAATCAATACGGCGGGTTCTTGGAAATACTTTTTGGAACGCCGCATGGTGTGACTCAGAAGTGCGCCTCAGAACGCCGTAGAAAGTGTGCGGGACCCCAGTAGGAGTGCGCAAGACGCCATAGAACTTGTGCGGGACCCAAGTGGGAGTGCGCCGAGCACCGTATAAAATGTGCGGTACCCAAGTGGAAGTGCGCAGGACGCCGTAGAAAGTGTGCGGGACTTGAGTGGGATGCGCAGGATGCCGAAAAACGTGTGTGGTATCTAACTAGGAGTGCGCCGGACGCCGTAGAAAGTGTGCGGGACCCAAATACAAGCACGCCCATGCCGATCATTTTTTCCGCAGGGCTACCGTAACCATTCTTGAACAAAACATGATAACGAACGATAACACACGCTCATAACATGCGGGGTATAAAAGGACAGAGGAGCGGTATGCATTCATTCACTCACCGCTCTCTTCGAGAAGCCACTGGAGAGTGGCTAAGGAGGTCGAAATTGTGCAAACATAATTGTTGGCTATTACGATGTGCTCATATCCAAGCTGACATTCGGAAAGTTTTTAAAGGAGGGCTACGGTAGCCCTGCGGAAAAAATGATCGACATGAGCGTGCTTGTAGCCCAGATGGGTGTGCGCAGAACGCCGTAGAAAGTGTGTGGGACCCAAATGAGAGTGCGCCGGACGCCGTAGAAAGTGTGCCGGACTCAAATAGGTGATCGCGCAGAACGCCGTAGAAAGTGTGCAGGACATTAGTGGGAGTGTGCACGACGTCATAGAAAGTAAGCAAGATATCAGTGGGAGTGTGCAGGACATTAGTGGTAGTGTGCAGGTCCTCAGTGGGAGTGTGCAGGACGTCATAGAAAGTGTGCAGGACATCAGTAGGAGTGTGCAGGATATTAGTGGAAGTGTGCAGGACGTCACAGATAGGCCTGTAGTAAACCCCCCTCTCTGGGGAGCTCTTTAGAAACTCTGTTGGGTGACCATAAAATGTTCGGGCGGCAGTCTGGTGAGCAGAGAAACGCAACGATTCGGTGGTTTGGCCTACCTTGACCAGCCAAATCGCTCTCGAATGCACCCAATGACTCAATTTTATCCCAATTTCAAGATTAGATGTTTACTCTGGGATAAACTACAGCACCGCAAGGGCCCAATGAATCGATGTAAACTTATAAGCATTAGACAGTAATGCTAAATAAGCTGTAAATGTTTCTGGGACATTCGTTATGGACCGATTGTTTTTGAAGGAGAAAAAGCTTCTCAACTTGTCACTAATATGTATTATCATTGCTATTATTACTATCATCACTACAATTATTAACACTATTGCCACTAAAAATTCTTCCTATTAATATTGCTGTTAATGCTCCAATTTCAGTTTCTTTATTATTATTAATGTAATTATAATTAATGGTATTGCTATTATTTTTATAACTATTATTGTTGTTATTGTCACTATTATCACTATGTTTATTATTACTATTATTATCATATTGTTGTATGCAAGGATTATCCTTGTTGTTATTATTAATGGCGCTATTGCTACTATGACCGTTATTATACGTGTCATCATCAATTGTATTGTTATTGATATTGTCATTATTGTTACTAATCACAACACTACCATCGGTGATGTGATGGTAACACTCCCGCCCGGAAAACGTGCAATGCAGGTTCGAGTCCTGCCTGACATCCGAGTTTTGCGGTCAACTCAGCAACCTTGTGATCATTTTACATGCCATATAAAGGCGTCAAAACATTCCAAAGACATTATCGGTATTATTATTACCACTATTACCATTATTATCATTTTTATTATTATTGTCACTAATATTATTATTAATAATACTAATATTGTTGTTATTATTATAGCTTCAGCCGCGAATTGGCTGAAGTGGTCTGATTTTATTGCCATCATTATTGTTTCTGCCATCATTGTTACTATTAACGTCACTGCTATTATTACGAATAATATTATCATTAATGTGGCCAGTTGACCAGTTCATGACGACCATTGGGACTGCCGCTTACCCTTACTGAGAGTCTTTGGGAACAGCTCTTCTCAAACGTTCTCCACCTCAATGAAACAGGACGTTTTTCCAACTTCAGTGGGTTCACACACTCCGTTCCATGAGTAAACAAACACCACCGAAATCAATGCTTCTGAAATTTGGAGGAAATTGCTGAACTGTAGGACTGTCACCACCGTTTTCCACGACGTCGGAAACCGTAGGATAACTCGAAGTTGGCAGAACACAAATTTGGCCGTTCCTTAAATATACGAACACTCTTGATAGAAAAACCTTTTTCGGGGGAATTCCGAAAGATTTTTGTTGTTGATTGGAAATTCCTATCTCCGGCTATGGGAAAAAAGAAATTGAATTTCTTGAGTTCTTGACTCACCATATCCAAGCGACAAACATGGTGAAATGGCAAATTTAAAGACGTGAGAAATATTAAACATCACAACTATTTATTTTCAGTTAAACAACACAGAAACATGATATTGATGTCTTCTTTTTGAGCGTCATGCATTTCATCATCCTCACAGCTACTATCGTGAAGCCTGAAAACATTCGGCTTTAGCTAACCAACACTCGGTAAAACTAAATACAATTCTCTATTATTAAGTAACTAATTCCACCCGATTTCTAAAAAAAAACATTTTTTTTGCGCTTTATATTGCACTTCTGTGATAACTTTTCACAACCTCAACTTTTCACAACTTCACACTGATGAGTAGCACCCTTACCGTTTTGCGAATCAATGGAACGCCCACTCAGGAGTCCCCCGGGGCATTTAAGGAGTTTTCAAGCACGGATTATTAGGTAGTCTCAAAGAGAAAAACTTTGAACTTTTTCTATAAAGAATTCTATTTTGCCTTGAAGTTTACATAAAATATGATTTAAACTGGCCTGTAGCGAAGGTTATAATGATAGTAACGGTTCTCCTCAAGTCCCCGTTCCGGGCGAGGGGGTCTGAGAAAATCGCCAAAATTGACATAATCATGCTCCTGGGGGGGGGGTCTGAGTAAAATTGGCCCCATTCACCCTTCGTGTACCCTGTACAGTATTCATCGCGGACACCATTTGAAAGAATTTTCATATCTAAACTTCAAAGGCAGCGACACGTCTTTGTCCGGAGGTATGGCGCAATGGCGCAGATGATTGTACTTGTACCCACCAACGCGCTTTTCAGCTTTTCTGAGAGGTTACGAGCCGCTTCCCTTGGTAACCGAAATTCTCTAAAATTTTTACCCAACTTTCATTTTTGGGCCGGAATCTTCATAAAACCCACAAAGAGACTTCTTTTGCCTAGAAAATTGTTGCCCACCTATCACCACCCGTTGTGAAATCACACAAGCGCTTGATCTAATTTTAACATATCCACCATAAAAGTGATTTTTAAAAAAACTTGACAAATTTATCGTTCAGCTGCAACCGTTCTCCAAGCATAGATTTTTGGCATGATTAATTTTTTCGCACTCCGGAGGTTTACGAAATTTCCTTTTTCCGCTCGAACCATGCCCAGTGGTGGTAGCTTGGGGATGCTCAACACAATTAAGAAGTCCGTTTCCGGTATTTTTTTAAGTAGGAATGGTAAATAAGGATGGAGAAAAGGCAATAGGCGAATTTGGATACCTTTACCGGGAAGGGTCGAGACTTTGAGATTTGGCTGAACTTTCGGCAAGCGAGGTTTGTTCAAGAGGGTTACACAAACTTGGAATTTTCTTTTCAATGTTGAGGGGATCACTGTGAGTGACAGCGGCCTTAAAGGCACAGTGCAAGCTCAGGGGTAAATTTTGATATTATACTCCGGTCGTCGTGAATAGCAACTCTGCCAAGCGCGAAATCTCAATTCGCTCAAATAAGCGAGAAAAGGCAAGGAAAAAGTCGACTCCGCCCCCACGGAAGAAAAAATGGGTAACGCCCACCGACAAGTTTCTGGTGTCGATAGGGAAGAGAAGCGCGACCCGTTTTGAACAAAATCTATGTTCTTCCATTTGTTTTCGGTGTGGCTTCATTTTGTGACCTGCTTCAAAACGATGGCTGGGAATAACGAGAAAAAACAGGCCCGAGACAACTCGTCCGCGAACTTCTCGCCGCTCATATTCAGAATTTCTGAGGGGACATAACTCCGTCCGCAGTGGTTTCTGAGAGATTCTGGAGACACATTTGTGATCAGCGTAAAATTCTCTCCAAGTTAAGCAGGAAAACAAAAATTCGATTCTGAGGTTGGACTGTGGCTTTAATGTCATTCGGCTACTTTAGTCTACTACGATCTTTCGATATCGGACAAGGGCCGCGGTTCGGAATCAGCACTCCGAAACCTTCTTGTCAGAACTTCAATCGAATCGCATGCTCTTACAGAACTGTTGTATACAAGCAGCAACCCTTCCCAGGAGCAAAGACGGCCCTCATATTCGATTTCAGCACCCTCAAACAACCGACACCTTTCTAGACGATGAGCTATGACCCATTCATATTCAAAACTAATCAATACTGCTGTACAACGGTCTCCCCAACGACCCAAAATTTCTCCGAAAAAAAAACTAGGCCAGTAACCCACGAAACAATTCACTGCAAATCTAAATATATCAGTGAATATGAAAGCATACCTGCTCGTTACCAAACAGCCGGTTGAAAAGTGAGGGAATAACCAACTCCATGATAAAATCAGGTTACCTAAAGACAAAAATATTCAGAAACTGCTACATATCCCATGCATATTAAGAAAAATACAACGGGAAGAGAAAGGGTTAATTCAAAACAGAGAAAATAGGCAGGAAATACGTAACGGAGAAGATGAATTTCACCGCAGCCCACAGCAGACGTCTAAAATTCTTTTAAATCTCGCACGTTCGCGCCACTTCTGCATTTTCGCGTCGCAATTGACGCAAGAATGCACAAACTCCACCAGACTTTATCGAGACGGTCCGGGGCAACTCGATGATTTCTGGGGAGCCTCTCCACGATTCCACGCTCTCTCGCGAGCGTATGAGCGGAAAGTTTGGGGAGTTCCGCAGACTTTAGTTTGGTCTGCTCTCCAGACTTCTTGTCTCGCCAGAAAAGTTTTTCTCTGGCGGGGTTCGTATGTTCTAGCATACGATCACGGGCACAATTCAACTCACCAGACTTCTTTTCGAAATAAGAGTCTGGCCAGTTCCCAGACTTTTGAGGGGGGTTTACTACAGGCCATAGTGTGCAGGTCCTCAGTGGGAGTGCAGTGGGTTTACTTTGAATTAACGCCATCAGGCATAAATCATGTAAGAAAGGAAACGTTTAGGAAAAATAAATGAAATTCTGGAAAGTTTAGGTTCCTGACAAAAAAGGAAGATTTGGCATGGCCATTTTTTCGAAAAATTAGAAATATACTCAGTTAAAAGGGGAAGGTAAAGAAAAATGAAAAAAAAAGTTTTGAAATATTCCTGAAAACGATTTGGCGTAGAATAATTTGATTTTTGGGAAATGTGGTGAAATACTTGGAAGTATGATTTGGCAGTCGAGTTTGAACCAGCTATTGATAAGAGTTGTGCAAAACGAGAGATCGCATTGTATGAGCTTATCCGTAGAACATATCAAAGCAAAATCACGCGTGATATGGGACAAACAGTTGATTTTACTTCACTTAATACGTGAAGACCGCGGCATTCCAGCTCCCGAACGAGCTTTTACTGCTTGCCTTATCACGCCTGATTTTGCTTTGATATGTTCTACGGACAAGCTCATGCGATGCGATCTCTCGTTTTGCACAACTCTTATCAATAGTTGGTTCAAACTCGACTGCCGAATCATACTTTCAACTATTTCACTACATTTCCCAGAAATAAAATTATCCTACGCCAAGTCGTTCTCAGGAATATTTCAAAACCTTTTTTCATTTTTCTTTTCCTTCCCCTTTTAACTGAGTATATTTCTAACTTTTCGAAAAAAAAAATGGCCATGCCAAATCTTTACTTTGCCTGGAACCTAAACTACCAGGAATTACCTAATAAAACAGTTGAACAATGAAAGCAAGCACTCCAGTCAGTACATACATATTCGAGAAGTTGTGCAATGGGCCCCTGAAGGGGAGCCTGCCCTCGGGAAAAAACGAAATCGAAGGCCTTCAATCATTCATGCATAGCCTGTGAGGAGTTTCAACAATCACGTTCTGAGTTGCTGTCTCGCAAAATTGCCGCGAATCGCCGTTTCTGCGAAAAAATTTGCTCGGTGCGGTAGAAGGGAAATTTTTGGCATGATAACGGACCGGGGGTCTGCGCCCCCCCTCCCTACCTGGCGCCTAAAGCTGCGCCCCCCCCTCTGTGATCGTCACACCGTACGCCTGATTCTGGGAGGGGGTCCTGAGGTGGTGGAGGTGAAAAAAGTCGTTCTCTCACTTATACGGAAGTGATTTTTAGAACATTTGTGCAACATTTGGGGACGTACTTATTTGGTACCAAAAAATTTTTTCAACAAATTTTCCCCTATAAAAAATTTTATAATTTTTTTCGTAAACGAGATTAACTCGTGAAACTGTACTTGGGAAAGGTTTAGGTCCGGGGTAGTAGTTTAAGGTACTTCACAGCCCCAGAGAAGAGCTTTTCTGAAAAATTCGCTAGGTGTGATGGAACGACAAAATCGAAGATTCCCTCACACCTGAATGTATGAACTATGTGTGAGGGTATCGTCGATTCTGTCGTTCCCTCACACCTAGCAATTTTTTTCGGAAATGCCCTTCCCTGGGGCAGTGAAGTGCCTTAGACCACTACCAAGGACCTAAACCTTGGAGTAAATCTCGTTGACAAAGAAGGTTATAAAATTTTTAATAGGGGAAAATTTGTTCAAAACAATTTTCTGATACCAAAAAACTAGGTCCCAAATGTTCTAAAAATCGTTTGTGTATAGGTGGGAAATTAGCTTTTTTTACTTCTACCACCTTGGGACCCCCCCCCCGTCACCATGCCCAGATTAGTTGCGGCAAGGGGGGGGGTCTGACCAGTATCGGAACCCCTCACACCTCGTGCCGTACCCTGCTTGGGAACGCTATCAGCGAGCACTCCGGGAAAACTTGCCGCGATAGTGCCGGCAAAGTGCAAAGACCCTTGACTTCAAAAGATTCGCCCCCCCCCCGTGATATTTCCCGTCAAAAACGTCGTTAATTATTTTCCATGATTTCAGAACTGTTTTAATTTCATACGGTTTCATATCTATGTAGGCATCGGAAGATCATTTTTGTCTAGGGTTATGCATATTTGTATTGTCTTTGTCGGTTGTAGAGAGGTCCTTTTTTCGACCTCACCCATGGACTGTGGGGCTCTCCGCATCTACCGTTTGACATGAAATTTTCTGTGTTCCAGCACAGGTGTATATACAACCGTTTAGGCCTAATAACAGCTCTCATTGCCTCGGTTCAAGTAAATTACACCATCTTTTCTGTCGGAGGGATGTAGTGCAATTGCACCATACGTCAATTATCGTCCGTCACTGGATGAGGGATCGCCGCAACGCTGCTTGGCGGGAAAAATTGCGCGTTCAATAGCCACTCTCCCTTCGTTTTCCCGCGCGCAATTTTTCCCCCCAAGCAGCGTCGCGGCGATCCCTCATCCAGTGATGGACGATATCTGCTGCCGAATAACTCTCCCGCTTTTCTTGTTTCTATATTCGTTTTTCTCCTTTACTCTTACCCCTGGTGTTTCCATATGTCTGCTTTGGTTTCACTTAATATATCATTATTTACAAACATTTATTTACCAACATTATTTATTACATAAAACCAAAAATCATGTCGTGCATACTCACTTTCACCTCTTCCTTCATGTCATTAACTTCAGAAAGTTTTATAAAATTTTAATATTGCAACCTCAGAGTAATTATTGAATTTTTTATTAAATCCCATTCCATTCCTATGATAATGATTGAACTATTATTCATGACAAAACGAACGACGACAACCGGGGGGGGGGGGGGGTGCCGGCAAATTTGGCAGCGTCAATTTTCCGATTTTCAACCTCTCACCCCCGATCACCGAAGCGCAGACCCCCCACTGTGAGGCCTCACACCTCGCACCGTAACCCTGTTCCTAAGAGTGCTCCAGATTCTCCCTCAGACTTGGGTAAGAGAACCAGGAGCATGCTCTTGTCATGTGCAAGATAGGGAGCGCACCGTATGCATCACGGGTTTTCTGCAGCTTTCAACTTTCGGAAAACGCCATTCCACGATTTTTTCGCGGTGAGTAGTGGGAAGCACTTCCAGTCCAGTTCATAGCGTACACACTCTTCGGCCGCGTACGATGCTGTCGTTCCGTGCTCAACCCAAAAATCAGTCCACTGTCAAGTTTTGTGGAAAGCTATTTTCTTCTTTCTTCTTTTTCTCAGCAAACATCAGCTGCCATTTTTCGCGCACCAGAGACCCGTTTTTTTGTCTAAGACAGGAGAGAATCATTTTTACTTATCTCACTCTATGCTATATGTGGATGAGTTGTTACCGCTGTGCCTGTAAGTTATGGCAATCAAAGTTCCAGATATTTCGTGCCATCGTGAATCTTCTCGAATTTACGAAGTTTGCATTGAACTTTTACTTTTATTGCCTTATTAATCCGGATATTCGCCGAATTTGTGGCCACGTTATCACATGTAAAAAAATAACTCGACCTCCACGAGTGAAAGGTCAACCGACTACACCTATTTCCTTCTACACAAGGTACAGCTTCTCAGCCGGAATTAATTTTTTGATTCATGTTATATGTAACATCGGCATGGATCTTAATGAGACTTTGCGGTCCCCATCGGAGGTGGGCGCAAACTCGGTGCGCCTATGTTACAGCATATGACACCGAGTTTGGGCCAACCTTCAATAGCAAACGCAATGTCTCATTAGGATTCATGCCGACGTTATGATAGTGGTACTATCACCCAGAATGGTTTTTAAGATCCACGAGGAATTCCACGATACATGGTCGGAATGATTCCTCTCGAGGTGTTGGGGTGAGCAGATTTTCTCATCTTTCGTTTACACATGTTTCTTGCAAATGCATATGCGTGTAGTATTCAGTTGCAACTTGTCATTTTACACATTTAAGGGCACGGAGGGTGTGTCTCACAGAGAGCAGGGCCACAGAGGTGCAGCCGCAGATCCTTTGATTGAAAAGCTCACGATAATTAGAGAAAACGGGAGTTTTTCAAGTGGAGCTGGGTGTTCTGTGTGAATCTATAGAAATGATTCTATTTTACTGATCTACTTCTTATGAGAGGAATCCACCTCTTCAAACAGATGTGAACCATTATTTCATCACGGTTTCAGTACTTTTATTTGTTTCCATTGTGGTGCAAAGTTGTAAAGGTACCCGAATTTTCGCTCACATTCGCTCAGTTTCGAAATTTCATTTCACGACAACAACACCATCGTGTTCAGCAACACCTATTACTCCTACGAAGAAATCCAGGCCAATACTTACTACCAGATTAAGAATAATTAAACATTTTTGAAAAATTCGACATTTTTGAGTGGTGCGAAAACATTGAGACACCCCGGTTTTCTTTTCGTATAACGGTTTTCACTGGCCCGATTTTCGATACAAGGGGAAATGATAGTAGAAGCATTTTGTCATTGCTTGAGAAAATGCCGGCGTCATTCAGAGTCGACCAAACTCAAAATCGTGCTCTCAGTACAAATGACTCTTCAAACAGGAAGACTGCGTCCCAGCTGGGACGATCTCCCTCATGTGTCAAGATGGTCTGACAAGGGAAGTATACAAAGCGTAGGTCGGATCCGCCAAAACGACTAGTATCGTTAGTATCTCTTCTGGTTCATTAGTAAGAATGCGCAGTATCCCGCCCCGAGCAGCAGGTTCCGACAAATTTTGAGCATTTTCCAAGCTTCGCGAAAAGGCAAGGGAGAAAAGTACCCATCAGGCATTTTTTGGGAGTTTCAAAAAATTTACTCGGATTTAGCTCAAAACTTGTATGTAGGGGTAATCTAGGGTGGTGAACACGAATCTGCGGTCTGTTTGTCGAAAGTTTGAGGTTTACTGTAGGTTACGGTAGGTAACATGTCATTTAGGGGGTAAAACCCATTTTAGTATTTCGAAAATCGACAAATAGACATCGAATTCGTATTAATCAGCAAATGATTTTGAGACATCTCTATAGAAGAAATCCGGAAATCTCGAAAGTGGCATTTTTCCTCGAAAAATGATTTCTCTGATAAACCACATATTCGTTATCAGCGCCCCAAAAAAACCCCTTGGTGAGTTTTAAGTCAAATCTTTAAAATTTTTCTTGAACGCTTCCAAACTCCCCACCCCCCCCAATCGGTATAAATAAACGCTCATAGGCAGTGTTCCACGATCGTTTCTCAGTTTTCCGCTTATCTTGAAAACGGCCCCATGCTGATTCCAATGATGTCTCTGAAACCGTACAAGACCTTCTGTGAACGGAGCTATTGTCCCTCAAAGATTCAGCTAAGGAAACATGGTGGACGTGTTTTCCGAGGCTTGTAACTTCCGCCTTTTGCAGCCGATCTATGCGAGCTGAACTGAGTAAAGAGAAGTTGAGAATGAAGGGAAGAACGGGGCTAATGATTGGAAATAATCGGTTATCTCACGATCTCGAGCATTCATTTGTTCACGTCGGTGGGCGTGTGTTGCGCTTTTGGGGTTTGCCTTGCGCTCGAACTGGCAACTTCGGGCTGTTTTGGAGCGTTTCCTGGCTCGATTTCATGCGTTCTGTCGACGTCAACGTTACTGTGTGCCCCTCCACTAACCATTCCTAGTGGAAACTGAAACAAATTTTTAACGTGAACACTGCCTTTAAAGCAGTGGTCACGATGAAAAACGTTAGCGATAAAAAAACTACAAAAATCAGCTTAGATCGAAAACAGCTGAAAAACTAGGAAGGTAGCGCGGTGAAAAACAGACTAGAATTAGAGTTTCTAGGGCTTAAAGATACCAGTTCGTGCACTCGTGCACAGCGCCGACGAAAAAGGTCGCAGTCTCATGCCGAGCAGTCAAAAATCATCGACATTAAGAGGAAGCAATAAATGCAAGTTTACCTAATAAAAACAGTTGAGCAATGAAAGAACGCAATCCAGTCAATGTTTTTGACTAGATGTGTACATAAATCCAAAGGTTTATTGATTGAACTTCAATTTCAAGCCAGCTGATGTTCTTGATATCAGAGATCATCGCTGCCGATGATGTGTAGTGGGCTCGTCCACCATCAAAAGACAAGAAAGTTCAGGCTTCAAATTTGGACCAAAACTGTGGTTTTTTAGCGATTTTTTTATAGGTCCTACTACTCGAGACCCAGAAAAGGGTTTAGAGAGGAAAAGACGACAAGCATATTTGATCGCGACAGCTGCCTTTAACCAAAAACGATCTTTTTGAGCTTGCAACTTCTTAGAACCTTCAGCTCGGGGCGGGGTACTCCGCAGTTTAACTATTTAGCCACAAGAGATACATACGATACTAGTCGTTTTGGCAGATCCGACCTACACTTTGTATACTTCCCTTGTTAGGACACTCACGTGCTTACAACCGATAATGACCGCTGGTTGCCCAGGGAAGCTCTCTGGCCGTGATGAATCTCGAGGATGGAGCACCTCCTCTAACGGCATGGAGTTCATTGGATCATTTGTCGAAATAGACGATGGGTAGTTCAATAAGTGAATGTTTTTTTCTTCTTGTAAAAATGTAGGAAAGCATGTTCCTTGCCGGGCCGGTGGACACTAGTTACTTTGACTAGTCTTTGCTTGAGCGTGCATGCGCCCTGCATGGAGCAATGTGAGTGATCATTACTTTACGTGAGAAATTTATATCGTTTTGCCTTGAATCGTCTTATGTGATGAAAAAAGTGGGATGCTGGCAGCCCAAAGCCAAACAGCAATATTTTCTCCTTCTCTAGAACTAGGATCACTCCCATGTTTTCCATGCAGGACGCACATACGTTCAAGCGAATCCCGGCCAAGGTGACTTGTGTCGGCCGGACTGGGATGGGAATGCTTTTCTACATTTTTTTGCACGGAAAAAGCACCCATTTATCGACTTAGCCACCTTTCTGTCTCGATACTCAAATTCCCAGTCAGCTTTCCCGGGAAATCAGCGGTCATTTGCGGTTGCCGGATTAAGAAGGCTCCAAGACCATCTGGACACATGCGAGAGGTTGCCACGGCTGAGTCGCAGTCTTTCTGTTTGAAGAGCCAGTCGTACTGAGAGCACGGGCCTGAGTTTGGTCGGTGATGAAGACTCTGACTGACTTCGGCACTTCCTTTGGCAATAACGAAAATGCTTTCACTAGTAGAATTGTCCACCGAGGCTGTCGGATCTCTTGGTCCCCTTCAAAGGTTGGTGTAATCTGTGACTTCGGTTCTCTTGGTCCTTTTCCGTCTGGGTCGTTCTCTGTAGATTGAAATGTGATTTGGGAGGGTAGTTTCATGGGCCTTAATTCGGTTTTTCCAGACTCCGAAGAACGCGGAAGTCGCCGAAACGTCACCCAGATAAAGAGGTTATGGTAATCTTGGTATCGCTTCAACCACGCAATACCACAAGTGCTTCCACTAGTATTTCTGACCAAGTTGTGTCAAAAATCAGGCCAGGACGAATCGTTATACAGAAAAAAGCTGGGGTGCTTTCACAATTTTGCACCACTCGAAAATGTTGGCTTTTGCTTTGAGGTGTTTTAATCAACTTGCTCCGATGGCAAGATTTGGTCTGAAGGTGGTCGTAGGGGTATTCGTTGGCCTTGAACTCGATGTTAGTGTTGCCGTAAAGCAAAACATTGAATCTAAGCGGATGCCAGAGAACAATAGGGTGCCTTCATAATTCTGCGCCACGCTGTTGGTATGTTGATTTGTCTTAAACCATATTGTACACTTCCGTTTTGCGTTGTCTGTAAAAGGGTATAAAAACTTTACCTTCTAGAGGCTTCCTGTTTCTTATTGGATCAATTGTGACGTATTGGAGCAAGTTTAGTTGTATCTTCAAGTCTTTTCTCGGTATGTGGTAGTTGTGAAGCTTTTTCGTAGCCAAAATGCCTTCACACCCTGGCATTGAATTTCTGGCGAATAATTATGCATATAGGTATGATACATATCCTTGAGAATGTGTTTTATATTATCATTCAGAAAATATCAGCCGAAGGTGAGCCCAGTCGACACACCGAACAGACAGACTCAAATTGTGGGGAGACCAGCAGTTCTCCCGATAAGGACCAAGCTCTTTGCGCCGCGGCGAAACTCGGACGATTTTCATCATCGTGATGATTACAATTGGAGCACGTTATCGTGCTTTCTGCTTACCGGGTTTCGGTGCTAGTATTCTTGCCGAACTTCTTTGAAATAGGACTTCGTTGTGAATTTTTCGAAAAGTTTTTGAACTGTCCAAATAATGTTATACAGCCCACCCCCTCCCCATTTGGCTCTCGTAAACAAAGCTAGTGATATCCAATTGATGAAAGGTAGAATATAAAAGACGTGGAGAGCGGTGTGTCTTCATTCTCGCACCGTCCTCCTCCAGGGGTCAGCAGTTGAGGCTCCGCACCGGCAAGAAGTTAGGAAAACAGCACCACCGGTGCACAAGATATGTCAAAATTGTAGTGGAATCTTAGAAAAATTTAGAGCCAATTAGAGGGAGCCGATTGGGGGCAGTAGTGGGCTGGATAAGAGCACCCCTTGATCTTAGGAATAACGTACCAACGTCCGCAAATAAGTATCATAGCGGGAGGACCCTTCTATAAAACGTACTTATTCTTCGTGCGGATTAGGGCGGAACCGGTCACGCAAATGCTAGAAGGAATCCATAAAAAATCAACTAGAAGGATTTTTGGAAACGTTCGTATTTTTTTGGGAGATCAGCACTTTTTTCGACAATGGTCTCGTAATTGTCAAAATCTTCAGGTGAACGCTGAAGCGCTCCGATTGTAACGCTCTGAGTACCGTGTGGTGTTGGCTGCATCATGACGTGTAATATTACCCACCGGAGTTCATGTATGTAGCTCGCAACTCACTCGATCTATTTGTGCTTTCGTTTGGCTTGGCCAAACTACAATCCACTCAGCAGGCCTCCTTCCACTGACCATACGTGGCATTCGTTAAACTCTGCATAACGAAAGGTCTAGCAATAGGCCGCCTTCGACTTCCTCCTCGAGAAGCCTTCCATTATCCATGTGTAGCAGCCACACGAAAGGTTGCTATGCCGGTTTACTGACCACGTTAAGTATTTGTTTATCTTTGTCAAAGGAAAGGCTGATCTTGCCAATCCCTCTTCTAGCAACCCAAACGATAAGCATCGTAAACGCTGCCTTCAAGCACAAAGAGTGGTGGAAATCTGGCATTTTGGTCCGGAAAATTCGGTGGAGCGATTGTGAAAATTTCGTGTAGGAATCAGAACTTGCGGGGATGGATGTGAAATGTGTAGCTCTTCGGTAAACAAGGATGTGGGTCATAGCTCTATTGAGCTCCGACACTTGGGTGCGCTTGTTTCTGCCTACGGGCCTCAGCTGGTTTTCAAGTCGGTTTGTGAGCTTATTGTTAAAATGGCATCAGTATTGAAACATGATTTTTTCTGAATTAAGCCCTTCAAAGCACACTCGCATAACTTTTCTCCTTTGCTAAATTACTGAACTTTTCACTCAATAACCTGAACGTGGTCTCGAAACCAGAAGATGTGCAATTTTCCGGCAAAAAATTGACCCAAACTTTGCAAATTTGGGAGTGTACGCATCGGACTTCGGGAGCGCAGAAATTTTGGAACTCGTGAGAAGTGAGTTGATTTCTCTAAAACAGACCCAAGAGACGAAAAAAGTTATTAACACTAAAAGGAGGTTGGAAGAATTGCACAAACTGGTCAGATGGAAGACACTTAGTGGAAAACACATGAAACATAAAGAAGTTTTTGGGGAGAAAATATAAAATTCATAAGTGTCCGCACACCTTTCGTTGCTGCCCACTTACCGTGGATGCAGAGCGCGCCCACGGGGAGCGGGCAGCTTCGAAATTTGCGGGAACTTGACAATTTAATGATTTTTGAAACCTGCTAGTGCGCTTCTATCTTTACACTACAGATGTAATGTGCCTTCAAACGCACATTACGCAAGGATGGATGTTTTGGTTCGCGTATAATTATGAAGTAGACCCCTCCTCTATATATGACCAGCAAGGCCACAATACCTCATAACAAGCGAGCTACAGGGAGAAGCCACTCTAGCACGCTCCCAACGAAACTCCGCTTTGGCACGCCCTTTCAACGGAATCTCTGGCTCAACAGGAGTTAAATGATCGATGTATACCAATCAGTCCTCGTTCTTCCTTTACCTCTGAGCCTCTCTCTTCATTCATGTTTGTCCCGTTTTTCTCTTCATCTCTGGTTGCCGAGCGATAATAGGCACCAATGTAGCTGCCGGGTTTGTTCGTTTCTGAAAAGCCTCTCTCATGTTGTTCCAGAATACCAACAACTTTGAGCGATAGTTCAGGTTATCGACAATTGACGTCATAGCAAAGATTAACAGTTATTGGGTAAGGAAAACACAGTAGATGAGCCCTCTTGTAGTTCGTTCTTTATGGCCCTTTATGAATCCCAATAATGGTTTTCTCTTTTTGACATGAGTCTCTAAATTGCTAATGATATTTGAATCAAAGCGCTGCGTATTCGTCGTATTCGTATTCTTCAATTTTATTCTTACAGGTCTTTGTGCCTACTGCTAGCTTCATACTCCATTCCGCGGCTACCTTTGAAGCCTTTGTATCTGCAATCGCCCACTTGGATTACCAACTAACAATGAGAAACTGGTTTAATCAGCCGGATCCCAAGGAGCAAATGCGCGAGAACAACAACAATATCAGACGAGCTAATCATGAGCTCGAGAGTGATCGAGAGGCACTTCAACGCAGAGAGAGAGAGAGAGAATTGGAAATTGGAATTAAGAAATTGGTAAAGCAACGCGTGTACTGTGCAACTCGTGCAATTTTGAAAAGAAAAGACCAAGAGTATAGGAATGAGCTCAAAGCTCACTGGAGTTGGTGCTCAGGACAGCCACAGGTACAGTATGAACAAAATGTCACAAGTGATGGGTCAGACGGTGAACACTATTAAAACGATGGAAAAACAAATGTCTTTGGAACAGGTGGCCAAAAATATGACAGAGTTCCAAATGACCCAAGAGCGGCTATGATTGGCTGAAGAGATGATGAACGATGCACTCGACAATATACTCGACGAATCTGGTGACGAAGAAGAGCAGAACGCCATTGTGAACCAAATGCTAGACGAAATCGGCTTTGAATGCCAAAGCAAGCTAGCAGGTGAGCCAAAAATTTTCACATCCATGGGTACAACTGCGAAACCAATGTCAGACAAGTATTATATCAAGAGCATGTTGGCACAGCTCAGAGAGTGAATGTTCAGCCTTTGTCACTGGCGATGTACATAATTCCTTTCCCGCTTTTCTTGTAAGTATTAGTGATGCATTTTTGCACATTTTAGGATTGTTGTAGTATTTGTTCTATTGTTGGTGACTTTAATAGGTGAACGGGATTACCATGTATAGATTAACTTGAGCCCGAGAAACCTCCGCTAGTTGAACAGATTTTCATACTCCTTCGTATGCTTATCGTCCGTAGAAAACTTCCACGTTATATTTTCCTCCTCGGTGCTCTAGCAAACTGTATTGATTTTAACTTCATATTCGACTGGAGGCGCCTTTGTGTTAAAAAACATGGACTGAAAACAGACCCTTTACATAACAAGAAAAGCCCAAGGGTTAAGCTCATTCAATCTTATTAGTGTCGATTTCTCTTCCTGGGTTTTACTTTGCAGAGTAGTTCTTCCTCTCTCCCATGACATCTGCTATCGATGAGCTGTTACAGGAATACAGCTCACACTTGTTTATCTCCAAAAAGATCATGGGAAAAATTTTTGCTGCAAAGTGGGCTGAACCCAGGATCCTCCGGCTGGGAATCTGGCGGTTGCGTAAGCTACTGCCGTTTTCGGAGCCAAAATCCGGCCCGCATTTGCGGACAATGGTTGTTGCACCACGCTGAGCGCCACAAGTAACCTCGTGAACGGCGTTTGGGAGAAAATAAGTTTTCCCACCTACCGAGCCCAATTACATACAACATTGGGTTTCAGAAAGCAAGAAACGTTTTTCCGCCCAAACTTCGAACGGGAGGTAACGTCGGCATGGATCGTGAAGAGACTTCTCGTTCACTGTTGAAGGTGGGCGCGAAATCGGTGCCATATGCTATTACATAGGTGCACCAAGTTTGCGCCAACCTTCAACACTTAACGCGAAGTCCCTTCACAATTCATGCCGATGTTAGCTCGTTTCACTGAACGTGAAAAAAATCTGCGTTTGCAGCAGGGCTGTGCGGAAATCTTTTTCAAGAATTTCGGAAGCGAAAACGGAAAAAAATGCACAAAAAGACAGGAAACGGAAACGGAAGAGACCAGAAAACTATGGATTGCCTCATTCTCACGTTTCGTCGCCGGTCATTGCTCTCAGCCAGGGTCAAGCATCCCGTTGGACAAATCGCATAGTTGGTGCGGCCCCATCTATTCATGGCAAAGCTTTGCGACCCCCTCCCTAACAATGACCCCGCTAAATCCTAGGTGGACCCGCCCACATAGCTCAAGATTTGAATTCTCGTTGAAACGGAAATTGTCTAAATAGCGAAAAAATGATTTTGGGGGGCCTTCCAATGTCATATACAATACTCTTACGGGTCGTGACTCAGCGGTTCGGTAAAATAGACCGAGTAATAGAGTAGTATAAGCGAAGCCGCTCATGTACTGTGCTTATCTGGGCCAAATTCCGGTCCGCAATTGCGTCTCGAGACGCTTTGCGGCCGCATGCGCTCGAGTCAATCGAGTTTCCAACGCCAAAGCCGACTCGATATGACTTTTTTATACAGTTTTCTCCAATTTTATTTACTTTCCATTCTCTAAAACCCACCTAAAGTCAACAGATCGGCGGCTGCGGAGCTGGAAATTCTTCCGACTCGAATGCACGCGGCCGCAAAGCGTGTCGAGACGCAATTGCGGACCGGAATTTGGCCCAGAGAAGCACAATAGAGAGAGAAATAGAAAAAATCGCCTGTAGGAAAAAGTGGTGTGAAAAGCTCGTTTTCCAAATGGCCTCTTCTGCCTTGGTTTTCACTTTTAGAAGGCGGCAGTCGGGCATAGGACGCATCTACTGAATGGCTATCGAAAACTACGTTAGCAGGATTTTTTTAGCGTTTTTTTTTGTGATCCTCTACCTCACCATGCAAAGGTGAGGTACCATGCAATCACGAAAAAAAAATTTAGAATCATGGTGAGAAATCTCAGAAAAAAATTTAGAAAAAATTCAGCTTGTGAAGATTCTCATAACCAATCAGCAGATAAACCTCTTCGACTGTAGTCTTCTTAAAAAGAAAACCAAGGCTGAAAAAGCCACTCGGAAACAACGGCCTTTTTACACCACTTTTTCCAACGAGCGTTTCTTCGTGTTTTCTTGATTGTGCAGATTCGAAACGATCACGGAGTGCTTCAAACTAGGTGGTATCTTAAGCCAACTAGCAAAAACATCATTGTTCACTCACGTTCCGCTCATCCTAGGAGCACGAAAAAGGCGGTCACTTTTATGTCGAAGGTGGAAAACCCTGTTCTGAACCGAATGCCTATAATGTACTGCCGCTACATCGACGACTGTTTTGTGGTGTGCTCGACTCAAGACAGGATGAATGCTTGCTTTGAACTTCTTAATCAGCAGTCAGAGTGCATGAAATTTACCTGCGAACCACCTGCGGGAAATCGGTTGGCTTTCCTGAGTGTGCAGATTCGAAACGATCACGTAGTGCTTCAAACTAGGTGGTATCGTAAGCCAACTAGCAAAAACATCATTGTTCACTCACGTTCCGCTCATCCTAGGAGCAGGAAAAAGGCCATCGTTAACAACATGTTCAGAACAGCGGCAGGTGTATCTTCTGGTTCAGAAGAGAAATCTACTCCGATGGAAATGGCTAGACGTATAGCAATCGAGAACGGTTACGACCAGTCAGTGTGGAAGACCAGAGCAAAGCGGCAACGTTCCGTTTTCGAGTGCCTTGACGGTGAAAGAGCGGAAATATCATTTTGCCTGCCATTTGTGTCAGATGCTTTGAGCACAGAAGTTCGTGCCTGCATTCGTAAAGCGAGTTTACAGGATATGGTAAGATAAGTAAAAATACCACCAGCTAATCTTGAGAAACAGCTCACACGAAACCGCCAGAAAACCTAAACAGGCAGCAGCGACCATTTATCCATACGTGTTCAGGTGTGTTCTACCAGTTTCATCATGTATCCACGTCCCAGCTTTGTACGTATTCAGCACGCGTTGGGGTAACTGCAGTACATTTGAACGACAGTTTTCACATAACGGCTGTGCAGAGTTGCAACGACCGTCAGCACGCCGCCGAGCGAGAGGCATGGGGCGTGTTCTAAACCAGACGCGGCGTTAGGCGGGGATCATACTTCCCGCCACCGAAGACGGCGACAGTGCACATAAAGTATATCGTTCTTCAGTCAAAACTGATGGTTAACATTGCGTCGCGTCGTTCGTCGCTGGAAGTATGATTCCGGCCTTAAACGCAGTGTTCACGATAAAAATCGTTGTTCTGTTTTTTCCCTGTCTTGAAAGCGACCTCATGCTGACTCCAATGATGTCTCTGAAATCGTACAAGATCTTTTGGGAACGGAGTTTTGGTCCTTCAAAAATTGAGCTGAGGAAACATGGTGGACGAGTTGTTCGAGGCTTGTAACTTCCGTCTTTTGCAGCCGATGTATGCGAGCTGACCTGAGTAAAGAGAGAAGTCGAGAATGAAGGGAAGAACGGGGCTAGTGATTGGAAATCATCGCTCATCTCACGATCTCGAGCATTCATTTGTTTACGTCTGTGGGCGTGTGTTGCGCTTTTGGGTTTGCCTTGCGCTCGAAACGGCAACTTCGGGCTCTTTTGGAGCTTTTCCTGGCTCGTTTTTATGCATTTTTTCGACGTCAGCTTTACAGTGTGCCCCTCCACTACCCATTCCTAGTGGAAAATGAAACACATTTTTTTTATCGTGAACACTGCCTTTAAGCGGAGCTCAGAACTTTCGCGGGGCGACGGGATGGCACATCTCAGCGCGACGAAAAAATTCCGTCGCGCAGGTGTTCGAGTGTGAACGCTGCAAGAGCGCTGGGCGACTACACGCAATTGCGTACGTACGCAACTTCTGGTGAACAAGCGACGGATTTTTTTAGTGGCAATAACAACACTTTCTCGTGTTCGTTTGAGTGCAAGTGATCCTAGAAAAGCCTCATTTGTTGCTTCCATTGTTAGATTTGTCTGCGTTGATGAAAAAATACGGAAGAAAAACAGCAGCGAGTTAGCCATCACGCGAAGACCATCGCGTCGCGTTGCGTTGCAAGGCAACGAGATGGACATCGTGCGAATGCTAATTGCGCGCCATTTCCAATGTATCGCGTCTCTTCAATGTGAACACCCAGTGACGACGCGAAGCGACGACGCTTGTTCGATGCGTAGGCTGACTATAACTTCGCGTCGCGCAGCGAATGAACTCTGTACGCCGCCTCAGGAAATCATCGCGGAATTGCAGTGCCGATGTCGCTAGGGTCGCTTTTTTACCAATACTTTCGCCCTTATTCATTCAACATCACATTTAGCTCTGAATACCTTTTACTGCTTGATATGACTCAAGAGTTCAGGACATGCCTGAAAACATCTTCTAAAAAATAATACGCTCAGAGAGCTGTAAATGGAACTTGAAACCTGCTTTCAGTAAAGTGATAATGCTTTGAATTATAGCTTCCGAGGTACAGAAATTAGCAGACGGTTCGCGGTAGTCGCATAAATCACAACAGTCACACGCTGGAACAAAAAGATGGTGGAACTAAAAACCGAAAAACAAAGTTGGAATAAAACGGCAAAATGTCGTCAGAAAATCGAATTCATGAAGAAATCTCGATCGAAGGCAGCATTCCGCGCCGGCAGTGGAAATGGCTGCGACCATTTTCCGCCGTCGCTGGCTGACGGCGTCGCTCAGAAAGACGCTGCTTTTGCAGCGGCAAAAACACTGCGAGGTATCCGCGTCACTGTCGCACGACACGACGCCGACCTCGTCCGCTGCTTGGCGTCCCCAATTCTCCATGATTTCCCTGCCGCAGCGAGACTCGCTGCTGTGCTACTCTGCAGAGCTCTTAATGGTTTGGGCATAAGAAAAAGCTGCATTCACTGCCGAACATGTCATGAGCTGTCCACTGGCAACAAACGTGATAAAACACATATGGATGGACGGTCGCTGCTGCCTGTTTAGGATTCCCCCGAAACCGCCTGTATGATCGCCTATGCATTATACCATCGTGTGCTATATGCCCTTTCGGAAACGAAGGTGACTGTATGATATCTGGCGCTGTGTACGTGATTACTTGCCAGCTATGTAAGGAGCAATATATAAGGAAAACGGGCAGACCGCTCTGTGTACGAATTAAGGAGAATTTAGGTGGTCTCCAAAAGTCCAAAACAGCCACACCTCTGGGAGAGCACCGAGTGCGCGCTCACGGAAATGCATGCTTTGAGGTGGCGGTCACGATTTTACAACGTGAGCCTGACATCGCAGCTCGCAGAACCCTCGAAGCGTTTTGGATTTTGGCCGAAAATCCAAATATCAATCGCAAGGAGGAGCGCATCGCAGTCACTCAAGAGTTGTCACCGTACTTTGACCTGTGTGGGTTTGGGGACACGGATTAGCCACATGCACTGCCTTGAGGTAATTAATCCGCCACTGGCATTACCTTGAGGTAATTAGTCCGCTACAGGCAGTATCTAGAGTTAATTAGGCCGCCACGGGCAGTATCTTGAGGTAATTAGTGTTGCATATGAGGCTGTCTGTCTTAGACCTAGCATTGGCTCACTCCTCTCCATCTGTGTCGATCTGAGGGTGACTAGTTGAGCGTCTCGGCTCACAGTCTAAAGTTGTTCTCTTTTTCCCTTGCATATGATTGGTTCGTGAGTGATAATGTTACATACTGAATGAAACTCTGTAGAATGAAATAGCGCTTGATCGGGTAGTTTCCTGAATGTTTTTTTTTCGAATTCCAGGCTCCGAAGAAGGCGATAACGTCGAAACGTTAGCCGAATAAATCTGTACTATCTCGGTTGGCAAGCTACAGAAGGCTATTTGCTATTATATGGTTTCTTCTATTTTTCACTCTACATGAGCGGCTTTGTTTTTTTCTGCCTCATTACTGGGTCTGTTTTACCAGAACGCTGAGCTACGGCCCATAAGACATTGTATATGACACTGGAAGGCCCCCAAAAACCATTTTGCCGCTATTTGGTCAAGGGCACTTTTGACGAACAATTAGGCCACCAGTGGTTGACAGAAAAATCTGAGCAACTCGTGGTTGTTTAAAGGCACAGAACACCCAGCAATTTATTTTTTCCGTTTTTATGCTTAAATTGGAGAAAATCTCACGCTGATCACAGTGTTGTCTTTGAAATCGTTCAAGAACCCCTACGAAGGGAGTCAAAAAACCTCAAAAAAGGCTATTATTCGAGGGCAGAAAATTGGTGGACGAGTTGTCTTAGACTTGTATTTCTTTTCATTCGCAGTCGTTGCGCGAGAGCGAGCCAGGGGCGGGACAAAAACCGGTAATGGACTGAAGAACGTAGGCTCGGTTGAAATTCATCCAACCATCCAGCCGATATCGAGGTTGAAAATCCGGAAGGGGGTCGGGCTATGGTGGTGAGTTAAGGGGGTCGGCCCTGTGGTGGTCGCTCATATCTCGCTTATTTGGGAGGAATTGGAATCTCGCACTTGGCACGTGTTATACAGGAGGGGTCTACTACACAAATAAATGAAAATCACAAAAATTCATGTCTGAGGGTGTACAGAACACCCAAAAAATTATTTCTCAGATTTCATGCCTATCTTGGAGAGAGCCGCTCTCTGATCACAATGGTATCACTGAAATATTCCGAGACCCCCTACGAACGGAGATATGGCTCCTTTAGAATGCCTGCATTTTCAGTGTCAAAATTTCGTGGACGAGTTGTCTCAGGCCTGTATTTCTCTTCATTTGCAATCGCTGCACGAGAGCAACACAGGATGAGGAGATAGACCGGCAATGGATCGAACAACAACGAAATGTTGAGAATTCATCCATCCATTTAGCCGCTATCGAGTTCGTTAATCTGGTAGGGGGTCGGGCCTGTGGTGGTGAGCAAAGGAGGTCGGGCCTGTGGTGGTAGCCTATTTCTCGCTTATTTGAAGGATTTGAGATCTCGCACTTTTCACGTGTAGTAGAGGAGGGGTCTTCTACACAACTATACGGAAATCACAAAATCATATCTGAGGATGTACTGTGCCTTTAAAGGCACAGGACACCTAAACAATTCTTTTCGAGATTTTATGCTCATCTTGGGGAGAGCTACTCTCCAATCACAATGGTATTCCTGAAATCGTCCAAGACCCCCTGCGGACCGAGATATGGCTCCTTGAAAATGCCTACTTTTTGAGGGCGAAAATTTGGTGTACGAGTTGTCTCAGGCCTGTATTTCTCTTCATTCGCAATCGCTGAGAGAGAGCAAGACAGGATGAGGAGACAGACCAGCAATGAACTGAAGAACGACGACTTGATGGAATTCATCCATCCATCAAGCCGCTATCGAGTTCGAAAATCTGGTTGGGGGTCGGGCCTGTGGTGGTGAGCGAAGAAGGTCGGGCCTGTGGTGGTCGCTTGTATCTCGCTTATTTGGAGGAATTGAGATCTCGCATTTGGCACGTGTTATACAGGAGGGGTCTTCTCCACAATTACATGAAAATCTCAAAATTCATATCTGAGGGTGTCCTGTGCCTTTAAGAAACGTTCTGGTGTGAAATTGAGTTGAAACCGAAAGAAAATGAATCGAAAAACTCCGGTGGTGCGACCCCACTCCCATTTTCCAAGTTTGGTGGCGACCCCGTCTTTGGAAAATCTCCAGCATTGCTTGCCCCTGCTTGCAGCTCTCATTCGATAAATTACAGTTCCAGTCAATGGACTAATGATTTTTCAAACTACATAAATTACTGTGAGGCATGACGGCCCAATCTCGAATCCTCGCTCCGGGAAAAACCGAAAAGGCAGTTCCAATAATTTCTCGGTATATGTAGCTGCCCCTTTGAGCAGAGTACAGCCTCTCCCCCAGAAAGGAGCCTATGCTGTACCATGGTTAGATGACCGCTTTTGGCCGCGTCGCGTGTTCAAGGCTGGTCAGAAGTCAATCTCAAGATTCTCACCGACAAATTTCTAGATTTCATTTCGAAAATTCATTGCCTACCTTAACAGATACCCCACGATTAATTCCAAAAATAAAATAAATTGTCAGGCGAGAATAGGAAACATCACTTGTGACCTGCCTCTAACGCACAGTGCCGCTGTTGTCGGCCACCTCCACCTATCTCCTCTTAGACCATTCCTTGGAGGAGAGGGTGTACGTGCAGTGAAACACGTCTCGATTCTTATTGCTGTTGTGGAGGTAGACAAACGAATAAGAGGGTTTTATCGGAAAATCCCACAAAAAAACATTCATACTCAAAAAAACTGCGTAGAATCCCTCAAAAGTCGGACTCCTGCTGTTGTGAACTGTAGTCACAACCTTGCGGGTGTATATAAATAGTGACTTACTTTGATACTTTGATGATCCATTCAGCTAGCGATCTTCTCAGCGTGGACCACAACTCTTCCATTCTGCGCGATTTCCGGCACGACTGACCACGATCACTGAAACGTTTCGAGATCGAGTCAGTCCTTCTTGAGCGGCCTATTTTTATCTCTTGGGAGCAATTCTGTAACTGGGAGACTCCATCTATCATCGATTCTTCGCAGTGGATGGCCGGTCCAGCAATGCTTTGATTTCGCAATGTACTGCAGCGGATCTTTCAAACGCGACTTCTGCCCCATTTCTGAACTTCGTATGCCTTGTTGCCGCTGCTGCCGGTGTTGCAACTCTCCAGAGCACGGTGTGTTGTTTGCATGGCAATGGAGATAGTCTTGTTGTCAGGCCAGGTTTCCGTCGCAAAGCACATTGCGGGCAAAACAGCAGCGTCGAAAATAGAAGCCTTCAAGTCTGGATCTACAATCTGGTCGGTCAGTTCCCGAATTGATCCGAAAGCTGCCCACGCACCGCGTCTCCTTCATGATATTTCGGGGATGATGTTGTTCAGCATGTTTAGCTCTCGCCCCAAATAGACGTATGAATTCACTTTCTGGAGAGCTACTCCTTTCAACTTCACTGTCCCACGGTCGCACCACTGATTCACCATCGCCTTCGTTTTGAACATGTCCATCTCCAAAGCAATCCTCCGACCAGCCGCATCGAGTTCGTTGACCATTGACTCAATTTCGGCCGTACTGTTGGAAATAAAAACGATATCGTTGACGAAACGTATATTATTGGTCTTTTCACCATCAATGGAGCAGCCTCTGTCGTCCCACTGCAGGTCTACCATGGCGTCTTGAAGCGCAGCCATGAATAAATTGGGCGATATGGTGTCTCCTTGCCGTACTCCTTTCTTGATTGGAATCGTCAACTTTCGTTCAAATAGTTAAACGGTTGTAGAAGTATCCGTAAAGCGCTGCTCGAGTAAGTGAACATAAGCGGAAGAGATTTCAGCGTGGCCCAAAGTATTGAGGACAGCAGTGGTCTCCCCAGATTTGAACGCCTTGTAGTTCGCGAGAACGAGAACAAGAGGGAGATGATATTCGCGCGTTTTTTCGATAAGTTGACTGGCAGCCTGGATATGGTCCATACAGAAGAGGTTTTTGCGAAGACCGGCCTGCTTCACTGGTTGATAGTAGTTCAAGATTCGTTCTATACGGCTGGTGAAGGTCTTGTATACAACTGAGAGAAGACTGATGGGTAAGTAATTGGCAATACCCTCTATAAAACGTCCTAATTCACATCATTGGAGGCGCGAACGGCGCGCGCGGTGCCTCAGCCTCCGTCTGCCCTCCGCTCTCTCACTGTCTCTAACCTCCGCTCCGCACCAGCACGCGTAGGAACCAGGGGTGTGCGGAAAATTATTTTCGGTGAATTTTTTACCGAAAGTTTTTACCGAATTTTTTTCTCGGTAAATACGGTAAAAACGGAAAATTCGGTAAAAATTTTGACTTCGATTCTGGTACATATCCCATACGATAGCACAAATGGCCAATATTATTTGTGTATAATTTTCAATAGTGCATGACGATAGTGCAAATAATGAGTGAGTTTTACATAATAGACTGAGCTCAACGGCTGAACCCGATCAGCAGGAGATTGATTTTGAGAAAACGTAACATTTCGAAATTTTCTGCCGTCAAGGCCTTTCTATAGTGACTCTAAATCAGGCCAGCTGAGGAAACCATTTTTCCGCCTCAAATGTGACACGAGGCTCGCGAAAGTACTTGCTGGACAGTGAGTAAAGGTGCGATGCGAAAATTCCTCAGTGGAGTCGTTCCAGAACTGCAGTGGATTCAGTGCTGTGTTCGGGGCTCCACGTGATGGAAAAGGTGAAGACGATCTGTTTGAACATTCAAAAAGTGAGCTAACGGGTTAAAAATGGGTAAAAAAGGAAGGATGAAGAACGTTATCGCGCCAAGGGCATGCCATAACTCGCAAACCCGTGAAATACGAGTAAGAAGTAGGCCGATTGGACGGAAATCACCCAATTTTTCTGTTCGGTAAAAATTTCGGTAAATTTTGGGAAAATTTCGGTAAATTGGAAAACCAAAATTTACCAAAAAACATCGGTAAATGCGGAAAATCGGTAAACGGAAAATGCACCCCCCTGGTAGGAACCACGTGAATTTCGCCGTTTTATAGTCTGCATCCGCCCTTGCGCCTTTTGTAAACAGCAGCACCGTCTTCGATTCTCTCTATGAATCCTGAGTCTTCCCTAGACGTAGGTAGTGGCTGAAATGCCTAGCAAGAAGAGTGGATAGCGCTAAAGTGTGTCTTGATGAGAGTGGCCGACCATGCGGCCGTCGTACGTGGCAGGCGGCTGTCGCGTGCTCCGCTCTCGGACGAGCATGTGAAACGACAGCGAGCCTTCCCCCGCAGCCGTTTTCTAGGAGCGGGGCCGGCAGCGGCTGCCAGCAAGCAATCAATCAGCTCTGCAGCCGAGGGGGGGGGGGGTGGCGGCCGTTTAAACACTCGTCCGAGAACAGCACATGCGACGGCCGCCTGCCACGCACGACTGCCGCATGGTCGGCCAGTCTCATTCGAACGAACTTCAACTCCTGTGTGAAGAAGGTCCACCAAAATGTTTTCGGGACCGGGAGCAGTGTCCTTATTCATGTTTCTGATGACCACAGCAACTTCCAATTCCAAGATGGCAGGAAGGTCTTTATCTGGTGGCGTTGGACATCTTGGAACAGGTGTGGATGAGCGGAAGAGATCCGTGTAGAACTCTTGAGTGATGTCTTTCATAATCCTTCGAGATGTCTGCACTACTCCATTTCTGTCCTTGAGGGCACATACGACAGCTTTTTGATCACTGAGATCGCGCTTGCAGCGCTTCATACTAATCCGTTTTTCAGCCGCTTCCAGCAACTTTGTTCTCCTATACGCTTGCAATGACTCCCTAACAGCGATTCGGCATGACTTGTTGATGAAGACCTTCTCCAGATGGATGACCTTGAAATCTCGTCTAACAACTCTCCTTTTTTTCCAAGTGCGCAGCCGCGAGGCTATTGAGCCTTGGAATGGGTGCCGTTCCGGTTTGACGCAAAGTTTCCGCATACTCGATTAGGCCTTTGGCTTGATTTTCGTAATTTACCGTAGGGTCTTCATGAAGATTCCATGCGTAGGACTTGATAGCGGATTCCAATACCTCAGCCTCAAAGAGGAACCGAACGGATGCCTGCCTATGAGTATGAGTACGTTTGAACATTTTTTTTACTGAGCGATATCTTCGCATGTATGAGCCAATTATCCGAGCTGGTGTCGAATATAGGCAGCACTGACACGTCAAACAAGCTCCAGCGTCTGGTAATCAAAATGAGATATATCTTCGACCTTGTCTGGCCATTCGGGCTTTCCCAGTCCATCGTCGATTTGATAGCTTTTCGAACATGGAGTTTCCGTGAAAGAAGCGGCATGCCGACAGAAAGTATAGCAGTCGTTCTCCATTCTCATTTCGAAAAGCAGCTCCATGCGGTCCCGATCTCCAATCGCCGTCGTTGTTGTTCGTACCGACGATAGCATTGAAGTCACCAAGAACTGGCTTATAGTAGCTTCTCTCCTCATGTGCAGTCTTTTACAGAAACTCATAGATTTCTTCACGTTCTTCTTGAGCAACGGTAGAGGTTGGAGCGCGTCCATCGATAGTAGACACAACTCCTTGCTCTTCTGTTCTCAAACGCAGAGCGCCGAGACGTGTACTAATGATTTTATGAGAATCTACCAAGTGGTGCACCGTCGAATTAATGAGAAATCAAACGCCGCCAATGTTCTTGTTGTCCACCTTGGCTCCGATGACGATAAGCTCGTTGTAGTCGGTCTTTCTGAGGGGTTCCGAGCTGCTTTTCGTCTCCTGAGAAGCGATAACATCGTACTTGATCTGACGACTTCTAAGAAGGAGTGTTTGAAGATGGGCTTCTGATGCAATTGTGCGGCAGTTGTATGTACAGATGTAAAGACAGTGTTGATGTAGTGGGATGTGGGGGTTTCCAAATTTTCATATTCGATAACGTCCTATTGCTCTGAGACTAGATGGTCCCTCACCAGTAAAGGCTTCCTCCGACGCCGTAGTGGAGCATATCCGGGGCGCGGAGTACTGGGGAGCAGATATAGTTGTCTGAGCGTTTCTTTTCGGTCTGGTTACTCTCGCTTGTTCCCTGCTAAGGATACAAGGATAGCCGCCCGTACACAGAAACTGCATACTGCGTGACCGGTTTGCAACGTTGGCTACCAAAAAGTGGTATTCACTCTATCACCGCTATGAGGTGGTGCATGAAAGGGGTATAAAAATAATATTATAGAAAGTCATAAGAAATAGTGTTGTTCGATATACCGTAAAATAAATATCTCATCAGACATTTCCTCATTCTTTGATACGTCGGTATATCGAGTAGGTTATTGAGTGTCGTAATAAGCCGATTACTCGTAACGCAGTACGCGCTTTCAGGTAGGTACGGCACGTCTTGAACATTACTGCGATAGCAGCAGTGTATAATGTTTGTTTGTGGGACCGCCTCCCCATCCTGTTAAAAGGCGATTTTATATATAACGTTGGTTCGTCTCTTCACTGATCAGACGCGTGTTAATAAAGGACTTATACAGAGCGTCGCAAAATCATATGGCATTTATTTTTTTATTTTTTTATTAAATACGTTGCTTAAGGCACATGCAATAGAAAAATAGGGATGCCTAGGACGTGAGTTGAAATACATGGAAAATCGAGTACACATTGGCATCACACATCTAGAAGCTCAATAGCTTCTTCCTGGCAAGGCGTTTGAATTTGGACAGAACAGATGGAATAGGCAGCGGTGTGACATATATCAAGGATAAAGGCAGCGTTCACGCTAAAATTTGAGTGTCTAGTTTTTCTGCAGAAAAACCTTCTATGGGTGTAGTGTAGTGAAACCTACTCGAAAGAACCACTCGAAAACTCCCCCTTCGATCAAAATGAGCAACTCAATCTTGGGAAGTTTTTGACGGTGGCCGAGTCCTCTCCCCATGCAACTCAGAACTTTCCAGCCTAGCTTGTTGCGTCTAATCAGCCCGATTCCTTGTTACATGCGTCTTTATAGGGTCGAAATCGTCACTTCTTGTCACTTGCACGTTTGAAAGACGCAAGCAACATACGAGGGGGCGTGTATGGTAAGTGCGTCTTTCGGAAGAGACCACAAAGGCGCAAGTAACAAACCGTTTAGACGCAAGAAAGCTACTAAAATTGTTTATGACGAGTGCGTCTTTCACAACTGATCGATTTCTCGTCGATAACAACTACATTTCACCTTTCCCCGATAAGTTCACGTGTTTCGCTGACAAGAAAACTTTCTCAGCTTTTTATTTTGTTCGTGATTCTGCTAACTATATTTGCTTCACTCTCTCTCACTCTCTCTCTCTGTGTATGAGTGTACGTGTGTATATATGTGCGTATGCGATAGTATACATGTTTGTATAAGCGTTTATATGTGTATGTGTGTATGAGCATGTGTGTATGTATGTGCACGTATGTATATAGCCTAGATCCCTCATTTTGAGGCGGTCGAGATAAGTCTTATATATAGGGCTTCTCATGTCAAAATCTCCTTATCACTAATATATTCTGCCATGACCGACCGCTCCGCTGCTGACTCCGCTCGGACTCATCCGAGCAAGCTAGGCTATATGTATGTGTGTAGATGTGGGTATGTGTGTGTATGTCGGTCGGTCTGTTTTCTGGCTCGCTACAGCCGATTGAACAACTATGACAGGGGCCTTGGGCGTGGTGAGCACTTCCACCGGCGAGCGGCCTGGCGAAAAGTGAAGCAGTGGGGCACGCCTCTCAAGCTTCCACACCGCTCCGCTTTGTAGGCGGGCAGCGTCAAAACAAAGCGGTGGCGTACGACTGCTGTCTTGTGCTTACTGAAGTCGGGAAATTGATCCTAGATATGACTTTCACACATCCTGGGCTTCTCAAGTATTCGCGGTGTTCGTGAAAAATAAGGAAACCGCGGAGGTGTAGACGACGAGTATACTCGTCCGCATGTACATTAACGCTTTGTCGGCGTCGAATCTAAAACTCAAAATCCACATATTACATAGAAATTCGTGCGATCCGCAATTTCACGCCCTGAAATTCGGTTTGAACTTACATAGGAAACCTGATTCTTACTGGTATATAGCGCAGTGCAAAAGTATAGGTCCACTATAAATTTCGCATTTTCGCTAAATTACGGTTCGCGCTTCACGAAAATACAAAATTCAGTTACGCACAGTTACGTGTCCACGGTGAATATCGTCTCCCTAATTTCGTCGAAAATTAAAACAATCGGTGGTTCACTGCAGCATTAGAGTTAAAAACGTACAGAAACGGGTCTAAAAGAGCTCTATGAGGCCATAATTTTTGCCTTTTCCGCGAAAAAACGCAAAAAAGCGTTTTTGGCGCCCCTCTCTTTTAGCATTTGCACTATTTGGCATACTTTGTACAAAGCATTTAGGCGTAACAGCATGGACACATTCGCTCATAAATGCCTTAATTGCGAAATCGCGATTCGGGTTGATTGTTTCTTGTCTAATTTTGCATACACATCTTGTTGAAGAGGGAGCCATGTGTTATTCCAGAAAAAAGAGCACACGTTGCTGATTCCCAATATCTTGTTATCCTAAATGGACCCTTTTGAACAGAGTTATGGAAAAAAGAGCGAAAAAATGCTTTTTAGCGTTTTTTTTGGGCCAAAAACGCCAAAATAGTGGCCTGTGTTGCAGTAACAACGTTTCCCTGCAGTAAGGTATCTGCGAGCTCGAGGTATGAAACAATCTTTCTGCAGGAAGGTTAAATCTCATACTTATTTAATAATAATCAGTACTAATCTCAATGTCATATCGTTTTGTTATTTTATTTGTTAACTACAAGAACGTAGGAACCCTAAGCTATCCATTAATGCACTTGTCGTAGTCAAATATGAAGATAATTAGTGTTTTTGCCCACGAAGATTGGGCCGTTGCAGTATTTATCATCATGCACATGTTGAGCATCAGTTGCAAGCTCACGCGATGTACGGCGCGCCTCATAAGTGCAAGTCGTTGCTATTTGAAATAAATAGTTCATTGGCTCTGATGTCTTTAGTGTATTGGGTACGCAAACATGTAGTAAGGCGCCTGCGTGTTCGGCGTTTGTTACATGCGTCTTTGAGGAAGGATACATGCGCCTTTGATGTAAGGCGCCTGCGTGTGCAGCGTTTGTTACGTGCGTCTTTGAGGAATGATTCATGCGCCTTTAATGTAGGGCGCCTGTGTGTTCAGCGTTTGTTCCATGCGTCTTTGAGGAGTGATACATGCGTCTCTGGTTCTAGGTATTTGCGTCTTTATGGTATGTAGCATGATGCTATCAGACTACATATTTATGAGGCGGAAATGCCGACGACTGGGAGTGCTCGCAATTCTGCCACTGATCGAACTCAGTCTGTGCATTTATGTTCTTATTCTCTTGATTTAATTGTTTTGAATGGAGAAAATTCGAACCGCATTTTATTTCCCTTTAGTTTTTTGTGTAAGTTGTTTTGAACATCCAAAATTTGTTCGTCGATATTTTTTTCAGGCTTTCACATCGTGTATATAAGGAACGAAGTAAATGCCCGAAACAAATTCCGAAAAGGGGATTTTGGGTGTTTCCAAAAACACTCCACACGATCTGGAATGGAAATGCACTCAAATGTGCGGATTATTTTGTAAAAAAAAGGTCTGAAGGTCTGGATTTACAAAAGAAGGATTCATTATAACAATCAATGCAATACTTCCATTCAAAATAAATGAACCAAGAAAACAAGAATATAAACACGGAGGTGTGCTTGACAATATTCCCTTACCTCGGAATCCACCGGTAAAAGACGTCTTTTTTCGTTTAAACTTTGTAATATCGGTTCGTTTTTAATCTTTTCGCCTGATTATGGTAGGTATTTACTGTGCTTCTCTGGGTCCAATTCCGGTCCGCAATTGCGTTTCGACACGCTTTGCGGCCGCACGGAAAAACGCGGTTGTGCGGCTGCGTACTTTCACTAAGTACAGGCCATAAAACGGCCAATGTCTCACCGTCGCGTGCGTAGCACGCGCTGCGCGACCGCACGCGCGTCGGAAGCGAACGAGTTTTGGCCGCCGCGCGCCGAGTTTTGCCCGCCGCCCGACGAGTTTTGACCGCCGCGCGCCGTCCGAAACGTCGCGCGGTGGCCAAAACTCGTTCGCTTCCGACGCGCGTGCGGTCGCGCAGCACGTGGTACGCAGTCGGCGGTGTGACATTGGCCGTTTTATGGCCTGTATACTGTTGCCGTGACTAGCTCGGTTTCAACTTGGCCATTATTCGATATGGGACAGCTCATTATTGTTTTTCTGAACTATAGTTTTTTCTGTTTCTTTTATTTTCTCCTGTTATTCCTGTGTCTGTCTGTAGTAATGACTCTAGGTGAATTATTACTGTGTGTTTGGGGGGGGGCGTAACTTTTCCTGACGTTTCCGATGGGTTTTTCTCCAAAATTGAGAAAAAATTCTAAATTTCTCGTCGACTAGGTGCTCGGGTACGTCTTTGCGCTCGTCGCTACATAATCGACAGCTAATTTCGTTTTTTTTCTCGAAATTGGGAGGAAAAAAGGACCGGAGACGTAAACTATCGGTAGGTTTTCCCCTTTACGCACAATATTAATTCAAGTAGAGTTTTTTTTCTATGGATGCACGCAGGAACAACGCGGGAAAATGAAAGAAACAAAACACCATTATCCAGAAAAAAAACTTATCAGATGTACCACATAGATTATTGGCAAAATTGGAACTGGGCCATCCATTGCTACCGCATGCTTAGTGAAAGTAAAGACTGTGCGAATGAGGCTGTCCGCCCACGCGGTCCGCGAGCGTGTTGATCGGCCGTCGGGAAGGCATTTTTTGGACCTGTGAATCAATTTTCAGGAACATGAGACGACTAGTGATCCCAGTCCAGTGTATTCGGGTCATGGAGAGGTTCGACCGAAAATGCTTCCGTAACGCCCACTCGACACTGACGTCGACCTCGTGAGCGGACAGTCTCATTCGCCAGACTTTAGCCAACCCCGCCACCGCCTTTTCTGTTTCATTTGATTTATTACACGGTAGAACCGTGTCAAAGACAAACAACGAAAAGAAACACCTAATCGGCAATTAAAGAGACTAAAGATTGTCGGACAATAATAAAGCAAATAGTTTAACTGACCATTAGGCATACACCGGCACCATGAGGAATGAGATCCTACAGACATCGCTCTTGGGATAGCAGATAACTCTCAAGCTCCTTTTTGAATTCAATAAATTTTCCAACTACCAAACCTGACCGAAGTAATTTGTTGAATTCAGATCCCGCCCTATTGACAAAAAAGTGCTGTCTTTTCATCGGCGCTCCCCTAGTGGCTGATGGTCTCAGGTTGAACAGCCGGCTAGCCTTGATACCAGCACTCGAATGATCTTATACATCATTATCATATCAAATCTTCTTCTTCTGTGCTCTAAAGTGGTTAGGCCCAATTTAGCGTTCCTGGTGACATGACATACGTTGCGATTAGTCAAATACCATGATGTTCTGAAGAAAACTCTACTGTAAAAGTATTCTGGACTTTCTCCAGCGCATCAATGTATCTTTTTGTATGGATTAAAGACCACCGTACCATACTCCATAAGTGGATGTACGTACGTTTTATACACCTCGGTCAGCACGTTTGCATTGGTAGTTGAAAGTGCCCTGAACACGCTGTGCATCATTCTGTTCGCCATGGACGCGACTTGGAGGCAGTGATAATCGAAATTAAGATCAGCCTTGACAAGAAAACCAAGGTCGTTAATCTCGCTGACCTCGCTCAACTGCATACCTTCAATAGTATAGAAGGTACTAACTCGCCTTTTACCAAGCTTCATCACCTTAGTTTTTTTCGCTGGAAAGCGGCAATTTCCACTCGTTCGACCATCTGGCTACATCACTTAGAGCTTTTTGCAAACACTCCGAATCTTCCATCGTCAAAATAGGATTATACAATTTAAAGTCATCAGCGAATGCCGAACAGCCAACGTTGTTCAAGGATATTATAGAGGGAAGCTCATACGTATAGATATTAAATAGAATTGGTGAAAGCACTCCACCCTGGGGAGCACCACTAAGGACTGCAAAGGGAGAGGAGAACGTACTGTTGAGCCGGACTCTGAAAGTTCTGCCCGTGAGAAAAGCACGAATCCAAGCCACTATACGCGGATGAATACCCACTATTTCTAGTTTGTTTATTAATTTACGATGGGAAACTCTGTCGAACGCCTTGGAAAAATCGAGGTAAATAACATCTACACCAATATCTTTGTCCAGCGCACGCGTCCAATCATCAAGTGACTGCAGCATCGCCGAAATCGTGGATTTACCCTTTTGGAAACCATGTTGGTGCTCCGAGATGATGGAGTGTTCCTCAAGATGAGCCATAATCCTTTTCTTCAATACTTTTTCGAACAGCCTTGCAAAGATAGACGTGATACTAATAGGCCGGTAATTGTTGGGATCAGAACACGGTTTCTTTTTTGGTATAGGAGTTACAAAGGATGTACGCCATCTACTCGGAACATCTCCACGCATAAAACTTAGGTTGAAAATGTATGCAAACGGGCTAACTATGATATCAATCACCTTTTTTATGAAACATAATGGTATGTGATCCGGAGTGCCAGAAAACGAATTAGGCCATTTTGCTAGTAGCTCCGACAATTCACCCGGGTGGAACCATACAGAGTCAGGCATAACAGGAAAAAGAGAAGGACTAACACGCTCATCTAAGTCAGTATCCTCAAGGAACGCTTTCTTAAACACATTTGCCAGAAGTAGAACTTTTTGGCTGTCCTCCACTGCACTGGAACCATCCTCTCTCACAAGACATCCAACCTCAGATTTACTCTTGAGCCTTGAATTAAGTAACCTATAGAATGAGTTTTTATTTTCAGGCTCGATAACTTTTCTTTCCTTATTACTATTATACTTCTTCAAACGTTTTTCAAATATTGCCGCAACTCTTTTGTATTCGAACCAATCCTCAGCTCAATTACTTTTGTTTGCCATGTTCCAAGGTTGAGATTTCCTGTGAGAAAGATTTTCCAATTGCTCAGGTAGGTACGCCTTCTTCGTAGACACCAGGCTTATCGGTACAAATAAATCAATGGTGTGGTCAAGGATGGAAAGAAAGAGTTCGTATTTATCTTCTACGGTATCCACAGTACTCAGTGAGCCATACCAATCCACGCTGTCCAGGTATTCATTGATACACGCGAAATTCGCTTTACTGTATATTCTATTAAAAATTTTACTATCAGATACCTCGATATGCACGCTTAGCTCGAATACTATAAAAGCATGACCACTGGTGCCCAATGGGGCCAGAGTATCCACTTTTACAATCAACCCATCCTCATTAGACAGTAACAGATCTAAGATATTACTACCTCGTGTAGCCATAACGTTATTCTGGGTGAGATTATGCGAAGCGCACATATCTAGGAATAGCCTACTACTCAGTTTGGTAGCCGTAGGAACAAGCTGTTCCCACGATATATCTGCTAAATTGAAATCGCCCGTGATGATACAAGACTGACTGCAAGAAAGCAAATCACCTAAGGCTTTAATAAAAGTTTCAAAAGAGTCAGCAGTACATGAGGGCGCCCTGTAAGCAATAACTATTCTCAGCGTCGTATTACTAACAACAATGTCAGCACAAAGTAGTTCATAACCTTCAGAACAAAACTCCTCGTACACTATCCTTGGGCAAAGAGACTTACTCAACAAAAGAGCCACTCCCCCGCCCCTCTTGTGCCGTCGGTCACATCTAAGTAGATTAAACTGAGAACATAAGCCACCAAATAACGAAGCACCAGTGATGTGAGGCGTCAACCACGTTTCAGATAGCGCTATAATGCCAAAATCAAATTGCTGAATGTATCCTATAAGACTGTTTATGTTTTTAGGAAGGGAACGTATGTTGGAAGAGAGACATTTGAGATTGCTATCCGCGGTCCGAAGAGGAATTACAAGTTTAAATTAACACCCGAATGACCGGCGGCAACGTTATCACTGACATGCTGACCGCGAATACAATTCAAACTCGCACTAGGCTCTTGGGAAGAAACTAGGTTGTTACTGATATTGACACAATTCACCCTAACAGGAGCATTAACGTTTACACCAGGAGTACTGACATTAACAGGAGTGTTTACACCAATATTGACAGCCGGAGAACTCACTAAAACAGGAGTAGTACCACTAACGAGAGGACTTACGTTCGCCCCAGCATGATTCACACTGGCAATGGCAGAACTGCGACGAGCTCTCCGCTCAGCACCTCGCCGCTCACGTTCCTCCCGAGGGAGGGAGGCTCTGATGAACACGCCATTAGTGAATGGGAAACGCTTAAGCTGAGGAGCGCGCCTCAGCACTGTCCTGGCAATGCTCGATGCAGGGAAGATCACTTTGAGCAACCTATTATGAGAAGAGTCATCGCGGCCCATGCGATGTTTCGATGCAGGCAAGCAATCAATGGACAGAAAGTTTAATATATCAAAAACACATAAATGATCATTAATAGCTCTGTCACGCGGGCACTTGCTACGATTCTCTGGAACTCCTATGATCACGACTGAGCGACTACGCTCAATCTCTCTGAAGTCATTCGACTTCTTTAAACCTACAGAAGGAGATGACGGCACAACTGAATCAGGAATAGCGCTAGCACAAGGAACATCACTGATACTATCCGGAACATCCTGAAAACAAAGGGCTTCTCTCAATGTGGCATTCAATCTATCATTCACCTGGCTTAGCTCCGCATTAGCCTTAACCATATCGCGGACCATCTCGGCTAACTCACAAATTCTCTTACATAACGATTCAACCTGACTCCTTTCATTCAGGAGATAAGCGATAATCGTCCGCATATGAATAGGCAGCGACTCGTCGTCCACCAGCGCCTTCGCGGCTTTACCAAAGTCCATTTCCAGCGACATCTCTCCCATTAGGCTTTTGCGGATCTTGCTGCCCTGAAGTGTCGGAGGGCAGACCGGAGTTTCGCTCGTCATCGGGTTATAATCAATTAAAAAAATAAACCTGATGCGGTGGCACAGAAGAATAAAAAGAAAAATTTCACACTCGGCCACAAGAGTGCTCGCCTGTTGAAGTGGTGTCGGTGTCCAGATCGGGATTGGATCCAATAACGTAACCTCGTAGACCACGCCAAGAATACCAGTTACCACAGACGATGCAAAAACGTAACCAACATAGAACACAGCAACAATACCAGCTACCACAAACTACACCAGCTATACGAATTTACCATATACCTCAAACTTGGGGATTTAACCCTGTTGCCGTGAACTGTAGTTTTTCAAAGAGAGTCAAGCATACCGTTGTTCCTGATCTTGAAGGAGCTATGTCCTTCTCATCTAGGTGACAAATTTTCGAGTAGTGGCGATTATTTTCACCTCCTTCCAGGTTTATTACAAACACTTCCCTAATTTTTCAGTTTAGCCCCAATTTTTCTGTATACTCCCTCCCCTCCAGTCCCCATTTTTAAAACTATTACTTGCTTTCGTTGTTTCGCGGGAAAATAACCGCTTGACCCTGCTTTCGAGCGTCATGACGCTGTTAAAATGCTGCTGCACTGCAAGCGCTCTTTGCCGATGTGGTGTGGTAGAAGATTAGCTGATGGGCTGTGACAGCGAAGTTGCGGGTGTTGAGCACCGTCGCGGCCCGGCGAAATGGTGGTCGCAAAATTTTAAGAAAATCCCTAGAAAAACCTAAAATACGGGGAGGAGCTCGTAAAATCCTCGCAGTAAAATGTTTTTCTTCTCCAAAAAGTTGGCAAGGTGAAACGAGGTCCTTCATTACTACAAGATTGAAATCTCATCAAATTTGTCACTCAGAATAAGCTCAATCTATTTTTCATCTTGAGAAGGGGACCGTAAAAGTTGGTCATTGAGGGGGGGGGGGTCGTAGCTCCGCCGAAACCTGGTGCAACGGCGTGCTCAACCCTGGTTCGCGCCGACGTCAGGCTAGGGTCTTTAGCTTCTCTGGGACAAGTAATTTCTTAAATACCACAATCCGGACACTCGTCAGGCTTACTGCTGTCGATCCTATGCAAGTATGACATCAGCATAGGGGAATGCCCGCAACGCAACGAGGCGAGGGAACATCTAGCCCGCCTACCGAGTTCCATCTCGGTGTTGCTGACTTCAGGTGGTGCGATTCCCAATATGGGGTTGACAGCCACCCTACTCAAGTGATCCCTGACGAAACGGGTGTGCTCCGCACGTAAAAGACGAAGACGATCCTGTTGGGAGTCCGTCCATCTTTATATATTGACTTTCTCGGGAGCATCCACAAAAGGTATTCTGATATCTCTTTCTCTCACAGGATTCATAATCCTTCTTATTGGCTGCTTGACGATATTAATAACCAGTTGCTGCGCTTGGGGTTGACAGTGCTCCTTAACAGGCAGAATACGGGCTTCAGCATGAAGATGCTCCACTGGAGTGCTCTTTGCACACCCAGTGGCGATCCGAAGAGCAACATTTTGAACTCGCTGCATCTTTGTCCACGATGAATCCAATGCTATGTGTTGCCATACCGGTGCTGCATTCTCCAACGCCGGCTGCAAGATTGCCTTGTACGTGGTCAGGATCGTCTCCTTACTGCTTCCCCACGACGTACCTCCCAGAGCTCTAAGAACGTTGAGCTTAGCTCTCACTGAAGCCTGTTTGTGCTCAGTGTTTTATGCGAACCTCAGCGAAGGATCCAATACTAGACCAAGCAGCTTCGGGAAACGTGCGGCAGGCAGACGAGCGTCTTCCCAGTTCACAACGGGGTGAGCACAGTGTTCTTTAGGGTCAGTGGAGAAAACAGACACAGATGATTTAGCGGCAGAGACAGTGAGCATCATATCATCGAGAAAGCTCTTCAGGACGACGAGGTAGCTATTGATCTTGCGTGCAGCTAAATTAATGTCTCCTTCCCGGCACAAGATGGTGATGTCCTCCGCATACGCAACGACACTTGGGGGGACGGGCAAATCTTCAAGGTAAAGACTGAACAGAGCAGGCGATATGACTCCTCCTTGAGGGACACCGGCCGCGATCGGGACGCTATTAGAGACATGTCTCTGGAACAGCACTTTTGCTCGGCGCCCTTTGCAGAGTGCGGTTATCCATCGCTTCTGCCAAGGCGGGATGGTGGACCTCAATAGCTTCTCAAACAGTATGCCCAATTGACAGTGTCAAACGCCTTCGTGAGGTCCAAGGCTACCCCAACAGTGCGTTGAGGTTTTCTGGCGTTGAAGCCATCCAAAACATAGCTCACAATCTCCAGCAGCGCCGTGGTGGTAGAATGTAATTTGCGGAATTCATGCTGGTGCTGCTGTTTGTTATTATGCTCGGCAAGCTCCTTCACGAGCAGTTTCTCAGCGACTTTGACAATTGGTGATAAAAGACTTATTGGCCTGTATCCCTTCGCTGTGGATGGCAATTTACCAGGCTTGGGCAACGGAATGACGCTTACCATCTTCCAGTCTTGGGGTAGGATGCACGTGCGAAATGAAGTGTTGATGACGTCAGCCAGGATTGGCATAATCTCACTCGGCAGTTTCTTCAAAATACCGCTGGACTAATGCCATCCGGCCCTATAGCCTTCGAGTTGCGCATCTCCTTTACCACCTTTTCAATCTGCGCAGGCGTCACTGCTTCTGCTTTGTTCATGAGTGGCAACTTACAGAGCTCTCATACAGTCACTCGATTCTGTTTCCCTCTCTTAGCCAGAGTTATGAAAAAATTCTTTCCGAAAGCTGTTGCAGCCTCCTTTCCCGATTTAAAAACTCCATTCTCGAACTCGATCGTAGAATAGTTGGTGGAGGTGCTCTTGCCTGAGATCTTCTTTAGAACTTTCCAAGTTGATGCTCCGTCACTCTTGAAATTCATCTTCTCCGTGAATTTGTCCCAACTCTCCTTCCTGTGCTTGTCCAGATCTCGCTTAATCTCGCTATCGAGCTCAGCAATTGTAGGATCCAGGTGATCTGCGACTCTCTTCGCATCCCTTGTCCTTATTTTCTGTCACCGTTTTGTAATAACATACATTCAACGAGTTTGTCACTTACAGTTATCGTATTGCTCGATATTCCTTTTTCCATTTCATTTTCAGATGTGACGCGCGAGGCCTCAAATCTGCAGACGTGGATAGCGCTCATAGTCAGAAGTTAATTTCGAGAGATTTGAGTTTGTGACAAAATCTGCTCAACTTTTTGTAAATTTCCTCGTAAAATTCGCATCATGATACGAATTCTCGAACACTTTTTTCAGAATTGCGCTCGGCAGTCCCAGAGTGTGGAGCAGAAGGATGACGGTCAGTGCAATGGAGATGCGGATCTAGTCGACTGATGTATGGCATATTGTGGACTGCGAAAAATCCACAAGGAGCGCGTTATACTATCTTGACGGTATTCGAATAATGATTAGATCTCGTAATAACCCAAGATAAAGGTTTGATAGATTTTGTGCCCCGCGATTCCCCATGTTTAACATCGATTTGCTTGTCCATTTTGTACTCCTGCATTGCATTCGTACGTCTCGATCTTATTGAATGTCCATTTTGTGTTCTTGTACAGATATAAGCAGAAGTGTAATCAATCACAAGTGCTTTAAGGTGCTTTCGTATGCTTAAGTACGGGTATTTTAATTTAGAGTATTGATTGTTAGAGAATATAAAATTATGCAAGGAAAGATTTCTTTTTTAGCATTGTAAATGCATGAAAACGTGTTGTTATGGCGAAAATTTGTTGTATTACGATTTAGAATGAAGATAAGTTATTCATAATAATCGTGTCATGTTATTAATAATATATTCCTAATGTAGTAATATAATGATATATGATAGCGTTGATAATAATGAATCGAGAAGTGGATACAATCGACGCGATGGAAGTGGCCGGCCCCGCGCTATTCTGCAAAAATGACCCAGCGCGGCGCCTCTGAAGAATTTTAGCCTCGCGCTGGGGCGCGAACAGCGCCAGGCTAGGATGGGGGCGCCGCCTCGCGCTGTTTGCGCCCCAGCGCCGCGCTGTCCGAATGTCAGAGCGCCACGGTGGGCGAGTTCTTCAATTACTCGTGGACGAGTTTCTGCCGGCCGCATTGTTTGCGACGGGGTCGAATGCGGCGCGGTCGCGGCGCGCTTCTACTGGCGCATCGCCAGAGCACGGTTTCCGTCCTTACATTCAGTCATAGCGGTGTACTTGTCAGTGAAAAACAGTCCGTATAGTAGCAATAACTGCATTGATGAAGAATCATGAAATTTTTGCACAGATTACGCCACAATCTCAATGTGACAGCACGAGAACTGAATGAAGGGGCTAATCAAAGTGGAATTCAGAGAGTGCTGGATACCAATTTGTTCCTTGCTTGCGTTAAGTGTCCTGCTAGTCTTGAGAGTAGTGTAAGCTAGCAAAAAGTCAAATACACTTCAAAAATAACGAAATAGTCGGGCTTGAGCTGAAAGGCAGGGTCCAGCAGCCCTCTGCCAAGGTTCTCGCCGGATTAGCGACCGACTATAAGAACTTTTTATCCGGGAAAATCTACGATCCCAACGGTATTGTATTGAAATGTTTCACATTTCTAACATGTAAAATGCTTCAAATTAAATTTTCTAGTTAGCTCGGGGAATTTTCGCAAGCGATCTCAATCACTGCTTTGAAAAAAAACATTGACTAATTTATATTCCTGCGGTTTGTACAACGAACTTCTCATAATTTTCTGTTATCTCGTTCTTCTAGAAACAAATACTTTTTTCCCTTCCAAAAATGCACTATCCCCCTTGAAAAATTTTCCGAAAATTTCTACCACCCCCGTTAGCAAGCTATCCAGTCCTGCTCGACCCTGTTGATAGGAGTTTTTTGTAGTTGTAAGGATATTGCGGTATAGATGCAGAACGTTTCTCAATTTTTTTCCATAGCGTTCAGTCCCGGAGTGAGCGAAATTTTGACGGTACACGCCGAACATTCTTCGGAAACGTTTCGGACTCTCGATGACAGCTCGCCATTAAAGGCAGTGTCCACGATAAAAACCATGTCTGATTTTTTGGTGGAGATCGGCAGCAGCGGGGACTAGCGCAACCCTAACGTTGAAAAAAAAACTGAGAAAATTGAGCTCGGAACGGTCCCCTACGCCCCCAAAGTTGGCTCGTCACACCCTAGATGCACTTTCCACGCCCACCGACGTGAACAAATGAATGCTCGAGATTGTGAGATGAGCGATGGTTTCCGATCAATTGCCCCGTTCTTCCCTTTATTCCCAACTTCTCTCTTTACTCAGGTCAGCTCGCATACATCGGCTGCAAAAGACGGAGGTTACAAGCCTCGGACAACTCGTCCACCATTTTCCCTAGCTCAATTTTTAAGAAACCATAACTCCGTTTCTAGAAGGTTTTGTACGATTCCAAAATTATCATTGGAATCAGCATGGGACCGTTTTCAAGATAGGTGGGAAAGCAGAAAAACGATTCTCATCGTGAACACTGCCTTTAATAAGGCTTTATTTGAATCCTATGAAAGTTAGCCTGAGGAGGTTTATATTCATTACAGACTTTCGTTTACCGTGAAGTTTAACCATTTCTCCGAAAGTGACGTTTGCATCCAGCAGACGTGTACTGATCAGTAAGAAGCTTCACTGCATACATGCTCAGGCAAACCATCGCTCCGAGCGGTACCGGAGAGCTACTCGAGCGGCGCTGCCTCTCCGCTCCGAGCGAAAATTAGCCATCTACTCGGGCCACAGCAGCCGCTCTCCGAGCCACAGCAGTATCGCTCGGAGCGATCTTCGGTCCCAACTGGCACTGCGGTCTCTTTTCGGGCGATTCTCGAAAATTTCCTAATTGCTATTTTTCTTTAATTCCGCCTCTTCTGGAGAGGATTTAGCCTGTTAAGAGGATAAGGTACCTGTTACAGCCTGTGGGTCAGGAGGTTAATCCTGCCACAAGCCGCAACAAGGATATCATCCCAGAATGGTCCGCAATGAGGAAGCCTTCCCCACCGCGGGCCATGTGGGATCCCCTCGGCCGCCAAAAATTGTCATCCTGAGAGTGATCCGAGGTCACCTCTCAAGAGTGGCCTCGAAAGGCCAACTACCCGTCTACACGAGGCGAGCCGCCTTTTATACCCGCAGGATTGGTTGTTCTTTGAGTGATAACGTGGCTCGCACGTTATCACTCAAAGAACAACCGATCCCGCGTCTCTCTATCTCTGGCGATGGCACCGCTGTGGCCCCGAGAGCTACCGGAGAGCGACCGAGGGGCGAACTCGCACCGGACAGGGACCGCGGTGCCAGTTGGCCCCTCGGCCGCTGTACGGGCGATGACGTCATAATTGGAAGGAGCCGGTCCCGCTCGGAGCGATGGTTTGCCTGAGTGGGCAAGACTACTATAGACATTTTAAGTTCCCGCGAGAAAAACCTTTGACCCGTTTCATCGCGACCGTTTGCAGACACCCTTAAAACGAGCGAAACCAATAGATGTTTCACTTCTGACAGCTCTGTACAAGTTATTGATGTTTGAAAAGGAATATATGTCAATATTCTTGCACGATCCTTCCTTTTACCATGAGGAACGTGGGCGGAAACCGTGCTCTGGTGATGCGCCAGTAGGGGCGCACCGCGACCGCGCCTCAGTCAACCCCGTCGCAAAAAATGCGGCCGTTTCTGCCGCGCCGCAGTTTGCATTGTACTGTACTTCTCTGGACCAAATTCCGGTCCGCAATTGCGTCTCGACACGCTTTGCGGTCCCACACACTTTATACGGCGCGTGGCGCACACCCAGTCGTGTCCCACACAATATACACGGCGCTTGGCGCACTTCCAGTTTGGTCCCACACACTTTCCCCGGCGCTAGGCGCATTTCCAGTTTGATCCTACACACTTTCCACGGCGTTTGGCGCACTTCCAGTTGGGCCCCTCACACTTTACCCAGCGCGTGGCGCACACCCAGTCGGGTCCCACACACTTTATACGGCGATTGGCGCCATTCCAGTTTGGTCCTACACACTTTCCCCGGCGCTTGGCGCACTCACAGTTGAGTCCCTCAAACTTTCTACGGCGCTTGGCGCACTTACAGTTTGGTGTAACACACTTTCCGCGGCGCTTGGCGCATTCACAGTTGGGTCCCTCAGTCTTTACCCAGCGCGTGGCGCACACCTAGTCGGGTCCCACACACTTTATACGGCAATTGGCGCTATTCCAGTTTGGTCCTTCACACTTTCCACGGCGTTTGGCGCACTTCCAGTTGGGCCCCTCACACTTTACCCAGCGCGTGGCGCACACCCAGTCAGGTCCCACACACTTTATACGGCAATTGGCGCTATTCCAGTTTGGTCCTTCACACTTTCCACGGCGTTTGGCGCACTTCCAGTTGGGCCCCTCACACTTTACCCAGCGCGTGGCGCACTCAGAGTTGGGTCCCGCGCATTTATTTTGTCATTTGACGCACCCGCAGTCGGATCCCACACAATTTCTTCGGTGCATGGCGCACTTCTAGTTTGGCCCCACACTTTCCGCGGCGCGTGACGCACTTCCAGTCGAGTCCCACACACTTTCCACGGCGCTCGGCTCACTCCCAGTTGGGCCCTACACACTTTTCCCGGCGCTCGGCGCACTCCCAGTTGGGTCCCACAAACTTTTCCCGGCGCTTGGCGCACTCACAGTTGGGTCCCACACACTTTTCCCGGCGCTCGGCGTACTCACAGTTGGGCCCTACACACTTTTCCCGGCGCTCGGCGCACTCCCAGTTGGGCCCCTCACACTTTACCCAGCGCGTGGCGCACACCCAGTCGGGTCCCACACACGTTATACGGCGATTGGCGCTATTCCAGTTTGGTCCTACACACTTTCCCCGGCGCTTGGCGCACTCACAGTTGAGTCCCTCAAACTTTCTACGGCGCTTGGCGCACTTACAGTTTGGTGCAACACACTTTCCGCGGCGCTTGGCGCATTTACAGTCGAGTCCCACACACTTTCCACGGCGCTCGGCTCACTCCCAGTTGGGCCCTACACACTTTTCCCGGCGCTCGGTGCACTCCCAGTTGGGTCCCACAAACTTTTCCCGGCGCTCGGCGTACTCACAGTTGGGCCCTAAACACTTTTCCCGGCGCTCGGCGCACTCCCAGTTGGGCCCCTCACACTTTACCCAGCGCGTGGCGCACACCCAGTCAGGTCCCACACACTTTATACGGCAATTGGCGCTATTCCAGTTTGGTCCCACACACTTTCCCCGGCGCTTGGCGCACTCAGAGTTGGGTCCCTTACACTTTACCCAGCGCGTGGCGCACACCCAGTCGGGTCCCACACACTTTATACGGCACTAGACGCATTTCCAGTTTAGTCCTACACACTTTCCCCGGCGCTTGGCGCATTCACAGTTGGGTCCCTCAGTCTTTACCCAGCGCGTGGCGCACACCTAGTCGGGTCCCACACACTTTATACGGCAATTGGCGCTATTCCAGTTTAGTCCTACACACTTTCCCCGGCGCTTGGCGCATTCACAGTTGGGCCCCTCAGTCCTTACCCAGCGCGTGGCGCACACCTAGTCGGGTCCCACACACTTTTTACGGCGATTGGCGCTATTCCAGTTTGGTCCTACACACTTTCCCCGGCGCTTGGCGCACTCACATTTGGGTCCCTTACGCTTTATTCAGCGCGTGGCGTACACCCAGTCGGGTCCCACACACTTTATACGGCGCTAGGCGCATTTCCAGTTTGGTCCTACACACTTTCCCCGGCGCTTGGCGCACTCACAGTTGAGTCCCTCAAACTTTCTACGGCGCTTGGCGCACTTAGAGTTTGGTGCAACACACTTTCCGCGGCGCTTGGCGCATTCACAGTTGGGTCCCTCAGTCTTTACCCAGCGCGTGGCGCACACCTAGTCGGGTCCCACACACTTTATACGGCAATTGGCGCTATTCCAGTTTAGTCCTACACACTTTCCCCGGCGCTTGGCGCATTCACAGTTGGGTCCCTCACACTTTACCAAGCGCGTGGCGCACACCCAGTTGGGTCCCACACTTTTTATACGGCGCTAGGCGCATTTCCAGTTTGGTCCTACACACTTTCCCCGGCGCTTGGCGCACTCACAGATGGGTCCCACACACTTTATACGGCGCTAGGCGCATTTCCACTTTGGTCCTACACACTTTCCCCGGCGCTTAGCGCACTCACAGTTGGGTCCCTTACACTTTACCCAGCGCGTGGAGCACACCCAGTCGGGTCCCACACACTTTATACGGCACTAGACGCATTTCCAGTTTAGTCCTACACACTTTCCCCGGCGCTTGGCGCATTCACAGTTGGGTCCATCACACTTTACCAAGCGCGTTGCGCACATCCAGTCGGGTCCCACACTTTTTATACGGCGCTAGGCGCATTTCCAGTTTGGTCCTACACACTTTCCCCGGCGCTTGGCGCATTCACAGTTGGGTCCCTCACACTTTACCAAGCGCGTGGCGCACACCCAGTTGGGTCCCACACTTTTTATACGGCGCTAGGCGCATTTCCAGTTTGGTCCCACACACTCTTCCCCGGCGCTTGGCGCACTCACAGATGGGTCCCACACACTTTATACGGCGCTAGGCGCATTTCCACTTTGGTCCTACACACTTTCCCCGGCGCTTAGCGCACTCACAGTTGGGTCCCTTACACTTTACCCAGCGCGTGGAGCACACCCAGTCGGGTCCCACACACTTTATACGGCACTAGACGCATTTCCAGTTTAGTCCTACACACTTTCCCCGGCGCTTGGCGCATTCACAGTTGGGTCCCTCAGTCTTTACCCAGCGCGTGGCGCACACCTAGTCGGGTCCCACACACTTTATACGGCGATTGGCGCTATTCCAGTTTGGTCCTACACACTTTCCCCGGCGCTTGGCGCACTCATAGTTGGGTCCCTTACACATTATTCAGCGCGTGGCGTACACCCAGTCGGGTCCCACACACTTTATACGGCACTAGACGCATTTCCAGTTTAGTCCTACACACTTTCCCCGGCGCTTGGCGCATTCACAGTTGGGTCCATCACACTTTACCAAGCGCGTTGCGCACATCCAGTCGGGTCCCACACTTTTTATACGGCGCTAGGCGCATTTCCAGTTTGGTCCTACACACTTTCCCCGGCGCTTGGCGCATTCACAGTTGGGTCCCTCAGTCTTTACCCAGCGCGTGGCGCACACCTAGTCGAGTCCCACACACTTTATACGGCGATTGGCGCTATTCCAGTTTGGTCCTACACACTTTCCCCGGCGCTTGGCGCACTCACAGTTGGGTCCCTCACACTTTGCCCAGCGCGTGGCGGGCGCACACCGAGTCGGGTGTCACACGCTTTCCACTGCGTTTGGCGCACTTCCAGTTTGATCCCACACACTTCATACGGCGCTAGGCGAATTTCCAGTTTGATCCTACACACTTTCCCCGGCGCTTGACGCACTCACAGTTGGGTCCCTTACACTTTATTCAGCGCGTGGCGTACACCCAGTCGGGTCCCACACACTTTATACGGCACTAGACGCATTTCCAGTTTAGTCCTACACACTTTCCCCGGCGCTTGGCGCATTCACAGTTGGGTCCATCACACTTTACCAAGCGCGTTGCGCACATCCAGTCGGGTCCCACACTTTTTATACGGCGCTAGGCGCATTTCCAGTTTGGTCCTACACACTTTCCCCGGCGCTTGGCGCATTCACAGTTGGGTCCCTCAGTCTTTACCCAGCGCGTGGCGCACACCTAGTCGAGTCCCACACACTTTATACGGCGATTGGCGCTATTCCAGTTTGGTCCTACACACTTTCCCCGGCGCTTGGCGCACTCACAGTTGGGTCCCTCACACTTTGCCCAGCGCGTGGCGGGCGCACACCGAGTCGGGTGTCACACGCTTTCCACTGCGTTTGGCGCACTTCCAGTTTGATCCCACACACTTCATACGGCGCTAGGCGAATTTCCAGTTTGATCCTACACACTTTCCACGGCGTTTGGCGCACTTCCAGTTGGGCCCCTCACACTTTACCCAGCGCGTGGCGCACACCCAGTTGGGTCCCACACACTTTATACGGCGATTGGCGCTATTCCAGTTTGGTCCTTCACACTTTCCACGGCGTTTGGCGCACTTCCAGATGGGCCCCTCACTCTTTACCCAGCGCGTGGCGCACACCCAATCGGGTCCTACACACTTTATACGGCGATTGGCGCTATTCCAGTTTGGTCCTACACACTTTCCCCGGCGCTTGGCGCACTCATAGTTGGGTCCCTTACACTTTAACCAGCGCGTGGCGCACACCCAGTCGGGTCCCACACACTTTATACGACGCTAGGCGCATTTCCAGTTTGGTCCTACACACTTTCCCCGGCGCTTGACGCACTCACAGTTGGGTCCCTTACACATTATTCAGCGCGTGGCGTACACCCAGTCGGGTCCCACACACTTTATACGGCACTAGACGCATTTCCAGTTTAGTCCTACACACTTTACCCGGCGCTTGGCGCATTCACAGTTGGGTCCATCACACTTTACCAAGCGCGTTGCGCACATCCAGTCGGGTCCCACACTTTTTATACGGCGCTAGGCGCATTTCCAGTTTGGTCCTACACACTTTCCCCGGCGCTTGGCGCATTCACAGTTGGGTCCCTCAGTCTTTACCCAGCGCGTGGCGCACACCTAGTCGAGTCCCACACACTTTATACGGCGATTGGCGCTATTCCAGTTTGGTCCTACACACTTTCCCCGGCGCTTGGCGCACTCACAGTTGGGTCCCTCACACTTTGCCCAGCGCGTGGCGGGCGCACACCGAGTCGGGTGTCACACGCTTTCCACTGCGTTTGGCGCACTTCCAGTTTGATCCCACACACTTCATACGGCGCTAGGCGAATTTCCAGTTTGATCCTACACACTTTCCACGGCGTTTGGCGCACTTCCAGTTGGGCCCCTCACACTTTACCCAGCGCGTGGCGCACACCCAGTTGGGTCCCACACACTTTATACGGCGATTGGCGCTATTCCAGTTTGGTCCTTCACACTTTCCACGGCGTTTGGCGCACTTCCAGATGGGCCCCTCACTCTTTACCCAGCGCGTGGCGCACACCCAATCGGGTCCTACACACTTTATACGGCGATTGGCGCTATTCCAGTTTGGTCCTACACACTTTCCCCGGCGCTTGGCGCACTCATAGTTGGGTCCCTTACACTTTAACCAGCGCGTGGCGCACACCCAGTCGGGTCCCACACACTTTATACGGCGCTAGGCGCATTTCCAGTTTGGTCCTACACACTTTCCCCGGCGCTTGGCGCACTCACAGATGGGTCTCTTACACTTTATTCAGCGCGTGGCGTACACCCAGTCGGGTCCCACACACTTTATACGGCGCTAGGCGCATTTCCACTTTGGTCCTACACACTTTCCCCGGCGCTTAGCGCACTCACAGTTGGGTCCCTTTCACTTTACCCAGCGCGTGGAGCACACCCAGTCGGGTCCCACACACTTTATACGGCACTAGACGCACTTCCAGTTTAGTCCTACACACTTTCTCCGGCGCTTGGCGCATTCACAGTTGGGTCCCTCAGTCTTTACCCAGCGCGTGGCGCACACCTAGTCGGGTCCCACACACTTTATACGGCGATTGGCGCTATTCCAGTTTGGTCCTACACACTTTCCCCGGCGCTTGGCGCACTCATAGTTGGGTCCCTTACACTTTAACCAGCGCGTGGCGCACACCCAGTCGGGTCCCACACACTTTATACGACGCTAGGCGCATTTCCAGTTTGGTCCTACACACTTTCCCCGGCGCTTGACGCACTCACAGTTGGGTCCCTTACACTTTATTCAGCGCGTGGCGTACACCCAGTCGGGTCCCACACACTTTATACGGCACTAGACGCATTTCCAGTTTAGTCCTACACACTTTCCCCAGCGCTTGGCGCATTCACAGTTGGGTCCATCACACTTTACCAAGCGCGTGGCGCACATCCAGTCGGGTCCCACACTTTTTATACGGCGCTAGGCGCATTTCCAGTTTGGTCCTACACACTTTCCCCGGCGCTTGGCGCATTCACAGTTGGGTCCTCAGTCTTTACCCAGCGCGTGGCGCACACCTAGTCGAGTCGAGTCCCACACACTTTATACGGCGATTGGCGCTATTCCAGTTTGGTCCTACACACTTTCCCCGGCGCTTGGCGCACTCACAGTTGGGTCCCTCACACTTTGCCCAGCGCGTGGCGGGCGCACACCGAGTCGGGTGTCACACGCTTTCCACTGCGCTTGGCGCACTTCCAGTTTGATCCTACACACTTTCCACGGCGTTTGGCGCACTTCCAGTTTGGTCCTTCACACTTTCCACGGCGTTTGGCGCACTTCCAGATGGGCCCCTTACTCTTTACCCAGCGCGTGGCGCACACCCAATCGGGTCCTACACACTTTATACGGCGATTGGCGCTATTCCAGTTTGGTCCTTCACACTTTCCACGGCGTTTGGCGCACTTCCAGATGGGCCCCTCACTCTTTACCCAGCGCGTGGCGCACACCCAGTCGGGTCCCACACACTTTATACGGCGATTGGCGCTATTCCAGTTTGGTCCTACACACTTTCCCCGGCGCTTGGCGCACTCACAGTTGGGTCCCTTACACTTTACCCAGCGCGTGGCGCACACCCAGTCGGGTGCACACACACGTTATACGGCGATTGGCGCTATTCCAGTTTGGTCCTTCACACTTTCCACGGCGTTTGGCGCACTTCCAGAGGGGCCCCTCACTCTTTACCCAGCGCGTGGCGCACACCCAGTCAGGTCCCACACACTTTATACGGCACTAGACGCATTTCCAGTTTGGTCCTACACACTTTCCCCGGCGCTTGGCGCATTCACAGTTGGGTCCCTTAGTCTTTACCCAGCGCGTGGCGCACACCTAGTCGGGTCCCACACACTTTATACGGCGATTGGCGCTATTCCAGTTTGGTCCTACACACTTTCCCCGGTGCTTGGCGCACTTCCAGATGGGCCCCTTACTCTTTACCCAGCGCGTGGCGCACACCCAATCGGGTCCTACACACTTTATACGGCGATTGGCGCTATTCCAGTTTGGTCCTTCACACTTTCCACGGCGTTTGGCGCACTTCCAGATGGGCCCCTCACTCTTTACCCAGCGCGTGGCGCACACCCAGTCGGGTCCCACACACTTTATACGGCGATTGGCGCTATTCCAGTTTGGTCCTACACACTTTCCCCGGCGCTTGGCGCACTCACAGTTGGGTCCCTCACACTTTGCCCAGCGCGGGGCGGGCGCACACCCAGTCGGGTGCCACACACGTTATACGGCGATTGGCGCTATTCCAGTTTGGTCCTTCACACTTTCCACGGCGTTTGGCGCACTTCCAGAGGGGCCCCTCACTCTTTACCCAGCGCGTGGCGCACACCCAATCGGGTCCTACACACTTTATACGGCGATTGGCGCTATTCCAGTTTGGTCCCACACACTTTCCCCGGCGCTTGGCGCACTCATAGTTGGGTCCCTTACACTTTAACCAGCGCGTGGCGCACACCCAGTCGGGTCCCACACACTTTATACGGCGCTAGGCGCATTTCCAGTTTGGTCCTACACACTTTCCCCGGCGCTTGGCGCACTCACAGATGGGTCCCTTACACTTTAACCAGCGCGTGGCGCACACCCAGTCGGGTCCCACACACTTTATACGGCGCTAGGCGCATTTCCACTTCGGTCCTACACACTTTCCCCGGCGCTTAGCGCACTCACAGTTGGGTCCCTTTCACTTTACCCAGCGCGTGGAGCACACCCAGTCGGGTCCCACACACTTTATACGGCACTAGACGCATTTCCAGTTTAGTCCTACACACTTTCTCCGGCGCTTGGCGCATTCACAGTTGGGTCCCTCAGTCTTTACCCAGCGCGTGGCGCACACCTAGTCGGGTCCCACACACTTTATACGGCGATTGGCGCTATTCCAGTTTGGTCCTACACACTTTCCCCGGCGCTTAGCGCACTCACAGTTGGGTCCCTTTCACTTTACCCAGCGCGTGGAGCACACCCAGTCGGGTCCCACACACTTTATACGACGCTAGGCGCATTTCCAGTTTGGTCCTACACACTTTCCCCGGCGCTTGACGCACTCACAGTTGGGTCCCTTACACTTTATTCAGCGCGTGGCGTACACCCAGTCGGGTCCCACACACTTTATACGGCACTAGACGCATTTCCAGTTTAGTCCTACACATCTTTCCCCGGCGCTTGGCGCATTCACAGTTGGGTCCATCACACTTTTACCAAGCGCGTAGCGCACATCCAGTCGGGTCCCACACTTTTTATACGGCGCTAGGCGCATTTCCAGTTTGGTCCTACACACTTTCCCCGGCGCTTGGCGCATTCACAGTTGGGTCCCTCAGTCTTTACCCAGCGCGTGGCGCACACCTAGGCGAGTCCCACACACTTTATACGGCGATTGGCGCTATTCCAGTTTGGTCCTACACACTTTCCCAGGCGCTTGGCGCACTCACAGTTGGGTCCTCACACTTTGCCCAGCGCGTGGCGGGCGCACACCGAGTCGGGTGTCACACGCTTTCCACTGCGCTTGGCGAATTTCCAGTTTGATCCTACACACTTTCCACGGCGTTTGGCGCACTTCCAGTTTGGTCCTTCACACTTTCCACGGCGTTTGGCGCACTTCCAGATGGGCCCCTTACTCTTTACCCAGCGCGTGGCGCACACCCAATCGGGTCCTACACACTTTATACGGCGATTGGCGCTATTCCAGTTTGGTCCTTCACACTTTCCACGGCGTTTGGCGCACTTCCAGATGGGCCCTCACTTTACCCAGCGCGCGGCGCACACCCAGTCGGGTCCCACACACTTTATACGGCGATTGGCGCTATTCCAGTTTGGTCCTACACACTTTCCCCGGCGCTTGGCGCACTCACAGTTGGGTCCTCACACTTTGCCCAGCGCGGGCGGGCGCACACCCAGTCGGGTGCCACACACGTTATACGGCGATTGGCGCTATTCCAGTTTGGTCCTTCACACTTTCCACGGCGTTTGGCGCACTTCCAGAGGGCCCCTCACTTCTTACCCAGCGCGTGGCGCACACCCAGTCAGGTCCCACACACTTTATACGGCACTAGACGCATTTCCAGTTTAGTCCTACACACTTTCTCCGGCGCTTGGCGCATTCACAGTTGGGTCCCTCAGTCTTTACCCAGCGCGTGGCGCACACCTAGTCGGGTCCCACACACTTTATACGGCGATTGGCGCTATTCCAGTTTGGTCCTACACACTTTCCCCGGCGCTTGGCGCACTCACAGTTGGGTCCTCAGTCTTTACCCAGCGCGTGGCGCACACCTAGTCGGGTCCCACACACTTTATACGGCGATTGGCGCTATTCCAGTTTGGTCCTACACACTTTCCCCGGCGCTTGGCGCACTCACAGTTGGGTCCCTCAGTCTTTACCCAGCGCGTGGCGCACACCTAGTCGGGTCACACACACTTTATACGGCGATTGGCGCTATTCCAGTTTGGTCCTACACACTTTCCCCGGCGCTTGGCGCATTCACAGTTGGGTCCCTTAGTCTTTACCCAGCGCGTGGCGCACAGCCAGTCGGGTCCCACACACTTTATACGGCACTAGACGCATTTCCAGTTTGGTCCTACACACTTTCCCCGGCGCTTGGCGCATTCACAGTTGGGTCCCTTAGTCTTTACCCAGCGCGTGGCGCACACCTAGTCGGGTCCCACACACTTTATATCGCGATTGGCGCTATTCCAGTTTGGTCCTACACACTTTCCCCGGCGCTTGGCGCACTCACAGTTGGGTCCCTCAGTCTTTACCCAGCGCGTGGCGCACACCTAGTCGGGTCCCACACACTTTATATCGCGATTGGCGCTATTCCAGTTTGGTCCTACACACTTTCCCCGGCGCTTGGCGCACTCACAGTTGGGTCCCTCAGTCTTTACCCAGCGCGTGGCGCACACCTAGTCGGGTCCCACACACTTTATACGGCGATTGGCGCTATTCCAGTTTGGTCCTACACACTTTCCCCGGCGCTTGGCGCATTCACAGTTGGGTCCCTTAGTCTTTACCCAGCGCGTGGCGCACAGCCAGTCGGGTCCCACACACTTTATACGGCACTAGACGCATTTCCAGTTTGGTCCTACACACTTTCCCCGGCGCTTGGCGCACTCACAGTTGGGTCCCTCAGTCTTTACCCAGCGCGTGGCGCACACCTAGTCGGGTCCCACACACTTTATACGGCGATTGGCGCTATTCCAGTTTGGTCCTACACACTTTCCCCGGCGCTTGGCGCACTCACAGTTGGGTCCCTCACACTTTGCCCAGCGCGTGGCGCACACCTAGTCGGGTCCCACACACTTTATACGGCGATTGGCGCTATTCCAGTTTGGTCCTACACACTTTCCCCCCGCGCTTAGCGCACTCACAGTTGGGTCCCTCACACTTTGCCCAGCGCGTGGCGGGCGCACACCCAGTCGGGTGCCACACACTTTATACGGCGATTGGCGCTATTCCAGTTTGGTCCTTCACACTTTCCACGGCGTTTGGCGCACTTCCAGAGGGGCCCTCACTCTTTACCCAGCGCGTGGCGCACACCCAGTCAGGTCCCACACACTTTATACGGCACTAGACGCATTTCCAGTTTGGTCCTACACACTTTCCCCGGCGCTTGGCGCATTCACAGTTGGGTCCCTTAGTCTTTACCCAGCGCGTGGCGCACACCTAGTCGGGTCCCACACACTTTATACGGCGATTGGCGCTATTCCAGTTTGGTCCTACACACTTTCCCCGGCGCTTGGCGCACTCACAGTTGGGTCCCTCAGTCTTTACCCAGCGCGTGGCGCACACCTAGTCGGGTCCCACACACTTTATACGGCGATTGGCGCTATTCCAGTTTGGTCCTACACACTTTCCCCGGCGCTTGGCGCACTCACAGTTGGGTCCCTCAGTCTTTACCCAGCGCGTGGCGCACACCTAGTCGGGTCCCACACACTTTATACGGCGATTGGCGCTATTCCAGTTTGGTCCTACACACTTTCCCCGGCGCTTGGCGCATTCACAGTTGGGTCCCTTAGTCTTTACCCAGCGCGTGGCGCACAGCCAGTCGGGTCCCACACACTTTATACGGCACTAGACGCATTTCCAGTTTGGTCCTACACACTTTCCCCGGCGCTTGGCGCATTCACAGTTGGGTCCCTTAGTCTTTACCCAGCGCGTGGCGCACACCTAGTCGGGTCCCACACACTTTATACGGCGATTGGCGCTATTCCAGTTTGGTCCTACACACTTTCCCCGGCGCTTGGCGCACTCACAGTTGGGTCCCTCAGTCTTTACCCAGCGCGTGGCGCACACCTAGTCGGGTCCCACACACTTTATATGGCGATTGGCGCTATTCCAGTTTGGTCCTACACACTTTCCCCGGCGCTTGGCGCACTCACAGCTGGGTCCCTCAGTCTTTACCCAGCGCGTGGCGCACACCTAGTCGGGTCCCACACACTTTATACGGCGATTGGCGCTATTCCAGTTTGGTCCTACACACTTTCCCCGGCGCTTGGCGCATTCACAGTTGGGTCCCTTAGTCTTTACCCAGCGCGTGGCGCACAGCCAGTCGGGTCCCACACACTTTATACGGCACTAGACGCATTTCCAGTTTGGTCCTACACACTTTCCCCGGCGCTTGGCGCACTCACAGTTGGGTCCTCAGTCTTTACCCAGCGCGTGGCGCACACCTAGTTGGGTCCCACACACTTGATACGGCGATTGGCGCTATTCCAGTTTGGTCCTACACACTTTCCCCGGCGCTTGGCGCACTCACAGTTGGGTCCCTCAGTCTTTACCCAGCGCGTGGCGGGCGCACACCCAGTCGGGTGCCACACACTTTATACGGCGATTGGCGCTATTCCAGTTTGGTCCTTCACACTTTCCACGGCGTTTGGCGCACTTCCAGAGGGGTCCCTCACTTTTACCCAGCGCGTGGCGCACACCCAGTCAGGTCCCACACACTTTATACGGCACTAGACGCATTTCCAGTTTGGTCCTACACACTTTCCCCGGCGCTTGGCGCATTCACAGTTGGGTCCCTTAGTCTTTACCCAGCGCGTGGCGCACACCTAGTCGGGTCCCACACACTTTATACGGCGATTGGCGCTATTCCAGTTTGGTCCTACACACTTTCCCCGGCGCTTGGCGCACTCACAGTTGGGTCCCTCAGTCTTTACCCCAGCGCGTGGCGCACACCTAGTCGGGTCCCACACACTTTATACGGCGATTGGCGCTATTCCAGTTTGGTCCTACACACTTTCCCCGGCGCTTGGCGCACTCACAGCTGGGTCCCTCAGTCTTTACCCAGCGCGTGGCGCACACCTAGTCGGGTCCCACACACTTTATACGGCGATTGGCGCTATTCCAGTTTGGTCCTACACACTTTCCCCGGCGCTTGGCGCATTCACAGTTGGGTCCCTTAGTCTTTACCCAGCGCGTGGCGCACAGCCAGTCGGGTCCCACACACTTTATATGGCACTAGACGCATTTCCAGTTTGGTCCTACACACTTTCCCCGGCGCTTGGCGCACTCACAGTTGGGTCCCTCAGTCTTTACCCAGCGCGTGGCGCACACCTAGTTGGGTCCCACACACTTGATACGGCGATTGGCGCTATTCCAGTTTGGTCCTACACACTTTCCCCGGCGCTTGGCGCACTCACAGTTGGGTCCCTCAGTCTTTACCCAGCGCGTGGCGCACACCTAGTCGGGTCCCACACACTTTATACGGCGATTGGCGCTATTCCAGTTTGGTCCTACACACTTTCCCCGGCGCTTGGCGCACTCACAGTTGGGTCCCTCACACTTTGCCCAGCGCGTGGCGGGCGCACACCCAGTCGGGTGCCACACACTTTATACGGCGATTGGCGCTATTCCAGTTTGGTCCTTCACACTTTCCACGGCGTTTGGCGCACTTCCAGAGGGGCCCCTCACTCTTTACCCAGCGCGTGGCGCACACCCAGTCAGGTCCCACACACTTTATACGGCACTAGACGCATTTCCAGTTTGGTCCTACACACTTTCCCCGGCGCTTGGCGCATTCACAGTTGGGTCCCTTAGTCTTTACCCAGCGCGTGGCGCACACCTAGTCGGGTCCCACACACTTTATACGGCGATTGGCGCTATTCCAGTTTGGTCCTACACACTTTCCCCGGCGCTTGGCGCACTCACAGTTGGGTCCCTCAGTCTTTACCCAGCGCGTGGCGCACACTCAGTCGGGTCCCACACACTTTATACGGCGATTGGCGCTATTCCAGTTTGGTCCTACACACTTTCCCCGGCGCTTGGCGCACTCACAGTTGGGTCCTCAGTCTTTACCCAGCGCGTGGCGCACACCCAGTCGGGTCCCACACACTTTATACGGCGATTGGCGCTATTCCAGTTTGGTCCTACACACTTTCCCCGGCGCTTGGCGCACTCACAGTTGTCCCTCAGTCTTTACCCAGCGCGTGGCGCACACCTAGTCGGGTCCCACACACTTTATACGGCGATTGGCGCTATTCCAGTTTGGTCCTACACACTTTCCCCGGCGCTTGGCGCATTCACAGTTGGGTCCCTTAGTCTTTACCCAGCGCGTGGCGCACAGCCAGTCGGGTCCCACACACTTTATACGGCACTAGACGCATTTCCAGTTTGGTCCTACACACTTTCCCCGGCGCTTGGCGCATTCACAGTTGGGTCCCTTAGTCTTTACCCAGCGCGTGGCGCACACCTAGTCGGGTCCCACACACTTTATACGGCGATTGGCGCTATTCCAGTTTGGTCCTACACACTTCCCTCGGCGCTTGGCGCACTCACAGTTGGGTCCCTCAGTCTTTACCCAGCGCGTGGCGCACACCTAGTCGGGTCCCACACACTTTATATGGCGATTGGCGCTATTCCAGTTTGGTCCTACACACTTTCCCCGGCGCTTGGCGCACCCACAGTTGGGTCCCTCAGTCTTTACCCAGCGCGTGGCGCACACCTAGTCGGGTCCCACACACTTTATATGGCGATTGGCGCTATTCCAGTTTGGTCCTACACACTTTCCCCGGCGCTTGGCGCATTCACAGTTGGGTCCCTTAGTCTTTACCCAGCGCGTGGCGCACACCTAGTCGGGTCCCACACACTTTATACGGCGATTGGCGCTATTCCAGTTTGGTCCTACACACTTTCCCCGGCGCTTGGCGCACTCACAGTTGGGTCCCTCAGTCTTTACCCAGCGCGTGGCGCACACCTAGTCGGGTCCCACACACTTTATACGGCGATTGGCGCTATTCCAGTTTGGTCCTACACACTTCCCTCGGCGCTTGGCGCACTCACAGTTGGGTCCCTCAGTCTTTACCCAGCGCGTGGCGCACACCTAGTCGGGTCCCACACACTTTATATGGCGATTGGCGCTATTCCAGTTTGGTCCTACACACTTTCCCCGGCGCTTGGCGCATTCACAGTTGGGTCCCTTAGTCTTTACCCAGCGCGTGGCGCACAGCCAGTCGGGTCCCACACACTTTATACGGCACTAGACGCATTTCCAGTTTGGCCCTACACACTTTCCCCGGCGCTTGGCGCATTCACAGTTGGGTCCCTTTAGTCTTTACCCAGCGCGTGGCGCACACCTAGTCGGGTCCCACACACTTTATACGGCGATTGGCGCTATTCCAGTTTGGTCCCACACACTTCCTCGGCGCTTGGCGCACTCACAGTTGGGTCCTCAGTCTTTACCCAGCGCGTGGCGCACACCTAGTCGGGTCCCACACACTTTATACGGCGATTGGCGCTATTCCAGTTTGGTCCTACACACTTTCCCCGGCGCTTGGCGCATTCACAGTTGGGTCCCTTAGTCTTTACCCAGCGCGTGGCGCACAGCCAGTCGGGTCCCACACACTTTATACGGCACTAGACGCATTTCCAGTTTGGCCCTACACACTTTCCCCGGCGCTTGGCGCACTCACAGTTGGGTCCCTCAGTCTTTACCCAGCGCGTGGCGCACACCTAGTTGGGTCCCACACACTTTATACGGCGATTGGCGCTATTCCAGTTTGGTCCTACACACTTTCCCCGGCGCTTGGCGCACTCACAGTTGGGTCCCTCAGTCTTTACCCAGCGCGTGGCGCACACCTAGTCGGGTCTCACACACTTTATACGGCGATTGGCGCTATTCCAGTTTGGTCCTACACACTTTCCCCGGCGCTTGGCGCACTCACATTTGGGTCCCGCGCATTTATTTTGTCATTTGACGCAGCCGCAGTCGGATCCCACACAATTTCTTAGGTGCTTGGCGCACTTCTAGTCCGGCCCACACTTTCCACGGCGCTTGGCGCGCTCACAGTTGGGTCCCTCACACTTTACCCAGCGCGTGGCGCATTTCCAGTTTGGTCCTACACACTTTATGCGGCGCTTGGCGCACTCACAGTTGGGTCCCTCACACTTTGCCCAGCGCGTGGCGCATTTCCAGTTTGGTCCTACACACTTTATCCGGCGCTTGGCGCACTCACAGTCGGGTCCCTCACACTTTACCCAGCGCGTGGCGCATTTCCAGTTTGGTCCTACACACTTTATCCGGTGCTTGGCGCACTCACAGTTGGGTCCCTCACACCTTCTACGACGCTTGGCGCACTTACAGTTTGGTCCCACACACTTTCCACGGCATTTGGCGCACTTCCATTTGGGTCCCTCACACTTTACCCAGCGCGTGGCGCACACCTAGTCGGGTCCCACACACTTTATACGGCGATTGGCGCTATTCCAGTTTGGTCCCACACACTTTCCACGGCGTTTGGCGCACTTCCAGATGGGCCCCTCACTCTTTACCCAGCGCGTGGCGCACACCCAGTCGGGTCCCACACACTTTATACGGCGCTTGGCGCACTCACAGTTGGGTCCCGCGCATTTATTTTGTCATTTTACGCACCCGCAGTCGGATCCCGCACAATTTCTTAGGTGCTTGGCGCACTTCTAGTCCGGCCCCACACTTTCCACGGCGCTTGGCGCGCTCACAGTTGGGTCCCTCACACTTTACCCAGCGCGTGGCGCATTTCCAGTTTGGTCCTACACACTTTATCCGGCGCTTGGCGCACTCACAGTTGGGTCTCACGCACTTCATACGGCGATTGGCGCTATTCCAGTTTGGTCCTACACACTTTCCCCGGCGCTTGGCGCACTCACAGTTGGGTCCCTCAGTCTTTACCCAGCGCGTGGCGCACACCTAGTCGGGTCCCACACATTTTATACGGCGATTGGCGCTATTCCAGTTTGGTCCCACACACTTTCCACGGCGTTTGGCGCACTCACAGTTGAGTCCCTCAAACTTTCTACGGCGCTTGGCGCACACCCAGTCAGGTCCCACACACTTTATACGGTGAATGGCGCTATTCCAGTTTGGTCCTACACACTTTCCCCGGCGCTTGGCGCACTCACAGTTGGGTCCCGCGCATTTATTTTGTCATTTGACGCACCCGCAGTCGGATCCCACACAATTTCTTAGGTGCTTGGCGCACTTCTAGTCCGGCCCCACACTTTCCACGGCGCTTGGCGCGCTCACAGTTGGGTCCCTCACACTTTGCCCAGCGCGTGGCGGGCGCACACCCAGTCGGGTGCCACACACTTTATACGGCGATTGGCGCTATTCCAGTTTGGTCCTTCACACTTTATCCGGCGCTTGGCGCATTTCCAGTTTGGTCCTACACACTTTATCCGGCGCTTGGCGCACTCACAGTTGGGTCTCACGCACTTCATACGGCGATTGGCGCTATTCCAGTTGGGTCCCTCACACTTTACCCAGCGCGTGGCGGGCGCACACCAAGTCGGGTGCCACACGCTTTCCACTGCGCTTGGCGCACTTCCAGTTCGATCCCACACACTTTCCACGGGGTTTGGAGCACTTCCAGTTTGGTCCCACACACTTTCCCCGGCGTTTTGCGCACTCACATTTGAGTCCCACCCACTTTCCCCGGCGCTTGGCGCACTCACAGTTGGGCCCCTCACACTTTATTCAGCGCGTGGCGCACACCTAGTCGGGTCCCACACATTTTATACGGCGATTGGCGCTATTCCAGTTTGGTCCCACACACTTTCCACGGCGTTTGGCGCACTCACAGTTGAGTCCCTCAAACTTTCTACGGCGCTTGGCGCACACCCAGTCAGGTCCCACACACTTTATACGGTGAATGGCGCTATTCCAGTTTGGTCCCACACACTTTCCCCGGCGCTTGGCGCACTCACAGTTGGGTCCCGCGCATTTATTTTGTCATTTGACGCACCCGCAGTCGGATCCCACACAATTTCTTAGGTGCTTGGCGCACTTCTAGTCCGGCCCCACACTTTCCACGGCGCTTGGCGCGCTCACAGTTGGGTCCCTCACTTTACCCAGCGCGTGGCGCATTTCCAGTTTGGTCCTACACACTTTATCCGGCGCTTGGCGCACTCACAGTTGGGTCTCACACACTTCATACGGCGATTGGCGCTATTCCAGTTTGGTCCCACACACTTTCCCCGGCGCTTGGCGCACTCACAGTTGGGTCCCGCGCATTTATTTTGTCATTTGACGCACCCGCAGTCGGATCCCACACAATTTCTTAGGTGCTTGGCGCACTTCTAGTCTGGCCCCACACTTTCCACGGCGCTTGGCGCGCTCACAGTTGGGTCCCTCACTTTACCCAGCGCGTGGCGCATTTCCAGTTTGGTCCTACACACTTTATCCGGCGCTTTTCGCACTCACAGTCAGGTCCCACACACTTTATACGGTGAATGGGGCTATTCCAGTTTGGTCCCACACACTTTCCCCGGCGCTTGGCGCACTCACAGTTGGGTCCCGCGCATTTATTTTGTCATTTGACGCACCCGCAGTCGGATCCCACACAATTTCTTCGGTGCTTGGCGCACTTCTAGTCCGGCCCCACACTTTCCACGGCGCTTGGCGCACTCACAGTTTATTCAGCGCGTGGCGCACACCCAGTCGGGTCTCACACACTTCATACGGCGATTGGCGCTATTCCAGTTTGGTCCTACACACTTACCCCGGCGCTTGGCGCACTCACAGTTGGATTCAATACACTTTCCCCGGCGTTTGGCGCACTTCCAGATGGGCCCCTCACACTTTCTTCAGCGCGTGGCGCACACCTAGTCGGGTCCCACACACTTTATACGGCGATTGGCGCTATTCCAGTTTGGTCCCACACACTTTCCACGGCGTTTGGCGCACTTCCAGATGGGCCCCTCACTCTTTACCCAGCGCGTGGCGCACACCCAGTCGGGTCCCACACACTTTATACGGCGATTGGCGCTATTCCAGTTTGGTCCCACACACTTTCCCCGGCGCTTGGCGCACTCTCAGTTGAGTCCCTCAAACTTTCTACGGCGCTTGGCGCACTTACAGTTTGGTGCAACACACTTTCCGCGGCGCTTGGCGCATTCACAGTTGCGTCCCTCACACTTTACCCAGCGCGTGGCGCACACCCAGTCAGGTCCCACACACTTTATACGGCGATTGGCGCTATTCCAGTTTGGTCCCACACACTTTCCCCGGCGCTTGGCGCACTCACAGTTGGGTCCCGCGCATTTATTTTGTCATTTGACGCACGTGCAGTCGGATCCCACACAATTTCTTCGATGCTTGGCGCACTTCTAGCCCGGCCCCACACTTTCCACGGCGCTTGGCGCACTCACAGTTGGGTCCCTCACACTTTACCCAGCGCGTGGCGCATTTCCAGTTTGGTAATACACACTTTATCCGGCGCTTGGCGCACTCACAGTTGGGTCCCTCACACTTTATTCAGCGCGTGGCGCACACCCAGTCGGGTCTCACACGCTTTCCACTGCGCTTGGCGCACTTGCAGTTCGATCCCACACACTTTCCACGGCGTTTGGAGCACTTCCGGTTTGGTCCCACACACTTTCCCCGGCGTTTGGCCCACTCACAGTTGAGTCCCACCCACTTTCCCCAGCGCTTGGCGCACTCACAGTTGGATTCAATACACTTTCCCCGGCGTTTGGCGCACTTCCAGATGGGCCCCTCACACTTTATTCAGCGCGTGGCGCACACCTAGTCGGGTCCCACACACTTTATACGGCGATCGGCGCTATTCCAGTTTGGTCCTACACACTTTCCCCGGCGCTTGGCGCACTCACAGTTGGGTCCCTCACACCTTCTACGACGCTTGGCGCACTTACAGTTTGGTCCCACACACTTTCCACGGCATTTGGCGCACTTCCATTTGGGTCCCTCACACTTTACCCAGCGCGTGGCGCACACCCAGTCGGGTCCCACACACTTTATACGGTGAATGGCGCTATTCCAGTTTGGTCCCACACACTTTCCCCGGCGTTTGGCGCACTCACAGTTGGGTCCCGCGCATTTATTTTGTCATTTGACGCACCCGCAATCGGATCCCACACAATTTCTTAGGTGCTTGGCGCACTTCTAGTCCGGCCCCACACTTTTCACGGCGCTTGGCGCACTCACAGTTGGGTCCCTCACACTTTAACCAGCGCGTGGCGCACACCAAGTCGGGTCCCACACACATTTATACGGCGATGGGCGCTATTCCAGTTTGGTCCTACACGCTTTCCACTGCGCTTGGCGCACTTCCAGTTTGATCCCACACACTTTCCACGGCGTTTGGAGCACTTCCAGTTTGGTCCCACACACTTTCCACGGCATTTGGCGCACTTCCAGTTGGGTCCCTCACACTTTACCCAACGCGTGGCGCACACCCAGTCGGGTCCCTCAAACTTTACCCAGCGCGTGGCGCACACCCAGTCGGGTCTCACACACTTTATACGGTGAATGGCGCTATTCCAGTTTGGTCCTACACACTTTCCCCGGCGCTTGGCGCACTCACAGTTGGGTCCCGCGCATTTATTTTGTCATTTGACGCACCCGCAGTCGGATCCCACTAAATTTCTTCGGTGCTTGGCGCACTTCTAGTCCAGCCCCACACTTTCCACGGCGCTTGGCGCACTCACAGTTGGGTCCCTCACACTTTATACGGCGCTTTACACACTTTCAGTTTGGTCCCACACGCCTTCCCCGGCGTTTGGCGCACTTCCAGTTTGGTCCCGTTGGCATTGGAGAGATCTACAGAAGGACTCACCCTCATCCGCGAGTAGGAACTCTAGAGGGGATTTCACGTGGAAGGAATAGTGTGTTGGTCCTGATTCAGATAATGTAGAAAGCTGGACCAGGTTTTTGCGAGATGACCTATCAATCTCACAGATTGTCAGACTTGTCGGAAAATCATTTCCAGTTCTTTCTAGTCCGTATCCGCCTTCACTTCTTGTCAGTAGCGCGACGCAGGCATGGTTGCAGGCAGATCATGCCAATTCGCTAGAATGGCCGGTCGGTTTTCAGAACCTCAACCCAGTGGAAAACGTGTTAGGTATTCTTGTACGTTGAATCTACATCCAGTGCAGACAATATGAGCGTGTGGCTCCGCTTGAACTCACCCTTCTAACCGACTGGGCCCAGATTGAAAGCGGCTCTCACAAAAAGTTGAGTTGAAACATGCGAAACAGAGTTTTCAAGTAGTTCTGCGTCAAGATAAATCTGAAGACTTCTAACTTGATATTTCGGATGGTTCAGCCATGAACGAACTGATGCGAAACGTGTAAAATCAAAGTTTCAGCGAGAACGTCAGCTATGTCATATAATTTTGCGACGACCATTTTCGACAAATTTCGTTGCCAGGGCCAGTAGCAATCCCTCGATGTGGTGACTTCAAAGAGGCAGTCAACCTCAGGTCGGTGACGCCTAGATGCCTCCTACGTTGCCACCTCAGAACGAGAATTATTCTCGAAGAGTAGCGTTGAATGCAAGACTCTCGGTGGTCGAAGTATTTGAACCAGGACCGCGCCAACCTACGCGACGGATGCACAGCACAGCGCCTTAGACCGCTAGGCCATATGTTCACGTGCGAAGGACTCTCTCTGTTTCCCTACATACACTCCCTCCACAGTTCTTCGTATTCGTTGTAACTTTGATCCAACTAGCAGTAGTAAATAAGGGTTTCGGGAGCGTGCAAACGTGTCTATCTTTCAGATTTAATAAGTTTTCAACCTTGGATGATGGAATTTCGAATTTTTTCGAGGAAATCATCAAAGCGGGAGAATGTTAGATTAAAAAACGATTTTGAAAACTTCTTGTTGGATGACCACTTACCACTGAACCACGATACACAATACTTTGTAGTATGATTGTCGAGGAGCCGACCTCGTGTTTTTTTTACAAGGTGAACCAAAAAGTTCAAAGGATTTTTTAAAAATACGGACTATTTTTTCCTTAGTCTGTTTCACGCTTCCCAGTCAACATAGAAAGAAGTGAACCTGTAGTGAAAGAGGAAATGAAGTTTGGGTAAAAGCAGCACTTAGATGAACTATTATACATTTAGTACACGCGGATCGCGTAAGTTTCACGCCTTTTCTGAAGAATGAAACCGTTTTTCAGCATTCTTTCTTAGATGGCTCTGTTAGCAAAACTGATTTTATTTGTGGTGAGCGATTATTGGAAAAAAAATCTGAAAATGGTTGAATATGGCCACAGCAACTTCTAGGAATTGGAAGTTGAGCTCAGTATAGGACTAAAGCACGTGAAATCTATGAAGAGACGTATTCATGACAGCTACGTGCAATTTGACGTTAATCTCCCACTAATCTTCGCCAGGATTCATTGAAACATCAATAAACCCTTCAAACGTTTCGCCTGTCATTCCTATCAGCTGGCGGGTGCAATTTTTCCTTGCCCACCTAGACAACGAGATAGGCCGCCGTGCTGTGCTAGGGTGAGAAGTGGACAGCGGACTGGTTGGTTCGCAAGCGCTCCACTGCCCTTTCTTGGAGCGCACTTGCTTCAGAAAGTCAGCGCGATTGGACGTGCTCGACCCTATGACCGCGGTATCGACCCAGCTCCTCTTCGTCCGCGCGCTATTTCTCTTTCCTCTGCGGCGGTGAGCGAAGTCACCACCCGTTCCTTGCAGTCAGCCACCTCACAAAAAAACGCTCACTGCTCCCAGGTGGCTGACTGCAATGGTCATTAACTTGAGCGCCGCCTGTGCATTTCTATGCCGCCCCGTTCATATTGATAGCCGAGACGTGATTGACCCAGTCACCACGCAGTGACAGCCGTTAGCTGCCACCTTCCTGGCCCAGTTGATTGCTACTGGCCCAGTTGCCAACTAGTTGCTCTAATTTCATAAAGATTTGTATTCAGGGGTTTTCGAGGGTGATGTATCGATCGGCGTTTACCGTTTGTCTCCTTAATTGACGCGAAATACGGAACCGCTAAGTCTGTAACCAATTTCACTTGGACGGCCGAGAACAGGTTTGCGCGCGAGATGTTTCACTTATCGGGCTGGAAGTATACTTACCTCAAGCTCACAAAGAACATGTCAGTATCGATGACACAAGGCCAGTTCAAACGGCATGTTGAGAAATTATTACTCACTAGTGAAACGTCAAAGTAATTCGAAACCGATCCTATTTCCTCTCTCTTATATCTTGTCTTTTTTTGTGTTTCATCAATTTGTAGAGTTTACAGAGTATTTCTGTATTAATCATCTCGGTTATTGCGTTATCCTTATTCGACCATTGTTATCTAACGATTGCCTTAAGCGAACGTAATAAACATAAACATAAACATAATTGGTATTCCACCAAACCTACCACGCCTAATTTGTATCATCATTCTAGGTGATGCAACTTTCGAAACCAGAACTTTGTCGAGGATCTCGACCAAGCTCAGATATTTGATTGAACACAAGAGGTCGAAAATGATTTTCAGCCACTCATGATGCCTTCAAACATCCTTGCCTAAATCCCCTACGATTACCCGTGTATCACTATTTTCTTCCGTTTCCGAGCCCAAAAAGTCGGAAAAGGAAGCGGAACGGAACAGCACAAAAACATGCCCGAAATACGGAAACGGAACAATTCCGCACAGCCCTGGTTTGCAGTTTGTTGGAAGATTCCTGCAAGTTGCGGTAGGTAATAAATGGTATTATAGCGCCTACTGACTTCGGAACTTTTTGGCTCATAACCTTTTCAATATTACTCGGACAGAAAACATGGGGCAACTACAAGTACCCGGAAGTTAGTTGAGCAGATTCTAAGTTGGAACACTGCCCACTCTCTAGAACATGTTGAAATTGCATCTCGAAACTCCATCCGATGCTGGCAACAGTCGACTGTAAGTACGCAATCCTAACCGTTATCTTTTGACAAACATACGACACTATAGTTTTCAGGTTTTATCTGCAATCAAGCAACGAACCGAGCTCATTGACAACCAGTAATTTCAAAGAAAGAGAACACAAACGGAGATAGGAAAACAGTGAACAACAAATTATTGACATACATGGAAGGTAGTAAACGTCATGAAGTTTCAATTTTGTAGTGATGAGGCTTTTCGTTGGGGAAAATGAAAAACATCGCAAGAAGAGAGCCATCCATACAGAAGAATATAGTGTTGGCTAGCTGAAAACTAGATTTAAAATTTGTAACTGTTCTGCTACGCTACAAAAGGGTAAGAATTCGGCATTGAAGAAATCGAGAGAATCTCGTTTAAAGAAGTGTAAAACTTCTTATGTATGATTTGGCACTTGGAGGGAACGCCAAAAAGTGAGTGAAATGATGGACCACTGATTTGGCCTTGCACTTATTTAATAAACAGTAAAAATTGAGATTAGCATTGAAAAAGCAAATCACACCCATCTCACTGAGCACCCACATAATTTCGTGTGGCTGCAATTGTTTTCAAATTCATCAAATAATGTTTCTTATACACATTTGGTTCATACTTATGCGCTAGCGATTATATAGACATGGAGAAATCGGGGATGTTCGAAATTATGCGTCCCTGAGTATTTGGTGAACGACAAAACTTGATTCTCAGCTTTGCAAAGCTAATTTGCAAATATTAGCTTGATTGGAGAAAATACGGGTGTGATTTGTTTTTTCAATGCTACTCTCAATTTTTGCTGTTTATTAAACAAGTGCACGGCCGAATCAGTGGTCCATCATTTCACTCACTTTTTGGCGTTCCCTCCAAGTGCTAAATCATGCACTAGGAGTATTTCACTTCTTTTAACGAGATTCTCGCGATTTCTTCAATGATTAATCATAACCCATTTTTAGCGAAGCAAAACAGTTACAAATTTCATTTCATTTTAGCAAAGGTTCCCTTAGAGAAAAAAACCAAAAAGGTCGTGTATGATCTTCCGTTAGTTATCTTCCGTAATCGATCGGAAACCTGAAAAAGGACTTCATAACTGTGTTCAGCGCCCGAAATAACATTCACGGTGGGCGGACTATTCTAAAAAATTTTACCCTTGAGGTTGGACTTTGCCTTTCAGAACCGACCTGCGCACTCGTAGTGGGGTCCCATGCACTTATCAAGAAGGCGTCCTGCATACACCTACTGGGGTCACGTACACTTTCCACGGCGTCCTGCGCACTTCCACCTGGGACCCGCACACTTTCTACAGCGTCCTGCGCACTCCCACGTGGGTCCCGCACACTTTCTACGGCGTCCTGCGCACTCCCACTTGGGTCCCACACACTTTCTACGGCGTCCTGCGCACTCCCACTTGGGTTCCACACACTTTCTACGGCGTCCTGCACACTCCCACTTGGGTCCCACACACTTTCTACGGCGTCCTGCGCACTCCCACTTGGGTCCCGCACACTTTCTACGGCGTCCTGCGCACTCCCACTTGGGTCCCACACACTTTCTACGGCGTCCTGCGCACTCCCACTTGGGTCCCACACACTTTCTACGGCGTCCTGCGCACTCCCACTTGGGTCCCACACACTTTCTACGGCGTCCTGCGCCCTCCCACTTGGGTCCCGCACACTTTCTACGGCGTCTAGCGCACTCCTACTTGGGTCCAACATACTTTCTGCGGCGTCCTGAGCACTCCCACTTGGGTCCCACACACTTTCTACGGCGTCCTACGCACTCCCACTTGGGTCCCGCACACTTTCTACGGCGTCTAGCGCACTCCTACTTGGGTCCAACATACTTTCTACGGCGTCCTGAGCACTCCCACTATGGGCCCGCACACTTTCTACGGCGTCCTGCGCACTCCCACTTGGGTCCCGCACACTTTCTACGGCGTCTAGCGCACTCCTACTTGGGTCCAACATACTTTCTACGGCGTCCTGAGCACTCCCACTTGGGTTCCGCACACTTTCTGCGGCATCCTGCGCACCCCCACTTGAGTCCCGCACACTTTCTACGGCGTCCTGCACACTCCCACTTGGGTCCCACACACTTTCTGCGGCAACCGGCGCACTCCCACGTGGGTCCCGCACACTTTCTATGGCGTCCTGCGCACTCCCACTTGGGTCCCACACATTTTCTGCGGCATCCTGCGCACTCCCACTTGGGTCCCGCACACTTTCTACGGCGTCCTGCGCACTCCCACTTGGGTCCAACATACTTTCTACGGCGTCCTGCGCACTCCCACTGGGGTACCGCACACTTTCTGCGGCGTCCTGCGCACTCCCACTATGGTCCCGCACATTTTCTGCGGCATCCTGCGCACTCCCATTGGGGTCCCGTACATTTTCCACGGCGTCCTGCGCATTCCCACTATGGTCCCGCACATTTTCTGCGGCATCCTGCGCACTCCCACTGTTACTCCGAACACTTTCTACGGCATCCTGCGCATTCCCACTGTGGCCCCGCACACTTTCTGCGGCGTCCTGCGCACTCCCATTGGGGTCCCGTACATTTTCCACGGCGTCCTGCGCATTCCCACTATGGTCCCGCACATTTTCTGCGGCATCCTGCGCACTCCCATTGGGGAGCCCGCACATTTTCCACGGCGTCCTGCGCACTCCCACTGGGGTACCGCACACTTTCTGCGGCATCCTGCGCACTCCCATTGGGTCCCGCACACTTTCTATGGTGTCCTGCGCACTCCCATTGGGGTCCCGCTCACATTTCACGGCGTCCTGCGCACTCCCACTGGGGTCCCGCACACTTTCTACGGCGTCCTGCACAATCCCACTAGGGGCCCGCACTCTTTCTGCGGCGTACTCCGCACTCCCACTGTGGTCCCGCACACTTTCTACGGCGTCCTGCGCACTCCCACTGGGGCCCCGTTTATTTTCTACGGCGTCCTGCGCACTCCCACTTGGGCCCCGTACATATTCTACGGCGTCCTGCGCACTCCCACTGGGGTCCCGCACATTTTCTACGGCGTCCTGCGCACTTCCACTTGGGTCCCGCACACTTTCTACGGCGTCCTGCGCACTCCCACTTGGGTCCCGCACACTTTCTGCGGCGTCCTGCGCACTCCCACTGTGGTCCCGCACACTTTCTGCGGCGTTCTGCGCACTCCCACTGGGGTAACACACACTTTCCACGGCGTCCTGCGCACTCCCATTGGGGTTCCGTACATTTTATACGGCGTCCTGCGCATTCCCACTGGGACTCCGCACACTTTCTGCGGCATCCTGCGCACTCCCACTGGGTCCCGCACACTTTCTGCGGCGTCCTGCGCACTCCCATTGGGGTCCCGCACACTTTCCACGGCGTCCTGCGCACTCCCACTGGGTCCCGCACACTTTCTGCGGCATCCTGCGCACTCCCACTTGGGTCCCGCACACTTTCTGCGGCGTCCTGCGCACTCCCACTGGGGTCCCGCACACTTTCTACGGCGTCCTGCGCACTCCCACTGTGGTCCCGCACACTTTCTGCGGCGTCCTGCGCACTCCCACTTGGGTCCCGCACATTTTCCACGGCGTCCTGCGCACTCCCACTGGGGTCCCGCACACTTTCTGCGGCGTCCTGCGCACTCCCACTTGGGTCCCGCACACTTTCTGCGGCGTCCTGCGCACTCCCACTTGGGTCCCGCACACTTTCTGCGGCGTCCTGCGCACTCCCACTGGGGTCCCGCACACTTTCTACGGCGTCCTGCGCACTCCCACTTGGGTCCAGCACAATTTCTACAGCGTCCTGTGCACTCCCACTTGGGTCCCGCACATTTTCTACGGCGTCCGGCGCACTCCCACTTGGGTCCCGCACACTTTCTACGGCGTCCTGCGCACTCCCACTATGGTCCCGCACACTTTCTGCGGCATCCTGCGCACTCCCATTGGGTCCCGCACACTTTCCACGGCGTCCTGCGCACTCCCACTGTGGGTCCGCACACTTTCTACGGCGTCCTGCGCACTCCCACTGTGGTCCCGCACACTTTCTGCGGCGTCCTGCGCACTCCCAATTGGGTCCCGCACACTTTCCACGGCGTCCTGCGCACTCCCACTTGGGTCCCGCACACTTTCTACGGCGTCCTGCGCACTCCCACTGGGGTCCCGCACACTTTCTGCGGCGTCCTGCGCACTCCCACTGGGGTCCCGCACATTTTCCACGGCGTCCTGCGCACTCCCACTTGGGTCCCGCACATTTTCTGCGGCATCCTGCGCACTCCCACTGTGGCCCCGCACACTTTCTGCGGCGTCCTGCGCACTCCCATTGGGGTCCCGCACACTTTCTACGGCGTCCTGCGCACTCCCACTGTGGTCCCGCACACTTTCTGCGGCATCCTGCGCACTCCCACTTGGGTCCCGCACACTTTCTGCGGCGTCCTGCGCACTCCCATTGGGGTCCCGCACATTTTCCACGGCGTCCTGCGCACTCCCACTGGGTCCCGCACACTTTCTGCGGCGTCCTGCGCACTCCCATTGGGGTCCCGCACATTTTCTGCGGCGTCCTGCGCACTCCCACTTGTGTCCCGCACACTTTCTTCGGCATCCTGCGCACTCCCACTGTGGTCCCGCACACTTTCTGCGGCGTCCTGCGCACTCCCATTGGGGTCCCGCACATTTTCCACGGCGTCCTGCGCACTCCCCCTTGGGTCCCGAACACTTTCTGCGGCGTCCCGCTCACTCACACTTGGGTCCCGAACACTTTCTTCGGCTTCCTGCGCACTCCCACTTGGGTCCCGTACATTTCCCACGGCGTCCTGCGCACTCCCACTGTGACTCCGCACACTTTCTTCGGCATCCTGCGCACTCCCACTGGGGTACCGCACACTTTCTGCGGCGTCCTGCGCACTCTCACTATGGTCCCGCACATTTTCTGCGGCATCCTGCGCACTCCCACTATGGTCCCGCACATTTTCTGCGGCATCCTGCGCACTCCCATTGGGGTCCCGTACATTTTCCACGGCGTCCTGCGCACTCCCACTATGGTCCCGCACACTTTCTGCGGCATCCTGCGCACTCCCATTGGGGTCCCGTACATTTTCCACGGCGTCCTGCGCACTCCCACTGTGACTCCGCACACTTTCTACGGCATCCTGCGCATTCCCACTGTGGCCCCGCACACTTTCTGCGGCGTCCTGCGCACTCCCATTGGGGTCCCGTACATTTTCCACGGCGTCCTGCGCACTCCCACTGGGGTACCGCACACTTTCTGCGGCGTCCTGCGCACTCCCACTGGCGTACCGCACACTTTCTGCGGCGTCCTGCGCACTCCCATTGATCCCGCACACTTTCTGCGGCGTCCTGCGCACTCCCACTGGGGTACCGCACACTTTCTACGGCATCCTGCGCACTCCCACTATGGTCCCGCACATTTTCTGCGGCATCCTGCGCACTCCCATTGGGGGGCCCGCACATTTTCCTCGGCGTCCTGAGCACTCCCACTGTGACTCCGCACACTTTCTACGGCATCCTGCGCATTCCCACTGTGGCCCCGCACACTTTCTGCGGCGTCCTGCGCACTCCCATTGGGGCTCCGTACATTTTATACGGCGTCCTGCGCATTCCCACTGTGGCCCCGCACACTTTCTGCGGCGTCCTGCGCACTCCCACTATGGTCCCGCACATTTTCTGCGGCATCCTGCGCACTCCCATTGGGGGGCCCGCACATTTTCCACGGCGTCCTGCGCACTCCCACTGTGACTCCGCACACTTTCTACGGCATCCTGCGCATACCCACTGTGGCCCCGCACACTTTCTGCGGCGTTCTGCGCACTCCCATTGGGGCTCCGTACATTTTATACGGCGTCCTGCGCATTCCCACTGTGGCCCCGCACACTTTCTGCGGCGTCCTGCGCACTCCCACTATGGTCCCGCACATTTTCTGCGGCATCCTGCGCACTCCCATTGGGGGGCCCGCACATTTTCCTCGGCGTCCTGAGCACTCCCACTGTGACTCCGCACACTTTCTACGGCATCCTGCGCATTCCCACTGTGGCCCCGCACACTTTCTGCGGCGTCCTGCGCACTCCCATTGGGGTCCCGTACATTTTCCACGGCGTCCTGCGCACTCCCACTATGGTCCCGCACATTTTCTGCGGCATCCTGCGCACTCCCATTGGGGGGCCCGCACATTTTCCACGGCGTCCTGCGCACTCCCACTGTGACTCCGCACACTTTCTGCGGCATCCTGCGCATTCCCACTGTGGCCCCGCACACTTTCTGCGGCGTCCTGAGCACTCCCATTGGGGTCCCGTACATTTTCCACGGCGTCCTGCGCACTCCCACTGTGACTCCGCACACTTTCTACGGCATCCTGCGCACTCCCACTGTGGCCCCGCACACTTTCTGCGGCGTCCTGCGCACTCCCATTGGGGTCCCTTACATTTTCCACGACGTCCTGCGCACTCCCATCGGGGTTCCGTACACTTTATATGGCGTCCTGCGCACTCCCACTGTGACACCGCGCACTTTCTGCGGCGTCCTGCGCACTCCCATTGGGGTTCCGTACATTTTATACGGCGTCCTGCGCACTCCCACTGGGGTACCGCACACTTTCTGCGGCGTCCTGCGCACACCCACTGTGACTCCGCACACTTTCTGCGGCGTCCTGCGCACTCCCATTGGGGTCCCGTACATTTTCCACGGCGTCCTGCGCACACCCACTGTGACTCCGCACACTTTCTGCGGCGTCCTGCGCACTCCCATTGGGGTCCCGTACATTTTCCACGGCGTCCTGCGCACACCCACTGTGACTCCGCACACTTTCTACGGCATCCTGCGCATTCCCACTGTGGCCCCGCACACTTTCTGCGGCGTCCTGCGCACTCCCATTGGGGTCCCGTACATTTTCCACGGCGTCCTGCGCACTCCCACTATGGTCCCGCACATTTTCTACGGCGTCCTGCGCACTCCCACTATGGTCCCGCACACTTTCTAGGGCATCCTGCGCATTCCCTCTATGGTCCCGCACATTTTCCACGGCGTCCTGCGCATTCCCACTGTGGTCCCGCACACTTTCTACGGCATCCTGCGCACTCCCACTATGGTCCCGCACATTTTCTGCGGCATCCTGCGCACTCCCATTGGGGTCCCGCACATTTTCCACGGCGTCCTGCGCACTCCCACTGGGGTCCCGCACACTTTCCACGGCGTCCTGCGCACTCCCACTGTGGTCCCGCACACTTTCTGCGGCATCCTGCGCACTCCCACTGGGGTACAGCACACTTTCTACGGCGTCCTGCGCACTCCCATTGGGGCTCCGTACACTTTCTGCGGCGTCCTGCGCACTCCCACTATGGTCCCGCACATTTTCTGCGGCATCCTGCGCACTCCCACTGGGGTCCCGTACATTTTCTACGGCGTCCAGCTCACTCCCACTGGGGTACCGTACACTTTCTGCGGCGTCCTTCACATTCCCACTATGGTCCCGCACACTTTCTGCGGCATCCTGCGCACTCCCATTGGGGTGCCGCACAATTTCCACGGCGTCCTGCGCACTCCCATTGGGGTTCCGTACATTTTATACGGCGTCCTGCGCACTCCCACTGGGGTACCGCACACTTTCTGCGGCGTCCTGCGCACTCCCATTGGGGTCCCGTACATTTTCCACGGCGTCCTGCGCACTCCCACTGTGACTCCGCACACTTTCTACGGCATCCTGCGCATTCCCACTGTGGCCCCGCACACTTTCTGCGGCGTCCTGCGCACTCCCATTGGGGTCCCGTACATTTTCCACGGCGTCCTGCGCACTCCCATTGGGGTCCCGTACATTTTCCACGGCGTCCTGCGCACTCCCACTGTGACTCCGCACACTTTCTGCGGCGTCCTGCGCACTCCCATTGGGGTCCCGTACATTTTCCACGGCGTCCTGCGCACTCCCACTATGGTCCCGCACATTTTCTGCGGCATCCTGCGCACTCCCACTGGGGTACCGCACACTTTCTGCGGCGTCCTGCGCACTCCCATTGGGGTCCCGTACATTTTCCACGGCGTCCTGCGCACTCCCACTGTGACTCCGCACACTTTCTACGGCGTCCTGCGCACTCCCACTGGGGTACCGCACACTTTCTGCGGCGTCCTGCGCACTCCCATTGGGGTCCCGTACATTTTCCACGGCGTCCTGCGCACTCCCACTATGGTCCCGCACACTTTCTACGGCGTCCTGCGCACTCCCATTGGGGCTCCGTAAACTTTCTGCGGCGTCCTGCGCACTCCCACTATGGTCCCGCACATTTTCTGCGGCATCCTGCGCACTCCCATTGGGGTCCCGTACATTTTCCACGGCGTCCTGCGCACTCCCATTGGGGTCCCGTACATTTTCCACGGCGTCCTGCGCACTTCCACTATGGTCCCGCACATTTTCTGCGGCATCCTGCGCACTCCCATTGGGGGGCCCGCACATTTTCCACGGCGTCCTGCGCACTCCCATTGGGGTCCCGTACATTTTCCACGGCGTCCTGCGCACTCCCACTGTGACTCCGCACACTTTCTACGGCATCCTGCGCATTCCCACTGTGGCCCCGCACACTTTCTGCGGCGTCCTGCGCACTCCCATTGGGGTCCCGTACATTTTCCACGGCGTCCTGCGCACTCCCACTGTGACTCCGCACACTTTCTGCGGCGTCCTGCGCACTCCCACTGTGGCCCCGCACACTTTCTGCGGCGTCCTGAGCACTCCCATTGGGGTCCCGTACATTTTCCACGGCGTCCTGCGCACTCCCACTGTGACTCCGCACACTTTCTACGGCATCCTGCGCACTCCCATTGGGGGGCCCGCACATTTTCCACGGCGTCCTGCGCACACTTTCTACGGCATCCTGCGCATTCCCACTGTGGCCCGCACACTTTCTGCGGCGTCCTGCGCACTCCCATTGGGGTCCCGTACATTTTCCACGGCGTCCTGCGCACTCCCACTATGGTCCCGCACATTTTCTGCGGCATCCTGCGCACTCCCATTGGGGGGCCCGCACATTTTCCACGGCGTCCTGCGCACTCCCACTGTGACTCCGCACACTTTCTACGGCATCCTGCGCATTCCCACTGTGGCCCCGCACACTTTCTGCGGCGTCCTGCGCACTCCCATTGGGGTCCCGTACATTTTCCACGGCGTCCTGCGCACTCCCACTGTGACTCCGCACACTTTCTACGGCATCCTGCGCATTCCCACTGTGGCCCCGCACACTTTCTGCGGCGTCCTGCGCACTCCCATTGGGGGGCCCGCACATTTTCCACGGCGTCCTGCGCACTCCCACTATGGTCCCGCACATTTTCTGCGGCATCCTGCGCACTCCCATTGGGGGGCCCGTACATTTTCCACGGCGTCCTGCGCACTCCCACTGTGACTCCGCACACTTTCTACGGCATCCTGCGCACTCCCACTGTGACTCCGCACACTTTCTACGGCATCCTGCGCATTCCCACTGTGGCCCCGCACACTTTCTGCGGCGTCCTGCGCACTCCCATTGGGGTCCCGTACATTTTCCACGGCGTCCTGCGCACTCCCACTGTGACTCCGCACACTTTCTACGGCATCCTGCGCATTCCCACTGTGGCCCCGCACACTTTCTGCGGCGTCCTGCGCACTCCCATTGGGGTCCCGTACATTTTCCACGGCGTCCTGAGCACTCCCACTATGGTCCCGCACATTTTCTGCGGCATCCTGCGCATTCCCACTGTGGCCCCGCACACTTTCTGCGGCGTCCTGCGCACTCCCATTGGGGTCCCGTACATTTTCCACGGCGTCCTGCGCACTCCCACTGGGGTACCGCACACTTTCTGCGGCGTCCTGCGCACTCCCATTGGGGTCCCGTACATTTTCCACGGCGTCCTGCGCACTCCCACTATGGTCCCGCACATTTTCTGCGGCATCCTGCGCATTCCCACTGTGGCCCCGCACACTTTCTGCGGCGTCCTGCGCACTCCCATTGGGGTCCCGTACATTTTCCACGGCGTCCTGCGCACACCCACTGTGACTCCGCACACTTTCTGCGGCGTCCTGCGCACTCCCACTGTGGCCCCGCACACTTTCTGCGGCGTCCTGCGCACTCCCATTGGGGTCCCGTACATTTTCCACGGCGTCCTGCGCACTCCCACTGGGGTACCGCACACTTTCTGCGGCGTCCTGCGCACTCCCACTATGGTCCCGCACATTTTCTGCGGCATCCTGCGCACTCCCATTGGGGTCCCGTACATTTTCCACGGCGTCCTGCGCACTCCCACTGGGGTACCGCACACTTTCTACGGCATCCTGCGCATTCCCACTGTGGCCCCGCACACTTTCTGCGGCGTCCTGCGCACTCCCATTGGGGTCCCGTACATTTTCCACGGCGTCCTGCGCACTCCCACTATGGTCCCGCACATTTTCTGCGGCATCCTGCGCACTCCCATTGGGGTCCCGTACATTTTCCACGGCGTCCTGCGCACTCCCACTGGGGTACCGCACACTTTCTGCGGCGTCCTGCGCACTCCCACTGTGGCCCCGCACACTTTCTGCGGCGTCCTGCGCACTCCCACTATGGTCCCGCACATTTTCTGCGGCATCCTGCGCACTCCCATTGGGGGGCCCGCACATTTTCCACGGCGTCCTGCGCACTCCCACTGGGGTACCGCACACTTTCTGCGGCGTCCTGCGCACTCCCACTGTGGCCCCGCACACTTTCTGCGGCGTCCTGCGCACTCCCATTGGGGTCCCGTACATTTTCCACGGCGTCCTGCGCACTCCCACTATGGTCCCGCACATTTTCTACGGCATCCTGCGCATTCCCACTGTGGCCCCGCACACTTTCTGCGGCGTCCTGCGCACTCCCATTGGGGTCCCGTACATTTTCCACGGCGTCCTGCGCATTCCCACTATGGTCCCGCACACTTTCTGCGGCATCCTGCGCACTCCCATTGGGGTCCCGTACATTTTCCACGGCGTCCTGCGCACTCCCACTGTGACTCCGCACACTTTCTACGGCATCCTGCGCATTCCCACTGTGGCCCCGCACACTTTCTGCGGCGTCCTGCGCACTCCCATTGGGGTCCCGTACATTTTCCACGGCGTCCTGCGCACTCCCACTATGGTCCCGCACATTTTCTGCGGCATCCTGCGCACTCCCATTGGGGGGCCCGCACATTTTCCACGGCGTCCTGCGCACTCCCACTGGGGTACCGCACACTTTCTACGGCATCCTGCGCATTCCCACTGTGGCCCCGCACACTTTCTGCGGCGTCCTGCGCACTCCCATTGGGGTCCCGTACATTTTCCACGGCGTCCTGCGCACTCCCACTGTGACTCCGCACACTTTCTACGGCATCCTGCGCATTCCCACTGTGGCCCCGCACACTTTCTGCGGCGTCCTGCGCACTCCCATTGGGGTCCCGTACATTTTCCACGGCGTCCTGCGCACTCCCACTGTGACTCCGCACACTTTCTACGGCATCCTGCGCACTCCCATTGGGGTCCCGTACATTTTCCACGGCGTCCTGCGCACTCCCACTGTGACTCCGCACACTTTCTACGGCATCCTGCGCATTCCCACTGTGGCCCCGCACACTTTCTGCGGCGTCCTGCGCACTCCCATTGGGGTCCCGTACATTTTCCACGGCGTCCTGCGCACTCCCACTGTGGCCCCGCACACTTTCTGCGGCATCCTGCGCACTCCCATTGGGGTCCCGTACATTTTCCACGGCGTCCTGCGCACTCCCATTGGGGTCCCGTACATTTTCCACGGCGTCCTGCGCACTCCCACTGTGGCCCCGCACACTTTCTGCGGCGTCCTGCGCACTCCCATTGGGGTCCCGTACATTTTCCACGGCGTCCTGCGCACTCCCATTGGGGTCCCGTACATTTTCCACGGCGTCCTGCGCACTCCCACTATGGTCCCGCACATTTTCTGCGGCATCCTGCGCACTCCCATTGGGGGGCCCGCACATTTTCCACGGCGTCCTGCGCACTCCCACTGTGACTCCGCACACTTTCTACGGCATCCTGCGCATTCCCACTGTGGCCCCGCACACTTTCTGCGGCGTCCTGCGCACTCCCACTGGGGTACCGCACACTTTCTGCGGCGTCCTGCGCACTCCCATTGGGGTCCCGTACATTTTCCACGGCGTCCTGCGCACTCCCACTATGGTCCCGCACATTTTCTGCGGCATCCTGCGCACTCCCATTGGGGTCCCGTACATTTTCCACGGCGTCCTGCGCACTCCCACTGTGACTCCGCACACTTTCTACGGCATCCTGCGCATTCCCACTGTGGCCCCGCACACTTTCTGCGGCGTCCTGCGCACTCCCATTGGGGTCCCGTACATTTTCCACGGCGTCCTGCGCACTCCCACTATGGTCCCGCACATTTTCTGCGGCATCCTGCGCACTCCCACTGGGGTACCGCACACTTTCTGCGGCGTCCTGCGCACTCCCATTGGGGTCCCGTACATTTTCCACGGCGTCCTGCGCACTCCCACTATGGTCCCGCACATTTTCTGCGGCATCCTGCGCACTCCCATTGGGGTCCCGTACATTTTCCACGGCGTCCTGCGCACTCCCACTGTGACTCCGCACACTTTCTACGGCATCCTGCGCACTCCCACTATGGTCCCGCACATTTTCTGCGGCGTCCTGCGCACTCCCATTGGGGTCCCGTACATTTTCCACGGCGTCCTGCGCACTCCCACTATGGTCCCGCACATTTTCTGCGGCATCCTGCGCACTCCCATTGGGGTCCCGTACATTTTCCACGGCGTCCTGCGCACTCCCATTGGGGGGCCCGCACATTTTCCACGGCGTCCTGCGCACTCCCACTGGGGTACCGCACACTTTCTGCGGCGTCCTGCGCACTCCCACTATGGTCCCGCACATTTTCTGCGGCATCCTGCGCACTCCCATTGGGGGGCCCGCACATTTTCCACGGCGTCCTGCGCACTCCCACTGTGACTCCGCACACTTTCTACGGCATCCTGCGCATTCCCACTGTGGCCCCGCACACTTTCTGCGGCGTCCTGCGCACTCCCATTGGGGTCCCGTACATTTTCCACGGCGTCCTGCGCACTCCCACTGTGACTCCGCACACTTTCTACGGCATCCTGCGCATTCCCACTGTGGCCCCGCACACTTTCTGCGGCGTCCTGCGCACTCCCATTGGGGTCCCGTACATTTTCCACGGCGTCCTGCGCACTCCCACTATGGTCCCGCACATTTTCTGCGGCATCCTGCGCACTCCCACTGTTACTCCGCACACTTTCTACGGCATCCTGCGCACTCCCACTGGGGTACCGCACACTTTCTGCGGCGTCCTGCGCACTCCCACTATGGTCCCGCACATTTTCTGCGGCATCCTGCGCACTCCCATTGGGGTCCCGTACATTTTCCACGGCGTCCTGCGCACTCCCACTGTGACTCCGCACACTTTCTACGGCATCCTGCGCATTCCCACTGTGGCCCCGCACACTTTCTGCGGCGTCCTGCGCACTCCCATTGGGGTCCCGTACATTTTCCACGGCGTCCTGCGCACTCCCACTATGGTCCCGCACATTTTCTGCGGCATCCTGCGCACTCCCATTGGGGTCCCGTACATTTTCCACGGCGTCCTGCGCACTCCCACTGTGACTCCGCACACTTTCTACGGCATCCTGCGCATTCCCACTGTGGCCCCGCACACTTTCTGCGGCGTCCTGCGCACTCCCATTGGGGTCCCGTACATTTTCCACGGCGTCCTGCGCACTCCCACTGTGACTCCGCACACTTTCTACGGCATCCTGCGCATTCCCACTGTGGCCCCGCACACTTTCTGCGGCGTCCTGCGCACTCCCATTGGGGGGCCCGCACATTTTCCACGGCGTCCTGCGCACTCCCACTATGGTCCCGCACACTTTCTGCGGCGTCCTGCGCACTCCCACTGGGGTACCGCACACTTTCTGCGGCGTCCTGCGCACTCCCATTGGGGTCCCGTACATTTTCCACGGCGTCCTGCGCACTCCCACTATGGTCCCGCACATTTTCTGCGGCATCCTGCGCACTCCCATTGGGGTCCCGTACATTTTCCACGGCGTCCTGCGCACTCCCACTGTGACTCCGCACACTTTCTGCGGCGTCCTGCGCACTCCCATTGGGGTCCCGTACATTTTCCACGGCGTCCTGCGCACTCCCACTATGGTCCCGCACATTTTCTGCGGCATCCTGCGCACTCCCATTGGGGTCCCGTACATTTTCCACGGCGTCCTGCGCACTCCCACTGTGACTCCGCACACTTTCTACGGCATCCTGCGCATTCCCACTGTGGCCCCGCACACTTTCTGCGGCGTCCTGCGCACTCCCATTGGGGTCCCGTACATTTTCCACGGCGTCCTGCGCACTCCCACTATGGTCCCGCACATTTTCTGCGGCATCCTGCGCACTCCCACTGTGGCCCCGCACACTTTCTGCGGCGTCCTGCGCACTCCCATTGGGGTCCCGTACATTTTCCACGGCGTCCTGCGCACTCCCACTATGGTCCCGCACATTTTCTGCGGCATCCTGCGCACTCCCATTGGGGGGCCCGCACATTTTCCACGGCGTCCTGCGCACTCCCACTGGGGTACCGCACACTTTCTGCGGCGTCCTGCGCACTCCCACTATGGTCCCGCACATTTTCTGCGGCATCCTGCGCACTCCCATTGGGGGGCCCGCACATTTTCCACGGCGTCCTGCGCACTCCCACTGTGACTCCGCACACTTTCTACGGCATCCTGCGCATTCCCACTGTGGCCCCGCACACTTTCTGCGGCGTCCTGCGCACTCCCATTGGGGTCCCGTACATTTTCCACGGCGTCCTGCGCACTCCCACTGTGGCCCCGCACACTTTCTGCGGCGTCCTGCGCACTCCCATTGGGGTCCCGTACATTTTCCACGGCGTCCTGCGCACTCCCACTATGGTCCCGCACATTTTCCTCGGCGTCCTGAGCACTCCCACTGTGACTCCGCACACTTTCTACGGCATCCTGCGCATTCCCACTGTGGCCCCGCACACTTTCTGCGGCGTCCTGCGCACTCCCACTATGGTCCCGCACATTTTCTGCGGCATCCTGCGCACTCCCATTGGGGGGCCCGCACATTTTCCACGGCGTCCTGCGCACTCCCACTGTGACTCCGCACACTTTCTGCGGCGTCCTGCGCACTCCCATTGGGGTCCCGTACATTTTCCACGGCGTCCTGCGCACTCCCACTATGGTCCCGCACATTTTCTGCGGCATCCTGCGCACTCCCATTGGGGGGCCCGCACATTTTCCACGGCGTCCTGCGCACTCCCACTGTGACTCCGCACACTTTCTACGGCATCCTGCGCATTCCCACTGTGGCCCCGCACACTTTCTGCGGCGTCCTGCGCACTCCCATTGGGGTCCCGTACATTTTCCACGGCGTCCTGCGCACTCCCACTGTGACTCCGCACACTTTCTACGGCATCCTGCGCATTCCCACTGTGGCCCCGCACACTTTCTGCGGCGTCCTGCGCACTCCCATTGGGGTCCCGTACATTTTCCACGGCATCCTGCGCATTCCCACTGTGGCCCCGCACACTTTCTGCGGCATCCTGCGCACTCCCATTGGGGTCCCGTACATTTTCCACGGCGTCCTGCGCACTCCCATTGGGGTCCCGTACATTTTCCACGGCGTCCTGCGCACTCCCACTGTGACCCCGCACACTTTCTACGGCATCCTGCGCGTTCCCACTGTGGCCCCGCACACTTTCTGCGGCGTCCTGCGCACTCCCACTGGGGTACAGCACACTTTCTGCGGCGTCCTGCGCACTCCCACTATGGTCCCGCACACTTTCTGCGGCGTCCTGAGCACTCCCATTGGGGTCCCGTACATTTTCCACGGCGTCCTGCGCACTCCCACTGTGACTCCGCACACTTTCTACGGCATCCTGCGCATTCCCACTGTGGCCCCGCACACTTTCTGCGGCGTCCTGCGCACTCCCATTGGGGTCCCGTACATTTTCCACGGCGTCCTGCGCACTCCCACTATGGTCCCGCACATTTTCTGCGGCATCTTGCGCACTCCCATTGGGCGGCCCGTACATTTTCTACGGCGTCCTGCGCACTCCCACTGGGGTACCGCACACTTTCTGCGGCGTCCTGCGCACTCCCACTATGGTCCCGCACATTTTCTGCGGCATCCTGCGCACTCCCACTGGGGTGCCGTACAATTTCCACGGCGTCCTGCGCACTCCCACTGGGGCCCCGCACACTTTCTGCGGCGTCCTGCGCACTCCCATTGGGGGGCCCGCACATTTTCCTCGGCGTCCTGAGCACTCCCACTGTGACTCCGCACACTTTCTACGGCGTCCTACGCACTCCCATTGGGGCTCCGTACACTTTCTGCGGCATCCTGCGCACTCCCACTGGGGTCCCGTACATTTTCTACGGCGTCCAGCTCACTCCCACTGGGGTACCGTACACTTTCTGCGGCGTCCTGCGCACTCCCATTGGGGGGCCCGCACATTTTCCTCGGCGTCATGAGCACTCCCACTGTGACTCCGCACACTTTCTACGGCATCCTGCGCATTCCCACTGTGGCCCCGCACACTTTCTGCGGCGTCCTGCGCACTCCCATTGGGGGGCCCGCACATTTTCCACGGCGTCCTGCGCACTCCCACTGTGACTCCGCACACTTTCTACGGCATCCTGCGCATTCCCACTGTGGCCCGCACACTTTCTGCGGCGTCCTGCGCACTCCCATTGGGGTCCCGTACATTTTCCACGGCGTCCTGCGCACTCCCACTGTGGCCCCGCACACTTTCTGCGGCGTCTTGCGCACTCCCATTGGGGTCCCGTACATTTTCCACGGCGTCCTGCGCACTCCCACTATGGTCCCGCACACTTTCTACGGCATCCTGCGCATTCCCACTGTGGCCCCGCACACTTTCTGCGGCGTCCTGCGCACTCCCATTGGGGTCCCGTACATTTTCCACGGCGTCCTGCGCACTCCCACTGTGACTCCGCACACTTTCTACGGCATCCTGCGCATTCCCACTGTGGCCCCGCACACTTTCTGCGGCGTCCTGCGCACTCCCATTGGGGTCCCGTACATTTTCCACGGCGTCCTGCGCACTCCCACTATGGTCCCGCACATTTTCTGCGGCATCCTGCGCACTCCCATTGGGGTCCCGTACATTTTCCACGGCGTCCTGCGCACTCCCACTATGGTCCCGCACACTTTCTACGGCATCCTGCGCATTCCCACTGTGGCCCCGCACACTTTCTGCGGCGTCCTGCGCACTCCCATTGGGGTCCCGTACATTTTCCACGGCGTCCTGCGCACTCCCACTGGGGTACCGCACACTTTCTGCGGCGTCCTGCGCACTCCCATTGGGGTCCCGTACATTTTCCACGGCGTCCTGCGCACTCCCACTGTGACTCCGCACACTTTCTACGGCATCCTGCGCATTCCCACTGTGGCCCCGCACACTTTCTGCGGCGTCCTGCGCACTCCCATTGGGGTCCCGTACATTTTCCACGGCGTCCTGCGCACTCCCACTATGGTCCCGCACATTTTCTGCGGCATCCTGCGCACTCCCATTGGGGTCCCGTACATTTTCCACGGCGTCCTGCGCACTCCCACTGTGACTCCGCACACTTTCTACGGCATCCTGCGCATTCCCACTGTGGCCCCGCACACTTTCTGCGGCGTCCTGCGCACTCCCATTGGGGTCCCGTACATTTTCCACGGCGTCCTGCGCACTCCCACTATGGTCCCGCACATTTTCTGCGGCATCCTGCGCACTCCCATTGGGGGGCCCGCACATTTTCCACGGCGTCCTGCGCACTCCCACTGGGGTACCGCACACTTTCTGCGGCGTCCTGCGCACTCCCACTATGGTCCCGCACATTTTCTGCGGCATCCTGCGCACTCCCATTGGGGGGCCCGCACATTTTCCACGGCGTCCTGCGCACTCCCACTGTGACTCCGCACACTTTCTACGGCATCCTGCGCATTCCCACTGTGGCCCCGCACACTTTCTGCGGCGTCCTGCGCACTCCCATTGGGGTCCCGTACATTTTCCACGGCGTCCTGCGCACTCCCACTATGGTCCCGCACACTTTCTGCGGCGTCCTGCGCACTCCCACTATGGTCCCGCACATTTTCTGCGGCATCCTGCGCACTCCCATTGGGGTCCCGTACATTTTCCACGGCGTCCTGCGCACTCCCACTGGGGTACCGCACACTTTCTGCGGCGTCCTGCGCACTCCCATTGGGGTCCCGTACATTTTCCACGGCGTCCTGCGCACTCCCACTGTGACTCCGCACACTTTCTGCGGCGTCCTGCGCACTCCCACTATGGTCCCGCACATTTTCTGCGGCATCCTGCGCACTCCCACTGTGGCCCCGCACACTTTCTGCGGCGTCCTGCGCACTCCCATTGGGGTCCCGTACATTTTCCACGGCGTCCTGCGCACTCCCACTGTGACTCCGCACACTTTCTACGGCATCCTGCGCATTCCCACTGTGGCCCCGCACACTTTCTGCGGCGTCCTGCGCACTCCCATTGGGGTCCCGTACATTTTCCACGGCGTCCTGCGCACTCCCACTGTGACTCCGCACACTTTCTGCGGCGTCCTGCGCACTCCCATTGGGGTCCCGTACATTTTCCACGGCGTCCTGCGCACTCCCACTGTGACTCCGCACACTTTCTACGGCATCCTGCGCATTCCCACTGTGGCCCCGCACACTTTCTGCGGCGTCCTGCGCATTCCCACTGTGGCCCCGCACACTTTCTGCGGCGTCCTGTGCACTCCCATTGGGGTCCCGTACATTTTCCACGGCGTCCTGCGCACTCCCACTGGGGTACCGCACACTTTCTGCGGCGTCCTGCGCACTCCCACTGGGGTACAGCACACTTTCTGCGGCGTCCTGCGCACTCCCACTATGGTCCCGCACACTTTCTGCGGCGTCCTGCGCACTCCCACTATGGTCCCGCACATTTTCTGCGGCATCCTGCGCACTCCCATTGGGGGGCCCGCACATTTTCCACGGCGTCCTGCGCACTCCCACTGTGACTCCGTACATTTTATACGGCGTCCTGAGCACTCCCACTGTGACTCCGCACACTTTCTACGGCATCCTGCGCATTCCCACTGTGGCCCCGCACACTTTCTGCGGCGTCCTGCGCACTCCCATTGGGGCTCCGTACTCCTGCGCATTCCCACTGTGGCCCCGCACACTTTCTGCGGCGTCCTGCGCACTCCCACTATGGTCCCGCACACTTTCTGCGGCGTCCTGCGCACTCCCATTGGGGTCCCGTACATTTTCCACGGCGTCCTGCGCATTCCCACTATGGTCCCGCACATTTTCTGCGGCATCCTGCGCACTCCCACTGTGACTCCGCACACTTTCTACGGCATCCTGCGCATTCCCACTGTGGCCCCGCACACTTTCTGCGGCGTCCTGCGCACTCCCACTATGGTCCCGCACATTTTCTGCGGCATCCTGCGCACTCCCATTGGGGGGCCCGCACATTTTCCTCGGCGTCCTGAGCACTCCCACTGTGACTCCGCACACTTTCTACGGCATCCTGCGCATTCCCACTGTGGCCCCGCACACTTTCTGCGGCGTCCTGCGCACTCCCATTGGGGTCCCGTACATTTTCCACGGCGTCCTGCGCACTCCCACTATGGTCCCGCACATTTTCTGCGGCATCCTGCGCACTCCCATTGGGGGGCCCGCACATTTTCCACGGCGTCCTGCGCACTCCCACTGTGACTCCGCACACTTTCTACGGCATCCTGCGCATTCCCACTGTGGCCCCGCACACTTTCTGCGGCGTCCTGCGCACTCCCATTGGGGCTCCGTACATTTTATACGACGTCCTGCGCACTCCCACTGGGGTACAGCACACTTTCTGCGGCGTCCTGCGCACTCCCACTATGGTCCCGCACACTTTCTGCGGCGTCCTGCGCACTCCCATTGGGGTCCCGTACATTTTCCACGGCGTCCTGCGCACTCCCACTGTGACTCCGCACACTTTCTGCGGCGTCCTGCGCACTCCCATTGGGGTCCCGTACATTTTCCACGGCGTCCTGCGCACTCCCACTGGGGTACCGCACACTTTCTGCGGCGTCCTGCGCACTCCCACTATGGTCCCGCACATTTTCTGCGGCATCCTGCGCACTCCCATTGGGGGGCCCGCACATTTTCCACGGCGTCCTGCGCACTCCCACTGTGACTCCGCACACTTTCTACGGCATCCTGCGCATTCCCACTGTGGCCCCGCACACTTTCTGCGGCGTCCTGCGCACTCCCATTGGGGTCCCGTACATTTTCCACGGCGTCCTGCGCACTCCCACTGTGACTCCGCACACTTTCTACGGCATCCTGCGCATTCCCACTGTGGCCCCGCACATTTTCCACGGCGTCCTGCGCACTCCCACTGTGACTCCGCACACTTTCTACGGCATCCTGCGCATTCCCACTGTGGCCCCGCACACTTTCTGCGGCGTCCTGCGCACTCCCATTGGGGGGCCCGCACATTTTCCACGGCGTCCTGCGCACTCCCACTGTGACTCCGCACACTTTCTACGGCATCCTGCGCATTCCCACTGTGGCCCCGCACACTTTCTGCGGCGTCCTGCGCACTCCCATTGGGGTCCCGTACATTTTCCACGGCGTCCTGCGCACTCCCACTATGGTCCCGCACATTTTCTGCGGCATCCTGCGCACTCCCATTGGGGTCCCGTACATTTTCCACGGCGTCCTGCGCACTCCCACTGTGACTCCGCACACTTTCTACGGCATCCTGCGCATTCCCACTGTGGCCCCGCACACTTTCTGCGGCGTCCTGCGCACTCCCACTGTGGCCCCGCACACTTTCTGCGGCGTCCTGCGCACTCCCATTGGGGTCCCGTACATTTTCCACGGCGTCCTGCGCACTCCCACTGTGACTCCGCACACTTTCTACGGCATCCTGCGCACTCCCACTATGGTCCCGCACATTTTCTGCGGCATCCTGCGCACTCCCATTGGGGGGCCCGCACATTTTCCACGGCGTCCTGCGCACTCCCACTGGGGTACCGCACACTTTCTGCGGCGTCCTGCGCACTCCCACTGGGGTACCGCACACTTTCTGCGGCGTCCTGCGCACTCACACTGGGGTACCGCACACTTTCTACGGCGTCCTGCGCACTCCCACTATGGTCCCGCACATTTTCTGCGGCATCCTGCGCACTCCCATTGGGGGCCCGCACATTTTCCTCGGCGTCCTGAGCACTCCCACTGTGACTCCGCACACTTTCTACGGCATCCTGCGCATTCCCACTGTGGCCCCGCACACTTTCTGCGGCGTCCTGCGCACTCCCATTGGGGTCCCGTACATTTTCCACGGCGTCCTGCGCACTCCCACTGTGACTCCGCACACTTTCTACGGCATCCTGCGCATTCCCACTGTGGCCCCGCACACTTTCTGCGGCGTCCTGCGCACTCCCATTGGGGTCCCGTACATTTTCCACGGCGTCCTGCGCATTCCCACTGTGGCCCCGCACACTTTCTGCGGCGTCCTGCGCACTCCCATTGGGGTCCCGTACATTTTCCACGGCGTCCTGCGCACTCCCACTATGGTCCCGCACATTTTCTGCGGCATCCTGCGCACTCCCATTGGGGGGCCCGCACATTTTCCACGGCGTCCTGCGCACTCCCACTGTGACTCCGCACACTTTCTACGGCATCCTGCGCATTCCCACTGTGGCCCCGCACACTTTCTGCGGCGTCCTGCGCACTCCCATTGGGGTCCCGTACATTTTCCACGGCGTCCTGCGCACTCCCACTGTGACTCCGCACACTTTCTACGGCATCCTGCGCACTCCCACTGGGGTACCGCACACTTTCTGCGGCGTCCTGCGCACTCCCATTGGGGTCCCGTACATTTTCCACGGCGTCCTGCGCACTCCCACTATGGTCCCGCACATTTTCTGCGGCATCCTGCGCACTCCCACTGGGGTACCGCACACTTTCTGCGGCGTCCTGCGCACTCCCACTGTGACTCCGCACACTTTCTACGGCATCCTGCGCATTCCCACTGTGGCCCCGCACACTTTCCGCGGCGTCCTGCGCACTCCCATTGGGGTCCCGTACATTTTACACGGCGTCCTGCGCACTCCCACTATGGTCCCGCACATTTTCTGCGGCATCCTGCGCACTCCCATTGGGGGGTCCGCACATTTTCCACGGCGTCCTGCACACTCCCACTGTGACTCCGCACACTTTCTAGGGCATCCTGCGCATTCCCACTGTGGCCCCGCACACTTTCTGCGGCGTCCTGCGCACTCCCATTGGGGTCCCGTACATTTTCCACGGCGTCCTGCGCACTCCCACTATGGTCCCGCACATTTTCTGCGGCGCCCTGCGCACTCCCACTGGGGTCCGGAACACTTTCCACGGCGTCCTGCGCACTCCCACTGGGGTCCCGCACACTTTCTGCGGCGTCCTGCGCACTCCCACTGGGGTCCCGCACACTTCCTACGGCGTCCTGCGCACTCCCACTGGGGTCCCGCACACTTTCTGCGGCGTCCTGCGCACTCCCACTGGGGTCCCGCACACTTTCCACGGCGTCCTGCGCACTCCCACTGGGTCCCGCACACTTTCTGCGGCATCCTGCGCACTCCCACTGGTCCCGCACACTTTCTGCGGCGTCCTGCGCACTCCCATTGGGGTCCCGCACATTTTCCACGGCGTCCTGCGCACTCCCACTGGGTCCCGCACACTTTCTTCGGCATCCTGCCCACTCCCACTGGGGTCCCGCATACTTTCTGCGGCGTCCTGCGCACTCCCACTGTGGCCCCGCACACTTTCTGCGGCGTCCTGAGCACTCCCACTGTGGCCCCGCACACTTTCTACGGCGTCCTGCGCACTCCCACTGGGGTACCGCACACTTTCTGCGGCGTCCTGCGCACTCCCACTGGGGTGCCGTACAATTTCCACGGCGTCCTGCGCATTCCCACTGGGGTCCGGTACATTTTATACGGCGTCCTGCGCACTCCCACTATGGTCCCGCACACTTTCTGTGGCATCTTGCGCACTCCCATTGGGCGGCCCGTACATTTTCTACGGCGTCCTGCGCACTCCCACTGTGACTCCGCACACTTTCTACGGCATCCTGCGCATTCCCACTGTGGCCCCGCACACTTTCTGCGGCGTCCTGCGCACTCCCATTGGGGTCCCGTACATTTTCCACGGCGTCCTGCGCACTCCCACTGTGACTCCGCACACTTTCTACGGCATCCTGCGCATTCCCACTATGGTCCCGCACATTTTCTGCGGCATCCTGCGCACTCCCATTGGGGGGCCCGCACATTTTCCACGGCGTCCTGCGCACTCCCACTGGGGTACCGCACACTTTCTGCGGCGTCCTGCGCACTCCCATTGGGGTCCCGTACATTTTCCACGGCGTCCTGCGCACTCCCACTATGGTCCCGCACATTTTCTGCGGCATCCTGCGCACTCCCACTGTGGCCCCGCACACTTTCTGCGGCGTCTTGCGCACTCCCATTGGGGTCCCGCACATTTTCCACGGCGTCCTGCGCACTCCCACTGACTCCGCACACTTTCTGCGGCATCCTGCGCACTCCCTGTTGGGCCCCGCACACTTTCTGCGGCGTCCTGCGCACTCCCACTGGGGTCCCGCACACTTTTTGCGGCGTCCTGCGCACTCCCACTGAGGTCCCGCACACTTTCTGCGGCATCCCGCGCACTCCCACTGGGGGCCCGCACACTTTCTGCGGCGTCCCGCGCATTCCCACTGGGGACCCGTACTCATTCTACGGCATCCTGTGCACTCCCACTGTGGTCCCGCACACTTTCTACGGCGTCCTGCGCACTCCCACTGCTCCGCACACTTTCTGCGGCATCCTGCGCACTCCCACTGGGGTCCCGCACACTTTCTGCGGCGTCCTGCGCACTCCCATTGGGGTCCCGCACACTTTCTGCAGCGTCCTGCGCACTCCCACTATGGTCCTGCACATTTTCTGCGGCATCCTGCGCACTCCCACTGGGGTGCCGTACAATTTCCACGGCGTCCTGCGCATTCCCACTGGGGTCCGGTACATTTTATACGGCGTCCTGCGCACTCCCACTATGGTCCCGCACACTTTCTGTGGCATCTTGCGCACTCCCATTGGGGGCCCGCACATTTTCTACGGCGTCCAGCTCACTCCCATTGGGGTCCCGTACATTTTCCACGGCGTCCTGAGCACTCCCACTGTGACTCCGCACACTTTCTACGGCATCCTGCGCATTCCCACTGTGGCCCCGCACACTTTCTGCGGCGTCCTGCGCACTCCCACTGTGACTCCGCACACTTTCTACGGCATCCTGCGCATTCCCACTGTGGCCCCGCACACTTTCTGCGGCGTCCTGCGCACTCCCACTATGGTCCCGCACATTTTCTGCGGCATCCTGCGCACTCCCATTGGGGGGCCCGCACATTTTCCTCGGCGTCCTGAGCACTCCCACTGTGACTCCGCACACTTTCTACGGCATCCTGCGCATTCCCACTGTGGCCCCGCACACTTTCTGCGGCGTCCTGCGCACTCCCACTATGGTCCCGCACATTTTCCACGGCGTCCTGCGCACTCCCACTGTGACTCCGCACACTTTCTACGGCATCCTGCGCATTCCCACTGTGGCCCCGCACACTTTCTGCGGCGTCCTGCGCACTCCCATTGGGGCTCCGTACATTTTATACGGCGTCCTGCGCATTCCCACTGTGGCCCCGCACACTTTCTGCGGCGTCCTGCGCACTCCCACTATGGTCCCGCACATTTTCTGCGGCATCCTGCGCATTCCCACTGTGGCCCCGCACACTTTCTGCGGCGTCCTGCGCACTCCCATTGGGGCTCCGTACATTTTATACGACGTCCTGCGCACTCCCACTGGGGTACAGCACACTTTCTGCGGCGTCCTGCGCACTCCCACTATGGTCCCGCACACTTTCTGTGGCATCTTGCGCACTCCCATTGGGCGGCCCGTACATTTTCTACGGCGTCCTGCGCACTCCCACTGGGGTACCGCACACTTTCTGCGGCGTCCTGCGCACTCCCACTGGGGTGCCGTACAATTTCCACGGCGTCCTGCGCATTCCCACTGGGGTCCCGCACACCTTCTGCCGCATCCACCGCACTCCCATTGGTCCCGCACACTTTCTACGGCGTCCTGCGCACTCCCACTGGGGTACCGCACACTTTCTGCGGCGTCCTGCGCACTCCCACTATGGTCCCGCACATTTTCTGCGGCATCCTGCGCACTCCCATTGGGGGGCCCGCACATTTTCCACGGCGTCCTGCGCACTCCCACTGTGACTCCGCACACTTTCTACGGCATCCTGCGCATTCCCACTGTGGCCCCGCACACTTTCTGCGGCGTCCTGCGCACTCCCATTGGGGCTCCGTACATTTTATACGACGTCCTGCGCACTCCCACTGGGGTACAGCACACTTTCTGCGGCGTCCTGCGCACTCCCACTGGGGTACAGCACACTTTCTGCGGCGTCCTGCGCACTCCCACTGGGGTACCGCACACTTTCTGCGGCGTCCTGCGCACTCCCACTATGGTCCCGCACATTTTCTGCGGCATCCTGCGCACTCCCATTGGGGTCCCGTACATTTTCCACGGCGTCCTGCGCATTCCCACTATGGTCCCGCACATTTTCTGCGGCATCCTGCGCACTCCCACTGGGGTACTGCACACTTTCTGCGGCGTCCTGCGCACTCCCACTGGTTACCGCACACCTTGTACGGCGTCCTGCGCATTCCCACTGTGATCCCGCACACTTTCTACGGCGTCCTGCGCACTCCCACTGGGGTCCCGCACACTTTCCACGGCATCCTGCGCACTCCCATTGGGGGCCCGCACACTTTCTACGGCGTCCTGCGCATTCCCACTATGGTCCCGCACACTTTCTGCGGCATCCTGCGCACTCCCACTGGGGTCCCGCACACTTTCTGCGGCGTCCTGCGCACTCCCACTGGGGTCCCGCACACTTTCTGCGGCGTCCTGCGCACTCCCACTGTGGCCCCGCACACTTTCTGCGGCGTCCTGCGCCCTCCCACAGGGATCCCGTACATTTTCCACGGCGTCCTGCGCACTCCCACTGGGGTTCCGTACATTTTATACGTCGTCCTGCGCAATCCCACTGGGGTACCGCACACTTTCTACGGCGTCCTGCGCACTCCCACTGTGGCCCCGCACACTTTCTACGGAATCCTGCGCATTCCCACTGTGGCCCCGCACACTTTCTGCGGCGTCCTGAGCATTCCCACTGTGGCCCCGAACACTTTCTGCGGCGTTCTGCGCACTCCCATTGGGGTTCCGTACATTTTATACGGCGTCCTGCGCACTCCCACTCTGACACCGCGCACTTTCTGCGGCGTCCTGCGCATTCCCACTTGCCGCCCGCACACTTTCTACGACGTCCTACGCACTCCCATTGGGGGCCCGCACACTTTCCACGGCGTCCTGCGCACTCCCACTATGGTCCCGCACACTTTCTACGGCATCCTGCGCACTCTCACTGGGTTACCGCACACCTTCTACGGCGTCCTTCGCACTCCCATTGGGGGCCCGCACACTTTCTACGGCGTCATGCGCACTCCCACTGTGGTCCCGCACACTTTCTACGGCATCCTGCGCATTCCCACTGTGGCCCCGCACACTTTCTGCGGCATCCTGCGCACTCCCATTGGGGCTCCGTACACTTTCTGCGGCGTCCTGCGCACTCCCACTATGGTCCCGCACACTTTCTGTGGCATCTTGCGCACTCCCATTGGGCGGCCCGTACATTTTCTACGGCGTCCTGCGCACTCCCACTGGGGTACCGCACACTTTCTGCGGCGTCCTGCGCACTCCCACTGGGGTGCCGTACAATTTCCACGGCGTCCTGCGCACTCCCACTGGGGTCCCGTACATTTCTACGGCGTCCTGCGCACTCCCACTGAAGTACCGCACACTTTCTGCGGCATCCTGCGCACTCCCACTATGGTCCCGCACACTTTCTACGGCATCCTGCGCACTCCCACTATGGTCCCGCACACTTTCTGTGGCATCTTGCGCACTCCCATTGGGCGGCCCGTACATTTTCTACGGCGTCCTGAGCACTCCCACTGTGACTCCGCACACTTTCTACGGCATCCTGCGCATTCCCACTGTGGCCCCGCACACTTTCTGCGGCGTCCTGCGCACTCCCATTGGGGTCCGCACATTTTCTACGGCGTCCTGCGCACTCCCACTATGGTCCCGCACACTTTCTGCGGCCTCCTGCGCACTCCCACTGGGGTGCCGTACAATTTCCACGGCGTCCTGCGCACTCCCACTGGGGTCCCGTACATTTCTACGGGCGTCCTGCGCACTCCCCTGAAGTACCGCACACTTTCTGCGGCATCCTGCGCACTCCCATTGGGGTCCCGCACACTTTCTACGGCGTCCTGCGCACTCCCACTGGGACTCCGCACACTTTTTACGGCGTCCTGCGCATTCCCACTGAAACCCGCACATTTTCTGCGGCGTCCTGCGCACTCCCACTATGGTCCTGCTCACTTTTTACGGCGTCCTGCGCACTCCCACTATGGTCCTGCTCACTTTTTACGGCGTCCTGCGTACTCCCACTGGGGTCCCGCACACTTTCTGCGGCGTTCTGCGCACTCCCACTGGGGTAGCGCACACTTTCTATGGCGTCCTGCGCACTCCCACTATGGTCCCGCACACTTTCTGCGGCGTTCTGCGCACTCCCACTGGGGACCGCACACTTTCTACGGCTGCCTGCGCACTCCCACTGAGGGCCCGCACACTTTCTTCGGCGTTTTGCGCACTCCCACTGTGGTCCCGCACACTTTCAGCGGCATCCTGTGCACTCCCACTGGGGCCCGCACACTCCCACTGTGGTCCCGCACACTTTCAGCGGCATCCTGTGCACTCCCACTGGGGCCCGCACACTTTCTACGGCGTGCCGCGCACTCCCATTGTCCCGCACACTTTCTACGGCGTCCTGCGCACTCCCACTGGTCCGCACACTTTCTGCGGCATCCTGCGCACTCCCACTGGGGTCCCGCACACTTTCTACGGCGTCCTGCGCATTCCCATTGAAACCCGCACACTTACTGCGACGTCTTGCGCACTCCCACTATGGTCCTGCTCACTTTTTACGGCGTCCTGCGCACTCCCACTATGGTCCTGCTCACTTTTTACGGCGTCCTGCGTACTCCCACTGGGGTCCCGCACACTTTCTGCGGCTTCCTGCGCACTCCCACTGGGGTACCGCACATTTTCTACGGCGTCCTGCGCATTCTCACTGAAACCCGCACACTTTCTGCGGCGCCCTGCGCACTCCCACTATGGTCCTGCTCACTTTTTACGGCGTCCTGCGCATTCCCACTGGGGTACCGCACACTTTCTGCGGCGTCCTGCGCACTCCCACTATGGTCCCGCACACTTTCTGTGGCATCTTGCGCACTCCCATTGGGCGGCCCGTACATTTTCTACGGCGTCCTGCGCACTCCCACTGGGGTACCGCACACTTTCTGCAACGTCCTGCGCGCTCGCACTGTGGCCCCGCACACTTTCTGCGGCGTCCTGCGCACTCCCATTCGGATTCCGTACATTTTCTACGGCGTTCTGCGCACTCCCACTGGGGTAACACACACTTTCTACGGCGTCCTGCGCACTCCCACTGGGGTACCGTACACTTTCTGCGGCGTCCTGCGCACTCCCACTGGGGGGCCCGTACATTTTCCTCGGCGTCATGAGCACTCCCACTGTGACTCCGCACACTTTCTACGGCGTCCTGCGCACTCCCACTGGGGTACCGCACACTTTCTGCGGCGTCCTGCGCACTCCCACTATGGTCCCGCACATTTTCTGCGGCATCCTGCGCACTCCCATTGGGGGGCCCGCACATTTTCCTCGGCGTCCTGAGCACTCCCACTGTGACTCCGCACACTTTCTACGGCATCCTGCGCATTCCCACTGTGGCCCCGCACACTTTCTGCGGCGTCCTGCGCACTCCCATTGGGGCTCCGTACATTTTATACGACGTCCTGCGCACTCCCACTGTGGCCCCGCACACTTTCTGCGGCGTCCTGCGCACTCCCACTATGGTCCCGCACATTTTCTGCGGCATCCTGCGCACTCCCATTGGGGGGCCCGCACATTTTCCACGGCGTCCTGCGCACTCCCACTGGGGTACCGCACACTTTCTGCGGCGTCCTGCGCACTCCCACTATGGTCCCGCACATTTTCTGCGGCGTCCTGCGCACTCCCACTGTGACTCCGCACACTTTCCACGGCGTCCTGAGCACTCCCACTGTGACTCCGCACACTTTCTGCGGCGTCCTGCGCACTCCCACTGGGGTGCCGTACAATTTCCACGGCGTCCTGCGCACTCCCACTGGGGTCCCGTACATTTCTACGGCGTCCTGCGCACTCCCACTGAAGTACCGCACACTTTCTGCGGCGTCCTGCGCACTCCCATTGGGGCTCCGTACATTTTATACGACGTCCTGCGCACTCCCACTGGGGTACCGCACACTTTCTGCGGCGTCCTGCGCACTCCCACTATGGTCCCGCACATTTTCTGCGGCATCCTGCGCACTCCCATTGGGGGGCCCGCACATTTTCCACGGCGTCCTGCGCACTCCCACTGTGACTCCGCACACTTTCTACGGCATCCTGCGCATTCCCACTGTGGCCCCGCACACTTTCTGCGGCGTCCTGCGCACTCCCATTGGGGTCCCGTACATTTTCCACGGCGTCCTGCGCATTCCCACTGAAGTACCGCACACTTTCTGCGGCATCCTGCGCACTCCCACTATGGTCCCGCACATTTTCTGCGGCATCCTGCGCACTCCCATTGTGGTCCCGCACAATTTCTCCGGCGTCCTGCGCACTCTCACTGGTGCCCGCACGCATTCTGCGGCTTCATGCGCACTCCCACTGGGGTACAGCACACTTTCTGCGGCGTCCTGCGCACTCCCACTATGGTCCCGCACACTTTCTGTGGCATCTTGCGCACTCCCACTGTGGCCCCGCACACTTTCTGCGGCGTCCTGCGCACTCCCACTGGGTTCCCGCACACTTTCTACAGCGTCCTGCGCACTTCCATTGGGGGCCCGCACACCATCTACGGCGTCCTGCGCATTTCCACTGGGTTACCGCACACCTTCTACGGCGTCCTGCGCACTCCCACTGTGGTCCCGCACACTTTATACGGCGTCTTGCGCACTCCCACTGGGGTTCCGCACACTTTCTGCGGCGTCCTGCGCACTCCCACTGGGGTCCCGCACACTTTCTACGGCGTTCTGCGCATTCCCACTGTGGTCCCTCACACTTTCTACGGCGTCCTGCGCACTCCAACTGGGGTCCCGCACACTTTCTACAGCGTCCTGCGCACTCCCACTGGGGTCCCGAACACTTTCTACGGCGTCCTGCGCATTCCCACTGGGTTACCGCACACCTTCTACGGCGTCCTGCGCACTCCCATTGGGGCTCCGTACATTTTATACGACGTCCTGCGCACTCCCACTGGGGTACAGCACACTTTCTGCGGCGTCCTGCGCACTCCCATTGGGGCTCCGTACACTTTCTGCGGCGTCCTGCGCACTCCCACTATGGTCCCGCACATTTTCTGCGGCGTCCGGCGCACTCGCCCTGGGGCCCCGCCCACTTTCTGCGGCGTCCTGCGCCCTCCCATTGGGGGCCCGCACACTTTCTACGGCGTCCTGCGCACTCCCACTTGGGTCCCGCACACTTTCTGCGGCGTCCTGCGCACTCCCACTGGCTCCGCACACTTTCTGCGGCATCCTGCGCACTCCCACTGGGGTTCCGCACACTTTCTCCGGCGTCCTGCGCACTCCCACTGGGTTCCCGCCCACTTTATACGGCGTCCTGCGCACTCCCACTGTGGTCCCGCACACTTTCTACGGCGTCCTGCGCACTCCCACTGGGGTCCCGCACACTTTCTACGGCGTCCTGCGCACTCCCACTGGGGTCCCGCACACTTTCTACGGCGTCCTGCGCAGTCCCACTGGGTCCCGCACACTTTCTGCGGCGTCCTGCGCACTCCCATTGGGGTCCCGCACACTTTCTACGGCGTCCTGCGCACTCCCACTGGGTCCCGCACACTTTCTGCGGCATCCTGCGCACTCCCACTGGGGTCCCGCACACCTTCTACGGCGTTCTGCGCACTTCCATTGGGAGTCCCGCACACTTTCTACAGAGTCCTGCGCATTCCCACTGAGGGCCCGCGCACATTCTGCGGCTTCCGGCGCACTCCCATTGGGGGGCCCGCACATTTTCCACGGCGTCCTGCGCACTCCCACTGTGACTCCGCACACTTTCTACGGCATCCTGCGCATTCCCACTGTGGCCCCGCACACTTTCTGCGGCGTCCTGCGCACTCCCATTGGGGGGCCCGCACATTTTCCACGGCGTCCTGCGCACTCCCACTGTGACTCCGCACACTTTCTTCGGCGTCCTGCGCACTCCCACTATGGTCCCGCACATTTTCTGCGGCATCCTGCGCACTCCCATTGGGGGGCCCGCACATTTTCCACGGCGTCCTGCGCACTCCCACTGTGACTCCGCACACTTTCTACGGCATCCTGCGCATTCCCACTGTGGCCCCGCACACTTTCTGCGGCGTCCTGCGCACTCCCATTGGGGCTCCGTACATTTTATACGGCGTCCTGCGCATTCCCACTGTGGCCCCGCACACTTTCTGCGGCATCCTGCGCACTCCCACTGTGGCCCCGCACACTTTCTGCGGCGTCCTGCGCACTCCCACTGCGGTCCCGCACACTTTCTACGGCGTCCTGCGCACTCCCACTGGGGTCCCGCACACTTTCTGCGGCTTCCTGCGCACTCCCACTGGGGTACCGCACATTTTCTACGGCGTCCTGCGCACTTCCACTGGAACCCGCACACTTTCTGCGGCGTCCTGCGCACTCCCACTATGGTCCTGCACTCTTTCTGCTGCACCCTGCGCGCTTCCACTAGGGTCCCGTGCATTTTCTACAGCGTCCTGCGCACTCCCACTGGGGTACCACACACTTTCTACGGCGTCCTGCGCACTCCCTCTGGGGTACCGCACACTTTCTATGGCGTCCTGCGTATTCCCACTATGGTCCCGCACACTTTCCGCGGCGCCTTGCGCACTCCCACTGGGGTACCGAGCACTTTCTACGGCGTCCTGCGCACTCCCACTGGGGGCCCGCACACTTTCTGCGGCGTCCTGCGCAGTGACACCGGGGTCCCGTACACTTTCTGCGGCGTCCTGCACACTCCCACTGGGGCCCGCACACTTTCTGCGGCATCCTGCGCATTCCCACTGGGGTCCCGCACACTTTCTACGGCGTCCTGCGCACTGCCACTGGGGTCCCGCACACTTTCTACGGCGTCCTGCGCACTCCCACTGGGGTCCCGCACACTTTCTACGGCGTCCTGCGCACTCACACTTGGTCACCTCACACTTTCTACGGCGTTCTGCGCACTCCCACTGACTTACCGCACACTTTCTGCGGCATCCTGCGCACTCCCACTGTGGTCCCGCACACTTTCTACGGCGTCCTGCGCATTCCCACTGAGGGCTTGCACACTTTCTACGGCGTCCTGCGCATTCCCACTGAGGGCTTGCACACTTTCTACGGCGTCCTGCGCATTCCCACTGAGGGCTTGCACACTTTCTATGGAGTCCTGCGCATTTCCACTGGGGACCCGCACACTTTCTACGGCGTCCTGCGCACTCCCACTGGAGTACCGCACACTATCTGCGGCGTCCTGCGCACTCCCACTGGGGTACCGCACACTTTCTAAAGCATCCTGCGCATTCCCACTGTGGCCCCGCACACTTTCTACGGCATCCTGCGCATTCCCACTGTGGCCCCGCACACTTTCTACGGCATCCTGCGCATTCCCACTGTGGCCCCGCACACTTTATATGGTGTCCTGCGCATTCCCACTGGGGTCCCGCACACTTTCTACGGCGTTCTGCGCACTCCCACTGGGTTACCGCACACTTTCTGCGGCATCCTGCGCACTCCCACTGGATTACCGCACACTTTCTACGGCGTCCTGCGCACTCACAGTTGGTCACCTCACACTTTCTACGGCGTTCTGCGCACTCCCACTGGCTTACCGCACACTTTCTGCGGCATCCTGCGCACTCCCACTGGGTTACCGCACACTTTCTACGGCGTCCTGCGCACTCCCACTGGGTCACCGCACACTTTCTACGGCGTTCTGCGCACTCCCACTGGGTTACCGCACACTTTCTGCGGCATCCTGCGCACTCCCACTGTGGTCCCGCACACTTTCTGCGGCAACCTGCGCACTCCCACTGGGTTGCCGCACAGTTTCTACGGCGTCCCGCGCATTCCCACTGTGGTCCCGCACACTTTCTACGGCGTCCTACGCACTCCCATTGGGATTTCGCGCACTTTCTACGGCGTCCTGCGCATTCCCACAGGGGTACCGCACACTTTCTATGGTGTCCTGCGCACTCCCACTGTGGTCCCGCACACTTTCTACGGAGTCCTGCGCGTTCCCACTGAGGGCCCGCACACTTTCTGCGGCTTCCTGCGCACTCCCACTGGGTCACCGCACACTTTCTACGGCGTCCTGCGCACTCCCACTGGGGTCCCGCACACTTTCTACGGCGTCCTGCGCACTCCCACTGGGGTCCCGCACACTTTCTACGGCGTCCTGCGCACTCCCACTGAGGGCCCGCACACTTTCTGCGGCGTCCTGCGCACTCCCACTGGGGTCCCGCACACTTTCTACGGCGTCCTGCGCACTCCCACTGGGTCACCGCACACTTTCTACGGCGTCCTGCGCACTCCCACTGGGGTCCCGCACACTTTCAACGGCGTCCTGCGCACTGCCACTGGGGTCCCGCACACTTTCTACGGCGTTCTGCGCACTCCCACTGACTTTCCGCACACTTTCTGCGGCATCCTGCGTACTCCCACTGGGTCCCGCACACATTCTGCGGCATCCTGCGCACTCACACTGGATTACCGCACACTTCCTTCGGCTTCCTGCGCACTCCCGCTGTGGTCCCGCACACTTTCTGCGGCATCCTGCGCACTCACAGTTGGTTACCTCACACTTTCTACGGTGTCCTGCGCATTACCACTGAGGGCTCGCACACTTTCTACGGCGTCCTGCGCACTCCCACTGGATTACCGCACACTTTCTATGGTGTCCTGCGCATTACCACTGGAGTCCCGCACACTTTCTACGGCTTCCTGCGCACTCCCACTGGCTTACCGCACACTTTCTGCGGCATCCTGCGCACTCCCACTGGGTCACCGCACACTTTCTACGGCGTCCTGCGCACTCACAGTTGGTCACCTCACACTTTCTACGGCGTTCTGCGCACTCCCACTGGCTTACCGCACACTTTCTGCGGCATCCTGCGCACTCCCACTGGGTTACCGCACACTTTCTACGGCGTCCTGCGCACTCCCACTGGCTTACCGCACACTTTCTGCGGCATCCTGCGCACTCCCACTGGATTACCGCACACTTTCTGCGGCTTCCTGCGCACTCCCACTGTGGTCCCGCACACTTTCTACGGCGTCCTGCGCACTCCCATTGGGAGCTAGCACACTTTCTACGGCGTCCTGCGCATTCCCACAGGGGTACCGCACACTTTCTATGGTGTCCTGCGCATTACCACTGAGGGCTCGCACACTTTCTACGGCGTCCTGCGCACCCCCACTGTGGTCCCGCACACTTTCTACGGAGTCCTGCGCGTTCCCACTGAGGGCCCGCACACTTTCTACGGCGTCCTGCGCACTCCCACTGTGGTCCCGCACACTTTCTACGGAGTCCTGCGCGTTCCCACTGAGGGCCCGCACACTTTCTGCGGCCGCCTGCGCCCTCCCCCTGGGGTCCCGCACACTTTCTACGGCGTCCTGCGCACTCCCAATGGGGCCCGCACACTTACTACGGCGTCCTGCGCACTCCCACTGTGGTCCCGCACACTTTCTGCGGCTTCCTGCGCACTCCCACTGTGGTCCCGCACACTTTCTACGGCGTCCTGCGCACTCCCACTGGGTCACCGCACACTTTCTACGGCGTTCTGCGCACTCCCACTGGAGTCCCGCACACTTTCTGCGGCATCCTGCGCACTCCCACTGGGTCACCGCACACTTTCTACGGCGTCCTGCGCACTTCCACTGGAGTCCCGCACACTTTCTACGGCGTCCTGCGCACTCCCACTGGGGTACCGCACACTTTCTACGGCGTCCTGCGCACTCCCACTTGGGTCCCGCACACTTTCTGCGGCGTCCTGCGCACTCCCACTGGGGTCCCGCACACTTTCTACGGCGTCCTGCGCACTCCCACTGTGGGTCCCGCACACTTTCTGCGGCGTCCTGCGCACTCCCACTTGGGTCCCGCACACTTTCTGCGGCGTCCTGCGCACTCCCACTGGGGTCCCGCACACTTTCTACGGCGTCCTGCGCACTCCCACTGGAGTCCCGCACACTTTCTACGGAGTCCTGCGCACTCCCACTGAGGGCCCGCACACTTTCTGCGGCATCCTGCGCACTCCCACTGGCTTACCGCACACTTTCTGCGGCATCCTGCGCACTCCCACTGGGTTACCGCACACTTTCTGCGGCATCCTGCGCACTCCCACTGGATTACCGCACACTTTCTACGGCGTCCTGCGCACTCACAGTTGGTCACCTCACACTTTCTACGGCGTTCTGCGCACTCACACTGGCTTACCGCACACTTTCTGCGGCATCCTGCGCACTCACAGTTGGTCACCTCACACTTTCTACGGCGTTCTGCGCACTCCCACTGGCTTACCGCACACTTTCTGTGGCATCCTGCCCACTCCCACTGGGTTACCGCACACTTTCTGCGGCATCCTGCGCACTCCCACTGGGGTCCCGCACACCTTCTGCGGCATCCTGCGCACTCCCACTGGGTCACCGCACACTTTCTATGGTGTCCTGCGCATTACCAATGGAGTCCCGCACACTTTCTACGGCGTCCTGCGCACTCACAGTTGGTCACCTCACACTTTCTACGGCGTTCTGCGCACTCACACTGGCTTACCGCACACTTTCTGCGGCATCCTGCGCACTCCCACTGGGTTACCGCACACTTTCTGCGGCATCCTGCGCACTCCCACTGGGTTGCCGCACACTTTCTACGGCTTCCTGCGCACTCCCACTGGGGTCCCGCACACCTTCTATGGCGTTCTGCGCACTCCCACTGGGTCACCGCACACTTTCTACGGCGTCCCGCGCATTCCCACTGTGGTCCCGCACACTTTCTGCGGCGTCCTGCGCACTCCCACTGGGGTCCCGCACACTTTCTACGGCGTCCTGCGCACTCCCACTAGGTTCCCGAACACCTTCTGCGGCGTCCCGCGCATCCCCAGTGTGGCCCCGCACACTTTCTGCGGCTTCCTGCGCATTCCCACTGGGTCACCGCAGACTTTCTACGGCGTCCTACGCACTCCCATCGGGAGTCCCGCACACTTTCTACGGAGTCCTGCGCATTCCCACTGAGGGCCCGCGCACTTTCTGCGGCTTCCTGCGCACTCCCACTGGATCACCGCACACTTTCTACGGCGTCCTGCGCACTCCCACTTGGTTACCGGACACCTTCTACGGCGTCCCGCGCACTCACACTGGGGTACCGCACACTTTCTACGGCGTCCTGCGCACTCCCACTATGGTCCCGCTCATTTTCTGCGGCATTCTGCGCACTCCCACTGGCTTACCGCACACTTTCTACGGCGTCCTGCGCACTCCCATTTGGTTACCGCACACTTTCTACGGCGTCCTGCTCACTCACAGTTGGTCACCTCACACTTTCTACGGCGTTCTGCGCACTCACACTGGCTTACCGCGCACTTTCTGTGGCAACCTGCGCACTCCCACTGAGTTACCGCACACTTTCTACGGCGTCCTGCGCACTCCCACTTGGTTACCGAACACCTTCTACGGCGTCCCGCGCATTCCCACTGAGGGTTCGCACACTTCATATGGTGTCCTGCGCATTCCCACTGGGGTCCCGCACACTTTCTACGGCGTCCTGCGCACTCCCACTTGGTTACCGAACACCTTCTACGGCGTCCCGCGCATTCCCACTGTGGTCCCGCACACTTTCTACGGCGTTCTGCGCACTCCCACTGGGTTACCGCACACTTTCTGCGGCATCCTGCGCACTCCCACTTGTATACCGCACACTTTCTACGGCGTCCTGCGCACTCCCACTGGGTCACCGCACACTTTCTACGGCGTCCTGCGCACTCACACTGTGGTCCCGCACACTTTCTGCGGCATCCTGCGCACTCCCACTTGGGTCCCGCACACTTTCTACGGCGTCCTGCGCACTCCCACTGGGGTCCGCACACTTTCTACGGCGTCCTGCGCACTCCCACTGGGTCCCGCACACTTTCTGCGGCGTCCTGCGCACTCCCACTTGGGTCCCGCACACTTTCTACGGCGTCCTGCGCACTCCCACTGGGTCCCGCACACTTTCTACGGCGTCCTGCGCACTCCCACTGTGGTCCCGCACACTTTCTACGGCGTTCTGCGCACTCCCACTGGCTTACCGCACACTTTCTGCGGCATCCTGCGCTTTCCCACTGGGGTCCCGCTCACCTTCTACGGCGTCCTGCGCATTCCCACTGAGGGCCCGCGCACTTGCTGCGGCTTCCTGCGCACTCCCGCTGGCTTACCACACACCTTCTACGGCGTCCCGCGCATTCCCACTGTGGTCCCGCACACTTTCTACGGCGTCCTGCGCACTCCCACTGGCTTACCGCACACTTTCTGTGGCATCCTGCCCACTCCCACTGGGTTACCGCACACTTTCAACGGCGTCTTGCAATCTCCCACTTGGTTACCGAACACCTTCTACGGCGTTCTGCGCACTCCCACTTGGTTACCGAACACCTTCTACGGCGTCCCGCGCATTCCCACTGTGGTCCCGCACACTTTCTACGGCATCCTGCGCACCCCCACTGGATTACCGCACACTTTCCTCGGCTTCCTGCGCACTCCCACTGTGGTCCCGTACACTTTCTACCGCGTCCTGCGCACTCCCACTGTGGGTCCGCACACTTTCTACGGCGTCCTGCGCACTCCCACTTGGGTCCCGCACACTTTCTACGGCGTCCTGCGCACTCCCACTGGGGTCCCGCACACTTTCTACGGCGTCCTGCGCACTCCCACTTGGGTCCCGCACACTTTCTACGGCGTCCTGCGCACTCCCACTGGGTCCGCACACTTTCTACGGCGTCCTGCGCGTTCCCACTGAGTTACCGCACACTTTCTACGGCGTCCTGCGCACTCCCACTTGGTTACCGAACACCTTCTACGGCGTCCCGCGCATTCCCACTGTGGTCCCGCACACTTTCTACGGCGTCCTGCGCACTCACAGTTGGTCACCTCACACTTTCTACGGCGTTCTGCGCACTCCCACTGGCTTACCGCACACTTTCTGCGGCATCCTGCGCACTCCCACTGGGTTACCGCACACTTTCTACGGCGTCCTGCGCACTCCCACTTGGTTACCGAACACCTTCTACGGCGTCCCGCGCATTCCCACTGTGGTCCCGCACACTTTCTACGGCGTGCTGCGCACTCCCATTGGGGGCTCGCACACTTTCTTCGGCGTCCTGCGCATTCCCACTGTGGTCCCGCACACTTTCTGCGGCTTCCTGCGCACTCCCACTGGGGTCCCGCACACTTTCTACGGCGTCCTGCGCACTCCCACTGGGGGGCCCGCACATTTTCCTCGGCGTCATGAGCACTCCCACTGTGACTCCGCACACTTTCTACGGCGTCCTGCGCACTCCCATTGGGGCTCCGTACACTTTCTGCGGCGTCCAGCTCACTCCCACTGGGGTACCGTACACTTTCTGCGGCGTCCTGCGCACTCCCACTGGGGGGCCCGCACATTTTCCTCGGCGTCATGAGCACTCCCACTGTGACTCCGCACACTTTCTACGGCGTCCTGCGCACTCCCATTGGGGCTCCGTACACTTTCTGCGGCGTCCTGCGCACTCCCACTGTGGTCCCGCACACTTTCTACGGCGTCGTTCGCACTCCCACTGGGGTCCCGCACACCTTCTATGGCGTTCTGCGCACTCCCACTGGCTTACCGCACACTTTCTGCGGCATCATGCGCACTCCCACTGGGTTGCCGCACACTTTCTACGGCGTCCTGCGCACTCCCACTGGATTACCGCACACTTTCTACGGCGTCCTGCGCACTCCCACTGTGGTCCCGCACACTTTCTGCGGCATCCTGCGCACTCCCACTGGGTTGCCGCACACTTTCTACGGCGTCCTGCGATCTCCCACTTGGTTACCGAACACCTTCTAGGGCGTCCCGCGCATTCCCACTGTGGTCCCGCACACTTTCTGCGGCTTCCTGCGCACTCCCACTGGATCACCGCACACTTTCTACGGCGTCCTGCGCACTCCCACTTGGTTACCGGACACCTTCTACGGTGTCCTGCGCATTCCCACCGGGGTCCCGCACACTTTCTACGGCGTCCTGCGCACTCCCACTGTGGTCCCGCACACTTTCTGCGGCTTCCTGCGCACTCCCACTGGATCACCGCACACTTTCTACGGCGTCCTGCGCACTCCCACTGGGTCACCGCACACTTTCTACGGCGTTCTGCGCACTCCCACTGGCTTACCGCACACATTCTGCGGCATCCTGCGCACTCACACTAGATTGCCGCACACTTTCTTCGGCTTCCTGCGCACTCCCACTGTGGTCCCGCACACTTTCTACGGCGTCCTGCGCACTCCCACTGGCTTACCGCACACTTTCTGCGGCATCCTGCGCACCCCCACTGGATTACCGCACACTTTCTGCGGCTTCCTGCGCATTACCACTGAGGGCTCGCACACTTTCTATGGTGTCCTGCGCATTCCCACTGAGGGCCCGCACACTTTCTGCGGCTTCCTGCGCACTCCCACTGGGTCACCGCACACTTTCTACGGCGTCCTGCGCACTCACAGTTGGCCACCTCACACTTTCTACGGCGTTCTGCGCACTCCCACTGTGGTCCCGCACACTTTCTACGGCGTCCTGCGCACTCACAGTTGGCCACCTCACACTTTCTACGGCGTTCTGCGCACTCCCACTGTGGTCCCGCACACTTTCTACGGCGTCCTGCGCACTCCCATTGGGAGTCCCGCACACTTTCTACGGCGTCCTGCGCATTCCCACTGGGGTCCCGCACACTTCCTGCGGCCTCCTGCGCACCCCCACTGGGTTGCCGCACACTTTCTGCGGCATCCTGCGCACTCCCACTGGGGTCCCGCACACTTTCTACGGCGTTCTGCGCACTCCCACTGGCTTACCGCACACTTTCTGTGGCATCCTGCCCACTCCCACTGGGTTACCGCACACTTTCTGCGGCATCCTGCGCACTCCCACTGGGGTCCCGCACACCTTCTACGGCGTTCTGCGCACTCCCACTGGCTTACCGCACACTTTCTGCGGCATCCTGCGCACTCCCACTGGGTTGCCGCACACTTTCTACGGCGTCCTGCGCACTCGCAGTTGGTCACCTCACACTTTCTACGGCGTCCCGCGCATTCCCACTGTGGTCCCGCACACTTTCTACGGCGTCCTACGCACTCCCATCGGGAGTCCCGCACACTTTCTACGGAGTCCTGCGCATTCCCACTGAGGGCCCGCGCACTCTCTGCGGCTTCCTGCGCACTCCCACTGGATCACCGCACACTTTCTACGGCTTCCTGCGCACTCCCACTGGGTCACCGCACACTTTCTACGGCGTTCTGCGCACTCCCACTGGTCCCGCACACTTTCTGCGGCGTCCTGCGCACTCCCACTGGGGTCCCGCACACTTTCTACGGCGTCCTGCGCATTCCCACTGTGGCTCCGCACACTTTCTGCGGCGTCCTGCGCACTCCCACTATGGTCCCGCACATTTTCTGCGGCATCCTGCGCACTCCCACTGGGGTCCCGTACATTTTCTACGGCGTCCAGCTCACTCCCACTGGGGTACCGTACACTTTCTGCGGCGTCCTGCGCACTCCCACTGGGGGGCCCGCACATTTTCCTCGGCGTCATGAGCACTCCCACTGTGACTCCGCACACTTTCTACGGCGTCCTGCGCACTCCCACTGGGCCGCACACACTTTCTGCGGCGTCCTGCGCACTCCCACTGGGGTCCCGCACACTTTCTACGGCGTCCTGCGCACTCCCACTGGGGTCCCGCTCACTTTCTACGGCGTCCTGCGCCCTCCCATTGGGGTCCGCACACTTTCTGCGGCGTCCTGCGCACTCCCACTGGGGTCCCGCACACTTTCTACGGCATCCTGCGCACTCCCACTGGGGTCCTGCACACTTTCTACGGCGGCCTGCGCACTTCCCCTGGGGTCCCGCACTTTCTACGGCGTCCTGCGCACTCCCACTGGGTCCCGCACACTTTCTACGGCGTCCTGCGCACTCCCACTGGGGTCCCGCACACTTTCTACGGCGTCCTGCGCACTCCCACTGGGGTCCCGCACACTTTCTGCGGCGTCCTGCGCACTCCCACTGGGTCCCGCACACTTTCTACGGCGTCCTGCGCACTCCCACTGGGTCCCGCACACTTTCTACGGCGTCCTGCGCACTCCCACTTGGGTCCCGCACACTTTCTACGGCGTCCTGCGCACTCCCACTGGGTCCCGCACACTTTCTACGGCGTCCTGCGCACTCCCACTGGGTCCCGCACACTTTCTGCGGCATCCTGCGCACTCCCACTGGGGTCCCGCACACTTTCTACGGCGTCCTGCGCACTCCCACTTGGTCCCGCACACTTTCTACGGCATCCTGCGCACTCCCACTGGGTCCCGCACACTTTCTACGGCGTCCTGCGCACTCCCACTTGGGTCCCGCACACTTTCTGCGGCGTCCTGCGCACTCCCACTGGGGTCACCGCACACTTTCTACGGCGTTCTGCGCACTCCCACTGAGGGCCCGCGCACTTTCTGCGGCTTCCTGCGCATTCCCACTGTGGTCCCGCACACTTTCTACGGCGTCCTACGCACTCCCATCGGGAGTCCCGCACACTTTCTACGGAGTCCTGCGCATTCCCACTGAGGGCCCGCGCACTTTCTGCGGCTTCCTGCGCACTCCCACTGGATCACCGCACACTTTCTACGGCGTCCTGCGCACTCCCACTGGGTCACCGCACACTTTCTACGGCGTTCTGCGCACTCCCACTGGGTCACCGCACACTTTCTACGGCGTTCTGCGCACTCCCACTGGCTTACCGCACACTTTCTGCGGCATCCTGCGCACTCCCACTGGATTACCGCACACTTTCTGCGGCTTCCTGCGCACTCCCACTGTGGTCCCGCACACTTTCTACGGCGTCCTGCGCATTCCCACAGGGGTACCGCACACTTTCTACGGCGTTCTGCGCATTCCCACTGGGGTCCCGCACACTTTCTACGGCGTCCTGCGCACTCCCACTGGGTTACCGCACACCTTCTACGGCGTCCTGCGCATTCCCACTGGGGTCCAGCACACTTTCTACGGCGTCCTGCGCACTCCCACTTGGTTCCCGAACACCTTCTACGGCGTCCCGCGCACTCCCACTGTGGTCCCGCCCACTTTCTACGGCGTCCTGCGCACTATCATTGGAAGCTCGCACACGTTCTACGGCGTCCTGCGCATTCCCACTGAGGGTTCGCACACTTTCTCCGGCATCATGCGCACTCCCACTGGGTTGCCGCACACTTTCTACGGCGTCCTGCGATCTCCCACTGGATCACCGCACACTTTCTACGGCGTCCTGCGCACTCCCACTGGGTCACCGCACACTTTCTACGGCGTTCTGCGCACTCCCACTGTGGTCCCGCACACTTTCTGCGGCTTCCTGCGCACTCCAACTGGGTCATCGCACACTTTCTGCGGCATCCTGCGCACTCCCACTGGGTTACCGCACACTTTCTGCGGCATCCTGCGCACTCCCACTGGATTACCGCACACTTTCTACGGCGTCCTGCGCACTCACAGTTGGTCACCTCACACTTTCTACGGCGTTCTGCGCACTCCCACTGAGGGCCCGCACACTTTCTGCGGCTTCCTGCGCACTCCCACTGGGTCACCGCACACTTTCTACGGCGTCCTGCGCACTCACAGTTGGCCACCTCACACTTTCTACGGCGTTCTGCGCACTCCCACTGTGGTCCCGCACACTTTCTACGGCGTCCTGCGCATTCCCACTGAGTCCCGCACACTTTCCTCGGCGTCTTGCGCACTCCCACTGGGGTCCCGCACACCTTCTACGGCGTTCTGCGCACTCCCACTGGGTTACCGCACACTTTCTGCGGCATCCTGCGCACTCCCACTGGGGTCCCGCACACCTTCTACGGCGTTCTGCGCACTCACATTGGGAGTCCCGCACACTTTCTACGGAGTCCTGCGCACTCCCACTGGTCCCGCACACTTTCTACGGCGTCCTGCGCACTCCCACTGGGTCCCGCACACTTTCTACGGCGTCCTGCGCACTCCCACTGGGGTCCCGCACACTTTCTACGGCGTCCTGCGCACTCCCACTGGGTCCCGCACACTTTCTACGGCGTCCTGCGCACTCCCACTGGGTCCCCGCATTTCTACGGCGTCCTGCGCACTCCCACTGGGGTCCCGCACACTTTCTACGGCGTCCTGCGCACTCCCACTGTGGTCCCGCACACTTTCTACGGCGTCCTGCGCACTCCCACTGGGGTCCCGCACACTTTCTACGGCGTCCTGCGCACTCCCATTGGGTCCGCACACTTTCTACGGCGTCCTGCGCACTCCCACTGGGGTCCCGCACACTTTCTACGGCGTCCTGCGCACTCCCACTGTGGGTCCGCACACTTTCTACGGCGTCCTGCGCACTCCCACTGGGTCCCGCACACTTTCTACGGCGTCCTGCGCACTCCCACTTGGGTCCCGCACACTTTCTACGGCGTCCTGCGCACTCCCGTTAGGGTCCCGCACACTTTCCACGGCATCCTGCGCACTGCCACTTGATTTCCGCACACTTTCTACGGCGTCATGTGCACTCCCACTGGGTCCCGCACACTTTCCTCGGCGTCTTGCGCACTCCCACTGGGGTCCCGCACACTCTCTACGGCGCCTTGCGCACTCCCACTTGGGTCCCGCACACTTTCGATGGCGTCCTGCGCACTCCCACTGGGTCCCGCTCACTTTCTGAGGCATCCTGCGCACTCTCACTGGGCCCCACACACATTCTACGACGTCCTGCGCACTCTCACGTGGTTCCCGCACACTTTCTACGGCGTCCTTCGCACTCCCACTTGGGTCCCACACACTTTATACGGCGTCCTGCGCACTCCCACTTGGTTCCCGCACAGTTCCTACGGCGTCCTTCGCACTCCCACTTGGGTCCCGCACACTTTCTACGGCGTCCTGCGCACTCCCACTGTGGGTCCCCCACACCTTCTACGGCGCCCTGCGCACTCCGACTTGGGTCCCCGCACACTTTCTACGGCGTCCTGCGCACTCCGACTTGGGTCCCGCACACTTTCTACGGCGTCCTGCGCATTCCCACTGAGGCTTGCACACTTTCTACGGCGTCCTGCGCATTCCCACTGGAGTCCCGCACACTTTCTACGGCGTCCTGCGCATTCCCACTGGGGTCCCGCACACTTTCAACGGCGTCCTGCGCATTCCCACTGGGGTCCCGCACACTTTCTACGGCGTCCTGCGCACTCCCACTGGGTTACCGCACACTTTCTACGGCGTCCTGCGCACTCCCACTGGGTCACCGCACACTTTCTACGGCGTCCTGCGCACTCACAGTTGGTCACCTCACACTTTCTACGGCGTTCTGCGCACTCCCACTGGCTTACCGCACACTTTCTGCGGCATCCTGCGCACTCCCACTGGGTTACCGCACACTTTCTGCGGCTTCCTGCGCACTCCCACTGGGTCACCGCACACTTTCTACGGCGTCCTGCGCACTCACAGTTGGTCACCTCACACTTTCTACGGCGTCCTGCGCACTCACACTTGGTCACCTCACACTTTCTACGGCGTCCTGCGCACTCCCACTGGGGTCCCGCACACCTTCTACGGCGTTCTGCGCACTCCCACTGGCTTACCGCACACTTTCTGCGGCATCCTGCGCACTCCCACTGGGTTACCGCACACTTTCTACGGCGTCCTGCGCACTCCCACTGGGTCACCGCACACTTTCTACGGCGTCCTGCGCACTCCCACTTGGTTACCGAACACCTTCTAGGGCGTCCCGCGCATTCCCACTGTGGTCCCGCACACTTTCTGCGGCTTCCTGCGCACTCCCACTGGATCACCGCACACTTTCTACGGCAACCTGCGCACTCCCACTGGGTCACCGCACACTTTCCTCGGCGTCTTGCGCACTCCCACTTGGGTCCCGCACACTCTCTACGGCGTCCTGCGCACTCCCACTGTGTCCCGCACACTTTCTACGGCGTCCGGCGCACTCCCACTTGGATCCCGCACACTTTCTGCGGCATCCTGCACACTCCTACTGGGGCCCGCACACTTTCTACGGCGTCCGGCGCACTCCCACCTGGATCCCCCACACTTTGTACGGCGGCCTGCGCACTCCCACTGGGTCCCGCACACTTTCTACGCCGTCCTGCGCCCTTCCACTTGGTTCCCGCACACTTTCTTCGGCGTCCTGCTCACTTCCACTTGGGTCCCGCACATTTTCTACGGCGTCCTGCGCACTCCCACTTGGGTCCCGCACATTTTCTACGGCGTCCTGCGTACTTCCACTTGGGTCCCGCACACTTTCTTCGGCGTCCTGCGCACTCCCACTTGGGTTACCGCACACTTTCTACGGCTTCCTGCGCACTTTCACTGAGGTTAAGCACACTTCCTACGGCGTCCTGGGCATTCCCAGTGGGCGCCCGCCCACTTTCTGCGGCGTCCTGCGCGCTCCCACTCGGGTCCCGCACACTTTCTGCGGCGTCCTGCGCACTCCCACTTGGGTCTCGCACACTGTCAACGGCGTCTTGCGCACTCCCACTGGGTCCCGCACACTTTCTATGGTGTCCTGCGCATTGCCACTGGAGTCCCGCACACTTTCTACGGAGTCCTGCGCGTTCCCACTGAGGGCCCGCACACTTTCTGCGGCTTCCTGCGCACTCCCACTGGGTCACCGCACACTTTCTACGGCGTCCTGCGCACTCACAGTTGGTCACCTCACACTTTCTACGGCGTTCTGCGCACTCCCACTGGGTCACCGCACACTTTCTACGGCGTTCTGCGCACTCCCACTGGCTTACCGCACACTTTCTGCGGCATCCTGCGCACTCCCACTGGGTTACCGCACACTTTCTACGGCGTCCTGCGCACTCCCACTGGGTCACCGCACACTTTCTACGGCGTCCTGCGCACTCACACTGAGGGCCCGCACACTTTCTACGGCGTCCTGCGCACTCCCACTGTGGTCCCGCACACTTTCTACGGCGTCCTGCGCACTCCCACTGGGGGCCCGCACACTTTCTGCGGCGTCCTGCGCACTCCCACTTGGGTCCAGCACACTTTCTACGGCGTCCTGCCCTTTCCCACTGTGGTCCCGCACACTTTCTACGGCGTCCGGCGCGCTCCCACTTGAGTCCCGCACACTTTCTGCGGCGTCCTGCGCACTCCCACTGGGTCCCGCACACTTTCTACGGCGTCCTGCGCACTCCCACTGGGTCCCGCACACTTTCTACGGCGTCCTGCGCACTCCCACTTGGGTCCCGCACACTTTCTACGGCGTCCTGCGCACTCCCACTGGGTCCCGCACACTTTCTACGGCGTCCCGTGCACTCCCACTTGAGTCCCGCAAACTTTCTGCGGCGTCCTGCGCACTCCCACTGGGTTGCCGCACACTTTCTACGGCGTCCTGCGCACTCCCACTTGGTTACCGAACACCTTCTACGGCGTCCCGCGCATTCCCACTGTGGTCCCGCACACTTTCTACGGCGTCCTGCGCACTCACACTTGGTCACCTCACACTTTCTACGGCGTTCTGCGCACTCCCACTGGCTTACCGCACACTTTCTGCGGCATCCTGCGCACTCCCACTGGGTTGCCGCACACTTTCTACGGCGTCTTGCGATCTCCCACTTGGTTACCGAACACCTTCTACGGCGTCCCGCGCACTCCCACTGGGGTCCCGCACACCTTCTACGGCGTCCTGCGCACTCCCACTGGGGTCCCGCACACTTTCTACGGCGTCCTGCGCACTCCCACTGGGTCCGCACACTTTCTACGGCGTCCTGCGCACTCCCACTGGGTCCCGCACACTTTCTCCGGCGTCCTACGCACTTCCACTTGGGTCTCGCACACTTTCTTCGGCGTCCTGCGCCCTCCCACTTGGGCCCCGCACACTTTCTTCGGCGTCCTGCGCCCTCCCACTTGGGCCCCGCACACTTTCTCCGGCGCCCTGCCCACTCCCATTGGGACCTCGCACACTTTCTACGGCGTCCTGCGCATTACCACTGGAGTCCCGCACACTTTCTACGGAGTCCTGCGCACTCCCACTTGGGTCCCGCACACTTTCTACGGCGTCCTGCGCACTCCCACTTGGGTCCGCACACTTTCTGCGGCATCCTGCGCACTCCCACTGGGTCCCGCACACTTTCTGCGGCATCCTGCGCACTCCCACTTGGGTCCCGCACACTTTCTACGGCGTCCTGCGCACTCCCACTGGGGTCCCGCACACTTTCTACGGCGTCCTGCGCACTCCCACTGGGTCCCGCACACTTTCTACGGCGTCCTGCGCACTCCCACTGGGGTCCCGCACACTTTCTACGGCGTCCTGCGCACTCCCACTGGTCCCGCACACTTTCTGCGGCATCCTGCGCACTCCCACTTGGGTCCCGCACACTTTCTGCGGCGTCCTGCGCACTCCCACTGGGTCCCGCACACTTTCTACGGCGTCCTGCGCACTCCCACTGGGTCCCGCACACTTTCTACGGCGTCCTGCGCACTCCCACTGGGGTCCCGCACACTTTCTGCGGCGTCCTGCGCACTCCCACTTGGGTCCCGCACACTTTCTACGGCGTCCTGCGCACTCCCACTGGTCCCGCACACTTCCTACGGTGTCCGGCGCACTCCCACCTGGGTCCCGCACACTTTCTACGGCATCCTGCGCACCCCCACTTCGATCCCGCACACTTTCTACGGCATCCTGCGCACTCCCACTTGGGTCCCGGACACTCTTTACGGTGTCTGGCGCACTCCCACGTGGGTCCCGCACACTTTCTGCGGCATCCTGCGCACTCCCACTGGGGGGCCCGCACATTTTCCTCGGCGTCATGAGCACTCCCACTGTGACTCCGCACACTTTCTACGGCGTCCTGCGCACTCCCACTGGGGTACCGCACACTTTCTGCGGCGTCCTGCGCACTCACACTGGGGTACCGCACACTTTCAACGGCGTCCTGCGCACTGCCACTGGGGTCCCGCACACTTTCTACGGCGTTCTGCGCACTCCCACTGACTTTCCGCACACTTTCTGCGGCATCCTGCGTACTCCCACTGGGGTACCGCACTTTTTCTGCCGCGTCCTGCGTTTTCCCACTGGGTCCCGCACACTTTCTACGGCGTCCTGCGCACTCCCACTGGGTCCCGCACACTTTCTGCGGCGTCCTGCGCACTCCCACTGGGGTCCCGCACACTTTCTACGGCGTCCTGCGCACTCCCACTTGGGTCCCGCACACTTTCTACGGCGTCCTGCGCACTCCCACTGGGTCCCGCCCACTTTCTGCGGCGTCCTGCGCCCTTCCGCTTGGGTCCCACACGCTTTCTGCGGCGTCCTGCGCACTCCTACTTTGGTCCCACACGCTTTCTGCGGCGTCCTGCGCACTCCCACTTGGTTCCCGCACACTTTCTACGGCGTTCGGCGCAGTCCCGACTGGGTCCGCGCACACCTTCTACGGCGTCCTGCGCACTCCCACTTGGGTCCCGCACACTTTCTACGGCGTCCTGCGCACTCCCACTTGGGTCCCGTACATTTTCTACGGCGTTCGGCGCACTCCCACTTGGGTCCGCACACTTTCTGCGGCATCCTGCGCACTCCCACTGGGTCCCGCACACTTTCTGCGGCGTCCTGCGCACTCCCACTGGGGTCCCGCACACTTTCTACGGCGTCCTGCGCACTCCCACTGGGTCCCGCACACTTTCTGCGGCGTCCTGCGCACTCCCACTGGGTCCCGCACACTTTCTGCGGCGTCCTGCGCACTCCCACTTGGGTCCCGCACACTTTCTACGGCGTCCTGAGCACACCTACATGGGTCCCGCACACTTTCTACGGCGTCTAGCGCACTCCTACTTGGGTCCAACATACTTTCTACGGCGTCTAGCGCACACCTACATGGGTCCAACATACTTTCTACGGCGTCCTGCGCACTCTCACTTTGGTCCTGTACACTCCTACTTGGGTCCATCATGCTTTCTGCGGCGTCCTGAGCACTCCCACTTGGGTCCCACACACTTTCTGCGGCATCCTGCGCACTCTCACGTGGGTCCCGCACACTTTCTGCGGCGTCCTGCGCACTCCCACTGGGTCCGCACACTTTCTACGGCGTCCTGCGCACTCCCACTTGGGTCCCGCACACTTTCTACGGCGTCCTGCGCACTCCCACTTGGGTCCAACACACTTTCTGCGGCGTCCTGCGCACTCCCACTTGGGTCCCGCACACTTTCTGCGGCATCCTGCGCACTCCCACTGGGTCCCCGCACACTTTCTACGGCGTCCTGCGCACTCCCACTTGGGTCCCGCACACTTTCTACGGCGTCCTACGCACTTCCACTTGGGTCCCGCACACTTTCTCCGGCGTCCTGCGCACTCCCACTTTGGTCCCGCACACTTTCTACGGCGTCCTACGCACTTCGACTTGGGTCCCGCACACTTTCTCCGGCGTCCTGCGCACTCCTACTTGGCTCCCGCACATTTCCTATGGCGTCCTGAGCACTCCCACTTGGTCCAACACACTTTCTACGGCGTCCTGCGCACTCCCACTTGGGTCCAACACACTTTCTACGGCGTCGTGCGCAGTCCCCCTTGGGTCCCACTCGCTCTCTACAGCGTCCTGCGCACTCCCACTTGGGTCCCGCACACTCTCCACATCGTCCGTCGCACTCCCAATTGGGTCCCACACACTTTCTACGGCGTGCTGGGCGCTACCACTTAGGTCCCACACACTTTTTACGGCGTCCTGCGCACTCCCACTTGGATCCCGCACACTCTCCACATCGTCCGTCGCACTCCCAATTGGGTCCCACACACTTTCTACGGCGTGCTGCGCGCTCCCACTTGGGTCCCGCACACCTTCTGCGCCATCCTGCACACTCCCACTTGGGTCACCGCACACTTAATACGGCGTCCTGCGCACTCCTACTTGGGTACCGCCCACTTTCTACGGCATCCTGCGCACTCCCACTTGTTTCCCGCACACCTTCTGCGCCATCCTGCACACTCCCACTTGAGTCCCGCATACTTTCTACGCCATCCGACGCACTCTCACTTGAGTCCCACCCACTTTCTACTGCGTCCGGCGCACTCTCGTTCGAGTCCCGTACACTTTCTTCGGCGTCCTGCGCTCTCCCACTTGGGTCCCGCACACCTTCTACGCCATCCTGCGCACTCCCACTTGGGTCCCGCGCACTTTCTACGGCGTCCGGCGCACTCTCATTTGGGTCCCACATGCTTTCTGCGGCGTCCTGCGCACTCCCACTTGGGTCCCACACACTTTCTGCGGCGTGCTGTGCACTCCCACGTGGGTCCCGCACACTTTCTGCGGCGTCCTGCGCACTCCCACTTTGGTCCCGCACACTTTCTACGGCGTCCTGCGCACTCCCACTTGGGTCCCGCACACTTTCTGCGGCGTCCTGCGCACTCCCACTTGGGTCCGCACACTTTCTACGGCGTCCTGCGCACTCCCACTGGGTCCCGCACACTTTCTACGGCGTCCTGCGCACTCCCACTTGGGTCCCGCACACTTTCTACGGCGTCCTGCGCACTCCCACTGGGTCCAACATACTTTCTACGGCGTCCTGAGCACTCCCACTTGGGTCCCACACTTTCTGCGGCATCCTGCGCACTTTCACTTGGGTCCCGCACACTTTCTGCGGCATCCTGCGCACTCCCACTTGGGTCCCGCACACTTTCTACGGCGTCCTGCGCACCCCACTTGGTCCCGCACACTTTCTACGGCGTCCCGCACACTCCCACTTGGGTCCCACGCACTTTCTGCGACGTCCTGCGCACTCCCACTTGGGTCCCGCACACTTTCTATGGCGTCCTGCGCACTCCTGAGCACTCCCACTTGGGTCCCACACTTTCTGCGGCATCCTGCGCACTTTCACTTGGGTCCCGCACACTTTCTGCGGCGTCCTGCGCACTCCCACTGGGGTCCCGCACACTTTCTACGGCGTCCTGCGCACTCCCACTTGGGTCCCGCACACTTTCTGCGGCGTCCTGCGCACTCCCACTTGGGTCCCGCACACTTTCTACGGCGTCCTGCGCACTCCCACTGGGTCCGCACACTTTCTACGGCGTCCTGCGCACTCCCACTTGGGTCCCGCACACTTTCTGTGGCGTCCAGCACACTCCCACTTGGGTCTCGCACACTTTCTACGGCGTCCGGCGCACTCCCATATGGGTCTCGCACACTTTCTACGACGTCCGGCGCACTCCCAAATGGGTCCAACACACTTTCTACGGCGTCCTGCGCACTCCCACTTGGGTCCCGCACACTTTCTGCGGCATCCTGCGCACTCCCACTTGGGTCCCGCACACTTTCTACGGCGTCCTGCGCACTCCCACTGGGGTCCCGCACACTTTCTGCGGCGTCCTGCGCACTCCCACTGGGTCCACGCACACTTTCTGCGACGTCCTGCGCACTCCCACTTGGGTCCCGCACACTTTCTATGGCGTCCTGCGCACTCCCACTTGGGTCCAACATACTTTCTACGGCGTCCTGAGCACTCCCACTTGATTCCCACACACTTTCTGCGGCATCCTGCGCACTCCCACTTGGGTCCCGCACACTTTCTGCGGCGTCCTGCGCACACTCACTTTGGTCCCGCACACTCCCACTTGGGTCCCGCACACTTTCTGCGGCGTCCGGCGCACTCCCACTTGGGTCCCGCACACTTTCTACGGCGTCCTGCGCACTCCCACTTTGGTCCCACGCACTTTCTACGGCGTCCTGCGCACTCCCACTGGGTCCAACACACTTTCTACGGCGTCCTGAGCACTCCCACTTGGCTCCCGCACACTTCCTCCGGCGTCCTGCGCACTCCCACTTTGGTCCCACGCACTTTCTACGGCGTCCTGCGCACTCCCACTTGGGTCCCGCACACTTTCTACGGCGTCTAGCGCACTCCTACTTGGGTCCAACACACTTTCTACGGCGTCCTGCGCACTCCCACTTGGGTCCGCACACTTTCTGCGGCATCCTGCGCACTCCCACTTGGGTCCCGCACACTTTCTGCGGCGTCCTGCGCACTCCCACTTGGGTCCGCACACTTTCTACGGCGTCCTGCGCACTCCCACTTGGGTCCCGCACACTTTCTGCGGCGTCCTGCGCACTCCCACTGGGTCCCGCACACTTTCTGCGGCGTCCTGCGCACTCCCATTGGGTCCGCACACTTTCTACGGCGTCCTGCGCACTCCCACTTGGGTCCCGCACACTTTCTACGGCGTCCTGCGCACTCCCACTTGGGTCCCGCACACTTTCTACGGCATCCTGCCCACTCCCACTTGAGTCCAACATACTTTCTACGGCGTCCGGAGCACTCCCACTTGGGTCCCGCACACTTTCTGTGGCGTCCTGCGCACTCCCACTTGGGTGCCGCACACTTTCTACGGCGTCCTGCGCACTCCCACTTGGGTCCCACACACTTTCTACGGCGTCGTGCGCACTCCCACGTGGGTCCCGCACACTTTCTACGGCGTCGTGCGCACTCCCACGTGGGTCCCGCACACTTTCTACGGCGTCGTGCACATTCCCACGTGGGTCCCGCACACTTTCCACGTCGTCGTGCGCACTCCCACTTGGGTCCCGCACACTTTCGATGGCGTCCTGCGCACTCCCACTGGGTCCCGCTCACTTTCTGAGGCATCCTGCGCACTCTCACTGGGCCCCACACACATTCTACGACGTCCTGCGCACTCTCACGTGGTTCCCGCACACTTTCTACGGCGTCATGTGCACTCCCACTGGGTCCCGCACACTTTTTACGGCCTATTGCGCACTCCCACTGAGTCCCGCACACTTTCCTCGGCGTCTTGCGCACTCCCACTTGGGTCCCGCACACTTTCTGCGGCGTCCTGCGCACTCCCACTTGGGTCCCGCACATTTTCTACGGCATCTAGCGCACTCCTACATGGGTCCAACATACTTTCTACGGCGTCCTGAGCACTCCTACTTGGGTCCAACATACTTTCTACGGCGTCCTGAGCAGTCCCACTTGGGTCCCACACACTTTCTGCGGCATCCTGCGCACTCCCACTTGGGTCCCGCACACTTTCTACGCCGTCTAGCGCACTCCTACTTGGGTCCAACATACTTTCTACGGCGTCCTGAGCACTCCCACTTAGGTCCCACACACTTTCTACGGCGTCCTGCGCACTCCCTCTTGGGTCCCGCACACTTTCTACGGCGTCTAGCGCACTCCTACTTGGGTCCAACGTACTTTCTACGGCGTCCTGAGCACTCCCACTTGGGTCCCACACACTTTTTGCGGCGTCCTGCGCACTCCTCCTTGGGTCCAACATACTTTCTACGGCGTCCTGAGCACTCCCACTTGGGTCCCACACTTTCTGCGGCATCCTGCGCACTTTCACTTGGGTGCCGCACACTTTTTGCGGCGTCCAGCGCACTCCCACTTGGGTCTCGCACACTTCCTACGGCGTCCTGGGCATTCCCAGTGGGCGCCCGCCCACTTTCTGCGGCGTCCTGCGCGCTCCCACTCGGGTCCCGCACACTTTCTGCGGCATCCTGCGCACTCCCACTTGGGTCCCGCACACTTTCTACGGCGTCCTGCGCACTCCCACTTGGGTCCCGCACACTTTCTACGGCGTCTAGCGCACTCCTACTTGGGTCCAACATACTTTCTACGGCGTCCTGCGCACTCCAACTTGGGTCCCGCACACTTTCCGCGGCAACCGGCGCACTCCCACTTGGGTCCCGCACACTTTCTGCGGCGTCCTGCGCACTCCCACTGAGGTCTCGTATACTTTCTACGGCGCCCGGCGCTATTCCAATTGGGTCCAACACACTTTCTACAGCGTCCAGCGCACTCCCACTTGGGTCCCGCACACTTTCTACGGCGTCCGGCGCACTCCCACTTGGGTCCAACATACTTTCTACAGCGTCCTGGGCACTCCCACTTGGGTCCCACACACTTTCTGCGGCATCCTGCGCACTCCCACTTGGGTCCCGCACACTTTCTGCGGCGTCCTGCGCACTCCACTTGGGTCCCACTTTCTACGGCGTCCTGAGCACTCCCACTTGGGTCCCACACACTTTCTGCGCCCTCCTGCGCACTCCCACTTGGGTCGCGCACACTTTCTCCGGCGTCCTGCGCACTCCCACTTGGGTCCCGCACACTTTCTACGGCGTCTAGCGCACTCCTATTTGGGTCCAACATACTTTCTACGGCGTCCTGAGCAGTCCTACTTGGGTCCCACACACTTTCTGCGGCATCCTGCGCACTCCCACTTGGGTCCCGCACACTTTCTACGGCGTCCTGCGCACTCCCAATTGGGTCCCACACACTTTCTACGGCGTCCTGCGCACTCCCACTTGGGTCCAACACACTTTCTACGGCGTCCTGCGCACTCCCACTTGGGTCCCACACTTTCTGCGGCGTCCTGCGCACTCCCACTGGGTCCCGCACACTTTCTGCGGCGTCCTGCGCACTCCCACTTGGGTCTCGCACAGTTTCTATGGCGTCCTGCGCATTCCCACATGGGTCCCACACAATTTCTACGGCGTCCGGCGCATTCCTGTATGGGTCCCACACACTTTCTACGGCGTCCGGCGCACTCCCACTTGGGTCCGACACACTTTCTGCGGCGTCCTGCGCACTTCCACTTGGGTGCCACACACTTTCTGCGGCGTCCGGCGCACTCCCATATGGGTCCCGCACAATTTCTACGGCGTCCTGTGCACTCCCACTTGGGTCCCACGCACTTTTTGCGCCGTCCTGCGCACTCCCACTTGGGTCCCGCACACTTTCTATGGCGTCCTGCGCACTCCCACTTGGGTCCCACATACTTTCTACGGCGTCCTGCGCACTCCCACTTTGGTCCCACACGCTTTCTGCGGCGTCCTGCGCACTCCTACTTTGGTCCCACACGCTTTCTGCGGCGTCCTGCGCACTCCCACTTGGGTCCCGCACACTTTCTACGGCGTTCGGCGCAGTCCCGACTGGGTCCCCGCACACCTTCTACGGCGTCCTGCGCACTCCCACTTGGGTCCCGCACACTTTCTACGGCGTCCTGCGCACTCCCACTTGGGTCCCGTACATTTTCTACGGCGTCCTGCGCACTCCTACTTGGGTCCAACATACTTTCTACGGCGTCCTGCGCACTCCCACTTGGGTCCCACACACCTTCTCCGGCGTCCTGCGCACTCCCACTTGGGTCCCGCACACTTTCTACGGCGTCCTGCGCACTCCCACTTGGGTCCCGTACATTTTCTACGGCGTCCTGCGCACTCCCACTTGGTTCCCGCACGCTTTCTACGGCGTCCTGCGCACTCCCACTTTGGTCCCACACGCTTTCTGCGGCGTCCTGCGCACTCCCACTTGGGTCCCGCACACTTTCTACGGCGTTCGGCGCACTCCACTTGGGTCCCGCACACTTTCTACGGCGTCCTGCGCACTCCCACTGGGTCCCGCACACTTTCTACGGCGTCCTGCGCACTCCCACTCTGGGTCCCGCACACTTTCTACGGCGTCCTGCGCACTCCCACTTGGGTCCCGCACACTTTCTACGGCGTCCTGCGCACTCCCACTGGGTCCCGCACACTTTCTACGGCGTCCTGCGCACTCCCACTTGGGTCCAACACACTTTCTACGGCGTCCTGAGCACTCCCTATGGGTCCCACACACTTTCTGCGGCGTCCTGCGCACTCCCACTTGGGTCCGCACACTTTCTGCGGCGTCCTGCGCACTCCCACTTGGGTCCCGCACACTTTCTGCGGCGTCCGGCGCACTCCCACTTGGGTCCCGCGCGATTTCTGAGGCGTCCTGCGCACTCCCACTTGGTTCCCACACACTTTCTGCGGCGTCCTGCGCACCCTCACTTTGGTCCCGCACACTTTCTGCGGCAACCTGCGCACTCCCACTTGGGTCCCGCACACTTTCTATGGCGTCCTGCGCACTCCCACTTGGGTCCAACATACTTTCTACGGCGTCCTGAGCACTCCCACTTGATTCCCACACACTTTCTGCGGCATCCTGCGCACTCCCACTTGGGTCCCGCACACTTTCTGCGGCGTCCTGCGCACTCTCACTGGGCCCCACACACTTTCTACGGCGTCCTGCGCACTCCCACTTGGGTCCCGCACACTTTCTACGGCGTCCTGCGCACTCCCACTTGGGTCCCGCACACTTCCTACGGCGTCCTTCGCACTCCCACTTGGGTCCCGCACACTTTCTACGGCGTCCTGCGCACTCCCACTGGGTCCCGCACACTTTCTACGGCGTCCTGCGCACTCCCACTTGGGTCCCGCACACTTTCTGCGGCGTCCTGCGCACTCCCACTTGGGTCCCGCACACTTTCTACGGCGTCCTGCGCACCCCCACTTGGGTCCCGCACACTTTCTACGGCGTCCTACGCACACCCACTTGGGTCCCGCACACTTTCTACGGCGTCCTGCGCACTCCCACTTGGGTCCCGCACACTTTCTTCAGCGTCCTGCGCACTACCACTTGGGTCCCGCACACTTTCTGCGGCGTCCTACGCACTCCCACTTGGGTCCCACACACTTTCTACGGCGTCCTGCGCACTCCCACTTGGGTCCGAAATAGTTTCTACGGCGTCCTGCGCACTCCCACGTGGGTCCCACACACTTTCTACGGCGTCCTGCGCACTCCCACTTGGGTCCCACACACTTTCTACGGCGTCCTGCGCACTCCCACTTGGGTCCCAAATAGTTTCTACGGCGTCCTGCGCACTCCCGCTTGGGTCCCACACACTTTCTACGGCGTCCTGCGCACTCCTACTTGGGTCCCGCACACTTTCTACGGCGTCCTGCGCACTCCCACTGGGTCCCACACACTTTCTGCGGCATCCTGCGCACTCCCACTTGGGTCCCGCACACTTTCTACGGCGTCCTGCGCACTCCCAATTGGGTCCCACACACTTTCTACGGCGTCCTGCGCACTCCCACTTGGGTCCCGCACACTTTCTACGGCGTCTAGCGCACTCCTACTTGGGTCCAACATACTTTCTACGGCGTCCTGAGCACTCCCACTTGGGTCCCACACACTTTCTGCGGCATCCTGCGCACTCTCACTTGGGTCCCGCACACTTTCTGCGGCGTCCTGCGCACCCTCACTTGGGTCCCGCACACTTTCTGCGGCGTCCGACGCACTCCCACTTGGGTCCCGCACACTTTCTGCGGCGTCCTGCGCACTCCCACTTGGGTCCCGCACACTTTCTCCGGCGTCTAGCGCACTCCCACTTGGGTCCCGCACACTTTCTACGGCGTCCTGAGCACTCCCACTTGGGTTCCACACACTTTCTGCGGCGTCCTGCGCACTCTCACTTGGGTCCCGCACACTTTCTACGGCGTCTAGCGCACTCCTACTTGGGTCCAACATACTTTCTACGGCGTCCTGAGCACTCCCACTTGGGTCCAACATACTTTCTACGGCGTCCTGAGCACTCCCACTTGGGTCCCACACACTTTCTGCGGCATCCTGCGCACTCTCACTTGGGTCCCGCACACTTTCTGCGGCATCCTGCGCACTCTCACTTGGGTCCCGCACACTTTCTGCGGCGTCCTGCGCACTCTCACTTGGGTCCCGCACACTTTCTGCGGCGTCCTGCGCACTCCCACTTGGGTCCGCACATTTTCTACTGCGTCCTGCGCACTCCCACTTGGGTCCCGCACACTTTCTGCGGCGTCCTACGCACTCCCACTTGGGTCCCGCACACTTTCTGCGGCGTCCTGCGCACTCCCACTTGGGTCCCGCACACTTTCTACGGCGTCCTGCGCACTCCCACGTGGGTCCCGCACTTTTTCTACGGCGTCCTGCGCACTCCCACTTGGGTCCCGCACACTTTCTGTGGTGTCCGGCGCACTCCCACTTGGGTCCCACACACTTTCTGCGGCATCCTGCGCCCTCTCACTTGGGTCCCGCACACTTTCTGCGGCGTCCTGCGCACTCTCACTTGGGTCCCGCACACTTTCTGCGGCGTCCTGCGCACTCTCACTTTGGTCCCGCACACTTTCTGCGGCGTCCGACGCACTCCCACTTGGGTCCCGCACACTTTCTATGCCCTCCGGCGCCCTTCAACTTGGGTCCCACGCACTTTCTGCGACGTCCTGCGCACTCCCACTTGGGTCCCGCACACTTTCTGCGGCGTCCGGCGCACTCCCACTTGGGTCCCGCACACTTTCTACGGCGTCTAGCGCACTCCTACTTGGGTACAACATACTTTCTACGGCGTCCTGAGCACTCCCACTTGGGTTCCACACACTTTCTGCGGCGTCCTTCGCACTCCCACTGTAGTCCCGTATACTTTCTACGGCACCCGGCGCTACCCCAGTTAGGTCCAATACACTTTCTACGACGTCCTGCGCACTCCCACTTGGGTCCCGCACACTTTCTGCGGCGTCCTGCGCACTCCCACTTGGGTCCCGCACACTTTCTGCGGCGTCCTGCGCACTCCCACTTGGGTCCGCACACTTTCTGCGGCGTCCTGCGCACTCCCACTTGGGTCCCGCACACTTTCTTCGGCGTGCTGCTCACTCCCACTTGGGTCCCGGACACTTTCTACGGCGTCCTGCGCACTCCCCCTTGGGCCCCGCACACTTTCTACGGCGTCCTGCGCACTCCCACGTGGGTCCCGCACACTTTCTACGGCGTCCGGCGCACTCCTACTTGAGTCCCGCACACTTTCTACGGCGTCCAGTGCACTCCCACATGGGTCCCGCACACTTTCTTCGGCGTCCTGCGCACTCCCCCTTGGGTCCCGCACACTTTCTACGGCGTCCGTCGCACTCCCAAATGTGTCCCACACACTTTCTACGGTGTCCTGCGCACTCCCACTTGGGTCCCGCACACTTTCTGTGGCGTCCTGCACACTCCCACTTGGGTGCCGCACACTTTCTACGGCGTCCTGCGCACTCCCACTTGGGTCCCGCACACTTTCTGCGGCGTCCTGCGCACTCCCACTTGGGTCCCGCACACTTTCTGCGGCGTCCTGCGCACTTCCACTTGGGTCCCGCACACTCTCGACAGCGTCGTGCGCACCCCCACTTGGGTCCCGCACACTCTCTGCGGCGTCCTGCGCACTCTCACTTGGGTGCCGCACACTTTCTATGGCGTCCTGCGCACTCCCACTTGGGTCCCGCCCACCTTCTACGGCGTCCTGCGCACTCCCACTTGGGTCCCGCACACTTTCTACGGCGTCCTGCGCACTCCCACTTTGGTCCCACACGCTTTCTGCGGCGTCCTGCGCACTCCCACTTGGGTCCCGCACACTTTCTACGGCGTTCGGCGCACTCCCACTTGGGTCCCGCACACTTTCTACGGCGTCCTGCGCACTCCCACTTGGGTCCCACACACTTTCTACGGCGTCCTGCGCACTCCCACTTGGGTCCCGCACACTTTCTACGGCGTCTAGCGCACTCCTACTTGGGTCCAACATACTTTCTACGGCGTCCTGAGCACTCCCACTTGGGTCCCGCACACTTTCTACGGCGTCTAGCGCACTCCTACTTGGGTCCAACATACTTTCTACGGCGTCCTGAGCACTCCCACTTGGGTCCCACACACTTTCTACGGCGTCCTGCGCACTCCCACTTGGGTCCCACGCATTTTCTGCGGCATCCTGCGCACTCCCGCGGGTCCCACACTTTCTACGGCGTCCTGCGCACTCCACTTGGGTCCTGCACACTTTACGGCGTCCTGCGCACTCCCCACTTGGGTCCCGCACACTTTCTACGGCGTCCGAAGCACTCCCATATGGGTCCGGCACACTTTCTACGACGTCCTGCGCACTCCCACATGGGTCCCGCACACTTTCTACGGCGTCCGGCGCACTCCCACTTGGGTCCCACGCATTTTCTGCGGCATCCTGCGCACTCCCACTTGGGTCCCGCACACTTTCTACGGCGTCTAGCGCACTCCTACTTGGGTCCAACATACTTTCTACGGCGTCCTGAGCACTCCCACTTGGGTCCCACACACTTTCTGCGGCATCCTGCGCACTCCCACTTGGGTCCCGCACACTTTCTGCGGCGTCCGGCGCACTCCCACTTGAGTCCCGCACAATTTCTGAGGCCTCCTGCACACTCCCACTTGGGTCCCGCACACTTTCTGCGGCGTCCTGAGCACTCCCACTTGGGTCCCACACCTTCTGCGGCGTCCTGCGCACTCCTACTTTGGTCCCACACACTTTCTGCGGCGTCCTGCGCACTCCCACTTGGGTCCCGCACACTTTCTACGGCGTCCTGCGCACTCCCACTTGGGTCCCGCACACTTTCTGCGGCGTCCTGCGCACTCCCACTTGGGTCCCGCACACTTTCTGCGGCGTCCTGCGCACTCCCACTTGGGTCCCGCACACTTTCTACGGCGTCCTGCGCACTCCCACTTGGGTCCAACACACTTTCTACGGCGTCCTGCGCACTCCCACTTGGGTCCCACACACTTTCTGCGGCGTCCTGCGCACTCCCATATGGGTCCCGCACACTTTCTACGGCATCCTGCCCACTCCCACTTGGGTCCAACATACTTTCTACGGCGTCCTGAGCACTCCCACTTGGGTCCCACACACTTTCTGCGGCATCCTGCGCACTCCCACTTGGGTCCCGCACACTTTCTGCGGCGTCCTGCGCACCCTCACTTTGGTCCCGCACACTCCCACTTGGGTCCCACGCACTTTCTGCGACGTCCTGCGCACTCCCACTTGGGTCCCGCACACTTTCTATGGCGTCCTGCGCACTCCCACTTGGGTCCAACATACTTTCTACGGCGTCCTGAGCACTCCCACTTGATTCCCACACACTTTCTGCGGCATCCTGCGCACTCCCACTTGGGTCCCGCACACTTTCTGCGGGGTCCTGCGCACACTCACTTGGGTCCCGCGCAATTTCTGAGGCCTCCGGCGCAATCCCATATGGGTCCCGCACACTTTCTGCGGCGTTCGGCGCACTCCCACTTGGGTCCCGCACACTTTCTAGGGCGTCCTGCGCACTCCCACTTGGGTCCCGCACACTTTCTACGGCGTCTAGCGCACTCCTACTTGGGTCCAACATACTTTCTACGGCGTCCTGAGCACTCCCACTTGGGTCCCACACACTTTCTACGGCGTCCTGCGCACTCCCACTTGGGTCCCGCACACTTTCTATGGCGTCCTGCGCACTCCCACTTGGGTCCAACATACTTTCTACGGCGTCCTGAGCACTCCCACTTGGGTCCCACACTTTCTGCGGCATCCTGCGCACTTTCACTTGGGTCCCGCACACTTTCTGCGGCGTCCTGCGCACCCTCACTTTGGCCCCGCACACTCCCACTTGGGCCCGCACACTTTCTGCGGCGTCCGGCGCACTTCCACTTGGGTTCCGCGCACTTTCTACGGCGTCCGGCGCACACCCATATGGGTCCCACACACTTTCTGTGGCGTCCTACGCACTCCCACTTGAGCGCCGTACACTTTCAACGGCGTCCTGCGCACTCCCACTTGGGTCCCACACACTTTCTGCGGCGTCCTGCGCACTTCCACTTGGGTCCCACACACTTTCTGCGGCGTCCTGCGCACTTCCACGTGGGTCCCACACACTTTCTGCGGCGTCCTGCGCACTCCCACTTGAGCGCCGTACACTATCAACGGCGTCCTGAGCACTCCCACTTGGGTCCCACACACTTTCTGCGGCATCCTGCGCACTCTCACTTGGGTCCCGCACACTTTCTGCGGCGTCCTGCGCACCCTCACTTTGGTCCCGCACACTCCCACTTGGGTCCCGCACACTTTCTGCGGCGTCCGGCGCACTCCCACTTGGGTCCCACGCACTTACTGCGACGTCCTGCGCACTCCCACTTGGGTCCCGCACACTTTCTACGGCGTCTAGCGCACACCTACATGGGTCCAACATACTTTCTACGGCGTCCTGAGCACTCCTACTTGGGTCCAACATACTTTCTACGGCGTCCTGAGCAGTCCCACTTGGGTCCCGCACACTTTCTACGGCGTCCGGCGCACTCCCACTTGGGTCCCACGCACTTACTGCGACGTCCTGCGCACTTCCACGTGGGTCCCACACACTTTCTGCGGCGTCCTGCGCACTCCCACTTGGGTCCCACACACTTTCTGCGGCGTCCTGCGCACTTCCACTTGGGTTCCGCGCACTTTCCGCGGCGTCCTGCGCACTCTCATATGGGTCCCGCACACTTTCTGCGACGTCCTGCGCACTCCCACTTGGGTCCCGCACACTTTCTGCGGCGTCCTGCGCACTCTCACTTTGGTCCCGCACACTCCCACTTGGGTCCCGCACACTTTCTGCGGCGTCCTGCGCACTCCCACTTGGGTCCCGCACATTTTCTACGGCATCTAGCGCACTCCCACTTGGGTCCCGCACACTTTCTATGGGGGCCAGCGCACTGACATATGAGTCCCGCACACTTTCTGCGGCGTCCGACGCACTCCCACTTGGGTCCCGCACACTTTCTGCGGCGTCCTGCGCACTCCCACTTGGGTCCCGCACACTTTCTACGGCGTCTAGCGCACTCCTACTTGGGTCCAACATACTTTCTACGGCGTCCTGAGCACTCCCACTTGGGTCCCACACACTTTCTACGGCGTCCTGCGCACTCCCACTTGGGTCCCGCACACTTTCTACGGCGTCTAGCGCACTCCTACTTGGGTCCAACATACTTTCTACGGCGTCCTGAGCACTCCCACTTGGGTCCCGCACACTTTCTGCGGCATCCTGCGCACTCCCACTTGGGTCCCGCACACTTTCTGCGGCATCCTGCGCACTCCCACTTGGGTCCCGCACACTTTCTGCGGCGTCCTGCGCACTCTCACTTGGGTCCCGCACACTTTCTACGGCGTCCGGCGCACTCTCACTTGGGTCCCGCACACTTTCTACGGCGTCCGGCGCACTCCCACTTGGGTCCCACACACTTTCTGCGGCGTCCTGCGCACTTCCACTTGGGTGCCACACACTTTCTACGGCGTCCTGCGCACTCCCACTTGGGTCCCGCACACTTTCTGCGGCGTCCGGCGCACTCCCACTTGGGTCCCGCACACTTTCTGCGGCGTCCTGCGCACTCTCACTTTGGTCCCGCACACTCCCACTTGGGTCCCGCACAATTTCTTAGGTGTCCTGCGCACTCCCACTTGGGTCCCACACACTTTCTATGGGGGCCAGCGCACTGACATATGAGTCCCGCACACTTTATATGGCCTCCGGCGCACTCCCACTTGGGTCCCACGCACTTTCTGCGACGTCCTGCGCACTCCCACTTGGGTCCCGCACACTTTCTACGCCGTCTAGCGCACTCCTACTTGGGTCCAACATACTTTCTACGGCGTCCTGAGCACTCCCACTTGGGTCCCACACACTTTCTACGGCGTCCTGCGCACTCCCACTTGGGTCCCGCACACTTTCTACGGCGTCTAGCGCACTCCTACTTGGGTCCAACATACTTTCTACGGCGTCCTGAGCACTCCCACTTGGGTCCCACACACTTTCTGCGGCATCCTGCGCACTCCCACTTGGGTCCCGCACACTTTCTGCGGCGTCCTGCGCACTCCCACTTGGGTCCCGCACACTTTCTACGGCGTCCTGCGCACTCCCACTTGTGTCCCGCACACTTTCTACGGCGTCCTGAGCACTCCAACTTGGGTCCCACACACTTTCTACGGCGTCCTGCGTACTCCCACTTGGGTCCCGCACACTTTCTACGGCGTCCTGCGCACTCCCACTTGGGTCCCGCACATTTTCTGCGGCGTCCTGCGCACTCCCACGTGGGTCCCGCACTTTTTCTACGGCGTCCTGCGCACTCCCACTTGGGTCCCGCACACTTTCTGTGGTGTCCGACGCACTCCCACTTGGGTCCCACACACTTTCTGCGGCGTCCTGCGCACCCTCACTTGGGTACCACACACTTGCTGCGGCATCCTGCGCACTCCCACTTGGGTCCCGCACACTTTCTAGGGCGTCCTGCGCACTCCCACTTGGGTCCCGCACACTTTCTACGGCGTCTAGCGCACTCCCATATGGGTCCCACACACTTTCTACGGCCTCCGGCGCACTCCCACTTGGGTCCCACGCACTTTCTGCGACGTCCTGCGCACTCCCAATCGGGTCCCGCACACTTTCTACGCCGTCTAGCGCACTCCTACTTGGGTCCCGCACAATTTCTGAGGCCTCCTGCGCACTCTCACTTGGGTCCCGCACACTTTCTGCGGCGTCCTGCGCACTCTCACTTTGGTCCCGCACACTCCCACTTGGGTCCCGCACAATTTCTGAGGCGTCCTGCGCACTCCCACTTGGGTCCCGCACACTTTCTATGGGGGCATGCGCACTGACATATGAGTCCTGCACACTTTATATGGCCTCCGGCGCACTCCCACTTGGGTCCCACGCACTTTCTGCGACGTCCTGCGCACTCCCACTTGGGTCCCGCACACTTTCTACGCCGTCTAGCGCACTCCTACTTGGGTCCAACATACTTTCTACGGCGTCCTGAGCACTCCCACTTGGGTCCCACACACTTTCTGCGGCGTCCTGCGCACCCTCACTTGGGTCCCGCACACTTTCTGCGGCGTCCGACGCACTCCCACTTGGGTCCCGCACACTTTCTGCGGCGTCCGGCGCACTCTACCTTGGGTCCCACACACTTTCTACGGCGTCCGGCGTACTCTACCTTGGGTCGCGCACAATTTCTGCGGCGTTCTGCGCACTCCCACTTAGGTCCCGCACACTTTCTACGGCGTCCAGCGCACTCCCAATTGGGTCCCACACACTTCCTGTGGCGTCCCGCGCACTCCCACTTGAGTCCCGCACACTTTCTACGGCGTCCGGCGCACTCCCACTTGCACACACTTTCTACGGCGTTTGGCGCACTCCCATATGGGTCCAAACACACTTTCTACGGCGTCCTGAGCACTCCCACTTGGGTCCCACACACATTCGGCGGCATCCTGCGCACTCCCACTTGGGTCCCGCACACTTTCTACGGCGTCCTGCGCACCCTCACTTGGGTCCCGCACACTTTCTGCGGCGTCCGGCGCACTCCCACTTGGGTCCCGCACACTTTCTGCGGCGTCCTGCGCACTCCCACTTGGGTCCCGCACACTTTCTACGGCATCTAGCGCACTCCCATATGGGTCCCACACACTTTCTACGGCATCCTGCCCACTCCCACTTGGGTCCAACATACTTTCTACGGCATCCTGCGCACTCTCACTTGGGTCCCGCACACTTTCTGCGGCGTCCTGCGCACCCTCACTTGGGTCCCGCACACTTTCTGCGGCGTCCGACGCACTCCCACTTGGGTCCCGCACACTTTCTGCGGCGTCCTGCGCACTCTCACTTTGGTCCCGCACAGTCCCACTTGGGTCCCGCACGATTTCTGAGGCGTCCTGCGCACTCCCACTTGGGTCCCACACACTTTCTATGGGGGCCAGCGCACTGACATATGAGTCCCGCACACTTTATATGGCCTCCGGCGCACTCCCACTTGGGTCCCACGCACTTTCTGCGACGTCCTGCGCACTCCCACTTGGGTCCCGCACACTTTCTACGCCGTCTAGCGCACTCCTACTTGGGTCCAACATACTTTCTACGGCGTCCTGAGCACTCCCACTTGGGTCCCACACACTTTCTACGGCGTCCTGCGCACTCCCACTTGGGTCCCGCACACTTTCTACGGCGTCTAGCTCACTCCCACTTGGGTCCACATACTTTCTACGGCGTCCTGAGCACTCCACTTTGGGTCCCGCACACTTTCTGCGGCGTCTAGCGCACTCCTACTTGGGTCCAACATACTTTCTACGGCGTCCTGCGCACTCCCACTTGGGTCCCGCACACTTTCTACGGCGTCCTGCGCACTCCCACTTGGGTCCCGCACACTTTCTACGGCGTCTAGCGCACTCCCATATGGGTCCCACACACTTTCTACGGCGTCCTGCGCACTCCCACTTGGGTCCCGCACACTTTCTACGGCGTCCTGCGCACTCCCACTTGGGTCCCGCACACTTTCTACGGTGTCCTGCGCACTCCCACTTGGGTCCCGCACACTTTCTGCGGCGTCCTGCGCACCCTCACTTTGGTCCACACACTCCCACTTGGGTCCCGCACACTTTCTGCGGCGTCTAGCGCACTCCCATTTGGGTCCCACATACTTTCTACGGCGTCCTGCGCACTCCCACTTGGGTCCCGCACACTTTCTACGGCGTCTAGCGCACTCCCATATGGGTCCCACACACTTTCTACGGTGTCCTGCGCACTCCCACTTGGGTCCCGCACACTTTCTACGGCGTCTAGCGCACTCCCATATGGGTCCCACACACTTTCTACGGTGTCCTGCGCACCCTCACTTGGGTCCCGCACACTTTCTGCGGCGTCCGGCGCACTCCCACTTGGGTCCCGCACACTTTCTACGGCGTCCTGCGCACTCCCACTTGGGTCCCGCACACTTTCTACGGCGTCTAGCGCACTCCCATATGGGTCCCACACACTTTCTACGGTGTCCTGCGCAGTCCCACTTTGGTCCCGCACACTTTCTACGGCGTCTAGCGCACTCCCATATGGGTCCCACACACTTTCTACGGTGTCCTGCGCACCCTCACTTGGGTCCCGCACACTTTCTGCGGCGTCCGGCGCACTCCCACTTGGGTCCCGCACACTTTCTGCGGCGTCCTGCGCACTCTCACTTTGGTCCCGCACACTCCCACTTGGGTCCCGCACAATTTCTGAGGCGTCCTGCGCACTCCCACTTGGGTCCCGCACACTTTCTATGGGGGCCGGCGCACTGACATATGAGTCCCGCACACTTTATATGGCCTCCGGCGCACTCCCACTTGGGTCCCACGCACTTTCTGCGACGTCCTGCGCACTCCCACTTGGGTCCCGCACACTTTCTACGGCGTCTAGCGCACTCCTACTTGGGTCCAACATACTTTCTACGGCGTCTGAGCACTCCCACTTGGGTCCCGCACACTTTCTACGGCGTCCTGCGCACTCCCACTTGGGTCCCACGCATTTTCTGCGGCATCCTGCGCACTCCCACTTGGGTCCCGCACACTTTCTACGGCGTCTAGCGCACTCCTATTTGGGTCCAACATACTTTCTACGGCGTCCTGAGCACTCCCACTTGGGTCCCACACACTTTCTACGGTGTCCTGCGCAGTCCCACTTTTGTCCCGCACACTTTCTACGGCGTCTAGCGCACTCCCATATGGGTCCCACACACTTTCTACGGTGTCCCGCGCACTCCCACTTGGGTCCCGCACACTTTCTGCGGCGTCCTGCGCACCCTCACTTTGGTCCCGCACACTCCCACTTGGGTCCCACACACCTTATACGGCGTCTGGCGCACTTCCACTTGGGTCCAACACACTTTCTACAGCGTCCTGTGCACTCCCTGGTCCCGCACACTTTCTACGGCGTTCGGCACACTCCCATATGGGTCCCGCACACTTTTTGCAGAGTCTTGCGCACTCCCACTTGGGGCCCGCACACTTTCTATGGCGTCCGGCGCACTCTCACCTTGGTCCCGCACACTCCCACTTGGGTCTCGCACACTTTCTGCGGCGTCCGGCGCACTCCCACTTGGGTCCTGCACAATTTTTGAGGCCTCCTGCGCACTCCCACTTGAGTCCCGCACACTTTCTATGAAGGCCGGCGCACTGACATATGAGTCCCGCACACTTTATATGACCTCCGGCGCACTCCCACTTAGGTCCCGCACACTTTCTACGCCGTCAAGCGCACTCCTACTTGGGCCCAACATACTTTCTACGGCGTCCTGAGCACTCCCACTTGGGTCCCACACACTTTCTACGACGTCCTGCGCACTCCCACTTGAGTCCCGCACACTTTCTACGGCGTCTAGCGCACTCCTACTTGGGTCCCGCACACTTTCTGCGGCAACCGGCGCACTCTCACTTGGGTCCCGCACACTTTCTACGGACTCTAGCGCACTCCCACTTGGGTCCCACGCATTTTCTGCGGCATCCTGCGCACTCCCACTTGGGTCCCGCACACTTTCTACGGCATCCTGCGCACTATCACTTTGGCCCCGCACACTCCCACTTGGGTCCCGCGCAATTTCTGAGGCGTCCTGCGCACTCCCACTTGGGTCCCGCACACTTTCTATGGGGGCATGCGCACTGACATATGAGTCCCGCACACTTTATATGGCCTCCGGCGCCCTCCCACTTGGGTCCCACGCACTTTCTGCGACGTCCTGCGCACTCCCACTTGGGTCCCGCACACTTTCTACGCCGTCTAGCGCACTCCTACTTGGGTCCAACATACTTTCTACGGCGTCCTGAGCACTCCCACTTGGGTCCCACACACTTTCTACGGACTCCAGCGCACTCCCACTTGGGTCCCACACATTTTCTGCGGCTTCCTGCGCACTCCCACTTGGGTCCCGCACACTTTCTACGGCGTCCTGCGCACTCCCACTTGGGTCCCGCACACTTTCTACGGCGTCTAGCGCACTCCCATATGGGTCCCACACACTTTCTACGGTGTCCTGCGCAGTCCCACTTGGGTCCCGCACACTTTCTACGGCGTCTAGCGCACTCCCATATGGGTCCCACACACTTTCTACGGTGTCCCGCGCACTCCCACTTGGGTCCCGCACACTTTCTGCGGCGTCCTGCGCACCCTCACTTTGGTCCCGCACACTCCCACTTGGGTCCCGCACACTTTCTGCGGCGTCTAGCGCACTCCTACTTGGGACCAACATACTTTCTACGGCGTCCTGCGCACTCCCACTTGGGTCCCGCACACTTTCTACGGCGTCTAGCGCACTCCCATATGGGTCCCACACACTTTCTACGGTGTCCTGCGCACCCACACTTGGGTCCCGCACACTTTCTGCGGCGTCCTGCGCACTCTCACCTTGGTCCCGCACACTCCCACTTGGGTCTCGCACACTTTCTGCGGCGTCCGGCGCACTCCCACTTGGGTCCTGCACAATTTTTGAGGCCTCCTGCGCACTCCCACTTGGGTCCCGCACACTTTCTATGGGGGCCGGCGCACTGACATATGAGTCCCGCACACTTTATATGGCCTCCGGCGCACTCCCACTTGGGTCCCGCACACTTTCTACGGCGTCTAGCGCACTCCTACTTGGGTCCAACATACTTTCTACGGCGTCCTGAGCACTCCCACTTGGGTTCCACACACTTTCTGCGGCATCCTGCGCACCCCCACTTGGGTCCCGCACACTTTCTACGGCGTCCTGAGCACTCCCACTTGGGTCCCACACACTTTCTGCGGCAACCGGCGCACTCCCACTTGGGTCCCGCACACTTTCTACGGACTCTAGCGCACTCCCACTTGGGTCCCACACATTTTCTGCGGCATCCTGCGCACTCCCACTTGGGTCCCGCGCACTTTCTACGGCGTCTAGCGCACTCTCACTTTGGTCCTGTACACTCCCACTTGGATCCCGCACACTTTCTGCGGCGTCCGGCGCATTCCCACTTGGGTCCCGCACACTTTCTATGGAGGCCGGCGCACTGACATATGAGTCCCGCACACTTTCTACGGCATCCTGCCCACTCCCACTTGGGTCCAACATACTTTCTACGGCGTCCTGAGCACTCCCACTTGGGTCCCACACACTTTCTGCGGCGTCCTGAGCAGTCCTACTTGGGTCCCACACACTTTCTGCGGCATCCTGCGCACTCCCACTTGGGTCCCGCACACTTTCTACGGCGTCCTGCGCACTCCCACTTGGGTCCCGCACACTTTCTACGGCGTCTAGCGCACTCCCATATGGGTCCCACACACTTTCTACGGCGTCCTGCGCACTCCCACTTGGGTCCCGCACACTTTCTACGGCGTCCTGCGCACTCCTTGGGTCCACATACTTTCTACGGCGTCCTGAGCACACTCCCACTTGGGTCCCGCACACTTTCTGCGGCGTCCTGCGCACTCCCACTTGGGTCCCGCACACTTTCTGCGGCGTCCTGCGCACTCCTCACTTTGGGTCCCGCACTTTCTGCGGCGTCCTGCGCACCCTCACTTGGGTCCCGCACACTTTCTGCGGCGTCCGACGCACTCCCACTTGGGTCCCGCACAATTTCTGAGGTGTCCTGCGCACTCCCACTTGGGTCCCGCACACTTTCTATGGGGGCCGGCGCACTGACATATGAGTCCCGCACACTTTATATGGCCTCCGGCGCACTCCCACTTGGGTCCCACGCACTTTCTGCGACGTCTAGCGCACTCCTACTTGGGTCCAACATACTTTCTACGGCGTCCCGCACACTCCCACTTGGGTCCCGCACACTTTCTGCGGCAACCGGCGCACTCCCACTTGGGTCCCGCACACTTTCTACGGCGTCCTGAGCACTCCCACTTGGGTCCCACACACTTTCTACGGCGTCCTGCGCACTCCCACTTGGGTCCCGCACACTTTCTACGGACTCTAGCTCACTCCCACTTGGGTCCCACGCATTTTCTGCGGCATCCTGCGCACTCCCACTTGGGTCCCGCACACTTTCTGCGGCAACCGGCGCACTCCCACTTGGGTCCCGCACACTTTCTACGGCGTCTAGCGCACTCCCATATGGGTCCCACACACTTTCTACGGTGTCCTGCGCACTCCCACTTGGGTCTCGCACACTTTCTGCGGCGTCCTGCGCACTCTCACCTTGGTCCCGCACACTCCCACTTGGGTCCCGCACACTTTCTGCGGCGTCCGGCGCACTCCCACTTGGGTCCCGCACACTTTCTGCGGCGTCCTGCGCACTCTCACTTTGGTCCTGCACACTCCCACTTGGGTCCCGCACACTTTATGCGGCGTCCGGCGCACTCCCACTTGGGTCCCGCGCAATTTCTGAGGCGTCCTGCGCACTCCCACTTGGGTCCCGCACACTTTCTATGGAGTCCGGCGCACTGACATATGAGTCCCGCACACTTTATATGGCCTCCGGCGCACTCCCACTTGGGTCCCACGCACTTTCTACGCCGTCAAGCGCACTCCTACTTGGGTCCAACATACTTTCTACGGCGTCCTGAGCACTCCCACTTGGGTCCCACACACTTTCTACGACGTCCTGCGCACTCCCACTTGAGTCCCGCACACTTTCTACGGCGTCTAGCGCACTCCTACTTGGGTCCCGCACACTTTCTGCGGCAACCGGCGCACTCCCACTTGGGTCCCGCACACTTTCTACGGACTCTAGCGCACTCCCACTTGGGTCCCACGCATTTTCTGCGGCATCCTGCGCACTCCCACTTGGGTCCCGCACACTTTCTACGGCGTCTAGCGCACTCCTACATGGGTCCAACATACTTTCTACGGCGTCCTGAGCACTCCTACTTGGGTCCAACGTACTTTCTACGGCGTCCTGAGCAGTCCCACTTGGGTCCCACACACTTTCTGCGGCATCCTGTGCACTCCCACTTGGGTACCGCACACTTTCTACGGCGTCCTGCGCACTACCACTTGGGTCCCGCACACTTTCTACGGCGTCTAGCGCACTCCCATATGGGTCCCACGCACTTTCTACGGCGTCCTGCGCACTCCCACTTGGGTCCCGCACACTTTCTACGGCGTCCTGCGCACTCCCACTTTGGCCCCGCACACTCCCACTTGGGTCCCGCGCAATTTCTGAGGCGTCCTGCGCACTCCCACTTGGGTCCCGCACACTTTCTATGGAGGCCGGCGCACTGACATATGAGTCCCGCACACTTTATATGGCCTCCGGCGCACTCCCACTTGGGTCCCACGCACTTACTGCGACGTCCTGCGCACTCCCACTTGGGTCCCGCACACTTTCTACGGCGTCTAGCGCACTCCTACATGGGTCCAACATACTTTCTACGGCGTCCTGAGCACTCCCACTTGGGTCCCACACACTTTCTGCGGCGTCCTGCGCACTCTCACCTTGGTCCCGCACACTCCCACTTGGGTCCCGCACACTTTCTACGGCGTCCTGAGCACTCCAACTTGGGTCCCACACACTTTCTACGGCGTCCTGCGCACTACCACTTGGGTCCCGCACACTTTCTACGGCGTCTAGCGCACTCCCATATGGGTCCCACACATTTTCTGCGGCATCCTGCGCACTCCCACTTGGGTCCCGCACACTTTCTACGGCGTCTAGCGCACTCCTCCTTGGGTCCAACATACTTTCGAAGGCGTCCTGAGCACTCCCACTTGGGTCCCACACTTTCTGCGGCATCCTGCGCACTATCACTTTGGCCCCGCACACTCCCACTTGGGTCCCGCACAATTTCTGCGGCGTCCGGCGCACTCCCACTTGGGTCCCGCACACTTTCTGCGGCGTCCTGCGCACTCTCACTTTGGTCCCGCACACTCCCACTTGGGTCCCGCACACTTTATGCGGCGTCCGGCGCACTCCCTCTTGGGTCCCGCGCAACTTCTGAGGCGTCATGCGCACTTCCACTTAGGTCCCGCACACTTTCTATGGGGGCCGGCGCACTGACATATGAGTCCCGCACACTTTGTATGGCCTCCGGCGCACTCCCACTTGGGTCCCACGCACTTACTGCGACGTTCTGCGCACTCCCACTTGGGTCCCGCACACTTTCTACGCCGTCTAGCGCACTCCTACTTGGGTCCAACATACTTTCTACGGCGTCCTGAGCACTTCCACTTGGGTCCCACACACTTTCTACGGCGTCCTGCGCACTCCCACTTGGGTCCCGCACACTTTCTACGGCGTCCTGCGCACTCCCACTTGGGTCCCGCACACTTTCTACGGCGTCCTGAGCACTCCAACTTGGGTCCCACACGCTTTCTGCAGAGTCCTGCTCACTCCCTTTTGGGTTCCGCACACTTTCTACGGCGTCCAGCGCACTCCCACTTGGGTCCCGCACACTTTCTGCGGCGTCCTGTGCACTCCCACTTGAGTCCCGCACTGTTTCTATGGCGTCCGGGGCACTGACATATGGGTCCCGCACACTTTCTACGGACTCTAGCTCACTCCCACTTGGATCCCACGCATTTTCTGCGGCATCCTGCGCACTCCCACTTGGGTCCCGCACACTTTCTACGGCGTCTAGCGCACTCCTCCTTGGGTCCAACATACTTTCGAAGGCGTCCTGAGCACTCCCACTTGGGTCCCACACTTTCTGCGGCATCCTGCGCACTATCACTTTGGCCCCGCACACTCCCACTTGGGTCCCGCACAATTTCTGCGGCGTTCGGCGCACTTCCACTTGGGTCACCCACACTTTTTGCGGCGTGCGGTGCACTCCCATTTGGGCCCCGCACATTTTCTGCGGCGTCTGGTGCACTCCCACTTGGGTCACGCACACTCTGCTGCGTCCGGCGCATTCCCGCTTGGGTGACACACACTTTCTGTGGCGTCCTGCGCACTCATGGGTCCCGCACCCTTTCTCCGGCGTCTAGCGCACTCCCATATGGGTCCCACACACTTTCTACGGCCTCCGGCGCACTCCCACTTGGGTCCCACGCACTTTCTGCGACGTCCTGCGCACTCCCACTTGGGTCCCGCACACTTTCTACGCCGTCTAGCGCACTCCTACTTGGGTCCAACATACTTTCTGCGGCGTCCTGAGCAGTCCCACTTGGGTCCCGCACACTTTCTGCGGCGTCCTGCGCACCCTCACTTTGGCCCCGCACACTCCCACTTGGGCCCGCACACTTTCTGCGGTGTCCGGCGCACTCCCACTTGGGTCCCGCACACTTTCTGCGGCGTCCTGCGCACTCTCACTTTGGTCCTGTACACTCCCACTTGGGTCCCGCACACTTTCTGCGGCGTCCGGCGCACTCCCACTTGGGTCCCGCACACTTTCTATGGAGGCCGGCGCACTGACATATGAGTCCCGCACACTTTATATGGCCTCCGGCGCACTCCCACTTGGGTCTCACGCACTTACTGCGGCGTCCTGCGCACTCCCACTTGGGTCTCGCACACTTTCTACGGCGTCTAGCGCACTCCTACATGGGTCCAACATACTTTTACGGCGTCCTGAGCACTCCCACTTGGGTCCCACACACTTTCTGCGGCGTCCTGCGCACTCTCACCTTGGTCCCGCACACCCCACTTCGGTCCCGGGTCCCTGCACACTTTCTGCGGCAACCGGCGCACTCCCACTTGGGTCCCGCACACTTTCTACGGACTCTAGCGCACTCCCATTTGGGTCCCACACACTTTCTACAGCGTCCTGCGCACTCCCACTTGGGTCCCGCACACTTTCTACGGCGTCTAGCGCACTCCCATATGGGTCCCACACACTTTCTACGGTGTCCTGCGCACTCCCACTTGGGTCCCGCACACTTTCTGCGGCGTCCTGCGCACCCTCACTTTGGTCCCGCACACTCCCACTTGGGTCCCGCACACTTTCTGCGGCGTCCGGCGCACTCCCACTTGGGTCCCGCGCACTTTCTGCGGCGTCCTGCGCACTCTCAATTTGGTCCCGCACACTCCTACTTGGGTCCCGCACAATTTCTGAGGCGTCTTGCGCACTCCCACTTGGGTCCCGCACACTTTCTATGGGGGCCGGCGCACTGACATATGAGTCCCGCACACTTTATATGGCCTCATGCGCACTCCCACGTGGGTCCCACCCACTTTCTGCGACGTCCTAAGCACTCCCACTTGGGTTCCGCACACTTTCTACGCCGTCTAGCGCACTCCTACATGGGTCCAACATACTTTCTACGGCGTCCTGAGCACTCCTACTTGGGTCCAACGTACTTTCTACGGCGTCCTGAGCAGTCCCACTTGGGTCCCACACACTTTCTGCGGCATCCTGCGCACTCCCACTTGGGTACCGCACACTTTCTACGGCGTCCTGCACTCCCACTTTCTACGGTGTCCTGCGCACTCCCCCTTGGGTCCCGCACACTTTATGCGGACTCTAGCGCACTCCCATTTGGGTCCCACACACTTTCTGCGGCATCCTGCGCACTCCCACTTGGGTACCGCACACTTTCTACGGCGTCCTGCGCACTACCACTTGGGTCCCGCACACTTTCTACGGCGTCTAGCGCACTCCCATATGGGTCCCACACACTTTCTACGGCGTCCTGCGCACTCCCACTTGGGTCCCGCACACTTTATATGGCCTCCGGCGCACTCCCACTTGGGTCCCGCACACTTTCTACGGCGTCTAGCGCACTCCTACTTGGGTCCCGCACACTTTCTACGCCGTCTAGCGCACTCCTACTTGGGTCCAACATACTTTCTACGGCGTCCTGCGCACTCTCACCTTGGTCCCGCACACTCCCACTTGGGTCCCGCACACTTTCTGCGGCGTCCGTCGCACTCCCACTTGGGTCCCGCACACTTTATACGGACTCTAGCGCACTCCCATTTGGGTCCCACACATTTTCTGCGGCATCCTGCGCACTCCCACTTGGGTCCCGCACACTTTCTACGGCGTCCTGCGCACTCCCACTTGGGTCCCGCACACTTTCTACGGCGTCTAGCGCACTCCCATATGGGTCCCACACACTTTCTACGGTGTTCTGCGCACTCCCACTTGGGTCCCGCACACTTTCTGCGGCGTCCTGCGCACCCTCACTTTGGTCCCGCACACTCCCACTTGGGTCCCGCACACTTTCTGCGGCGTCCGGCGCACTCCCACTTGGGTCCCGCACACTTTCTGCGGCGTCCTGCGCACTCTCACTTTGGTCCCGCACACTCCCACTTGGGTCCCGCACACTTTCTGTGGCGTCCTGCGCACTCCCACTTGGGTCCAACATACTTTCTACGGCGTCCTGAGCACTCCCACTTGGGTTCCACACACTTTCTGCGGCATCCTGCGCACCCCCACTTGGGTCGCGCACACTTTCTGCGGCGTCCTGCGCACTCTCACCTTGGTCCCGCACACTCCCACTTGGGTCCCGCACACTTTCTGCGGCGTCCGGCGCACTCCCACTTGGGTCCCGCACAATTTCTGAGGCCTCCTGCGCACTCCCAATTGGGTCCCGCACACTTTCTATGGGGGCCGGCGCACTGACATATGAGTCCCGCACACTTTATATGGCCTCCGGCGCACTCCCACTTGGGTCCCACACACTTTCTACGGCGTCCTGCGCACTCCCACTTGGGTCCCGCACACTTTCTACGGCGTCTAGCGCACTCCTACTTGGGTCCAACATACTTTCTACGGCGTCCTGAGCACTCCCACTTGGGTCCCACACACTTTCTGCGGCGTCCTGCGCACTCTCACCTTGGTCCCGCACACTCCCACTTGGGTCCCGCACACTTTCTGCGGCAACCGGCGCACTCCCACTTGGGTCCCGCACACTTTATACGGACTCTAGCGCACTCCCATTTGGGTCCCACACATTTTCTGCGGCATCCTGCGCACTCCCACTTGGGTCCCGCACACTTTCTACAGCGTCCTGCGCACTCCCACTTGGGTCCCGCACACTTTCTATGGGGGCCGGCGCACTGACATATGAGTCCCGCACACTTTATATGGCCTCCGGCGCACTTCCACTTGGGTCCCACGCACTTTCTGCGACGTCCTGCGCACTCCCACTTGGGTCCCGCACACTTTCTACGCCGTCTAGCGCACTCCTACTTGGGTCCTGCATACTTTCTACGGCGTCCTGAGCACTCCCACTTGGGTCCCACACACTTTCTGCGGCGTCCTGCGCACTCTCACCTTTGTCCCGCACACTCCCACTTGGGTCCCGCACACTTTCTGCGGCAACCGGCGCACTCCCACTTGGGTCTCGCACACTTTCTACGGACTCTAGCGCACTCCCATTTGGGTCCCACACATTTTCTGCGGCATCCTGCGCACTCCCACTTGGGTCTCGCACACTTTCTACGGCGTCCTGCGCACTCCCACTTGGGTCCCGCACACTTTCTACGGCGTCTAGCGCACTCCCATATGGGTCCCACACACTTTCTACGGTGTCCTGCGCACTCTCACCTTGGTCCCGCACACGCCCACTTGGGTCCCGCACACTTTCTGCGGCAACCGGCGCACTCCCACTTGGGTCCCGCACACTTTCTACGCCTTCTAGCGCACTCCTACTTGGGTCCAACATACTTTCTACGGCGTCCTGAGCACTCCCACTTGGGTCCCACACACTTTCTGCGGCGTCCTGCGCACTCTCACCTTGGTCCCGCACACTCCCACTTGGGTCCCGCACACTTTCTGCGGCAACCGGCGCACTCCCACTTGGGTCCCGCACACTTTCTACGGACTCTAGCGCACTCCCACTTGGGTCCCGCACACTTTCTGCGGCGTCCGGCGCACTCCCACTTGGGTTCCACACACTTTCTACAGCGTCCTGCGCACTCCCACTTGGGTCCCGCACACTTTCTATGGGGGCCGGCGCACTGACATATGAGTCCCGCACACTTTATATGGCCTCCGGCGCACTTCCACTTGGGTCCCACGCACTTTCTGCGACGTCCTGCGCACTCCCACTTGGGTCCCGCACACTTTCTACGCCGTCTAGCGCACTCCTACTTGGGTCCTGCATACTTTCTACGGCGTCCTGAGCACTCCCACTTGGGTCCCACACACTTTCTGCGGCGTCCTGCGCACTCTCACCTTGGTCCCGCACACTCCCACTTGGGTCCCGCACACTTTCTGCGGCAACCGGCGCACTCCCACTTGGGTCTCGCACACTTTCTACGGACTCTAGCGCACTCCCATTTGGGTCCCACACATTTTCTGCGGCATCCTGCGCACTCCCACTTGGGTCTCGCACACTTTCTACGGCGTCCTGCGCACTCCCACTTGGGTCCCGCACACTTTCTACGGCGTCTAGCGCACTCCCATATGGGTCCCACACACTTTCTACGGTGTCCTGCGCACTCTCACCTTGGTCCCGCACACGCCCACTTGGGTCCCGCACACTTTCTGCGGCAACCGGCGCACTCCCACTTGGGTCCCGCACACTTTCTATGGGGGCCGGCGCACTGACATATGAGTCCCGCACACTTTATATGGCCTCCGGCGCACTCCCACTTGGGTCCCACGCACTTACTGCGACGTCCTGCGCACTCCCACTTGGGTCCCGCACACTTTCTACGGCGTCTAGCGCACTCCTACATGGGTCCAACATACTTTCTACGGCGTCCTGAGCACTCCCACTTGGGTCCCACACACTTTCTGCGGCGTCCTGCGCACTCTCACCTTGGTCCCGCACACTCCCACTTGGGTCCCGCACACTTTCTGCGGCAACCGGCGCACTCCCACTTGGGTCCCGCACACTTTCTATGGGGGCCGGCGCACTGACATATGAGTCCCGCACACTTTATATGGCCTCCGGCGCACTCCCACTTGGGTCCCACGCACTTTCTGCGACGTCCTGCGCACTCCCACTTGGATCCCGCACACATTCTACGCCGTCTAGCGCACTCCTACTTGGGTCCAACATACTTTCTACGGCGTCCTGAGCACTCCCACTTGGGTTCCACACACTTTCTACAGCGTCTAGCGCACTCCTACTTGGGTCCAACATACTTTCTACGGCGTCCTGAGCACTCCCACTTGGGTCCCACACACTTTCTGCGGCGTCCTGCGCACTCTCACCTTGGTCCCGCACACTCCCACTTGGGTCCCGCACACTTTCTGCGGCAACCGGCGCACTCCCACTTGGGTCCCGCACACTTTCTACGGACTCTAGCGCACTCCCATTTGGGTCCCACACACTTTCTACAGCGTCCTGCGCACTCCCACTTGGGTCCCACGCACTTACTGCGACGTCCTGCGCACTCCCACTTGGGTCCCGCACACTTTCTGCGGCGTCCTGCGCACCCTCACTTTGGTCCCGCACACTCCCACTTGGGTCCCGCACACTTTCTGCGGCGTCCGGCGCACTCCCACCCTGGGTCCCGCACACTTTCTGCGGCGTCCTGCGCACTCTCAATTTGGTCCCGCACACTCTCACTTGGGTCCCGCACAATTTCTGAGGCGTCCTGCGCACTCCCACTTGGGTCCCGCACACTTTCTTTGGGGGCCGGCGCACTGACATATGAGTCCCGCACACTTTATATGGCCTCCTGCGCACTCCCACTTGGGTCCCGCACACTTTCTGCGGCGTCCTGCGCACCCTCACTTTGGTCCCGCACACTTTCTACGGCGTCTAGCGCACTCCCATGGGTCCCACACACTTTCTACGGCGTCCTGAGCACTCCCACTTGGGTCCCACACACTTTCTGCGGCGTCCTGCGCACTCTCACCTTGGTCCCGCACACTCCCACTTGGGTCCCGCACACTTTCTGCGGCAACCGGCGCACTCCCACTTGGGTCCCGCACACTTTATACGGACTCTAGCGCACTCCCATTTGGGTCCCACACATTTTCTGCGGCATCCTGCGCACTCCCACTTGGGTCCCGCACACTTTCTACGGCGTCCTGCGCACTCCCACTTGGGTTCCACACACTTTCTGCGGCATCCTGCGCACCCCCACTTGGGTCTCGCACACTTTCTGCGGCGTCCTGCGCACTCTCACCTTGGTCCCGCACACTCCCACTTGGGTCCCGCACACTTTCTGCGGCGTCCTGCGCACCCTCACTTTGGCCCCGCACACTCCCACTTGGGCCCGCACACTTTCTGCGGCGTCCGGCGCACTCTCACGTGGGTCCCGCACACTTTCTGCGGCGTCCTGCGCACCCTCACTTTGGTCCCGCACACTCCCACTTGGGTCCCGCACACTTTCTGCGGCGTTCGGCGCCCTCCCACTTGGGTCCCGCGCAACTTCTGAGGCCTCCGGCGCACTCCCACTTGGGTCCCACGCACTTTCCACGGCGTCTAGCGCACTCCCACTTGGGCCCGCACGCTTTTTGCGGCGTCCGGCGCACTCCCACTTGGGTCCCGCACACTTTCTGCGGCGTCCTGCGCACTCTCACTTTGGTCCCGCACACTCCCACTTGGGTCCCGCACACTTTCTACGGCGTCTAGCGCACTCCTACTTGGGTCCAACATGCTTTCTGCGGCGTCCTGAGCACTCCCACTTGGGTCCCACACACTTTCTGCGGCATCCTGCGCACTCTCACGTGGGTCCCGCACACTTTCTGCGGCGTCCTGCGCACCCTCACTTTGGTCCCGCACACTCCACACTCCTGCAGGGTCCCGCACACTTTCTGCGGCGTCCGGCGCACTCCCACTTGGGTCCCGCCCACTTTCTACGGCGCCCTGCGCACTCCCACTTGGGTCCCACACACTTTCTGCGGCGTCCTGCGCACTCCCACTTGGGTCCCGCACACTTTCTGCGGCGTCCTGCGCACTCCCACCTTGGGTCCCGCACACTTTCTACGGCGTCCCGCACACTTGGGTCCCGCACACTTTCTGCGGCGTCCGGCGCACTCCCACTTGGGTCCCACACACTTTCTGCGGCGTCCTGCGCACTCTCACTTTGGTCCCGCACACTCCCACTTGGGTCCCACACTTTCTGCGGCGTCCGGCGCACTCCCACTTGGGTCCCGCACACTTTCTGCGGCAACCGGCGCACTCCCACTTGGGTCTCGCACACTTTCTACGGACTCTAGCGCACTCCCACTTGGGCCCGCAAACTTTCTGCGCCGTCCTGCGCACTCCCACTTGGGTCCCGCACACTTTCTGCGGCGTCCTGCGCACCCTCACTTTGGTCCCGTACACTCCCACTTGGGTCCCGCACACTTTCTGCGGCGTCCGGCGCACTCCCACTTGGGTCCCGCACACTTTCTACGGCGTCTAGCGCACTCCTACTTGGGTACAACATACTTTCTACGGCGTCCTGAGCACTCCCACTTGGGTCCCACACATTTTCTGCGGCATCCTGCGCACTCCCACTTGGGTCCCGCACACTTTCTACGGCGTCTAGCGCACTCCTACTTGGGTCCAACATACTTTCTACGGCGTCCTGAGCACTCCCACTTGGGTTCCACACACTTTCTGCGGCATCCTGCGCACCCCCACTTGGGTCTCGCACACTTTCTGCGGCGTCCTGCGCACTCTCACCTTGGTCCCGCACACTCCCACTTGGGTCCCGCACACTTTCTGCGGCGTCCGGCGCACTCCCACTTGGGTCCCGCACAATTTCTGAGGCCTCCTGCGCACTCTCACTTGGGTCCCGCACACTTTCTATGGGGGCCGGCGCACTGACATATGAGTCCCGCACACTTTATATGGCCTCCGGCGCACTCCCACTTGGGTCCCACACACTTTCTACGGTGTCCTGCGCACTCTCACCTTGGTCCCGCACACTCCCACTTCGGTCCCGCACACTTTCTGCGGCAACCGGCGCACTCCCACTTGGGTCCCGCACACTTTCTACGGACTCTAGCGCACTCCCATTTGGGTCCCACACACTTTCTACAGCGTCCTGCGCACTCCCACTTGGGTCCCGCACACTTTCTACGGCGTCTAGCGCACTCCCATATGGGTCCCACACACTTTCTACGGTGTCCTGCGCACTCCCACTTGGGTCCCGCACACTTTCTGCGGCGTCCTGCGCACCCTCACTTTGGTCCCGCACACTCCCACTTGGGTCCCGCACACTTTCTGCGGCGTCCGGCGCACTCCCACTTGGGTCCCGCACACTTTCTGCGGCGTCCTGCGCACTCTCAATTTGGTCCCGCACACTCTCACTTGGGTCCCGCACAATTTCTGAGGCGTCCTGCGCACTCCCACTTGGGTCCCGCACACTTTCTTTGGGGGCCGGCGCACTGACATATGGGTCCCGCACACTTTCTGCGGCGTCCGGCGCACTCCCACTTGGGTCCCGCACACTTTCTGCGGCGTCCTGCGCACTCTCACCTTGGTCCCGCACACTCCCACTTGGGTCCCGCACACTTTCTGCGGCAACCGGCGCACTCCCACTTGGGTCCCGCACACTTTATACGGACTCTAGCGCACTCCCATTTGGGTCCCACACATTTTCTGCGGCATCCTGCGCACTCCCACTTGGGTCCCGCACACTTTCTACGGCGTCCTGCGCACTCTCACCTTGGTCCCGCACACTCCCACTTGGGTCCCGCACACTTTCTGCGGCAACCGGCGCACTCCCACTTGGGTCCCGCACACTTTATACGGACTCTAGCGCACTCCCATTTGGGTCCCACACATTTTCTGCGGCATCCTGCGCACTCCCACTTGGGTCCCGCACACTTTCTACGGCGTCCTGCGCACTCCCACTTGGGTTCCACACACTTTCTGCGGCATCCTGCGCACCCCCACTTGGGTCTCGCACCCTTTCTGCGCCGTCCTGCGCACTCCCACCTTGGTCCCGCACACTCCCACTTGGGTCCCGCACACTATCTGCGGCGTTCTGCGCACCCTCACTTTGGCCCCGCACACTTCCACTTGGGTCCCGCACACTTTCTGCGGCGTCCGGCGCACTCCCACTTGGGTCCCACACACTTTCTGCGGCGTCCTGCGCACTCCCACTTGGGTCACCGCACACTTTAGTCCCGCACACTCCCACTTGGGTCCCGCACACTTTCTGCGGCGTCCGGCGCACTCCCACTTGGGTCCCGCACACTTTCTGCGGCAACCGGCGCACTCCCACTTGGGTCTCGCACACTTTCTACGGACTCTAGCGCACTCCCACTTGGGTCCCGCACACTTTCTGCGGCATCCGGCGCACTCCCACTTGGGTCCCGCACACTTTCTGCGGCGTCCTGCGCACTCTCACTTTGGTCCTGCACACTCCCACTTGGGTCCCGCACACTTTCTACGGCGTCTAGCGCACTCCTACTTGGGTACAACATACTTTCTACGGCGTCCTGAGCACTCCCACTTGGGTTCCACACACTTTCTGCGGCATCCTGCGCACCCCCACTTGGGTCTCGCACACTTTCTGCGGCGTCCTGCGCACTCTCACCTTGGTCCCGCACACTCCCACTTGGGTCCCGCACACTTTCTGCGGCGTCCGGCGCACTCCCACTTGGGTCCCGCACAATTTCTGAGGCCTCCTGCGCACTCTCACTTGGGTCCCGCACACTTTCTATGGGGGCCGGCGCACTGACATATGAGTCCCGCACACTTTATATGGCCTCCGGCGCACTTCCACTTGGGTCCCACGCACTTTCTGCGACGTCCTGCGCACTCCCACTTGGGTCCCGCACACTTTCTACGCCGTCTAGCGCACTCCTACTTGGGTCCAATATACTTTCTACGGCGTCCTGAGCACTCCCACTTGGGTCCCACACACTTTCTGCGGCGTCCTGCGCACTCTCACCTTGGTCCCGCACACTCCCACTTGGGTCCCGCACACTTTCTGCGGCAAGCGGCACACTCCCACTTGGGTCTCGCACACTTTCTACGGACTCTAGCGCACTCCCATTTGGGTCCCGCACACTTTCTGCGGCGTCCGGCGCACTCCCACTTGGGTCCCGCACACTTTCTGCGGCGTCCTGCGCACTCCCACTTTGGTCCTGCACACCTGCGCACTCCTGGGTCCCACGCACTTTCTGCGACGTTCTGCGCACTCCCACTTGGGTCCCGCACACTTTCTACGCCGTCTAGCGCACTCCTACTTGGGTCCAACATACTTTCTACGGCGTCCTGAGCACTCCCACTTGGGTCCCACACACTTTCTGCGGCGTCCTGCGCACTCTCACCTTGGTCCCGCACACTCCCACTTGGGTCCCGCACACTTTCTGCGGCAACCGGCGCACTCCCACTTGGGTCCCGCACACTTTCTACGGCGTCCTGCGCACTCCCACTTGGGTCCCGCACATTTTCTGCGGCATCCTGCGCACTCCCACTTGGGTCCCGCACACTTTCTACGGTGTTCTGCGCACTCCCACTTGGGTCCCGCACACTTTCTGCGGCGTCCTGCGCACTCTCACCTTGGTCCCGCACACTCCCACTTGGGTCCCGCACACTTTCTGCGGCAACCGGCGCACTCCCACTTGGGTCCCGCACACTTTATACGGACTCTAGCGCACTCCCATTTGGGTCCCACACATTTTCTGCGGCATCCTGCGCACTCCCACTTGGGTCCCGCACACTTTCTACGGCGTCCTGCGCACTCTCACCTTGGTCCCGCACACTCCCACTTGGGTCCCGCACACTTTCTGCGGCAACCGGCGCACTCCCACTTGGGTCCCGCACACTTTCTGCGGCGTTCTGCGCACCCTCACTTTGGCCCCGCACACTTCCACTTGGGTCCCGCACACTTTCTGCGGCGTCCGGCGCACTCCCACTTGGGTCCCGCACACTTTCTACGGCGTCCTGCGCACTCCCACTTGGGTCCCGCACACTTTCTACGGCGTCTAGCGCACTCCCATATGGGTCCCACACACTTTCTACGGTGTTCTGCGCACTCCCACTTGGGTCCCGCACACTTTCTGCGGCGTCCTGCGCACCCTCACTTTGGTCCCGTACACTCCCACTTGGGTCCCGCACACTTTCTGCGGCGTCCGGCGCACTCCCACTTGGGTCCCGCACACTTTCTGCGGCGTCCTGCGCACTCTCACTTTGGTCCTGCACACTCCCACTTGGGTCCCGCACACTTTCTACGGCGTCTAGCGCACTCCTACTTGGGTACAACATACTTTCTACGGCGTCCTGAGCACTCCCACTCTGGGTTCCACACACTTTCTGCGGCATCCTGCGCACCCCCACTTGGGTCTCGCACACTTTCTGCGGCGTCCTGCGCACTCTCACCTTGGTCCCGCACACTCCCACTCTGGGTCCCGCACACTTTCTGCGGCAACCGGCGCACTCCCACTCTGGGTCCCGCACACTTTCTACGGACTCTAGCGCCCTCCCCCTTGGGTCCCACACATTTTCTGCGGCATCCTGCGCACTCCCACTTGGGTCCCACACACTTTCTGCGGCGTCCTGCGCACTCTCACCTTGGTACCGCACACTCCCACTTGGGTCCCGCACACTTTCTGCGGCAACCGGCGCACTCCCACTTGGGTCCCGCACACTTTCTGCGGCGTTCTGCGCACCCTCACTTTGGTCCCGCACACCACTGGGTCCCGCACACTTTCTGCGGCGTCCGGCGCACTCCACTTGGGTCCCGCACACTTTCTGCGGCGTCCTGCGCACTCTCACTTTGGTCCCGCACACTCCCACTTGGGTCCCGCACACTTTCTGCGGCGTTCTGCGCACTCTCACTTTGGTCCTGTACACTCCCACTTGGGTCCCCCACACTTTCTGCGGCGTCCGGCGCACTCCCACTTGGGTCCCACACACTTTCTGCGGCGTCCTGCGCACCTCACTTTAGTCCCGCACACTCCCACTTGGGTCCCGCACACTTTCTGCGGCGGCCGGCGCGCTCCCACTTGGGTCCCGCACACTTTCTGCGGGAGCCGGGGCGCGCCCACTTGGGTCTCGCACACTTTCTACGGACTCTGCGCACTCCCACTTGGGTCCCGCACACTTTCTGCGGCATCCGGCGCACTCCCACTTGGGTCCCGCACACTTTCTGCGGCGTCCTGCGCACTCTCACTTTGGTCCTGCACACTCCCACTTGGGTCCCGCACACTTTCTACGGCGTCTAGCGCACTCCTACTTGGGTACAACATACTTTCTACGGCGTCCTGAGCACTCCCACTTGGGTTCCACACACTTTCTGCGGCGTCCTGCGCACCCCACTTGGGTCTCGCACACTTTCTGCGGCGTCCTGCGCACTCTCACCTTGGTCCCGCACACTCCCACTTGGGTCCCGCACACTTTCTGCGGCGTCCGGCGCACTCCCACTTGGGTCCCGCACAATTTCTGAGGCCTCCTGCGCACTCTCACTTGGGTCCCGCACACTTTCTATGGGGGCCGGCGCACTGACATATGAGTCCCGCACACTTTATATGGCCTCCGGCGCACTTCCACTTGGGTCCCACGCACTTTCTGCGACGTTCTGCGCACTCCCACTTGGGTCCCGCACACTTTCTACGCCGTCTAGCGCACTCCTACTTGGGTCCAACATACTTTCTACGGCGCCCTGAGCACTCCCACTCTGGGTCCCACACACTTTCTCCGGCCTCCTGCGCGCTCTCACCTTGGTCCCGCACACTCCCACTTGGGTCCCGCACACTTTCTGCGGCAACCGGCGCACTCCCACTTGGGTCTCGCACACTTTCTACGGACTCTAGCGCACTCCCCCTTGGGTCCCGCGCCCTTTCTGCGGGGTCCGGCGCCCTCCCACTTGGGTCCCGCTCACTTTCTGCGGCGTCCTGCACACTCTCACTTTGGTCCTGCACACTCCCACTTGGGTCCCACGCACTTTCTGCGACGTTCTGCGCACTCCCACTCTGGGTCCCGCACACTTTCTACGCCGTTCAGCGCACTCCTACTTGGGTCCAACATACTTTCTACGGCGTCCTGAGCACTCCCACTTGGGTCCCACACACTTTCTGCGGCGTCCTGCGCACTCTCACCTTGGTCCCGCACACTCCCACTTGGGTCCCGCACACTTTCTGCGGCAACCGGCGCACTCCCACTCTGGGTCCCGCACACTTTCTACGGCGTCCTGCGCACTCCCACTTGGGTCCCGCACATTTTCTGCGGCATCCTGCGCACTCCCACTTGGGTCCCGCACACTTTCTACGGTGTTCTGCGCACTCCCACTTGGGTCCCGCACACTTTCTGCGGCGTCCTGCGCACTCTCACCTTGGTCCCGCACACTCCCACTTGGGTCCCGCACACTTTCTGCGGCAACCGGCGCACTCCCACTTGGGTCCCGCACACTTTATACGGATTCTAGCGCACTCCCATTTGGGTCCCACACATTTCTGCGGCATCCTGCGCACTCCCACTTGGGTCCCGCACACTTTCTACGGCGTCCTGCGCACTCTCACCTTGGTCCCGCACACTCCCACTTGGGTCCCGCACACTTTCTGCGGCAACCGGCGCACTCCCACTTGGGTCCCGCACACTTTCTGCGGCGTTCTGCGCACCCTCACTTTGGCCCCGCACACTTCCACTTGGGTCCCGCACACTTTCTGCGGCGTCCGGCGCACTCCCACTTGGGTCCCACACACTTTCTGCGGCGTCCTGCGCACTCCCACTTGGGTCCCGCACACTTTCTACGGCGTCTAGCGCACTCCCATATGGGTCCCACACACTTTCTACGGTGTTCTGCGCACTCCCACTTGGGTCCCGCACACTTTCTGCGGCGTCCTGCGCACCCTCACTTTGGTCCCGTACACTCCCACTTGGGTCCCGCACACTTTCTGCGGCGTCCGGCGCACTCCCACTTGGGTCCCGCACACTTTCTGCGGCGTCCTGCGCACTCTCACTTTGGTCCTGCACACTCCCACTTGGGTCCCGCACACTTTCTACGGCGTCTAGCGCACTCCTACTTGGGTACAACATACTTTCTACGGCGTCCTGAGCACTCCCACTTGGGTTCCACACACTTTCTGCGGCATCCTGCGCACCCCCACTTGGGTCTCGCACACTTTCTGCGGCGTCCTGCGCACTCTCACCTTGGTCCCGCACACTCCCACTTGGGTCCCGCACACTTTCTGCGGCAACCGGCGCACTCCCACTTGGGTCCCGCACACTTTATACGGACTCTAGCGCACTCCCATTTGGGTCCCACACATTTTCTGCGGCATCCTGCGCACTCCCACTTGGGTCCCGCACACTTTCTACGGCGTCCTGCGCACTCTCACCTTGGTCCCGCACACTCCCACTTGGGTCCCGCACACTTTCTGCGGCAACCGGCGCACTCCCACTTGGGTCCCGCACACTTTCTGCGGCGTTCTGCGCACCCTCACTTTGGCCCCGCACACTTCCACTTGGGTCCCGCACACTTTCTGCGGCGTCCGGCGCACCCCCACTTGGGTCTCGCACACTTTCTGCGGCGTCCTGCGCACTCTCACCTTGGTCCCGCACACTCCCACTTGGGTCCCGCACACTTTCTGCGGCGTTGTGCGCACCCTCACTTTGGCCCCGCACACTTCCACTTGGGTCCCGCACACTTTCTGCGGCGTCCTGCGCACTCTCACCTTGGTCCCACACACTCTCTGGGGCGTCCGGCGCACCCTCACTTTAGTCCCGCACACTCCCCCTTGGGTCCCGCACACTTTCTGCGGCGTCCGGCGCACTCCCACTTGGGTCCCGCACACTTTCTGCGGCTACCGGCGCACTCCCACTTGGGTCGCGCACACTTTCTACGGACTCTAGCGCACTCCCACCTGGGTCCCGCACTCTTTCTGCGGCATCCGGCGCACTCCCCCTTGGGACCCGCACTCTTGCTGCGGCGTCCTGCGCACCCCCACTTCAGACCCGCACACACCCACTAGGGTCCCGCACACTTTCAGCGGCGTCCGGCGCGCACCCACTTGGGTACAACATACTTTCTACGGCGTCCTGAGCACTCCCACTGGGTTCCACACACTTTCTGCGGCATCCTGCGCACCCACACTTGGGTCTCGCACACTTTCTGCGGCGTCCCACGCACTCTCACCTTTGGTCCCGCACACTCCCACTTGGGTCCCGCACACTTTCTGCGGCGTCCGGCGCACTCCCACTTGGGTCCAACATACTTTCTACGGCGTCCTGAGCACTCCCACTTGGGTCCCACACACTTTCTGCGGCGTCCTGCGCACTCTCACCTTGCTCCCGCACACTCCCACTTCGGTCCCCCACACTTTCTGCGGCAACCGGCGCACTCCCACTTGCGTCTCGCACACTTTCTCCGGACTCTAGCGCACTCCCACTTGGGTCCCGCACACTTTCTGCGGCGTCCGGCGCACTCCCACTTGGGTCCCGCACACTTTCTGCGGCGTCCTGCACACTCTCACTTTGGTCCTGCACACTCCCACTTGGGTCCCACCCACTTTCTGCGACGTTCTGCGCACTCCCACTTGGGTCCCGCACACTTTCTACGCCGTTCAGCGCACTCCTACTTGGGTCCAACATACTTTCTACGGCGTCCTGAGCACTCCCACTTGGGTCCCACACACTTTCTGCGGCGTCCTGCGCACTCTCACCTTGGTCCCGCACACTCCCACTTGGGTCCCGCACACTTTCTGCGGCAACCGGCGCACTCCCACTTGGGTCCCGCACACTTTCTACGGCGTCCTGCGCACTCCCACTTGGGTCCCGCACATTTTCTGCGGCATCCTGCGCACTCCCACTTGGGTCCCGCACACTTTCTACGGTGTTCTGCGCACTCCCACTGGGTCCCGCACACTTTCTGCGGCGTCCTGCGCACTCTCACCTTGGTCCCGCACACTCCCACTTGGGTCCCGCACACTTTCTGCGGCAACCGGCGCACTCCCACTTGGGTCCCGCACACTTTATACGGACTCTAGCGCACTCCCATTTGGGTCCCACACATTTTCTGCGGCATCCTGCGCACTCCCACTTGGGTCATGCACACTTTCTACGGCGTCCTGCGCACTCTCACCTTGGTCCCGCACACTCCCACTTGGGTCCCGCACACTTTCTGCGGCAACCGGCGCACTCCCACTTGGGTCCCGCACACTTTCTGCGGCGTTCTGCGCACCCTCACTTTGGTCCCGTACACTCCCACTTGGGTCCCGCACACTTTCTGCGGCGTCCGGCGCACTCCCACTTGGGTCCCGCACACTTTCTGCGGCGTCCTGCGCACTCTCACTTTGGTCCTGCACACTCCCACTTGGGTCCCGCACACTTTCTACGGCGTCTAGCGCACTCCTACTTGGGTACAACATACTTTCTACGGCGTCCTGAGCACTCCCACTTGGGTTCCACACACTTTCTGCGGCATCCTGCGCACCCCCACTTGGGTCTCGCACACTTTCTGCGGCGTCCTGCGCACTCTCACCTTGGTCCCGCACACTCCCACTTGGGTCCCGCACACTTTCTGCGGCAACCGGCGCACTCCCACTTGGGTCCCGCACACTTTATACGGACTCTAGCGCACTCCCATTTGGGTCCCACACATTTTCTGCGGCATCCTGCGCACTCCCACTTGGGTCCCGCACACTTTCTACGGCGTCCTGCGCACTCTCACCTTGGTCCCGCACACTCCCACTTGGGTCCCGCACACTTTCTGCGGCAACCGGCGCACTCCCACTTGGGTCCCGCACACTTTCTGCGGCGTTCTGCGCACCCTCACTTTGGCCCCGCACACTTCCACTTGGGTCCAGCACACTTTCTGCGGCGTCCGGCGCACCCCCACTCTGGGTCTCGCACACTTTCTGCGGCGTCCTGCGCACTCTCACCTTGGTCCCGCACACTCCCACTTGGGTCCCGCACACTATCTGCGGCGTTCTGCGCACCCTCACTTTGGCCCCGCACACTTCCACTTGGGTCCCGCACACTTTCTGCGGCGTCCGGCGCACTCCCACTTGGGTCCCACACACTTTCTGCGGCGTCCTGCGCACCCTCACTTTAGTCCCGCACACTCCCACTTGGGTCCCGCACACTTTCTGCGGCGTCCGGCGCACTCCCACTTGGGTCCCGCACACTTTCTGCGGCAACCGGCGCACTCCCACTTGGGTCTCGCACACTTTCTACGGACTCTAGCGCACTCCCACTTGGGTCCCGCACACTTTCTGCGGCATCCGGCGCACTCCCACTTGGGTCCCGCACACTTTCTGCGGCGTCCTGCGCACCCTCACTTTAGTCCCGCACACTCCCACTTGGGTCCCGCACACTTTCTACGGCGTCTAGCGCACTCCTACTTGGGTACAACATACTTTCTACGGCGTCCTGAGCACTCCCACTTGGGTTCCACACACTTTCTGCGGCATCCTGCGCACCCCCACTTGGGTCTCGCACACTTTCTGCGGCGTCCTGCGCACTCTCACCTTGGTCCCGCACACTCCCACTTGGGTCCCGCACACTTTCTGCGGCGTCCGGCGCACTCCCACTTGGGTCCCGCACAATTTCTGAGGCCTCCTGCGCACTCTCACTTGGGTCCCGCACACTTTCTATGGGGGCCGGCGCACTGACATATGAGTCCCGCACACTTTATATGGCCTCCGGCGCACTTCCACTTGGGTCCCACGCACTTTCTGCGACGTTCTGCGCACTCCCACTTGGGTCCCGCACACTTTCTACGCCGTCTAGCGCACTCCTACTTGGGTCCAACATACTTTCTACGGCGTCCTGAGCACTCCCACTTGGGTCCCACACACTTTCTGCGGCGTCCTGCGCACTCTCACCTTGGTCCCGCACACTCCCACTTGGGTCCCGCACACTTTCTGCGGCAACCGGCGCACTCCCACTTGGGTCTCGCACACTTTCTACGGACTCTAGCGCACTCCCACTTGGGTCCCGCACACTTTCTGCGGCGTCCGGCGCACTCCCACTTGGGTCCCGCACACTTTCTGCGGCGTCCTGCACACTCTCACTTTGGTCCTGCACACTCCCACTTGGGTCCCACGCACTTTCTGCGACGTTCTGCGCACTCCCACTTGGGTCCCGCACACTTTCTACGCCGTCTAGCGCACTCCTACTTGGGTCCAACATACTTTCTACGGCGTCCTGAGCACTCCCACTTGGGTCCCACACACTTTCTGCGGCGTCCTGCGCACTCTCACCTTGGTCCCGCACACTCCCACTTGGGTCCCGCACACTTTCTGCGGCAACCGGCGCACTCCCACTTGGGTCCCGCACACTTTCTACGGCGTCCTGCGCACTCCCACTTGGGTCCCGCACACTTTCTGCGGCAACCGGCGCACTCCCACTTGGGTCCCGCACACTTTCTACGGTGTTCTGCGCACTCCCACTTGGGTCCCGCACACTTTCTGCGGCGTCCTGCGCACTCTCACCTTGGTCCCGCACACTCCCACTTGGGTCCCGCACACTTTCTGCGGCAACCGGCGCACTCCCACTTGGGTCCCGCACACTTTATACGGACTCTAGCGCACTCCCATTTGGGTCCCACACATTCTCTGCGGCATCCTGCGCACTCCCACTTGGGTCCCGCACACTTTCTAAGGCGTCCTGCGCACTCTCACCTTGGTCCCGCACACTCCCACTTGGGTCCCGCACACTTTCTGCGGCAACCGGCGCACTCCCACTTGGGTCCCGCACACTTTCTGCGGCGTTCTGCGCACCCTCACTTTGGCCCCGCACACTTCCACTTGGGTCCCGCACACTTTCTGCGGCGTCCGGCGCACTCCCACTTGGGTCCCACACACTTTCTGCGGCGTCCTGCGCACCCTCACTTTAGTCCCGCACACTCCCACTTGGGTCCCGCACACTTTCTGCGGCGTCCGGCGCACTCCCACTTGGGTCCCGCACACTTTCTGCGGCAACCGGCGCACTCCCACTTGGGTCTCGCACACTTTCTACGGACTCTAGCGCACTCCCACTTGGGTCCCGCACACTTTCTGCGGCATCCGGCGCACTCCCACTTGGGTCCCGCACACTTTCTGCGGCGTCCTGCGCACTCTCACTTTGGTCCTGTACACTCCCACTTGGGTCCCGCACACTTTCTACGGCGTCTAGCGCACTCCTACTTGGGTCCAACATACTTTCTACGGCGTCCTGAGCACTCCCACTTGGGTTCCACACACTTTCTGCGGCATCCTGCGCACCCCCACTTGGGTCCCGCACACTTTCTGCGGCGTCCTGCGCACTCTCACCTTGGTCCCGCACACTCCCACTTGGGTCCCGGCACACTTTCTGGTGGCGTCCGGCGCACTCCCCACTTGGGTCCCGGCACACACATTTTCTGCGGCATCCTGCGCACTCCCACTTGGGTCCCGCACACTTTCTACGGTGTTCTGCGCACTCCCACTTGGGTCCCACACACTTTCTGCGGCGTCCTGCGCACTCTCACCTTGGTCCCGCACACTCCCACTTGGGTCCCGCACACTTTCTGCGGCAACCGGCGCACTCCCACTTGGGTCCCGCACACTTTCTACGGACTCTAGCGCACTCCCACTTGGGTCCCACACATTTTCTGCGGCATCCTGCGCACTCCCACTTGGGTCCCACACACTTTCTGCGGCGTCCTGCGCACTCTCACCTTGGTCCCGCACACTCCCACTTGGGTCCCGCACACTTTCTGCGGCAACCGGCGCACTCCCACTTGGGTCCCGTACACTTTCTGCGGCGTTCTGCGCACTCTCACTTTGGGTCTCGCACACTTACGGACTGCGCACTCCCCACTTGGGTCCCGCACACTTTCTGCGGCGTCCGGCGCACTCCCACTCTGGGTCCCACACACTTTCTGCGGCGTCCTGCGCACCCTCACTTTAGTCCCGCACACTCCCACTTGGGTCCCGCACACTTTCTGCGGCGTCCGGCGCACTCCCACTTGGGTCCCGCACACTTTCTGCGGCAACCGGCGCACTCCCACTTGGGTCTCGCACACTTTCTACGGACTCTAGCGCACTCCCACTTGGGTCCCGCACACTTTCTGCGGCATCCGGCGCACTCCCACTTGGGTCCCGCACACTTTCTGCGGCGTCCTGCGCACTCTCTCACTTTGGTCCTGCACACTCCACTCTGGGTCCCGCACACTTTCTACGGCGTCTAGCGCACTCCTACTTGGGTACAACATACTTTCTACGGCGTCCTGAGCACTCCCACTTGGGTTCCACACACTTTCTGCGGCATCCTGCGCACCCCACTTGGGTCTCGCACACTTTCTGCGGCGTCCTGCGCACTCTCACCTTGGTCCCGCACACTCCCACTTGGGTCCCGCACACTTTCTGCGGCGTCCGGCGCACTCCCACTTGGGTCCCGCACAATTTCTGAGGCCTCCTGCGCACTCTCACTTGGGTCCCGCACACTTTCTATGGGGGTCGGCGCACTGACATATGAGTCCCGCACACTTTATATGGCCTCCGGCGCACTTCCACTTGGGTCCCACGCACTTTCTGCGACGTTCTGCGCATTCCCACTTGGGTCCGCACACTTTCTACGCCGTCTAGCGCACTCCTACTTGGGTCCAACATACTTTCTACGGCGTCCTGAGCACTCCCACTTGGGTCCCACACACTTTCTGCGGCGTCCTGCGCACTCTCACCTTGGTCCCGCACACTCCCACTTGGGTCCCGCACACTTTCTGCGGCAACCGGCGCACTCCCACTTGGGTCTCGCACACTTTCTACGGACTCTAGCGCACTCCCACTTGGGTCCCGCACACTTTCTGCGGCATCCTGCGCACTCCCACTTGGGTCCCGCACACTTTCTGCGGCGTCCTGCGCACCCTCACTTTGGTCCCGCACACTCCCACTTGGGTCCCACGCACTTTCTGCGACGTCCTGCGCACTCCCACTTGGGTCCCGCACACTTTCTACGCCGTCTAGCGCACTCCTACTTGGGTCCAACATACTTTCTACGGCGTCCTGAGCACTCCCACTTGGGTCCCACACACTTTCTGCGGCGTCCTGCGCATTCTCACCTTGGTCCCGAACACTCCCACTTGGGTCCCGCACACTTTCTGCGGCAACCGGCGCACTCCCACTTGGGTCCCGCACACTTTCTACGGCGTCCTGCGCACTCCCACTTGGGTCCCGCACATTTTCTGCGGCATCCTGCGCACTCCCACTTGGGTTCCGCACACTTTCTACGGTGTTCTGCGCACTCCCACTTGGGTCCCGCACACTTTCTGCGGCGTCCTGCGCACCCTCACTTTGGTCCCGTACACTCCCACTTGGGTCCCGCACACTTTCTGCGGCGTCCGGCGCACTCCCACTTGGGTCCCGCACACTTTCTGCGGCGTCCTGCGCACTCTCACCTTGGTCCCGCACACTCCCACTTGGGTCCCGCACACTTTCTGCGGCAACCGGCGCACTCCCACTTGGGTCCCGCATACTTTCTACGGACGTTCTAGCGCACTCCCATTTGGGTCCCACACATTTTTTGCGGCATCCTGCGCACTCCCACTTGGGTCCCGCACACTTTCTACGGCGTCCTGCGCACTCTCACCTTGGGCCCGCACACTCCCACTTGGGTCCCACACTTTCTGCGGCGTCCGGCGCACTCCCACTCCGCACACTTTCTGCGGCAACCGGCGCACTCCCACTTGGGTCCCGCACACTTTATACGGACTCTAGCGCACTCCCATTTGGGTCCCACACATTTTCTGCGGCATCCTGCGCACTCCCACTTGGGTCCCGCACACTTTCTACGGCGTCCTGAGCACTCCCACTTGGGTTCCACACACTTTCTGCGGCATCCTGCGCACCCCCACTTGGGTCTCGCACACTTTCTGCGGCGTCCTGCGCACTCTCACCTTGGTCCCGCACACTCCCACTTGGGTCCCGCACACTTTCTGCGGCGTCCGGCGCACTCCCACTTGGGTCCCGCACAATTTCTGAGGCCTCCTGCGCACTCTCACTTGGGTCCCGCACACTTTCTATGGGGGCCGGCGCACTGACATATGAGTCCCGCACACTTTATATGGCCTCCGGCGCACTTCCACTTGGGTCCCACGCACTTTCTGCGACGTCCTGCGCACTCCCACTTGGGTCCCGCACACTTTCTACGGCGTCTAGCGCACTCCTCCTTGGGTCCAACATACTTTCTACGGCGTCCTGAGCACTCCCACTTGGGCCCGCAAACTTTCTGCGGTGTCCGGCGCACTCTCACTTTGGTCCCGCACACCCTCTGCGGCGTCCTGCGCAACCTCACTTTGGTCCCGCACACTCCCACTTGGGTCCCGCACACTTTCTGCGGCGTCCTGAGCACTCCCACTTGGGTCCCACACCTTCTGCGGCATCCTGCGCACTCTCACTTTGGTCCCGCACACTTTCTGCGGCGTCCTGCGCACTCCGGGTCTCGCACACTTTGGCCCCGCACACTCCTGCGACTCTGGGTCCCGCACACTTTCTACGGCGTCCGGCGCACTCCCACTTGGGTCCCGCACACTTTCTCCGGCGTCCTGCCCCCTCTCACTTTGGTCCCGCACACTCCCACTTGGGTCCCGCACAATTTCTGAGGCGTCCTGCGCACTCCCACTTGGGTCCCGCACACTGTCTGCGGCGTCCTGCGCACTCTCACCTTGGTCCCGCACACTCCCACTTGGGTCCCGCACACTTTCTGCGGCGTTCAGCGCACTCCCACTTGGGTCCCGCACACTTTCTACGGCGTCCTGCACTCTCCGCGCACTCCCACTTGGGTCCCGCACACTTTCTGCGGCAACCTGCGCACTCCCACTTGGGTCCTGCACACTATACGGACTCTAGCGCACTCCCATTTGGGTCCACATTTTCTGCGGCGGCATCCTGCGCACCCCACTTGGGTCCCGCACACTTTCTGCGGCGTCCTGCGCACTCTCACCTTGGTCCCGCACACTCCCACTCTGGGTCCCGCACACTTTCTGCGGCGTCCGGCGCACTCCCACTGGGTCCCGCATAATTTCTGAGGCCTCCTGCGCACTCTCACTTGGGTCCCGCACACTTTCTATGGGGGCCGGCGCACTGACATATGAGTCCCGCACACTTTATATGGCCTCCGGCGCACTCCCACTTGGGTCCCACGCACTTTCTGCGACGTCCTGCGCACTCCCACTTGGGTCCCGCACACTTTCTACGCCGTCTAGCGCACTCCTACTTGGGTCCAACATACTTTCTACGGCGTCCTGAGCACTCCCACTTGGGTCCCACACACTTTCTACGGCGTCCTGCGCACTCCCACTTGGGTCCCGCACACTTTCTACGGCGTCCTGCGCACCCTCACTTGGGTCCCACACACTTTCTGCGGCATCCTGCGCACTCCCACTTGGGTCCCACACACTTTCTGCGGCGTCCTGCGCACTCTCACCTTGGTCCCGCACACTCCCACTTGGGTCCCGCACACTTTCTGCGGCAACCGGCGCACTCCCACTTGGGTCCCGTACACTTTCTACGGACTCTAGCGCACTCCCACTTGGGTCCCACGCATTTTCTGCGGCATCCTGCGCACTCCCACTTGGGTCCCGCACACTTTCTACGGCGTCTAGCGCACTCCTATTTGGGTCCAACATACTTTCTACGGCGTCCTGAGCAGTCCTACTTGGGTCCCACACACTTTCTGCGGCATCCTGCGCACTCCCCCTTGCGTCCCACACACTTTCCGCGGCACCCGGCGCACTCTCACTTGGGTCGCGCACACTTTCTGCGGCGTCCTGCGCACTCTCACCTTGGTCCCGCACACTCCCACTTGGGTCCCGCACACTTTCTGCGGCGTCCGGCGCACTCCCACTTGGGTCCCGCACAATTTCTGAGGCCTCCTGCGCACTCTCACTTGGGTCCCGCACACTTTCTATGGGGGCCGGCGCACTGACATATGAGTCCCGCACACTTTATATGGCCTCCGGCGCACTTCCACTTGGGTCCCACGCACTTTCTGCGACGTCCTGCGCACTCCCACTTGGGTCCCGCACACTTTCTACGGCGTCTAGCGCACTCCTCCTTGGGTCCAACATACTTTCTACGGCGTCCTGAGCACTCCCACTTGGGTCCCACACTTTCTGCGGCATCCTGCGCACTCTCACTTGGGTCCCGCACACTTTCTGCGGCGTCCTGCGCACCCTCACTTTGGCCCCGCACACTTCCACTTGGGTCCCGCACACTTTCTGCGGCGTCCGGCGCACTCCCACTTGGGTCCCACACTTTCTGCGGCATCCTGCGCACTCTCACTTGGGTCCCGCACACTTTCTGCGGCGTTCTGCGCACCCTCACTTTGGCCCCGCACACTTCCACTTGGGTCCCGCACACTTTCTGCGGCGTCCGGCGCACTCCCACTTGGGTCCCACACACTTTCTGCGGCGTCCTGCGCACCCTCACTTTAGTCCCGCACACTCCCACTTGGGTCCCGCACACTTTCTGCGGCGTCCGGCGCACTCCCACTTGGGTCCCGCACCCTTTCTGCGGCGTCCTGCGCACTCTCACTTTGGTCCTGCACACTCCCACTTGGGTCCCGCGCACTTTCTACGGCGTCTAGCGCACTCCTACTTGGGTCCAACATACTTTCTACGGCGTCCTGAGCACTCCCACTTGGGTTCCACACACTTTCTGCGACATCCTGCGCACCCCCATTTGGGTCCCGCACACTTTCTGCGGCGTCCTGCGCACTCTCACCTTGGTCCCGCACACTCCCACTTGGGTCCCGCACACATTCTGCGGCGTCCGGCGCACTCTCACTTGGGTCCCGCATAATGTCTGAGGCGTCCTGCGCACTCCCACTTGGGTCCCGCACACTTTCTATGGGGGCCGGCGCACTGACATATGAGTCCCGCACACTTTATATGGCCTCCGGCGTACTCCCACTTGGGTCCCACGCACTTTCTGCGACGTCCTGCGCACTCCCACTTGGGTCCCGCACACTTTCTACGCCGTCTAGCGCACTCCTACTTGGGTCCAACATACTTTCTACGGCGTCCTGAGCACTCCCACTTGGGTCCCACACACTTTCTACGGCGTCCTGCGCACTCCCACTTGGGTCCCGCACACTTTCTACGGCGTCTAGCGCACTCCTACTTGGGTCCAACATACTTTCTACGGCGTCCTGAGCACTCCCACTTGGGTCCCACACACTTTCTGCGGCGTCCTGCGCACTCTCACCTTGGTCCCGCACACTCCCACTTGGGTCCCGCACACTTTCTGCGGCAACCGGCGCACTCCCACTTGGGTCCCGCACACTTTCTACGGACTCTAGCGCACTCCCACTTGGGTCCCACGCATTTTCTGCGGCATCCTGCGCACTCCCACTTGGGTCCCGCACACTTTCTACGGCGTCCTGCGCACTCCCACTTGGGTCCCGCACACTTTCTACGGCGTCTAGCGCACTCCCATATGGGTCCCATACACTTTCTACGGCATCCTGCCCACTCCCACTTGGGTCCAACATACTTTCTACGGCGTCCTGAGCACTCCCACTTGGGTCCCACACACTTTCTGCGGCATCCTGCGCACTCCCACTTGGGTCCCGCACACTTTCTGCGGCGTCCTGCGCACACTCACTTTGGTCCCGCACACTCCCACTTGGGTCCCGCACACTTTCTGCGGCGTCCGGCGCACTCCCACTTGGGTCCCGCGCAATTTCTGAGGCGTCCTGCGCACTCCCACTTGGGTCCCGCACACTTTCTATGGGGGCCGGCGCACTGACATATGAGTCCCGCACACTTTATATGACCTCCGGCGCACTCCCACTTGGGTCCCACGCACTTTCTACGGCGTCTAGCGCACTCATACATGGGTCCAACATACTTTCTGCGGCGTCCTGAGCAGTCCCACTTGGGTCCCACAGACTTGCTGCGGCATCCTGCGCACTCCCACTTGGGTCCCGCACACTTTCTAGGGCGTCCTGCGCACTCCCACTTGGGTCCCGCACACTTTCTACGGCGTCTAGCGCACTCCCATATGGGTCCCACACACTTTCTACGGCGTCCTGCGCACTCCCACTTGGGTCCCGCACACTTTCTACGGCGTCTAGCGCACTCCTCCTTGGGTCCAACATACTTTCTACGGCGTCCTGAGCACTCCCACTTGGGTCCCACACTTTCTGCGGCATCCTGCGCACTTTCACTTGGGTCCCGCACACTTTCTGCGGCGTCCTGCGCACCCTCACTTTGGCCCCGCACACTCCCACTTGGGCCCGCACACTTTCTGCGGCGTCCGGCGCACTCCCACTTGGGTCCCGCACACTTTCTGCGGCGTCCTGCGCACTCTCACTTTGGTCCTGCACACTCCCACTTGGGTCCCGCAAACTTTCTGCGGCGAAGCCGGCAAATGGGCCGGCTTCGACGGCATATTGGGTATAAGGCAAATAACTTGGTGCTTTCTTTCTTCCTGCGCCGGCCCATGAGCTGGTTTAGGCGGCAACATTTAAACCACCAGCGGCGTAGGCCGGCTGACGCCCGCCTCTGCCGGCGGGGCACGGGTGGGCCGGCCCATTCGCCGGCTTCGCCCTCATCTTGGGTGTCGGGCAAATAACTCGGTGCTTTCTTTCTTCCTGCGCCGGCCCATAAGCTGGTTTGGGCGGCAACACTTAAACCATCGGGAATCACAAAGCATTCCAAACCTTGCTACGCCCGTTTACCTCCTTATCTGTACCGTGACACACCGGTCGTTCTTCCGTTTTATAAGATCCTGGAGTGGCCTCTGACTATCTCAGTTTTTGTCATGATAAGGACAACCGCTGTTTGGAATTTACTAAACGTTTTCATGATCAACCGACCCCTGCTACTTTTTTGCCAAATGAAGTAGAATGATGTTTGTGTTTCATGGATGCAGATTTTGATTAACTCTTATTTTCATCGTATATAAACCCGATTTAGAAAAGTTAGTGCATATAAACAGCTAAGCAGTTGAATTGAGTGGTGAAGGGTAGGAGACCTGAAGAAAGGAGTGGTGTACGCTCTCTTTTAGACGCACATAGTGATTCTGAAGTAACGCGCTCTCTCTCTCTCTCTCTCTCTCTCTCTCTCTCTCTCTCTTGAATCTCACACGTTTTCTACGGCGTCCAGCGCCCCTTTTAGGTCTCACTTACTTCCTACGGCGCGATCTCCTCGGGTCTCACACATTTTATGCGGCGCCCCGCGCACTCCCACTTCGGTCCCGCACAGTTTCGACGGCGACCGGCGCTCTCCGCACTTGGGTCCCGCACACTTTCTACGGCGTCCGGCACACTCTCACTCGGGTCCCGCACACTTTCTACGGCGTCCGGCGCTTTCTCACTCGGGTCCCACACACTTTCTACGGCGTCCGGCGCTCTCCCACTTGGGTCCCGCACACATTATACGGCGTCCTGCGTACTCCCACTTGGGTCCCGCCCACTTTCTACGGCGTCCGGCGCACTCTCACTCGGGTCCCGCACACTTTCTACGGCGTCCGGCGCACTCCCACTTAGATCCCGCCCACTTTCTACGGCGTCCTGCGCACTCCCACTTAGATCCCGCACACTTTCTACGGCGTCCGGCGCACTCTCACTCGGGTCCCGCACACTTTCCACGGCGTCCGGCGCACTCTCACTCGGGTCCCGCACACTTTCTACGGCGTCCGGCGCACTCTCACTCGGGTCCCGCACTTTTTCTACGGCGTCCGGCGCACTCTCACTCGGGTCCCGCACACTTTCTATGGCGTCCGGCACACTCTCACTCGGGTCCCGCACACTTTCTACGGCGTCCGGCGCTTTCTCACTCGGGTCCCACACACTTTCTACGGCGTCCGGCGTACTCCCACTCGGGTCCCGCACACTTTCTACGGCGTCCGGCGCACTCTCACTCGGGTCCCGCACACTTTCCACGGCGTCCGGCGCACTCTCACTCGGGTCCCGCACACTTTCTACGGCGTCCGGCGCACTCTCACTCGGGTCCCGCACACTTTCTACGGCGTCCGGCGAACTCTCACTCGGGTCCCGCACACTTTCTACGGCGTCCGGCGCACTCTCACTCGGGTCCCGCACACTTTCTACGGCGTCCTGCGCATTCCCACTTGGGTCCCGCACACATTATACGGCGTCTGGCGTACTCTCACTCGGGTCCCGCACACTTTCTACGGCGTCCGGCGAACTCTCACTCGGGTCCCGCACACTTTCTACGGCGTCCGGCGCACTCTCACTCGGGTCCCGCACTCTTTATACGGCGTCCTGCGCATTCCCACTTGGGTCCCGCACACATTATACGGCGTCTAGCGCACTCTCACTCGGGTCCCGCACACTTCCTACGGCGTCCGGCGCACTCTCACTCGGGTCCCGCACACTTTCTACGGCGTTCTGCGCGCTCTTGAGCCCGTACCCGTAAGGTAGCCCGTCTTGAAAGTCAAGCCGAATAAACGGTCAAACAAACACACAGAGAAACGCACACATACATAAACACACACACGCACACACAAATTTACCAAAATATATATAGTAGGATCGGAAATCACAAAGCATTCCAAACCTTGCTACGCCCGCTTACCTCCTTATCTGTACCGTGACACACCGGTCGTTCTTCCGTTTTATAAGATCCTGAAGTGGCCTCTGATTTACCTTAATTTTTGTCATGATAAGGACAATCGTTGTTTGGAATTTACAAAACGTTTTCATGATCAACCGACCCCCTGCTACTTTTATTGCCAAATGAAGTAGAATGATGTTTGTGTTTCATGGATGCAGACTTTGATTAACTCTTATTTTCATCGTATATAAACCCGATTTAGAAAAGATAGTGCATATAAACAGCGGAGCATTTGAATTGAGTGGTGAAGGGTAGGGGACCTGAAGCAAGGAGTGGTGTACGCTCTCTTTTAGACGCACATAGTGATTCTGAAGTAATGCGCTCTCTCTCTTGAGTCTCACACGTTTTCTACGGCGTCCAGCGCTTCCTTTTGGGTCTCACACACTTCCTACGGCGCGATCTCCCTCGGTTCTCACACATTTTATGCGGCGTCCCGCGCACTCTCACTCGGGTCCCGCACACTGTTTATGGCGACCGGCGCACTCCCACTTGGGTCCCGCACACTTTCTACGACGACCGGCGCTCTCCGCACTTGGGTCCCGCACACTTTCTACGGCGGCCGGCGCACTCTCACTGGGGCTCCGCACACTTTCTACGGCGTCCGGCGCACTCTCACTCGGGTCCCGCACACTTTCTACGGCGTCCGGCGCACTCTCACTCGGGTCCCGCACACTTTCTATGGCGTCCGGCGCACTCTCACTCGGGTCCCGCACACTTTCTACGGCGTCCGGCGCACTCTCACTCGGGTCCCGCACACTTTCTACGGCGTCAGGCGCACTCACACTCGGGTCCCGCACACTTTCTACGGAGTCCGGCGCACTCTCACTCGGGTCCCGCACACTTTATACGGCGTCCTGCGCACTCCCACTTAGATCCGCCCACTTTCTACGGCGTCCTGCGCACTCCCACTTGGATCCCGCACACTTCCTACGGCGTCCGGCGCACTCTCACTCGGGTCCCGCACACTTTCTACGGCGTCCGGCGCACTCTCACTCGGGTCCCGCACACTTTCTACGGCGTCAGGCGCACTCACACTCGGGTCCCGCACACTTTCTACGGAGTCCGGCGCACTCTCACTCGGGTCCCGCACACTTTATACGGCGTCCTGCGCACCCCCACTTAGATCCCGCCCACTTTCTACGGCGTCCTGCGCACTTCCACTTGAATCCCGCACGTTTCTTACGGCGTTCGGCGCACTCTCACTCGGGTCCCGCACACTTTCTACGGCGTCCGGCGCACTCTCACTTGGGTCCCGCACACTTTATACGGCGTCCGGCGCACTCTCACTCGGGTCCCGCACACTTTCTACGGCGTCCGGCGCACTCTCACTCGGGTCCCGCACACTTTATACGGCGTCCTGCGCACTCCCACTTAGATCCCGCCCACTTTCTACGGCGTCATAGCACTGCCACTTAGATCCCGCCCACTTTCTACGGCGTCCGGCGCTCTCCCACTTGGGTCCCGCACACATTCTACGGCGTCTGGCGCACTACCATTTGGGTCCCGTACACTTTCTACGGCGCCCTGCGCACTCCCACTTGGGTCCCGTAAACTTTCTATGGCGTTCGGCGCACTCCCACTTGGGTCCCGCACACATCCTGCGGCGTCTGGCGCACTACAATTCGGGTCCCGTACCCTTCCTATGATGTACTGCGCATCACTTCTAAGGTCCTGCACTCTTACCCTGACGTCTTGCCCACTTTCTGAGCCCATCCCCGTTAGGTTGCCCGCCTTGAAAGTCAAGCCGAATAAACGGTCAGACAAACACAGAGAAACGCACACATACATACACACACACACGCACACACAAATTTACCAAAATATATATAGTAGGATGGGAAAGTATAGATGCCATGATTTTATTTTGTGAGAATAGAAAAGATACAATGATATAATGTTATGGGAATAGAGAAATTCGATGATGTTATGTTTTGAGAACAAGAAAACTCTTGTATTGAATAACAGTATAAAAGTCCGCATGTACATAAGTATAGGCTGAATTGTGCATTGGCTTCAATAAAGGGTTTAGTCCAGCAGCCCATCTACAACAGCAGCAACTTCTACTATTCGTATATGCCATCAACTTCTGAGGGCCATCAACAGCTTTTCAGTAGACATTTCCAACACGGTCTCCAGATGGATGAGTCGTGTAGTCATACAAGTTAGGATGAGCCCGTAGACCTGATTCTCAATCTCACTTCCTTTCGTAAAAATTGGTCCGAAGTAGTCGATTCCAACGTTCTCAAACGGTTTGGTCCGAATGACTCGCCTCTCTGGCAGCGCTCCCATCTTGGGATATCGAAATGGCAGATTGTTGAGTTTTTGACAGGGTAGGCATTTTCTCTTTTTCTCTGTTTGCACCTGCTGATATTCTAACTCTTGCTGTTGTGTGGGTGAAGCGAATTTCCGACTTTTTTTATTATCTGGTGAGCAAGGTACTGAGAAGTAGTGGTCGTCGCATTGTACTTGAGCCATTGTGTGAGTCTCACAAGGGACCACTTTGAACAAAAAATGGAGTTTCGAAAAACGGTCTTTTGAGAGTTATAGAGGGCGCAAAAATAAACAATTTAAGATTTTGAAATTTCACTCAGTTCGCACGGGTAGATCAAAAACCACCAAAACAATGGGTTGCGGTAGGTAAAATGCCTTTCAATGCAACCTAACCTGACGAAATCCGCTAAAAAAACAGGTAACGGACCCCATATTCGTGTTCAGCGTCCAAAATCACCCCCTGGAGCTGAGTTTGGGCGAAAAAAAAATTTCGACCTCTGAACCCCCAAAAATGGCCTTGAGCTTCCTACCTCATGGGGCTCCAAAGGTCGAGAAAAAATTAGGACTCAAACTTCGCTTTCGGAGGTTATTTAAAGTGCTCATAACGAATCTGAGGTCAGTTCATCGATTTTCGACAGATTACGGTAGATTACGGTGGGTATACGGTAGTTGGGTCAAAGTCTCAGATTTGACTCAAAATTTCTGAACGGGGGTTATTCGGGGTGCTGAATACGAATTTGATGTTCACTTGTCAATTTTCAAATTATTAAGGTAGGTTTAGGCCCTCTATGTCATGACAACTACCGTAAACTACAGTAAACCTCAGAATTTCGGCAAACGATCTCTAGATTCGTGTTCAGCACCCTAGATTACCCCTACATACAAGTTTTGAGCCGAATCCGAAATTTTTTTCCAAACCTCCCCAAAAATTATTTGATGGCTACCCTACCCTTGCCTTGTCGCGAGGCTTGGAAAAACGACTATAACTTCTTTTCATAAAAACTTCTCTATTTTTCAGAGAAGCTGCGAAGAGCATACTTGGATTCTACGTCCCAAATGGCACCAGAAAACTACATTTAATCCAGAATGGCCAGGCTGAATAAAAGTAGTTATCTTGTAAGATGCGTTTTCAAAAGAGTGGTTCTATTCTACTCAAAATTTTGGAATTGATAACGAAACACTTCTCTTGAGTCTTCGAGCCATGCGCTAAAGCATTAGGTTGCTTCAATGGATTTTGTAGTTTAGGTAAACCCACTTCTGTTTACAACAATAGCTTCTAAGAAGGTTGATCATTGATCAAGGAACAAGTCCACGAAGTTTCATTTTGTCCGAACTTTTTTCCAGCGTCATATATCAAAATAAGTCCCCTAAAGTGTTTCTCCGAATCAAGGACGGTTTTTCTGTAACATATGTGGGGGAGAAGGGTAAGGGTATTCTTCATATTCTAGCAATTGTCGAAATCTCGGAATTTCTCTAGCTTCTAACATTGATGTGAACCGTTCTCCGTTTATATCACGTTACCTCTGCGATATAATAAAAGAGGTATAAAAACAAGAGACACTGTTAAAACTCAAAACAAGTAAGGTGAACACATAGAAATGTCATTACTACCAGCCATAATGCAGTAATGATCCCACAGTATTCGAACCATCTTTGAAGTGCTTTGTAATCCAACGCCTAACCGGCTGAGCCACGATGTGATGCCAGCCCACCCTAACTATCACAGTGCAGTGATCGGTGGTTTCAATGCAACGAGCATTGTTCAGGGGATCAATGAATAAGTCATAACTCGAGAACCTAGCTAGATTTCATCTTCAAACATTCAGGAGAACCTTTTCAGATGATTTCAAGGCCACTGTATAGCTCAGATTTGTGCTAAGTCCTCCCAATTCAACGTTCTGGTTTCTTTCCTTTTTTGATCGTTTTTGATCTACCCGTGAGGACTGAGTGAAATTCTAAAATCTCAAATTGTTTCTTTTTATCTCCTCTACAACCCTCAAAAGACCGTTTTTCAAAACTCCATTGTATGTTCGAAGTGGTTCTTTGTCAGTGCTGGCACAACTCAATTCTGCTGCTGCTCCTTGTCCACAATGGTAGCATCCTCGTTGAACGATCGCATTGGGAATGGTACAAATCGCCTCAGTGACTTCCTTGTTCATCATGTAAATTTCGTCTTTGATAGTTACAAGAATTTCCGATGTAACTAGGATGGGAATGACAGCTCGAACAGAAGTATTGTCTTTTAGGGACTTCTCAAAAGAAATGTATGGCTGTTGAATCGGTAGTCGGTTTTCCAGTCGTTCGTGAAAGGTTGACGTGATGCTGAACTCTGTACATCTACACATGATTCTGTTTTTAGCTGGTTGGCACATACAATTGTGATTAGCTGAGCAATTCAGTGCCTTAGCGGCCTCCCATGATCCGCATTCCAATGACATTGGTATCCGGTCCGACCACAGTGCTAATTCTTCGCCATTTGTGATGAAATATGAGTGTAGAGCTGGAGTGGGTGGTATAGTTACTGATGTCAAACTGATTCGTAGAGGTCTCTTCGTTACTGGTATTGTTGGTTGTAGGGATACAGTTTCCGCCGTGTGTTTTTCTGCTTTATCCTCCGGTTGGATTTCAAGTTCTACTGATTCTTTCCATGAAGGGCATCTGAAGATTTCATAAACCTCTTCATCATTTGGGGCGTGGAATATAGAAGAGGCATCCACTGCTCAAGTAGAAGCAACCACAACCTGGACCACCACAGCTTTCAACACACCTGGTTGTTCCTGGGTATGCGTTTCCTTCAGCTAGTTCCGGAATAACCGATGTTTCATTAACGTCTTCGCATTTGTTTCTAGTACAGCTGCCTGAGTGAGCACACCTCTTGGCATCCACAATGGTTTGTTTCGTATTTCTTGTGGAAAAGATCTTAATAAAAAGTCTCTTTTTCACATTCTAAATTGAGTCCTTTCCAGAGAAATTGATACTGCCGAAGTGTCCTGTCATTTCTTGTTAAACGTATGCACGCCTCTTGGTTGAAAGTGTTCAACTTGATCATGTTCGTTACTTCGACAAAACATTTTCCTTCGTGGAGCGTATTCCTTGTGCATACCTTGGTTGGAAGCGTGAAAATCTCCACATCTTGGCATGCTGTTGTGTATACGAAAATTGTTGCTAGTAACACAGCGACTGTAGGAGCACGTAATAGTGCTTCCACATCAGGTTTTCCAGCTCGTCTCTTTCTTCTCCATCTTCTCCATCCATTGAAGATTACCCCTATTCCAAGTATGAATCCACAGCCTATGATTTGGCCACATATTCTACATGGCTTTCTTACAACCAAAGGGACGTAGCATATGGTGTAGATGAGAGCGATGAAGATGTAAATCAGGGTCGCCAATGCAATTAGTGCGGCTCTCGGTCGGCATTCTGGGTTGAAGATGTTAGCCGTACACTGCCAGCACTGTATGTGATCGCAAAATGGAACTGGTGGGCAGCTGACTTGTAGTAAGGTAATTCGATTGTTTTCCAACATCTTCCACTGTACTGTGTGGTTGTGTAACACAACTTCCAGAGGAAATAAGAGGGTTTCATTTTGTTTGGGATGTTCCATATGAATGCAGTATCCTTCAACACAAACTTCATACTTGCTGGGTTCACTGCTGAGAACTTTGATTCCTCCGCTAATGCATGTTAATTTGATTATACTTCCTTGAGTTCTCGTACTCACTTTAGTCTGTGTTGTGTTCGTCGAGGAGATTATCAGGCTCATCATCAAAATAGACATCTGGATAGCAGGGAGTTTCCAAGTCCGTATTGACATCTGGTCTGTGTCTTCTTCGTTATAGTTGGTTCTCTGTCTTTTGCGTAAATTGTATCTTGTTTGATTTTTCTCGATTGTCGCATTAGACTGCTCTTCATGAGAAACGTCTTCTGGATCTGGATCTGATATGTCATTGTTCTGAAGTCCTTCCTCACCATCGAGTTCCAGTGGTACCAGCAGATTCACCGGTCTTTTTAGGAAATGTCCGTTGCCAATTTTCACAGTGGCTTCGCGTACAACTGCGTCGGATCCTTTCTTTAGGTTGTATACTCTGCCCATTTTCCAAACATTTCTAAGCATATTTGGATCGGCGAGTAAAACCACAGTGCCAACAGAAGAAATCTCTGTGCCTCTTCGTTTCTTATCCATATGTAGCTTGTGAGCTTCTCGTAGACTACAAAGATAAATCTGTCGCCACTGTTTCCAAAATCCTTCTGTCAGCTTGTGAGATGACTTGAGGGCTTTCTCGACTTGGCGCCGGGTATTGAGGTGAAGCAGATCATCAGGTGGGAAGTAGGTTGGATTTTCATCGTCTGTCTTCAGATTTTCAAATGGATATGTTAGTTCGATATCCTTGACGAGGAAGTCAATAGGTCGAAGAGGTTTCATTTCTTCCAACGTGCCTCCTTGGTATGTCAATGGGCGACTGTTCAGACATCCTTCAATCTCGATCATCAGAGTCGTTAGTTCTTCGACAGTTAAAACCCGATTTCCGATTGTTTTGTAAAAGGAATGTTTCACCGATTTGATCAACCGTTCGTAGACAGCTCCTCAGACGAAAACAGCCTACTTCCCGCCGGCCAAGTCAGCCTAGTCGACTTCGCGCGGCCCCAATTCTGTGGGCGTGGCACGGCACCCCGCTTCCCGCGGAGCGAGAGTCTTTCCCGTCTTCCCGCGGAGTGTCGGCGGGCAGTCGGCTATTCCTGGGGGTCATCGAACAATCACTTATCGATTTCCACTTTGATATCATCATTGCACCACCTACTAGAGTGGAGCCAGTGAACGATTACTGAGCAGAGAACGCTGTGTTGAGACTTTTTCCAAAACCCGCGATGTGTGCGACGCTAGTCTTGGGCAGGTGAACCGCTGTCCGTTAATGGCATCTGCGATTGGGATGACTGCAAGGCCCAGTGAGTGTAGGAAGCTTCCCCGTATAAGCTCACGCTTTACTTGTCAATAGCAGTTCAAGATGAAATTCCCAGAAGCGGATTTTTGAAAATTGTTCTAACAGACCTTTACTTGAAGGGTGATTTTTAAATTTGCCGCAACCTGCTATAGGATTGTTTTCTGTTAGTGTTCAGATTAGCCATGCGGCGGTGGCAGAAGGGCCGCAGAGTTCTTGTTCACCGTGTTCGGGCAGTCAACAAAACGGCGCTGTCGACTGCCCGCGACCGATCTATTGGGTCTCCGCGGGAGGGGTTACGGGACATCGGCTAATGGTACCGCGGGAAGTGTGATGTCTCTATCTGAGTCCCTGCCACGGAGCATAGGGTGTGATGGTTGTCCACTCTATTCCTTTCTGAGCTATTGTAGATCGGAAATTATCGTCACTTGTGCTCTTCTCGATCCCTTCTTTGAGAATTTGATCTCCTAGAAGGAATGATGGGCCATTACCTGATGTTATCGATGATGGTATTCCTATGCGTGCGAAAAATCTCCTGAGGGCCATCAACAGCTTTTCAGCAGACATTCCCAACACGGTCTCCAGATGGATGAGTCGTGTAGTCATACAAGTTAGGATGAGCCCGTAGACCTTATTTTCAATCTCACTTCCTCTCGTAGAAATTGGTCCGAAGTAGTCGATTCCAACGTTCTCAAACGGTTTGGTCCGAATAACTCGCCTCTCTGGCAGCGCGCCCATCTTGGGGTATCGAAATGGCAGATTGTTGAGTTTTTGACAGGGTAGGCATTTTCTTACAAATGTTTGCACCTGCTGACGAAGTTTTGGTACCCAAAACCTTTCTCTGACACTTGCCATTGTGTGAGAGGTACCCGGATTTCTCTGACTCTTGCCATTGTGTGAGAAGTACCCGGATGTGCAAATGAGCTTCTCTCACAATGCATCGTGCAAGTGGAGTTTTCGCTGCGATGAAAACAGGATACTTTGTAAACTCAGGAATTTCTGCATTCTTCAGTCTTCCACAGCAGCGAAGAATGTTGTGATTATCCAATTGTAGATTCAGGTCCTTGGCAGATTTTCGTATGGCTGATGTAACTTAAACTTTCTGATGATTGCGTAAGATGACGTTCAAGGCAGCTCTTCGTTCCGAAGCTGAAGCGTAGCTCGTTGTGTCCTCGTTTTGCACTTCTGGAACACTCTCTCTAATCCGTGCTCCAAGAATGTCCGTTACTCGTAAGGATAGGTATCTGATGAATCGAAGGGCGTAAGCCACAGTTGCCTGAGAAGAATGCAGAGTGTTGTGGTTTTTCCAATCAACCAATTTCTAAAAGTTTAGCTTCCTGGCAAAAGTAATGATTTGGCAATGTTATAATTTCAAAAAATCAAAAAGTTGAATTATTTTAAAAAACGTCTTGAAATATCTTTAAAAATGATTTGGCACAAAATAACCACAAGTAATGAAAAAACTGGGAAATGTAGTGAAATGATTAACATCGGATTTGGCGGTCAGTCGTAGGCCAAAATTTTATAAGTAGTGAGAGACGAGGGATAGGATTTTACAAGCAAATTCTCTGTTAAATTTGTCAAAGCTAAATCAAGCGCGCATCGGATTTGAGCGTTGCGTTTACATAGCTTGACCCACCCTGATTTCCGTATTACAGCTTCAATGAAATGTTTTAAGGTTTCCGTTGCGCGCTTGATTTAGCTTTGATAAGTTTAACGGAGAAGCTTGTAAAATCCTGAACCTCGTCTCTCACTACTTATAAAAAGTTGGCCTACGACTGACCGCCAAATCCGATGTTAATCATTTCACTACATTTCCCAGTTTTTCATTACTTGTGGTTATTTTGTGCCAAATCATTTTTAAAGACATTTCAAGACGTTTTTTAAAATAATTCAACTTTTTGATTTTTTGAAATTATAACATTGCCAAATCATTACTTTTGCCAGGAAGCTAAACTTTTAGAAATTTCATATATTTTTCCCAGAGGTTCCCTTTTTGACCTGATTTTTGTTTAGCGATTCCCATTTTGGAGAGGAGAAACCTCTTATGACAGCTTTCGCCTTCCGTGAATAATGAAATTGGTACGAATCGGTGTTGTCTGAGAACCATAACTCCAAAAAATTGTGACCCGCAATCATAAAAAAACGACCCGCGCTTTCCCACTGTGGTCCCGCACACTTTCTACGGCGTCCTGCGCATCCCCACTGAGGTTCCGCACGCCTTCTACGGCGTCCTGCGCATTCCCACTGGGGGCCCGCACATTTTCTACGGCGTCCTGCGCACTCTCACTGGGTTACCGCACACCTTCTACGGCATCCTGCACACTCCCACTGGGGTACCGTACATTTTCTACATCGTCCTGCGCACTCCCATCGGGAGCCCGCACGCCTTCTACGGCGTCCTGCGCACTCCCACTGGGTTACCGCACACCTTCTACGGCGTCCTGCACACTCCCACTGGGGTCCCGTACATTTTCTACGGCGTCCTGCACACTCCCACTAGGGTCCAGTACATTTTCTACGGCGTCCTGCACACTCCCACTAGGGTCCCGTACATTTTCTACATCGTCCCGCGCATTCCCACTGTAGTCCCGCACACTTTCTACGGCGTCCTGCGCACTCCCACTGGGTTACCGCACACCTTCTACGGCGTCCTGCGCATTCCCACTGGGGGCCCGCACACTTTCTACGGCGTCCTGCGCATTCCCACTGGGTTACCGCACACCTTCTACGGCGTCCTGCGCATTCCCACTGTGGTCCCGCACACTTTCTACGGCGTCCTGCGCACCCCCACTGAGGTCCCGCACACTTTCTACGGCGTCCTGCGCACTCCCACTAGGGTCCCGCACACTTTATACGGCGTCATGCGCATTCCCACTGGGGCCCGCACACTTTTTACGGCGTCCTGCGCACTCTAATTGGGGGCTCGCACACTTTCTACGGCGTCCTGCGCACTCCCACTGGGTTACCGCACACCTTCTACGGCGTCCTGCGCATTCCCACTGGGGCCCGCACACTTTCTACGGCGTCCTGCACACTCTTACTGGGTTACCGCACACCTTCTACGGCATCCTGCACATTCCCACTGGGGTCCCGTACATTTTCTACATCGTCCTGCGCACTCCCATTGGGAGCCCGCACGCTTTCTACGGTGTCCTGCGCACTCTCACTGGGTTACCGCACACCTTCTACGGCGTCCTGCACACTCCCACTGGGGTCCCGCACATTTTCGACGCCGTCCTGCGCACTCCCAATGGGGTCCCGTACACTTTCTACCTCGTCCCGCGCATTCCCACTGTAGTCCCGCACACTTTCTTCGGCGTCCTGCGCACTCCCACTTTGGGAATGCACACATTCTACGGCGTCCTGCGCACTCCCACTGGGTTACCGCACACCACCTACGGCGTCCTGCTCACTCCCACTGGGGTCCGGTGAATTTTCTACGGTGTTCCTGCCCACTCCCACTGGGAGTCCCGCACACTTTCTACGACAACCCTGCGCTTTCACACTGGGGTCCCGCACACCTTCTAGGGCATCCTGCACACTCCCACTTTGGGAATGCACACATTCTACGGCGTCCTGCGCACTCTCACTGGGGTACCGCACACCTTCTATGGCATCCTGCACACTCCCACTGGGGTCACGCACACTTCCTACGACAACCTACGCTTTCACACTGGTGGCCCGCACACTTTCTGCGGCGTCCTGCGCATTCCCACTGGGTTACCGCACACTTTATACGGCGTCCTGCGCACTCCTATTGGGGGCTCGCACACTTTCTACGGCGTCCTGCGCACTCCCACTGGGTTACCGCACACCTTCTACGGCGTCCTGCGCATTCCTACTGAGGGCCCGCACACTTTCTACGGCGTCCTGTGCACTCTCACTGGGTTACCGCACACTTTCTACGGCGTCCTTCACATTCCCACTGGGGTACCGTATATTTTCTACATCGTCCTGCGCACTCCCATTGGGAGCCCTCACGCTTTCTACGGCGTCCTGCGCACTCCCACTGGGTTACCGCACACCTTATACGGCGTCCTGCACACTCCCACTGGGGTCCCGTACATTTTCGACGGCGTCCTGCGCACTCCCACTGGGGTCCCGTACATTTTCTACATCGTCCCGCGCATTCCCACTGTAGTCCCGCACACTTTCTACGGCGTCCTGCGCACTCCCACTTTGGGAATGCACACATTCTACGGCGTCCTGCGCACTCCCACTGGGTTACCGCACACCACCTACGGCGTCCTGCTCACTCCCACTGGGGTCCGGTGAATTTTCTACGGTGTCCTGCCCACTCCCACTGGAGTCCCGCACACTTTCTACGGCGTCCTGCGCACTCCCACTGGGGTCCCGCACACTTTCTACGGCGTCCTGCGCACTCCCACTTTGGGAATGCACACATTCTACGGCGTCCTGCGCACTCCCACTGGGTTACCGCACACCACCTACGGCGTCCTGCACACTCCCACTGGGGTCCGGTAAATTTTCTACGGCGTCCTGCCCACTCCCACTGGGGTCCCGCACACTTTCTACGGCGTCCTGCGCACTCCCACTGGAGTCCCGCACACTTCCTACGACAACCTACGCTTTCGCACTAGTGGCCCGCACACTTTCTGCGGCGTCCTGCGCATTCCAACTGGGTTACCGCACACCTTCTACGACGTCCTGCGCATTCCTACTGTGGTCCCGCACATTTTCTACGGCGTCCTGCGCACCCCCACTGAGGTCCCGCACACTTTCTACGGCGTCCTGCGCACTCCCACTATGGTCCCGCACACTTTCTACGGCGTCCTGCGCGCTCCCACTGGGGTCCCGCACATTTTCTACGGCGTCCTGTGCACTCCCCCTGGAGTCCCGTACATTTTCTGCGGAGTCCTGCGCACTCCTCAAATCCTATTTGCACCAACCGTCTCAAAGAGAGAACAATCTTGGCCGGAAGCCTACCATCAGCTGTGTTGTTTTTCATTAGTTCATTTTCGAAGCTCAGTGAGCGTCGGATGGTTAACAATAACATGTTTACATTTTTTACCCGTCTCGACCCTCAATTTTGAGGGTCCGCTAAAATTGAGCTTTCAACTCCAAAATTGAATAGGAGCAAGCTGCATCCATTTCCAGCCCCCTGCCAGAAAATTAGCTTCCTAGCTCAATTTTAACTGGTTACACAAGATCGTGAACGCCGTCTGAAAAAAAAGGAGATTAACAGTTTTTCGACCAAAATTACGTGGTTTTCGCCATTTTTCTCGAGCGCCAAGAAACCATTCCAAACCATTTTTTGGTACATATACCAACTTTTTACGCTCTTTCCAATGGACAAAAAACCGCATCTCCACAGTTACTCAGAACGCTGATTTTGAAATCGCAGAGTTGCGCATGGCCGAGTTAAAGCCAAATCTGGTGCGCGCTTCGCGCGCACCACAATTCCACGATTTCATCTTGCGTGCTTGTAGTCATTTTTGTTCCCTCAACCACTTTCTTTTCCGAAATTTCTCCATTGACATCATCAGGAGGTTGTTGTGGTTTGGTCATGTGTCTTCTGGTAATCTCAGGAAATCTGGGCCAGACCACCACATGAGTGCTGCCAACTCTGTTTGATTTACTCCTCTGGGCGCACAATCAGCAGGATTCTGCAGTGTATCGACGTATCCAAATCGAACTGGGATTCTTATTTCGTGAACGATTTTTCTGATTTTCGCTACGCGATTCTTTACCAGCACTCCAAGTTCTTTTCTGATGGGATAGCTTGATATCCAGCGCAAAGTAATTTGGGAGTCGGAAAATATAACTATGGACGTGAGAGTGATTTTTGTTAGCAGGGCTTGGTAGAGCATGTGAGCCATTCCCATCGCAAGTGTTGTCGCTTTGATCTCCATTTTCGGAATAGTAGGACGATCCTAGGGATTGGGTAGCCTCGACTTCGCAAAGAGTAAGTGTGACGTCGATCCAACTAGGTAGGCACATGCAGCCATCGCACGTGAGCTGGCATCAGCAAACTACCAGTATCAACGTTTTGTTTACTGCTGCAATTTTGCGAGGGAGCCGGGTTTGAAGCCCCGACACTGCTTCTGTGATCTTTTTCCATTCCTGCTCATGTTCCGTAGAAAGCCGTCTGTCTCAATCGTAGCCGTACTGCCACAATTGCTGAAGAAACAGCTTTACTTTCAAAAGAAGAAGAGTGAGCCAGCCCATTGGATCTAAAATGGAAGCAATTTGTTCTGATACCACTCGTTTGGTGTATACAGACTTCTCGGTAAATTGTCCTTCTATGATTAGTTGGTCTTCAGAAGTCTCCCAGATAATACCAAGTACCTTCGGTTTCTCCTGGGAACTTCTATCTTCTACTGCAATCCTGCTATTAACATTTGTCTGATTTGAATAAAACCCTCGTAGATTCATATTCGTCTCTATGAAAAGTTTCTTCGATTCGTGATATTTTCCTAGTGCTTCTTCCTCCGACTAAGCTGTAAGAATAACGTTGTCGACGTAGACGTTGTCGAGTATTTCACGTGCCAGCTCGGGGTTGTGACGAACAGAGCTCAGATGGTATTTGATAGTGCCCCCTAATAGGAACGGGGAGCATTTCAGCCCAAAAGGTACTCTCGTAAAACGGTATTCCACGATGTTCGTACCTGTAGGAGGGCGTGTGACATCTCTCACCCATAAGCAACGTACAGCATTCCTGTCGTCCGGGTGTAAATGTACTTGCAAGAAAGCTTTTTCCACATCGGCTATCATAGCAATCTCACCAATTCTGAAACGAAACAACATGCGTAGCATTGTGGGAAGCATTATTGGTCCTCGTAACAAAACATCATTTAACGATGGCTTGTCTTTCAGATGAGCTGATGCATCGTTTACAACACGAAGCTTTGTGTACTCCTTTTGTGGCGTGATGACTGCTTGGTGAGCTAGGTAGTGAATAACCGTGATGGCAGGAATTTCTTCTGGTACTTCTTCAATGATTCCTTGTGTAGCTTGATCAACGAAGATCTGATTGTTATGTCGAAGTACTTCTGGAGTCGCTTTGAGTCGCTCTAGTGTAGAGCATAGACGCTTATACGCAAGGGATTTGTTGTCTGGTAGACGGTGCCGAATCATCTGTCCATGGAAATTTTACGTAATATCCATTGTCCTTCAACGCTATGGTAGATTCGAACCTGTTCCACACAGCTTGGTCAACTTGTTCCCGTTCTTGAACCTGGGTTCCGAAAAAGTCGTTGAGACCTGCTGATTCGAGCTCCAGAAATCTATGCCAGTTTTGCACCTCGCTTTGTACCATCATAGACCTCTGTTTAGCGTCCTGTGCGTCCTGATCCTGGAGACGTCCAGCTACGAGGTATCCTAGTCGTGAGGGAATCAGTTGTGTTCCTGACGGTAGTCTCCACATTGGTAGTCCATCTCCCTGTAGAAGGGTAAAAACGTCTCGGCAACCAAGAAGAACTAATGGCTGAACTTGCCCTATGTGTGATCCCACTGATAGTTGAATGTCGCGATCAGCCAGAAACCGCATATCGTTCCTGGTTAACTCTCTTCTCGGGATAGGCTCCGTTAGTTGGGTGGAAAACTCCTGAGCTTGGCTCAGAGAATCCCACAGTTGCAGATTTGCAATGTAAAACTGCCTCACAATTGGTTTGTCCGCTCCGAAGGTGTTAAAGGCAGTGTCCACGATAAAAACCATGTCTGTTTTTTTTGGTGGAGATCGGCAGCTGCGGGGCCTAGCGCAACGCTAAAGTTGAAAAAAACTAAGAAAAATTAGCTCGGAACGGTCCCCTACGGCCCCAAAGTTGGATAACCGTCAGCTCGTCACCCCCAGATGCACTTTCCACACCCACTGACGTGAATAAATGAATGCTCGAGATTGTGAGATGAGCGATAGTTTCCGATGAATAGCCCCATTCTTCCCTTTATTCCCAACTTCTCTCTTTACTCAGGTCAGCTCGCATATATCGGCTGCAAAAGACGGAAGTTACAAGCCTCGGACAACTCGTCCACCATGCTTCCTTAGCTCAATTTTTGAGGGACCATAACTCCGTTCTTAGAAGGTCTTGTACGATTCCAAAAACATCATTTGAATCAGCATGGGACCGTCTTCAAGATAGGCGAAAAAGCAGAAAAACGATTCTTATCGTGAACACTGCCTTTAATGTTCAGTTTGACTGAGTCGATATTCTGGAGTTGCAACTTCCTTGCCATAGGTTCGCGTATGAAAGAACGGTCTGCTCCTGTGTCGAGGAGGATGCTAATTCGTTTCAGAGTCCGTGTATTGGGATTCAGAACCTTTACCGTTCCGAATAGCACGTCCTTGATGAGTGCTTTACCATCGGTGTTCTTCATGTACACAACTGTCTCAAAGTTGTCGTCCTGTTCTGAGAACGTCATGAAGTTTTCGTCCTGCTCCGAGGACGTCCCGTAGTTTCCGTCCTGCTCCGAGGACGTCACCAGGTTTTGCCTAGCTTGGCGTTGTGATGAGTTTCTGGGCCTCGAGTTTGAAAAGGTTGGACCCGTCTTCAGCTCTTTTCCTTGAGGTGTGAGTTTGCTGCGCACTGAGGTATGATGTCCGGGCTTGTCGCACAGCTGGCAACTTCCGCGACTACATGCACTGGCTAGATGATTTGTTTCACCGCAGTTTCTGCACAACGAGCGTTGTTTCATAACTTCCAGACGATCTCCTCTTGTACGAAATTCTGGACAGTTCCGAGGAGTATGATCGCTCTTGTCGCAGTAGAAACATTTGAAAACTCGTCTACTGCTCGCTTTGGGATTGTGATCTTCTCCTGACGGTCTTCGCAAATTCTGTGTCGGTGGAGGTGATGTCTTTCGCTCTTGACAATAGTCCATCTGCCTCTTAATCTCCATTTCTGCGTTGATGTGGTTATACACTACGGATAGGAGATACTTTGTGCTCCAGACTACGCCACTTGTTAGTTCCTGTTTTCTCCTAATCGCATACCTTTGAGTAGATTCCGTGAACTTTGACAAGATCTGTTTCTGGAGTAGTGCACTGTCAATTACTTCTCCTTTGAGTTCCATCTGTCCAATGATCGATATTAGCTCTTCGCACAGTCTTCTCTGGTCTTCCATCCTTCGACTTTTTGCTCGACTTCTCTCTACTCCTTCGAGTAGTCCTCTCATCAGAAGCTCTTTATTTCCATACATCCTTTTCAGGTGTTCAACAGCAATCTCATACGTCTTTCCACTTATTTCGAACTACTTGAGTGACTCTTTGGCCTCTCCTCTCATCGCATCGAGCAAATAGTTCATTTTGTGCGCGTTGTCCATGTTTCTTGAGTGAATGGAATGCTCGAAAGCACTCCAGAAGCTTTCCCACTGCCAGATCTGGCCTCCAAATTTTGGGATTGGTAGTGGAGCAAGCTGGATTGATGGAACACTTTGTTCAGGTGGAGCTGATGGAGTTGTAAGCGACAGTTCTTCTAGCTGAATTTCCAGATCGAGAATCGCTTCTTGACCTCTGATCATAAGGTCTTGCGCTGACGGTAAATTTGTTGAGACTTTGTCCACTATTGCTTGGAATTGTGGTGTTGCTTCATCAATGGCGTCAGCTTGTGCGGTGTAGTCCTTCAAAGCACTTCAAAGGGCTCATCCTAACTTGTATGACTACACGACTCATCCATCTGGAGACCGTGTTGGAAATGTCTACTGAAAAGCTGTTGATGGCCCTCAGGTGTTGATGGCATATACGAATAGTAGAAGTTGCTGCTGTTGTAGATGGGCTGCTGGACTAAGCCCTTTATTAAAGCCAATGCACAATTTAGCCTATACTTATGTACTTATGGGGGGATGGCGGCGCACTCCCATATGAGTCCCGCACTCTTTATAGAGCCTCCAGCGCACTCGCATATGGGCCCCACACTTTCTACGGCGTCCTGCGCACTACCGCTTGGGTCCCACACACTTTATGCGGCATCTTGCGCACTTCCCTTTGGGTTCCGCACACTTTCTGCGGCGTCCTGCGCACTCTCACTTGGGTCCCGCACACTTTCTACGGCGTCCTGCGCACTCACACTTGGGTCCCGCACACTTTCTACGGCGTCCTGCGTGTTCCCACTTGGGTCCCGCACACTTTCTACGGCGTCCGGCGCACGCCCATATGGGTCCCGCACACTTTATACGGCGTCCGGCGCACTATCATATGGGTCCCGCAAACTTTTTACGGCATCCTGCGCACTCCCACTTGGGTCCCGCACACTTCCTAGGGCGTCCGGCGCACTCTCATATAGGTCCCGCAAACTTTTTACGGCAACCTGCGCACTCTCACTTGGGTCCCGCATACTTTCTATGGGGGGATGGTGGCACACTCCCTTATGAGTCCCGCATACTTTCTACGGCGTCCTGCGCGTTCCCGCTTGGGTCCCGCACACTTTCTACGGCGTCTAGCGCACTCCTTTTTGTGTCTAACATACTTTCTACGGAGTCCTGAGAACTCCCACTTGGGTCCCGCACACTTTCTACGGCGTCCTGCGCACTCACGCTTGGGTCCCACACACTTTCTACGGCGTCTAGCGCACTCCTTTTTGTGACGAACATACTTTCTACGGCGTCCTGAGCGCTCCCACTTGGGTCCCGCACACTTTCTACGGCGTACTGCGCACTCACACTTGGGTCCCACACACTTTCTGCGACATCCTGCGCACTCCAGCTTGGGTCCCGCACACTTTCTACGGCGTCCTGCGCACTCCCACTTGGGTCCCGCACACTTTCTACGACGTCCTGCGTGTTCCCACTTGGGTCCCGCACACTTTCTACGGCGTCCTGCGCACTCTCATTTGGGTCCCACACACTTTCTGCGGCATCCTGCGCACTCCAACTTGGGTCCCGCACACTTTCTACGGCGTCCTGCGCACTCCTACTTGGGTCCCGCACACTTTCTACGGCGTCCTGCGTGTTCCCACTTGGGTCCCGCACACGTTCTACGGCGTCCTGCGCACTCTCATTTGGGTCCCACACACTTTCTACGGCGTCTTGCGCACTCCTACTTGGGTCCCGCACACGTTCTACGGCGTCCTGCGCACTCTCATTTGGGTCCCACACACTTTCTACGGCGTCCTGCGCACTCCTACTTGGGTCCCGCACACTTTCTACGGCGTCCTGCGCACTCTCACTTGGGTCCCACACACTTTCTACTCCGTCCTGCGCACTCCTACTTGGGTCCCGCACACTTTCTACGGCGTCCTGCGTGTTCCCATTTGGGTCCCGCACACTTTTTACGGCGTCCGGCGCACTTTCATAAAGGCCCCACACACTTTCTACGGCGTCCTGCGCACTCCCACTTGAGTCCCGCACACTTTCTACGGCGTCTAGCGCACTCCTACTTGGGTCCAACATACTTCCTACGGCGTCCTGAGCACTCCCACTTAGGTCCCACACTTTCTATGGCACCCTGCGCACTCTTGAAAACTTACTCACACCATACGGCGTTCCGAAAAGTACTTCCAAGGTCTCTTCGTATTCGTACAGCTTGAAACCAAATCCGTCTCGAACAGGGCACAATCTTGGGCGGAATCCTATCAGTGACCGTGTTGATTTCCAATAGTTCATTTTTAAGGAAAAGTGAACTTCGGGTGGTTTATGTTAGCATGTTAACATGTTTTTTCCTATCTTCGACCTCAATTTTGAGGCTCCGCTGAAATTAAGTTTCCAACTCCAAATTTGAATAGGATCCTGCATCCATTTCCAGCCCACTGCCCAAAAATGAGCTTCCTAGCTCAATTTTAAGTGTACCTACAAGATCGTGAACGCCAACTGAAAAAAGGAGATTAACATCATAACTTCGCGGGTATTTCAATTTTTCTGGAAAACCAGTAAACCATTCCAAAACATTTTTGGGTGTTCATCCCAACTTTTTACGCTCTTTTCAATAAAAAAAGGACGAAATTCCCAAATCTTATCAGAACGTTGATTTCGGAATCGCGGGTTTGCACACGTGCAGTTTAAAACCAAATCAGGTGCGCGCTTCGCGCGCACCAGAATCCGCGAGCGAGTAAAAACAAGCTCTGGAATCGGCATTTTCTACCAAATTACTAACCTCAATTGGGGCCGCTGCGCATACTTCTCCTCAAGACCAACCTTTTTTTCCGCACCTTTCTCTAACGCAAATCTCTGCACACTTTCAACGACGTTTTCAACTTTCTTCTGAATTCTTACCGTCTCTTCACGCGAATATGTGCACTAGTTCCCAAGTCCGTACTCCTTCACACCACATTATGCTTAAATCTTCAAAAGCTACCGTATTTTTTCTTTGTAACCCCTATTTGAAGTACACTTCTAATAGAAGTACACTAAAAAGGGAGGGCTGAGTATTACAAGTACACCCTCTTTTTGAAGTGCACCTCTATTATAATAGTAGTACATTCCAAAATAATACGGGAAATAAAAATTTAGGTTCCAAAACAGTCTAACGACTCCAAAAAAGACGACAATGTTAATGAGTGAGCATGTGATGACTTATTCGGACTTGAGTGGCCGTCTTTTCATCGTTGTTGTTCGCAAAAATCATAGTTTTGTTAATAAATTTTCCACTATTACGAATCCAAAAAGCAAGGCTGAAAAATAGAGTTAAACCCTCTATATGAAGTACACCTCTATTAGAAGCACACCTAGCAAAGAGGCCTGAGAAATAGAAGTGCATCTACATCTAAAAGAGAAAATACGGTTCGTGCTTTCTCCATGGCTCAAACTCCCTCTGAGATGTAACTAAAATTGATGGCGTTGTGCGTTCTCCTACTCGAGCCCTGCCCATTTCGCTTCACCTGCCACTTGATCCTTCTGGATCTCTGCTTACTTCCCACGTTAATGAGAAAACTCCTGACAACCAATATATGTATCACACTTTTGCGCACTCTTTGTGATGCCCCCACCACTTCTCGCCGCAATCAGCTCCTACTTTCCGAATCCCTACAACATGCTTTTCACAACGTTGTCCAAACTCCTCGTGGAATTCTACATGCTTTCAAGCCACTAATCTTTCTCCTTCCAAAATCCAGCGCCATCCGCACTACTTGGAGGTCCCCACCATGCGGACGTGCTAAGATTTTCACCAAGGGCCGGTGTCACGAATGATTCGAGTTCTCCTAATGATTATCCGCAAGAAGTGCCGCTTCGCGGCCGGTAATCATGTGCAAGGTGCTTCGGCCGACTTTATCATTCTTCATGCTTTTTTTGCACTGAGCAGCGGACAGACTGAAAAGCTTCGTGAATGCCCCTTGCAAACGAATCCCCGTCGCTCCGCGGCCCACTGTCTGATTAAAGATATGTTATTTCATTCTAGTGCTTGAATCAACGAGAACTACAAAACACATTACCAGCATGTAAAAATCGTCAATTCCGATACTATATATGATTGCGTGCAACTCCATTATCCACGTGAAAGCAACTGGAGCCAGAGGAACAAAATCCACGCACTTGGACGTTACAGCTTTATACTAAATTAGAACACTTTAAATTTCTTACCTAGAGTCGAACAGCTTTTTTCCTTCTCTCAACTATTTCGCCGTATGCATGTGTGTATCTATACATAAAAAGCGATGTGGAAAAATACATTGGGGTAGGTCACAATCTTTACACAGCCGGACAAATATATAGTGCAGTACGCAAAAAATCGCACATCTACTGACAAAATATGTAGAAGCGGTCAGTCTCAGAGCGACATGCGTGAATCCCGAATTTGCCATCGGGCGAGTACAAGAGGAAGTGCGGCAATGAGTTTCATTCCTATTGATCCCCGACCGATCGCTGATGCTGCGCCTCTAGCACATAAGAGACCGCGCGCCCATTGCCAATCTGCGCAACCGACCGCGCGCCCCACGACCAATCAATTCAGTATTTCTAGGACTAAAATTTCCTCTAGGAACGAACCCGTGTAACGAATGTGAAGTTGCCTTATGTCTGGCCATCACTGATGTGTATAAGTTCTTCCTAGTACGGGTCTCCCAGCTGCAATGAAAAGAAGTCATATTTTCTTCAAGAAACGGCACTAAATTGAGTTCTTGGCTGGGTGAGCAGTGTGGACACGCGTAACCAGGGAAGAAAAAACGGTCGTGGGTGCGCGGTGTGGACACGCGGTCTCTTAGGTGCTAGATGTTCAACTCTGGTGGGCCACACTTTAATTGATGTGTCCAAACCACTCTCAGTTGCATGTAATTGCAGGTTTCCTCTTCGATTTCATGTGCTAACGATGCAATCATTCCAATACTATCCTCAACCCACGGAGAGCGACAGGCGTCATTTATACTTCCCCTGCAGCGGCGCTGCGGTGTGTTAATCAACCATAGCGTTCACGCGGCACCGCTAGGAGTTGAGAAAAACTTTTCTCCATTCTATTCGAATGAATACTCATGAAAAAAGTAACCCACAATTAGATCTATCTGAAAGTGGCTTAAATGTTTGAAAAAGCTTACGAACATTAATCAAAAGTTCTCGAGAATTTTTTCATGAGTGTCATCTGAAATCGGCGGAATATTAAAGGCAGTGTCCACGATTAATCTAGTCCTCGATGTTTCAGTGTGAAACACTGAGCTGGCAGATGCTGGAGGGGATAGGGTCGAAGAAAGCAGCAAAAACGGGAACGAAATTGATAGAAACGCCTTTGAAAGTTATCCCAGTGCGCCTACCTATCTCGGTCCGCCCACTATTCGGACGAGCTTGCGGCGCCGCTCCCGTCTTCGATGGCAAATTGCCAAGCGACTCTGCCGCGTCCAGCCGGATCGATTCGCGCACATTTCGCGATTGTCGCGAGCATGCAGAAGACTAGCAGGGCTCATGAGCTCGTCCACGCCCTAAACGTTAGAAACCGTTATTTTAGCTTATTCTGAACGTTTTTCTTCGCTGTTTCTTCATTATTAGTTACCTCACGACCAAACAACCCCATCTTTGTGTTGACCTCGAGTGTGATGTTCATCGTGAACACTGCCTTCAAAAGAATCGTGGGTTCTAGCTTCCCAAGTAAATGCTCGAATGCTCGCAAAACCGAAAATTTCAAATTTCAGTGAATCAAATATTTGTGAAGCGATCAATTTGCAATTCCTAATGGATTGAATAGTCGGATGAAGTAACAACGCAGTTCGGAATATGATATTTTGTGGAATATCAACCCACCAAGCTATTTAGTTTTTTATATTTCGGGGTAGAGGAAAGCTCGGGCTGCTGCAAAAATCCAGGATGGTTAGACAATCAGCTCTATGATAAATTTTCTGATGTCAGCAGCTGTATTTTTGTGTCTTTTCGCCGGGCCGCTTTTTGTGGCTTTTCGCCGCGCCGCTTGGCGGAGGAAGTATATGAGACACCTTACCCGCGAAATGATTGTTTGATTTATATCAGCGCTCCTGGGGAGTCAGCCAAAAATACACACAAAATAAGGCAGATCATTGATGCACCCGTTATCAGAACACTGAAAACTCTGTAAGTCACTGGTGTATGATTGCTAGTGTACTCTAGTATGTAATGAGAGGAATAAAAATACATGAACTAGGAAATCGAATTTCGAGTTTCGGGTAGAGAATTTTGTTCTCGGATTCAGATAATAGAGTTTCTTTTTTCGTTGTTGAAATAAGTTGCAAAAGGATTAAGCATTTCAAATTGAAAGACCTCTTCTCATGAGATGGAGTGTAATTTGCTATTATGAATTTTGAAACATAACATGAAACATAGTAAAATTTCCACGTTATTAACTCACTATGAGATATGGACACACAAGAGATCCTGCGATTTGTGCTGCAGACGCAATCCTACCAGTAGCCTATAATGAATCACATACATAGGAGATGAGCAGGATATTCCGTCTATTCTCACTGCCAAGACAAAGGTTTGCCTTATTTGTTCTACAACCTCAAAGTTTTCTTCTTCCGCAGCCGAGGTGCCGAATGCCGGAATGTTGGAGAGGCACTTCCAGAAGTTCCTCCCTTTATAGGATGTTGTGATTTACTCAAGGGCAGAATACACTATCGTAAACTTGATAGAGATCGCTACTGAAACAGACTGTTCTTATGGCCCAGATAACAACGTCTACGCATTTTGAAGCGTCAAAAACGACCCACAATGCCGATACACGAGTAAGAAATTGAGACCGACCCTGTATTTTTTCCACCCCCTGTATTTGTGGTCCTCCTCCAAAACATGGGTACTGGGGTAATCCCACCGTCGTCAATTTATGTGGGTAACTTATTGTCCTTATTGCACCACCCACAAACGTCGCAGACGGTAAGAATGGTCCAGCACCCTTGTTTTGGAGGAAGGTGACCAAATACAGAGGGCGGAGAAATACATGGACGGTGCCAACTTCTTACTCATGTAGTGGCATTGCGGGTCGTTTTTGTCGCTTCAAAATGAGTAGGCGTTGTGTTCTGAGCCATGCCATTCTATTTCCTTAGTTATCTCAATCACGCTTACGAGCGTGTATGCTGCCTTAAAGGATAAGGATCACAAAGTAAAATTTTCGTTCTTCCAGAGGTACGGCTGAGCGAATTCTCCCTTTGCTAAGATCCCGATTAGAGTCACGCCATTGAAAGGTGCGTCAGCTTTCAATAAACTTGAGTACACAGAATCGGAGGCGCCAAGGAGCAGTTCGGCTGGCTTAAGGGCACCGTTTACGATGAATTTCGTTTCAGAGTTTTCCAAATATAGTGAGAGCTCTAGTACATTATATAACAGCTACGTTAAAAAAACTCCTTTTTCTTTTTTTTCCGAAAACTCCTTTTTCAGACCGAGAATATTTCAATCGACTTCCGAAAAAAGAAGAGTCGATTGTTAGAGATCGCTGTTTTGACCAACGATCTCACGATCAAATGAGGTTCATCTTTTTTTTCAATTTGGGATAAGAAAAGGTTTACCACTACTCCTCACTTGTACTATATCGATAGTTGATCAGTTACTTATGCGATGGCTGCTAGCAAATTGTGCCACATGACTTTCGAAGTGCTGGCATCTTTTGACGGAATTGGAGACGTTCGACCTCATTCATCTTCAAAATGAGGCGTTTTCAATCGAACAAACTCACCCTACGTTCTTAGGTGAGCCCAAAAAATCATTCGAACGGAAAAAACGGTGAATGGTTTTCAGCGCGTACGATGCCTCCAGGGCCAATGGTATTCTTTGTCGCTGTCATGAGCGACAGTCATGACATTTAGCACAAATCGTGGCGGGACCAGCATCGGAGTAACGGTATGGGCCGTCATAGGAACAGTTGTCGCGCGTCCATCGCAGCGACGGGTCGCGGAGGGCTGACATACTGCAAATGTGCCGATGCCTGTCGTTTCCACTGTCGCTGTCGCTGTGCAGCGCACTGCGACAGCGATAGATTCAAAGGGTGGAAGCCGATCGCTGTCGCTGTGCAGAGCGACGCGAGAGCGTCTCGCAAAAGTATACCATTAGCCTAAAGGGACGCCCGCAGCGCTCCAACGGCGACGTGCACGCAGCGGCTTTACTTCGCGCGCGCCGATGGGAAACTTCGGACAACTCCCATCATTCTGTGCACTCGATCAGTAAGCTCATGATCAACACTCCTTCACTGCATGCTGCTGCGCCCGTCAGCTGTAAGACTCTAATCGGTCTCCAAAGTGGTTGATTCCGCATCACTGCCGCAGAAATCGTCTCACACACGAATCTCCTTCATTCTCAACTTTGCTACCTGCCAATCAGAATTTCTTAGCTCTTCCCACACAAAAGCGACAATAGCCTTAAGAGGTTCGGCTTGCAATTGGTACGGAGTTGGTTTGCTAATCTGGCGTTTTCTTATTTTTTTAGTAATTGTCGGCGAGACCCTCTCCTTTTCCCCACAACCTCATCTATATAGTTTGGAAAATTGTTGTTAGTTTAGGCTTCGCCTGAACCCTAGCTATCGGAGGCATGGTGGCTAGGCAAATGATAAGATGCCAGCTGTAAGACGAGAAATTTAGGTGGGAACCGTCTTGACTGCTTACTGTCGGAAGAGGGCACGTCGACGGTAGAGCAACCTAACCTCTCCTCCCCAAAATCTTCCTTTTGCATTATATTTCAGGATTTTTTATACCCAATAGGTCGTATTATTGATACTGGTTCCGAATCTGGCTTTGAAATTCGAATTGGATCACTTTGAAGTGAGTTATTCAAAAACGGCGTCCAACGGCATGCTCTGGCGCTCTAGCGCGCCCAATGACCAGAAGATATGGGCCGTATTGTACGTACCTACCGAAGTGATTACTCCACGAATAAATTCAAACAGTGAATGTGAAGTCGTCGACGACAATGGGAAATTTGATGTGCGATCTGCCTTAGAGGCACAGGACACCCAAAAAATTATTTCTCTGATTTCATGCTTATCCTGGAAAGAGCCACTCTCTGATCACTATGGTATCTCTGAAATCTTCCAAGGCCACCTACGAACAGAGCTATGGCTCCTCGAAAATGCTTGAATTTTAAGGGCGAAAAATTCGCGGACGAGTTGTCTCAGGCCTGAATTTCTATTCATCGTTGCGCGAGAGCGAGCCAGGATAAGGAGACAGTCCGGAAATGGACTGAAGAACGACGACTCGCTGGGAAATCATTCATCCATCTAGCCGCTATGGAGTTCGTAAATCTGGTAGGGGGCCGGGCCTGTGATGGTGAGCGAAGGAGGTTGGGCCTGTGGTGGTCGCTTATATCTCGCTTATTTGGAGGAACTGAGATCACGCACTTAGCACGTGTTATACAGGAGGGGTCCACTACACAATCAAATGATAATCTCAAAATTCATGTCTGAGGGGGTAATGTGCCTTTAACCCATTCACGACCACGCCTATTTTTGGGTGGCTGCACGTTCGGACCGCGTGCAATATTGCGTCACCGTATACAGTGTCCCACCGGTGGGCCACTTTTGCTCGAATGGCACGCCACCAAAAAATCGATTTTGGTTTTTTTTGTTTATTCTACGACTGTCGACGTCAAAATCATGATGCCAAAGTTTCAGCTTCCATAACTCTTTCCTTCCTGAGAAATTGCCTCCTAAATTTTCGACTGTGTAGATAAGACCATCCACAAAATCACGAAAGTTCGTTGAATTCTAGCAGTTTGAAACATTAATTATCCTAGATTACTTTGAAAGACATTCCTCTGTTTTTCAATTGGCAGGAAATGCTTAGTGAAATGATATTTTTTCCAGATTTGCACTAATTTTGGTTTAGCTACTCCCTTGCTCTTGCGGTCTATCGCATTCCGGCGCGAGTTTTTTTTGTAGTAAACATTTTTAGCATTCTTTTTGACATCTAGACGTAGAAAATACTCCTCAATTTTAATATTGAATTTTAATGCTGATGGAAATGACTTTTTTTAGATCTTCGCCAATTTTTCTCAGCCACCCTCAACCCTCCGGTTCGGCGCCTTCTAGGAAGAGATTTTTGTGAAAAGCATATGTGTTTTGCATTCAAACGTATAAAATAGTTCTATTGTTACAAATTGACTAGGAATGATTAGTGTAATTACCGTTTTATAAGTTTTCACTCGTTTTCTGCTCTGGCACGTCCCCATTTTCTCGTCCGCTCCTCTGCAAGGTAGTTTTCACCGATGTTTGAGCCCCGGCCTACGATGGTACACCAACCGTAACCAAGCAGGACTTTCAAAAAAGGCCCTAATGATCTCAACATTAGTGACCTTTGCATAAAATAAATGAGGTGAACAAAATACGGGCGAAAGAAAAGCCGATTCTCTACGCCGGAATGGTGCGCAGTATCAGTAATCATACTTCTGTGATATTTATAAATAGTGCTATACGGTCTTACCACTCTAAGAAGTGAGGATTGTTTCCCGAGTAATGGAAAAAAGATAAAATTTTTCATTAAGTGCTTGTAAAAATGCGATCTGTACTCATAATGGCGGTTTTCGACCTTGCTGCATTCGAAGGGTCAGATATATTGTAGTGGTGAAGCTGCCAGCGGACCACGAAGTTTGTAGTCGACTATAGAATAGGTAAATACATTGACCATAAATAGGTTTAGAAATTCCTTCACGTAGTGGAGAAAACGATTTTCGAAAAGAGTCTCCCACCAGTGGGACACGCGGTCCGAAGTGGTAGTCAACGCGTGTCCCACCAGTGGGACACGCGGTCGTGAATGGGTTAAAGGCACAGTCCAAGCTCAGGGACGAAATCTGAGATTTACATACAGTTGTGAAGTAGACCCACCGTATATAACACCTGCCAAGTGCGAGCTCTCGATTTCTCTGAATAAGCGAGATATAGGAAGAAGCCACCCTGGGGCGCCCACATCGAGAAGCCACTTTGGCACGCCACTTTTACGATCTTTCGAGCGCAATTGTGGTGAGATGAGAGATGGTTTCTGACCAATAGACACGTTCTTCTCTTCGTTCTCGGCCTCTCTCCTTATTCTGGTCGATTCGGATACACAGGTTGCAAATGACGGAAGTTACAAGCCCCGGAAAACTCGTCCACCATGATTCCGTAGCTCAATTTTCGGGGAGCCATAACTCCGGCCCAAGGGGGTTTTAAACGATTTCAGAGATATCATTGGAATCAGCATGGGACCGTTATCAAGATAAACTAAAAACCAGAAAATCGGTACTGAGGTTGGTCTGTGTCTTTAAAGGCGGGGTTCGCGATAGAAAACGTTTTTTAAGCTTCCTTCATGAGAATGTACAGTTGACCGCAATGTTAAAGGGACATGGTGCGGTTGCGGACTCGCACTAAATTACGGTAGAATCTGGCACATTGCCAGATTTCGTCATCGACCGGCGCCAACCGTCGTTTCTCTGCTCACGAGAATATCAGTTGTGGCGCCAATCGATGACGAAATCTGGCAAATTGCCAGATTCTACCGTAGTTTTAGTGCGAGTCCGCAACCGCACCATGTCCTTTTAACATTGCGGTCAACTATATAGCCTAGCTCCCTCATTTTGAGCCGGTTGAAGTAGGGCTTATCGAGCTAATCATGTGAAAATCTATTTATCACTGTTATATTTTGGCCATGACGGGCCGCTGCCCTTCTTACACCGCCCGGACGCATCCGAGAAAGCTAGGCCTAAGATTTGGTCATCACAAAATAAAAACAAGTAAAAATCAAAAACTTGCGGGAAAAACCCACAAAAACACGGAACAACGGCTAAATACAGGTGTCCGCACGCCCCCCCCCCAAAGAACGAGATTTTTATGAATGCTTTTGTTCATCTGTCTTTTGTTCTGCTCTTTAAGTAGTCAGTAGCCACAAAAAATGCTCAGAAATTACTTCAAATGCAAAATAAAAGATGGCAACACATGCATTTACAGACATATCGATAACTGAAAGGGAACCACTATAAGTCATAGTAACCATTACGAATGAAATGTACTTTTCCAGTACCATTTTCGGAGGTAAAGTACGAATATGCCTATCGCATCTGCTTAGACTCACTCTGAAAGAAGTTATGAGCGTTTTCAAAGCTTCGCGGCAAGGTAAGGAAAACCCATGGAATTTTAAGGGTGTTTTTAAATTTTTTTTCCGGTTTTTGCTAAAAATATGTATGTAGGGGTAATTTGGGGTGCTGAACACGAATCTGGAGTTCGTTTATCGAAATTTTAAGGTTTACTGAAGGTAACGGTAGGTAAGATGCCATTTAGGAGGCAAAACCTACCTTAATAATTCGATAATCCACAAATAGACATCGAATTCGTATTCAGCACCCCCTAATAACCCCCTAATAGAAACCTTGAGACAAACCTGAGACTTTGACCAAACTACCGTATACCCACCGTAATCTACCGTAACCTGTCAAAAATCGATAAACTGACATCAGATTCGTGTTGAGCACTCCAAATCACCCCCAGAAGAACGATTTCAGCCACATCTGCCGCCACATTCCAGAAATCGTCAAAAGTCGATTTTGCCGTCAATTTTTTTCTGCCTGTGGAAAACCTCGAACAAATTTAGTCGAAAACTTTGGAAAAGCGACAGATGAACCTCAGATTCGTGATCAGCACCCCAAATAACCCCCCAGAGCGAATTTTAGGTCAAATCTGGAATATTATTCTAAAATGATTCGAGAGCCCTCTAATTGGTATAAATAAATGCGCAACCGAAAATCCGTACTGTCCAAAACGCTGCCAGTCTGCGCAAAGTTTGGAAAATGTTCCTCCATCCAAACTTTGCCTAGTGGGGTAGTTTTGGAAGCTGAACACGATTGTGAGGTCCGTTTCCGGATTTTCGTTTTTTAATGCGCTTTTTGGAGGGTACAATAGGTACGAAAATCAGAGAAAAAACGCCTATAACTTCTTTGAGAGTGGGTCTAGGCAGCTGTGATGGGCATATTGGGACTTTTCGTCCGAAAATGATTCTAGAAAAGTACATTTCACTAGGAATGGTTACTATGACTTATAGAGGTTCCCTTGTGAGGTCGGGCGGACACTACACTTCGGCGACTCGAAAATTTTGTCGAATAATCGAGTTTTCGACTAAGTCGATTTTTGAAATTTTCAAATAATCGAGTTTTCGACCAAGTCAATTTTTGAAAATTTCGAATAATCGAGTTTTCGACTAAGTTGATTTTTGAAAATTTCGAATAATCGAGTTTTCGACTAAGTCGATTTTTGAAAATTTCGAATAATCGAGTTTTCGAGTAACTCGATTTTCAGGAATTTCGAATAATCGAGTTTTCGACTAATTCGGTTTTTCAAAATTTCGAATAACTGAGTAGTCCAATGACTCGATGTCGACTGTTTCAGTCGATACCAAGACTCGATGACTCGACTCGACATAAGTATAGAGGACACCAAGCAATAACTTGTTCTTGTGCGTTTTTTCCCAATTTTTCACTTGTTTTCGTTTTTATGATGGCCAGGGGGGGGCTGATTGTGGGTGTGTATACAAGTCTGTTGGTACCTGCTCGTTGGTGCACCTGCTTCTACTGAACCCAGCAGACGTTTGAGTGTACACAGGGAACGTTCGAGCGATATAGCGTGCACAATTATATCGCGAAAGTATCCCATACATTGCAAAAAGGTGTCGCCGTCCGGAACACTAAGGCCTCTGGTCCACAATACCTTAGGATCCGTACCTAGGGAGTTCATGGAGTCTTTGGCCACAAGCCACAATTTCGCCACCCTGAACTGTCGATCGCTGTCGAGTGACACCCAAAAAACTGCGCTATCCAGACTTCTGAGCTATTTCCATGCACCGTTTGCTGCTTTGCAGGAAACCCGCCTCAAGGATAGACCCGTCATCAGCGTCGGAGAGTACACCATCTACTGCGGTCATGCTGACGATAGGAGACTCGGTAAATGTTTCTACCCAGTGGAGCAAACATCGGACAATGGCTACCGCCTTGTCGACTTTTGTGAACGCAGTGGTCTGATTATTGCATCGACATTCAAGAGGAATCATCGCCGCCATCAGCTTACGTGGCAGGGACCAACCCAGCTATCTCCAGAAGAGCAGCGGAAGCGGAAGATGACAACTTTGAAACTACAGCTCGACTATGTTCTGAGGAGGAATATTCCAGTATCGCACATTCGAAGATCTAGAGCTGTGTGGGATGTGGCATTCGATTCGGATCAAGGTCCAGCTCTGTTGCACTTCACTGCAAGGATTCATAAGAGGAAGCGAGGGGCTAAGCCTCTCCAGAGGCTTGACATGACAAGTCTCAGAGATGAAGAGTGCAGAAGGAATTTCCGACAACGCGTTTCTATTCACATCGGAGTGCGGACTAAGAAGAAACTTTGCGTCGCGGATTCTTTTGTCAAGTGCATCCAGGACGCTTCGAAAGAGGCACTCCCGGTTGTACAGCCTAAGAAGAAGTTCGCCTACGTCTCAGAAGAAACAACATCTACCTACAACAGAGTATGTGCTCTCTGAACTGCAGGAAACTTCGTGGAGGAGAAGTGTCTGAGGAGGAAGTTGCGTCGGCAGCTTCAAAGTGACCGCGAACGAGAGTGGACGTGTAGAGCTAAGGAGTTTGAGAAGGCTTGGGAGGAGAAGAATCCGAAGAAAGCCTACACGTTGCTGCGACAGTATAGCGGGAAGATCCAGAGATGTTCTCCTGTCTTGAACACTACCAGTGGAGTTGCAGTTGGTGATGCGACGCTGCCAATATGGAAGGATTACTTCAGTTCACTACTGAATCGTCCAGCGCCATCAGTACCTGAGCTCCCGCATGTTCAGAGAGCACATTACGATGTCAGTGAGGAACCGCCGACTGAGTCTGAAGTTTTGGATTGTGTCCGGAAAATGAAGAATGGAAAGGCAGGTGGAGATGACAACATCACTGCTGAAATGCTGAAAGCTCTTCCTCCGTCTGGGATTCGTGAAATGACCAACACCATCCGTGCCATATGGATGAGCGAAAGGATACCCGATTCGTGGAGACATGCGATCATCGTACCTCTTCACAAGAAGCTATCCGTCACGGATCTACAGAACTACAGAGGAATCTCTCTACTTCGTGTCATGTACAAGGTTTTAGAACGTATCATTCTCGAGCGACTTATCAAACATCGTGAAGGAACGACCAGAGATGAGCAAGCCGGTTTCGACCTGGAAGATCGACCGTTGACCAAGTGTTCGTCGTGAGAAGAGTAATTGAATCGTGGCAACGGTATTCGAAGCCATTACAAATTGCTTTTTTGGACTTTGGAGCCGCGTTCGACTCTCCTCATCGTGATCGATTGCTCAACGCTCTGCGAGCCGATGGAGTCCCGGAAAAGTATGTTCGGTTGAAGGCAGTGTTCACGATGATTCTCGTCCGCGAGTTTTTCACATAAAACAATGCGTAGGCCTCCAAGTGTTACCCAAATTACGAAGAAACGGCGAAAAACGCATTAAAACGGCGTATTTTAAAGACATTACTCTATAACATGGATTAGTTGTCCGGTTGGATGAACATGTTCATGGTTGTTGTCACTGTTAAAAAAGTGGGTAAATCGAAAACAGAAGAACATTTTATGCAAAGCAGGATTAGTTAGGACCCAAAGGAGAGAAAACAGCAATAGAGAGTAGAGAATTGCCAAGGACGGGTCCAGAAAAGATTTCATTGTCACAACAAACAGTTCCTGTGAGAGTAAAGGATTTCGTGTGCTTCTGGTGCGTTTTTCTCAATTTCTACGTCATTTTAGTTCTACCCGGGGACCATTTAATCAGTATAGCGAATAATCTCAAAATTGAAGATTATCGTGAACACTGCCTTTAATCGAGGAAATGAACAGAGGTACAACAGCAGCAGTTCGTACACCTGTCGGATTTACGTTAGCTTTCGAGGTGAAAACAGGAGTAAGGCAAGAAGCCGTTGCAGGACCTTTTCTTTTCAACTTCGCCGTTGATGACATCATGCGTAGAGTTGCAGAACAGTTTCCTGCGGATGTGATCCTGACACCATCAGGACGCTCCCTTGTCGACCTGGAGTACGCCGACGACATTGTGTTATTCGCTGAAAACAACGCAAAACTGCAAAGGATTGTGAACCTCGTTTCGAAGTATGCCGCAGCCCGTGGACTTCGTCTTCGTCCCGACAAATGCAAGCAGATGTGGATTCTCTCAGAGGCCTTCAACGGGAGTTTGTGTGGACGGACAACGTATCGAACTGGTGGACGATTTTTTGCTATTTGGGCTGTTGGCTGAAGAAGGATGTGGTAGTTATGCAGCGGATATTCGACAACGATGTGCAAAAGCTACGTCTGCATTCAATTCCCTAACCAAGTGCTTGTGGTCTACCCCTATCGCGAAGGAAGTCAAGTTGCGCGTCTACCTATCCGCTATTCGCCCTATCATGATGTACGGATCGGAGACGAGGGCAGCACCGAAGACGCAGATGGAAAGGTTGGATTGCATGGAGAGGAAGCTTTTTAGGCGTTTGCTTGGATACTTCTGGCCGCGTGTATGCCATAACGAAGACCTTTACGAGGAAATCGACGCAGTACATCAACGCTTGACACGAGGGAGGTGCCAGCATCTCCTAAAGCCATCTCAAGCAGCAATGGAAAGTCGTCTTCGACTGCTCGGGCATATACTAAGAAGAACGCCGGATCGTCTCGTGCAACACGCTTTAGGAATGCTTCCAGATCCTGTCTGAAAACGGCCACCTTAGCGTAGGCGAAAGTTCTGGACGGATGTGTTTAAAGAGGATTTAAAGTCACTCGGCATCGAAAGACAGTTCAGGCGCGATGTTTCGTTTCGCAGGAAATGGAATAGTGAGAGCTGGATGGAATGTGTTCAAATTGTGGCTGAAGACCGTGAAAAATGGGCACGGCTGACTACTAGGACGGCACACCTCGGTGAAGATGCGGAATGACCGCGTCAGGCAAAAGCCAGCCGATTAAGTCAAAAGTAAGTAAGTCATGATGGCCAGATCTACCATCTAATGAAGATAGCACAGCAACCGTTTTCAAAGCGAACCCTGCCTCCAAACGTAGCGCTCAAGTTTATCATTATCGGCGGCCTTTCACAGTAGGATGGCAGACGAAGAAGAACCTCAGCTCCCAGTGTCGGAAGAATGACATAAAACGACCCAGGAATGGCAGAACAACGGCCGCAAACAAACTGTCTGAGTTCTCCGAAACCTCTGGGCCAGTAGCAATCTCTCGATGTGGTGACTTTAAAGAGGCAGCCAACCTCAGGTCGGTGACGCCTAGATGCCTCCTACGGTTGCCACCTCAGAACGAGAATTATTTTCGATGAGTAGCGTAGAATGCAAAACTCTCGGTGGTCGAAGTATTTGAACCAGGACCGCGCCAACCTACGCGACGGATGCACAGCACAGCGCCTTAGACCGCTAGGCCATATGTTCACGTGCGAGGGGCTCTCTCTGTTTCCCTAAATACACTCCCTCCACAGTTCTTCGTATTCGTTGTAACTTTGATCGAACTAGCAGTAGTAAATAAGGGTTTCGGGAGCGTGCAAACGTGTCTATCTTTCAGATTTAATAAGTTTTCAACCTCGGATGATGGGATTTCGGGAATTTCCGCGAAAATTACCAAAGCGAGAGAATGTTGGATTGAAAAAAACGATTTTGAAAATTTCTTGTTGGATGACTCTTACCAGTGAACCACGATACACAATACTTTGTAGTATGATTGTCGAGGAGCCAACCTCGTGTTTTTTTTACAAGGTGAGCCAAAAAGTTCAAAGGATCTTTTAAAAATATGGGCTATTTTCCTTAGTCTGTTTCACGCTTCCCAGTCAACAGAGAAAGAAGTGAAAGTGAACTTGTAGTGAAAGAGGAAATGAAGTTTGGGTAAAAGCCGCACATAGATGAACTACAATACCGCCCGTATCTTTTGGTCATTGGGCGCGCTAGAGCGCCGGAGCGCGCCGTTTGGCGTCGTTTTTGAATAACTCGCTTCAAAACGGTCCAATCGGAAAATGGAAGCCAAATTCGGAATCAGCATCGAAAATGCGATCTACTGAATGTATTAAATTTCAAAATGGAACTCAGGGCAAGATTTTGGGTTACGGTAGCTATCCAATGTCCCTCGTGTCCAAATGGGGCTGGCGTTTAAGTATTGTTATAAGTGGATTTCCTGACGTTTTCTGGTATTTAGCACATTCATGTGCCATTTATTTATCCTCTGCGTTTCTTCTGAAACATTTTGACAGCGAAAAAATTAATAAAAATTAATAAAAAAGTCATTTTCCTAACAATTTATGTGGCAGAATATGGATGTGGCAGAATCACGAAGTTCTTCTATATTAGTGACTTGTTTTGAGATAAATTGCAAGGTTGAGAAGAATTCAGGTATTAAAAGTTAGACGGAAATCGCGCCTTGAAATTTGATTAATTGTTTGATTTCACATTCAAAAAAGGTAGGTATCAGAGCGCATTTCAACAACCATGTAAGGGATTCGCTTTGCGATCTTTTTTTTTCTCCTCACACGGAGAAATCATGTCCAGAATCAGCTGGTGTACGGAAATGCACGAAAAAATGAACAGTTTAAACAAATTTTATTCAAAAAATAAAATTTTTATAAAGTAACCAATTTTAATTTTCATGCTGAAATACTCCTCGAGTTCTATATTCTTCGTGTATAGCGTATGAATTTGTTCCGAAATTGTTTCAAAAATATAGAATTCCTAACCTTTTCCAATTATTCTTCAAAAAAATAAATAAATTATCGTAAGTGACTTTTTACTGAGACCACAAATTCTGAATTTCTTTCCGAATTTCTCTTTGTATTCCATGTATTTCTAGCTTCATTATATAAATTTCTTTCGAAAATGTGGGAATCGTGAAAATCTTCAATATTTTTTCCCGAAAAACAAATGAAATTTGGAATTTGAATTTTCTCTTAATTTCCATTTTCAGAGTGAAAACATTCTAGGAATGTGTCATATGTAGAGCGCATAAATTTCATCAGCATTGATTTTAAAAATGCTGAATTCAAAAAAAAAATCTCTCCGCGAAAAAAAAAAAAAAATTTCAAAGCTGAATTTTCATTATTAGAACAATTTTTTAATTTTTGATACCGGAACCTTCTTAGAATCCCATCCATCTGGTCATAGGAGATTGCTTCAAGAATAAGATAATCTAGGAAGTTTTCATTTTCTCCCAAAAAAAAGAAATGTAAAAATTGAAATAAAATTACCAGTTTTGAATTTCTTTCTAGAACACTTCTGGATTTTCCTACTAGTAGAGTTCAGTCACTTGAGAAAAAGTTTTCTAGCTTTGCTACGCAAATTCAATCCGCATTGTAGTAATTTTGAAAACTTTGAATTTTCCTACAAAAAAAAATGAAATTTTAAAATTGAATTCCTGGTGAAAAGACCGGTATCAGAACTTATTCAGGAACCCTTCTAGAACTCCATAATATCTCGAATTCACAAAGTATACTGAATAAATACAATTTCAGGAATTGGTGTATGAGCACCCCGTCGTTCGGCCCTCCACCCCTCGCATGCCAGGCAATTACCTACGCCAGGTCGCTCTACCAACCAACAGCCCATCCAGGCCGATTATCGATCACATTTGTCAGTGACTGAAACCCTAACTTGTATGAAACCTCATAAAATTCAGTATCATATTCAGTCAGTGCATCTTTTTCGAAAACATCTGTAGAATAGTTTCGGTAGCATGGAATTCAGAAATTTAGGAAAGTTTTCCAAGAAAAAAATGAAAGTCGAATTTTCATTAAGACCACGTATTCTAAATTTCTTTGTAGATTTCTATTCGAATCCAATGTATTTTCTGCTCCACTACACGGAATTGTACCAAAAATGTGGAAATCGTTTGAATTTCAGGTTTCCTCCACAAAAATGAAATCTCAAAAATGAATACGTGATTAGAAGATCGGTTTCGGAACTCGTTCCAGAACCCTTCTAGAGTTCCATAATATCCCAAATTCACTAATTACATTGAACAAATACACATTTTGGGATTGATAGACTGATGGACTGCGATAAATGCGAGAACAGCTCAACTCATTTTATTGGAGATAAACAAATGGTTGGGAGCGTGTTGCAGACAAAGAGTCTCTGTAATTCTGATAAGGTCATTTAGACGGAGGAGGTCCCAAATACGCCTCCGAGGCCCATTCGCACCTCAAAATGACCCTGTAGGCTGTTTCTTAGAGAGCAGGCCAGTGTGAGAGCGAGCGCATGCAGAGCCTAATTTTAGTACTGGTACACTTTTTGGCTTGATGCAGTCCTCAATGTGTTTCCGACATTATTCACTACTACTGGAAAACACCATTAATTTTTTTCTAAGATGTGAACCATTTCTCGAATTTCGGCTTCTCGGACCAAATCTACATTATAATTTGTTCTGGACCCTAATTATGCGAAGAATTTGACATGTTTCATTACTGTGCGAATGAACAAATGTTCTTTAAGAGGCATGCTCTCACTGAGATATGATACTGAATTTTATGAGGTTTCATAGTGGTTAGGAGTTTCAGCCCCTGAGAAATGTGATCGATACTCGGCCTGGATGAGCTGTGGGTTGGTAGACGACCTGGCGTAGGTAATAGCCTGGCACGCGAGGGGTGGAGGGCCGAACGACGGGGTGCTCATACGCCAATTCCTACAATTGTATTTATTCAGTATAATTAGTGAATTTGAGATATTATGGAATTCCAGAAGGTGTCTGGAATGAGTTCTGGTGTGGATCTTTTCACCAGAAATTCATTTTGCGATTTCATTTTTAAGTGGAGAAACTAAAAATTCTTACGATTTCCACATTTTTGAGGAGAACTCCATAGTAGAGCACAAAATATATGAAAATCGAATTGAAATCTGGAAAAGAAATTCAGCATTTGTGGTCTTAATGAAAATTGGCCTAATTTTTTTCACACAAATTCAATTTTTAAATTTCCATTTTTGTGGAGGAAACCAGAAATTTATACGATTTCCACATCTTTGGTACAGTTCTATGTAGTGGAGCAGAAAATACATTAAATTCGAATAGAAATCTGGAAAGAAATTTAGAATTAGTGGTCTTAATGAAGAATTCGACTTTAATTTTTTCTTTTTCGGAAAACTTACCCAAAGTTCTCATGAATTCCATGTTTCCCAAACAATTCTACAGATGTTTTCAAAAAGTGATGCACTGACTGATTATGATACTGAATTTTATGAGGTTTCATACTGGTTAGGGTTCCAGCCCTGAGGCCGAAATACAGGGTGGTCATACACCAATTCCTAAAATTGTATTTATTCAGTATAATTAGTAAATTCGATATTATGGAGTTCGAAGGGTTCTGGAATGAGTTCTGAAGCCGGTCTTTTCACCAGAAATTCAATTTTAAATTTTCATTTTTTGTAGGAAAAAATTTAAGGTTTTCAAAATTACCACAATGCGGACTGGATTCTGCGTAGCAAAGCTAGAAAAATCTTTTCTCGCGAATGGAGCTCCAGTAGTAAGAAAATCTAGAAGTATTCAAGAACGAAATTCAAAACTGGTAATTGTATTGAAAATTCAGTTTTACATTTCTTTTTTGGAGAAAAATGAAAAATTTCCTAGATTATCTTATTCTTGAAACAATCTCCTGTGACTAGATGGATGGGATTCAAAGAAAGGTTCCGGTATCAAAATTCAAAAATTGTTCTAATAATGAAAATTCAACTTTGAAATTTTTAATTTTTCTTGCGGAAAGAATATTTTTTTGAATTCAGCATTTTTAAAATGAATGCTGATTAATTTTATGCGCTCTACATGAACAATGAAACATTCCTAGAACCTTTTCACACTGAAAATGGAAATTAAGAAAATTCAAATTTCAAATTTCATTTGTTTTTTTCAGGAAAAAAGATTGAAGATTTTCACGATTCCCACATTTTCGAAAGAAATTCATATAATGAAGCTAAATACATGGAATACAAAGAGAAATTCGGAAAGAAATTCAGAATTTGTGGTCTCAGTAAAGATTCACTTACGATAATTTATTTATTTTTAAAAAATAATTGGAAAAGTTTAGGAATTCTATATTTTGAAACAATTTCGGAACAAATTCATGCGCTATACACGAAGAATATAGAACTCGAGGAGTATTTCAGCATGGAAATTGAAATTGGTCACTTTATAAAAATTTTAATTTTTTGAATAATTTTGAACTGTTAATTTGTGGTGCATTTCCGTACACTGGCTGATTCTGGACATGAATTCTTTGTGTGAGGAGAAAAACAAAGATTACAAGCGAATTCATTTACATGGTTGTTAAAATGCGCTCTGATACCTACCTTTTTGAATGTGAAATCAAATAATTAATCAAATTTCAAGGCGCGATTTCCGTCTAACTTTTAATACCTGAGTTCTACTCAAAGTTTTGCAATTTATCTCAAAAAAAGTCACTAATATGGAAGAACTTCGTGGTTTTCCACATTAGAATCAAAAATTGTTAGGAAAAATGACTTTTTAATAAATTTTTATTAATTTTCCTTTGTCAAAATGTTTCAGAAGAAACACAGAGGATCACGAATTGCTATAAATGTTCTATATACGAGAAAACGTCAAGAAATCCACTTATAACAACACTTGAACACCAGCCCCATTTGAACACGAGGGACATTGGATAGCTACCGTAACCCAAAATCTTCCACTGAGTTCCATTTTGAAATTTTATACATTCGGTAGATCGCATTTTCGATGCTTTGATTCCGAATTTAACTTCCATTTCCGATTGGACCGTTTTGAAGCGAGTTATTCAAAAACGACGCCAAACGACGCGCTCCGGCGCTCTGCGCGCTTAATGACCAAAAGATACGGGCGGTATTGTATTATAAATTTAGTAACTAGTACACGCGGATCACGTAAGTTTAACGCCTTTTCTGAAGAATGAAACCGTTTTTCAGCAATCTTTCTTAGATGGCTCTGTAAGCAAAACTGATTTTATTTGTGGTGAGCGATTATTGGAAAAAAATCTGAAAATGGTTGAATATGGCCACAGCAACTTCTAGGAATTGGAAGTTGAGCTCAGTATAGGACTAAAGCACGTGAAATCTATGAAGAGACGTATTCATGACAGCTACGTACAATTTGACGTTAATCTCCCACTAATCTTTGCCAGGAATCATTGAAACATCAATAAACCCTTCAAACGTTTCGCCTGTCATTCCTATCAGCTGGCAGCGGAGCTGGATGGCCGCCAGCCGGCGGGTGCAATTTTTCCTTGCCCACCTAAACAACGAGATAGGCCGCAGTGATGTGCTAGGGTGAGAAGTGGACAGCGGACTGGTCGGTTCGCAAGCGCTCCACTGCCCTTTCTTGGAGCGCACTTGCTTCAGAAAGTCAGCACCATTGGACGTGCTCGACCCTATGACCGCGGTATCGACCCAGCTCCTCTTCGTCTGCGCGCTATTTCTCTTTCCTCTGCGGCGGTGAGCGAAGTCATCACCCGTTCCTTGCAGTCAGCCACCTCACAAAAGAACGCTCACTGCTCCCAGGAGGCTGACTGCAATGGTCATTAACTTGACCGCCGCCTCTGCATTTCTATGCCGGCCCGTTCATATTGATAGCCGAGACGTGATTGACCCAGTCACCACGCAGTGACAGCCGGTAGCTGCCACCTTCCGTGGGGATTGCTACTGGCCCTGATCCCCCTTTCCACCCCCTTCGCGTTAACAAATAAAACTCGAGATTGTGATAACAGTAAATATTCAAATCAAGAAAACATTTTCAAGTGAGCTATAACGCTCGATTGTATTCACTGGCATCATTCCTCCATAGCGGTCAATTCTTCCAGAAGTAAACTTAAGCAAGGGTGGAGCTATTTTAGCACAAAAACAAAGCTTTCGCTTTTTTTGCATGCTTTGCTATGTAGGGCACCAGATCTTCATTTCACCGTGGGGACTCGAAAGTTAAATTTATCGTGAACAGTGCTTTAAACGCGCAGCGCGGCCGCTCGCTTCACATCCACCCAGCTCAGCCTGTACTCCTTTGTGAGGAGCGCGCTGTATTCTCTATTTCGAAGTGAAATTTATTGCCGTCGTTCGCGTGCGTGTGGGCGCTCATACTGCGTGTTCTTCTACCCACACTCTTTCGCTGTCTCTCCTCTCCTCTTGCTCCGCACCCGCACTCAAAGGAACGAACTAAATTGGTCCTCAAAATAAAGGTCATTGAGGAACTATGAGAACCTCAAGAATACTATTATAGATAAGCTATATCACCTCTTTTCCATCGTCTTCGTCCATGTCCTGAATGTAGTAGAATAAAAGAAATATTATAGTTGCAATGAGAGCAACCAGACGGATAAGGCGCCTCTGCAATCGAAGGCCAAACTAGCTTTCCAAACTTGAAAAGAAGATCACTATCAGGCTACCTTTTTTGTGCGATAAAATATCAGAGCGATAAGAAAAAAGCTTTGCATTGTAACGGCATACGACTGTAGAAGAATCAGCTTCGTGTCCTGGATAAAGATCGAATATCGCAGCCATAACCCGGACCTAGATGGAGAGCAAATGGTTAGTGCTTCAGAAAAGCTTGCAAAAAAAGTTAAACTTGTTAATTAAAAATCAAAAATATAAAATTAAAATTTAATTAAAATTGTAACAATATTAGCCTGTAAATTGACGAAAAAATCTACATCCGGAGTAGAAAAAAATTAGCGTAGCCCATCCCCATGGCCTTCCTTTATTCAGGTTTCCAAGCGGTTGTTGTTTCACGTACATCTTTGCCGTGACAAGGATGAGCTCCTACACTGAGATCTATGTACTACATACAGTACCGTGCAAAAGTCTATTCGCGTGGCACTCCCGCGAATAATGTTTTTATACATATCTTGGCTTGCCCTTAGCGAAACTTGATGAAACTTTAGTATCTTATGGGGCTACACAACCCTTGCTTTACACATACACAAAATTGGTTTTCGAGCAGGCAGTTTTCAAAGATGGAATTATCTAATGTTTTGCTTCGCTACGAGAGGTTTATGATTTGGCATTATAATATTTGTGAGAATTTCGTTAAAATAAGTGAAATTCTTGGTGCATTTGATTTGTCATGAGATTTAACACAGAAGAAACACTAAAAGCCCGGTGAAAGGATGTATCATCGATTTGGATGTGCGCTTTCTTACCAAAAGCCAAAAAGCGAGTGTGGTATTGAGAGGCCAACTCACGCGCTTTAGGAAAACAATTGCTCACAGTCAAAGCTTGCAACTATGAGCTCCTTGAAAGCTCAGCCTCCCACCCTAATTTCCATTTTTTGACGACTATATGTATGTGTAAGCTCAGTAAGACGCGCGCGATTTGGGCTTTTAATACCACAGTCAGTTTTCGGTTTTTGGTGAGAAATCGCACATCCAAATCAGTGGTACATCATTCCATCGAGCTTTTAGTGTTTCTTCTGCGTTCAATTCCATGACAAATCAAATGCACCTTGAATTTCACTTCTTTTAACGAGTTTCTCACAAATATTATTATATCAAATCGTAAACCTCTCGTAGCGAAGCAAAACAGTTACTCAGGCAAACTGGGGCGTCGACAACAGGCTGATATTTTGTCATCTCATAAACCGCTCCCTGTTGACAAGTCAAATCGCGCGTATTGTCAGCCTGAGACCTGCCAATTGCCCAGCGACGTCCGCCTGTTGTCGGACTGTTGACAACTCGATGTGTCGCGTTAAGCGGCCTATTTAGCACCAGTTCACACCCTGCAGGACTGTTTCATCTATATTAGGAACAACATTACACCGAACATGCGTCAAGGCCGCCGCTCCGACACGCGTCGCGATCGGCAATCCGACACGCGTTGCGATCGGCACTCCGACACGGGTCGCGGCTGGGTCGCCCAGCCTCCAATGGGGTCACCACCGGAAGGGCAGGACCTCCAGATGCTGGGCGGGGCTAATGTACCGCAAAGTTGAGTAAATGAACCGGCTGCGCTCCCATCATTCACAGCATGCCTGAAAAATGCGTCGTATACTTCCCTTGTATCTAGAGCATGGGCTGTGCAACAGCTCGATTACGACGAGATCATAACTCGCGGCCGTAATTGCTGTGCAATCGCTCGGCATCGACCAGAGCATAATTCGCGGCAACGGCCCCGCCGAATATCGGCGCGTTGGCCAGCGGTGACTCATGATGGGCGGATCAACATGTTGTCGACACCCCAGTTTGTCAGAGTAGTTAATCGCTCCAGACGTGAAGCGGCTGGAGATGTTTGGTTTTGCCTGGGCTTTGTGATCACTTACAATTTTATGAAGTAGTTTATAAATCCAATAAAACAATTTTTCTGGAGATTTCGTTCTGAATATAATGGAAGGGATCCAGAACACACCAGCTGTCAAAAATTGGGCCGATTCGGTTCACCAATAACACAGTTATGAGCCCGAAAGCTTAAATACAGTGGTCACGATGAAAAACAATATCGAAAATACTATAAAAATCAGCTCAGATCAAAAACAGCTCAAAAACTATGAAGGTAGCGCGGTGAAAACGGGCTAGAATTAGAGTTATTAAGACCCTAAACTTCCAGTTCGTACACACGTGCACAGAAAGATCACAGCCTCATGCCGAGCAGTCAAAAATCATCGACATTCAGAGGAAGAAATAAATGCAGATTTACCTAATAAAACAGTTGAACAATGAAAGCAAGCACTTAAGTCAATGTTTTTGACTAGATGTGTACAAAAATCCGAAGGTTCGTTGATTGAAATTCAATTTCAGGCCAGCTGATGTTCTTAATATTAGAGATCATCGATGCTGATGATGTGGGCTGGGCTCGTCCACCATCAGAAGACAAGGAAGTTCAGGCTTCAAATTTGGCCTAGAACAGCTTTTTTTTCGCCATTTTTTCCTCTAGGTTCTACTACTCTATACCCAGAAAAGGGTTCAGAGAGGAAAAGAAGACGAGCATCTTTGAGCGCGACCACTGCCTCTAGGAAAATTTCAAGGTGTGCGCCGTAGGCCGTCACGCTTTCAATTCACTGCTAATGGAACTCAATAGCAGCCACTGCCAATGATAGCAGGCGATCAATTGGGCAGGCAGGTGAGTTGATATGAGGTAAGCGCAAAAATAAATATGTGGTTCACAACGGTGAATGCGCCAAGCGCCGCGGAAAGTATGTGGGACCCAACTGTGAGTGCGCCAAGCGCCGTGGAAAGTGTGTGGCACCAAACTGGAAATGCGCCAAGCGCCATATAAAGTGTGTGGGACCCGACTGGGTGTGCGCCAAGCGCCATATAATGTGTGATGGACCCGACTGGGTGTGCGCGAAGCGCCGTGGAAAGTGTGCGGGACCCAACTGTGAGTGCGCCAAGCGCCGTGGAAAGTGTGTGGCACCAAACTGGAAATGTGTGGGACCCGACTGGGTGTGCGCCAAGCGCCGTGGAAAGTGTGCGGGACCCAACTGTGAGTGCGCCAAGCGCCGTGGAAAGTGTGTGGCACCAAACTGGAAATGCGCCAAGCGCCATATAAAGTGTGTGGGACCCGACTGGGTGTGCGCCAAGCGCCGTGGAAAGTGTGCGGGACCCAACTGTGAGTGCGCCAAGCGCCGTGGAAAGTGTGTGGCACCAAACTGGAAATGCGCCAAGCGTAATATATAGTGTGTGGGACCCAACTGTGAGTGCGCCAAGCGCCGCGGAAAGTGTGTGGCACCAAACTGGAAATGCGCCAAGCGCCATATAAAGTGTGTGGGACCCGACTGGGTGTGCGCCAAGCGCCGTGGAAAGTGTGTGGGACCCGACTGCGTGTGCGCCACGCGCTGGGTAAAGTGTGTGGCACCAAACTGGAAATGCGCCAAGCGCCATATAAAGTGTGTGGGACCCGACTGGGTGTGCGCCAAGCGCCGTGGAAAGTGTGCGGGACCCAACTGTGAGTGCGCCAAGCGCCGTGGAAAGTGTGTGGCACCAAACTGGAAATGCGCCAAGCGCCATATAAAGTGTGTGGGACCCGACTGGGTGTGCGCCGGCCACGTGCCGTGGAAAGTGTGAGGGACCTAACTGTGAGAATGCGCCAAGCGCCGGGAGAAGTGTGTGGACCAAACTGGAAATGCGCCAAGCGCCATATAAAGTGTGTGGGACCCGACTGGGTGTGCGCTAGCGCCATGGGAAAAGTGTGTGGGACCCGACTGGTGAGTGCGCCAAGCGCCGGGGAAAGTGTGTGGCACCAAACTGGAAATGCGCCAAGCGCCATATAAAGTGTGTGGGACCCGACTGGGTGTGCGCCAAGCGCCTGGTGGAAAGTGTGTGGACCCAACTGATGCGCCAAGCGCCGAAAGTGTGTGGACCCAACTGAGTGCGCCAAGCGCCAAAGTGTGTGGGACCCGACTGGAAGTGCGCCAAGCGCCGAGGAAAGTGTGTGGGACCCGACTGAAAAGTGTGGTGACCAAACTGGAAATGCGCCGCGCCATATAAAGTGTGTGGGACCCGACTGGGTGTGCGCCAAGCGCCGTGGAAAGTGTGCGGGACCCAACTGTGAGTGCGCCAAGCGCCGCGGAAAGTGTGTGGCACCAAACTGGAAATGCGCCAAGTGCCATATAAAGTGTGTGTGACCCGACTGGGTGTGCGCCAAGCGCCATATAATGTGTGCGGAACCCAACTGTGAGTGCGTCAAGCGCCGTGGAAAGTGTGTGGCACCAAACTGGAAATGCGCCAAGCGCCATATAAAGTGTGTGGGACCCGACTGGGTAAACGCCAAGTGCCGTGGAAAGTGTTCGGGACCAAACTGTGAGTGCGCCAAGCGCCGCGGAAAGTATGTGGGACCAAATTGGAAATGCGCCAAGCGCCATATAGAGTGTGTGGGACCCGACTGGGTGTGCGCCAAGCGCCGTGGAAAGTGTGCGGGACCCAACTGTGAGTGCGCCAAGCGCCGTGGAAAGTGTGTGGCACCAAACTGGAAATGCGCCAAGCGCCATATAAAGTGTGTGGGACCCGACTGGGTGTGCGCCAAGCGCCGTGGAAAGCTTGTGGCACTAAACTGTAAGTGCGCCAAGCGCTTGGTAAAGTGTAAGGGACCCGACTGGGTGTGCGCCAAGCGCCATATAATGTGTGATGGACCCGACTGGGTGTGCGCGAAGCGCCGTGGAAAGTGTGCGGGACCCAACTGTGAGTGCGCCAAGCGCCGTGGAAAGTGTGCGGGACCCAACTGTGAGTGCGCCAAGCGCCGCGGAAAGTGTGTGGCACCAAACTGGAAATGCGCCAAGCGCCATATAAAGTGTGTGGGACCCGACTGGGTGTGCGCCAAGCGCCGTGGAAAGTGTGCGGGACCCAACTGTGAGTGCGCCAAGCGCCGCGGAAAGTGTGTGGCACCAAACTGGAAATGCGCCAAGCGCCATATAAAGTGTGTGGGACCCGACTGGGTAAACGCCAAGTGCCGTGGAAAGTGTTCGACACCCAACTGTGAGTGCGCAAAGCGCCGCGGAAAGTATGTGGGACCAAATTGGAAATGCGCCAAGCGCCATATAAAGTGTGTGGGACCCGACTGGGTAAACGCCAAGTGCCGTGGAAAGTGGTCGGGACCCAACTGTGAGTGCGCCATGCGCCGCGGAAAGTGTGGACCCAACTGTGAGTGCGCCAAGCGCCGCGGAAAGTATGTGGGACCAAATTGGAAATGCGCCAAGCGCCATATAGAGTGTGTGGGACCCGACTGGGTGTGCGCCAAGCGCCGCGGAAAGTATGTGGGACCAAATTGGAAATGCGCCAAGCGCCATATAGAGTGTGTGGGACCCGACTGGGTGTGCGCCAAGTGCCATGGAAAGTGTGTGGGATCCGACTGGGTGTGCGCCACGCGCTGGGTAAGGTGTGTGGCACCAAACTGGAAATGCGCCAAGCGCCATATAAAGTGTGTGGGACCCGACTGGGTGTGCGCCAAGCGCCGTGGAAAGTGTGCGGGACCCAACTGTGAGTGCGCCAAGCGCCGCGGAAAGTGTGTGGCACCAAACTGGAAATGCGCCAAGTGCCATATAAAGTGTGTGTGACCCGACTGGGTGTGCGCCAAGCGCCATATAACGTGTGCGGGACCCAACTGAGAGTGCGCCAAGCGCCGTGGAAAGTGTGTGGCACCAAACTGGAAATGCGCCAAGCGCCATATAAAGTGTGTGGGACCCGACTGGGTGTGCGCCAAGCGCCGTGGAAAGTGTTCGGGACCAAACTGTGAGTGCGCCAAGCGCCGTGGAAAGTGTGTGGCACCAAACTGGAAATGCGCCAAGCGCCATATAAAGTGTGTGGGACCCGACTGGGTGCGCCAAGCGCCGTGGAAAGTGTGGGACCCAACTGTGAGTGCGCCAAGCGCCGGGGAAAGTGTGTGGGACCAAACTGTGAATGCGCCAAGCGCCGTGGAAAGTGTGTGGGACCCAACTGTGAGTGCGCCAAGCGCCGTGGAAAGTGTGTGGGACCAAACTGGAAATGCGCCAAGCGCCATATAAAGTGTGTGGGGCCCGACTGTGAGTGTGCCAAGCCCCGGGGAAAGTGTATGGGACCCAACTGTGAGTGTGCCAAGCGCCGGGGAAAGTGTGTGGTACCCAACTGTGAGTGTGCCGAGCGCCGGGGAAAGTGTGTGGGACCAAACTGTAAGTGTGCCAAGTGCCGGGGAAAGTGTGTGGTACCCGACTGTGAGTGTGCCAAGCGCCGGGGAAAGTGTGTGGTACCCGACTGTGAGTGTGCCAAGCGCCGGGGAAAGTGTATGGGACCCAACTGGAAGAGCGTCCAGTGCCGGGGAAAGTGTGTGGGACCAAACTGTAAGTGCGCGACGCGCCATATAAAGTGTGTGGGACCCGACTGTGAGTGCGCCAAGCGCCGGGAAAAGTGTGTGGGACCAAACTGGAAGTGCGCCAAGCGCCGTATAAAGTGTGTGGGACCAAACTGGAAGTGCGCCAAGCGCCGGGGAAAGTGTGTGGGACCAAACTGGAAGTGCGCCAAGCGCCGTATAAAGTGTGTGGGACCAAACTGGAAGTGCGCCAAGCGCCGGGGAAAGTGTGTGGGACCAAACTGGAAATGCGCCAAGCGCCATATAAAGTGTGTGCGACCCGACTGGGTGTTCGCCAAGCGCCGTGGAAAGTGTGTGGAACCCAACTGTGAGTGCGCCAAGCGCCGTGGAAAGTGTGTGGCACCAAACTGGAAATGCGCCAAGCGCCATATAAAGTGTGTGGGACCCGACTGGGTGTGCGCCAAGCGCCGTGGAAAGTGTGCGGGACCCAACTGTGAGTGCGCCAAGCGCCGTGGAAAGTGTGTGGCACCAAACTGGAAATGCGCCAAGCGCCATATAAAGTGTGTGGGACCCGACTGGGTGTGCGCCACGCGCCGTGGAAAGTTTGTGGCACCAAACTGTAAGTGCGCCAAGCGCCGCGGAAAGTATGTGGGACCAAATTGGAAATGCGCCAAGCGCCATATAAAGTGTGTGGGGCCAAACTGGAAATGCGCCAAGCGCCGTATAAAGTGTGTGGGACCAAACTGGAAGTGCGCCAAGCGCCGGGGAAAGTGTGTGGGACCCAACTGTGAGTGCGCCAAACGCCGGGGAAAGTGTGTGGGACCAACTGGAAGTGCGCCAAGCGCCGAGGAAAGTGTGTGGGACCCAATTTGAGTGCGCCAAGCGCCGGGGAAAGTGTGTGGGACCAAACTAGAGTGCGCCAAGCGCCGGGAAAAGTGTACGGGACCCAACTGTGAGTGCGCCAAGCGCCGGGGAAAGTGTGTAGACCAAACTGGAAGTGCGCCAAGCGCCGAGGAAAGTGTGTGGGACCCGACTGAGTGCGCCAAACGCCGGGAAAAGTGTAGTGGACCAAATTGCAAATGCGCCAAGCGCCGAAGAAAGTGTGTGGGACCCAAGTGGGAGTGCGCCAAGCGCCGGGAAAGTGTGTGGCACCAAACTGGAAATGCGCCAAGCGCCGTATAAAGTGTGTGGGACTCAACTGTGAGTGCACCAAACGCCGGGGAAAGTGTGTAGGACCAAACTGGAAGTGCGCGAAGTGCCGAGGAAAGTGTGTGGGACCCAATTATGAGTGCGCCAAACGCCGGGTTAAGTGTGTGGGGCCAAACTGGAAATGCGCCAAGCGCCGAGGAAAGTGTGTGGGACCCAAATTTGAGTGCGCCAAGCGCCGGGGAAAGTTTGTGGGACTCAACTGTGAGTGCACCAAACGCCGGGGAAAGTGTGTAGGACCGAACTGGAAGTGCGCGAAGTGCCGAGGAAAGTGTGTGGGACCCTATTATGAGTGCGCCAAACGCCGGGTTAAGTGTGTGGGGCCAAACTGGAAATGCGCCAAGCGCCGTATAAAGTGTGAGGGACCCAACTGTGAGTGCGCTAAGCGCCGGGGAAAGTGTGTGGGACCAAACTGGAAGTGCGCCAAGCGCCGGGGAAAGTGTGTGGGACCAAACTGGAAATGCGCCAAGCGCCATATAAAGTGTGTGCGACCCGACTGGGTGTGCGCCAAGCGCCATATAATGTGTGATGGACCCGACTGGGGGTGCGCCAAGCGCCGTGGAAAGTGTGCGGGACCAAACTGTGAGTGCGCTAAGCGCCGGGGAAAGTGTGTGGCACCAAACTGGAAATGCGCCAAGCGCCATATAAAGTGTGTGGGACCCGACTGGGTGTGCGCCAAGCGCCGTGGAAAGTGTGCGGGACCAAACTGTGAGTGCGCTAAGCGCCGGGGAAAGTGTGTGGCACCAAACTGGAAATGCGCCAAGCGCCGTATAAAGTGTGTGGGACCCGACTGGGTGTGCGCCAAGAGCCGTGAAAAGTGTGTGGGACCCAACTGTGAGTGCGCCAAGCGCCGGGGAAAGTGTGTGGGACCAAACTGGAAATGCGCCAAGCGCCATATAAAGTGTGTGGTACCCGACTGTGAGTGTGCCAAGCGCCGGGGAAAGTGTATGGGACCCAACTGGAAGAGCGTCCAGTGCCGGGGAAAGTGTGTGGGACCAAACTGTAAGTGCGCGACGCGCCGTGGAAAGTGGTGGGACCCAACTGTGAGTGTGCCAAGCGCCGGGGAAAGTGTATGGGACCCAACTGGAAGAGCGTCCAGTGCCGGGGAAAGTGTGTGGGACCAAACTGGAAGTGCGCCAAGCGCCGAGGAAAGTGTGTGGGACCCAAATTTGAGTGCGCCAAGCGCCGGGGAAAGTGTGTGGGACCAAACTGGAAATGCGCCAAGCGCCGTATAATGTGTGTGGGACCAAACTGGAAGTGCGTCAAGCGCCAGGGAAAGTGTGTGGGACCCGACTGTGAGTGCACCAAACGCCGGGGAAAGTGTGTGGGGCCAAACTGGAAATGCGCCAAGCGCCGAGGAAAGTGTGTGGGACCCAAATTTGAGTGCGCCAAGCGCCGGGGAAAGTGTGTGGGACCCAAATTTGAGTGCGCCAAGCGCCGGGGAAAGTTTGTGGGACCCAATTGTGAGTGCGCCAAACGCCGGGGAAAGTGTGTGGGACCCAACTGTGAGTGCGCCAAACGCCGGGGTAAGTGTGTGGGGCCAAACTGGAAATGCGCCAAGAGCCGGGAAAAGTGTGTAGGACCCAATTATGAGTGCGCCAAACGCCGGGTTAAGTGTGTGGGGCCAAACTGGAAATGCGCCAAGCGCCGAGGAAAGTGTGTGGGACCCAAATTTGAGTGCGCCAAGCGCCGGGGAAAGTGTGTGGGACCAAACTGTAAGTGCGCGACGTGCCGTGGAAAGTGGTGGGACCCAACTGTGAGTGTGCCCAGCGCCGGGGAAAGTGTGTGGTACCCGACTGTGAGTGGGCCAAGCGCCGGGGAAAGTGGTGGGACCCGACTGTGAGTGTGGCAGGCGCCGGGGAAAGTGTATGGGACCAAACTGCAAGTGCGCCAAGCGCCATATAAAGTGTGTGGGACCCAAATTTCAGTGCGCCTAGCGCCGGGGAAAGTGTGTGGGACCCAAATTTGAGTGCGCCAAACGCCGGGGAAAGTGTGTGGGACCCAACTGTGAGTGCGCCAAACGCCGGGGTAAGTGTGTGGGGCCAAACTGGAAATGCGCCAAGCGCCGGGAAAAGTGTGTAGGACCAAACTGGTAATGCGCCAAGCGCCGTATAAAGTGTGAGGGACTCAACTGTGAGTGCACCAAACGCCGGGGAAAGTGTGTAGGACCAAACTGGAAGTGCGCCAAGTGCCGAGGAAAGTGTGTGGGACCCAATTGGAAGTGCGCAAAACGCCGTGGAAAGTGTGTGGGACCAAACTGGAAGTGCGCCAAGCGCCGTATAAAGTGTGATGGACCCAACTGTGAGTGCGTCAAGCGCCTGGGAAGCGTGTGGGACCCAATTGTGAGTGCACCAAGCGCCGTGGAAAGTGTGTGGGACCAAACTGGAAATGCGCCAAGCGCCGTATAAAGTGTGAGGGACCCAACTGTGAGTGCGCCAAGCGCCGGGGAAAGTGTGGGACCAACTGTGAGTGCGCCAAGAGCCGGGAAAAGTGTGTAGGACCAAACTGGAAATGCGCCAAGCGCCGTATAAAGTGTGAGGGACCCGACTATGAGTGCGCCAAGCGCCGCGGAAAGTGTGTGGCACCAAACTGGAAATGCGCCTAGCGCCATATAAAGTGTGTGCGACCCAACTGTGAGTGCGCCAAACGCCGGGGTAAGTGTGTGGGACCAAACTGGAAATGCGCCAAGCGCCGTATAAAGTGTGAGGGACCCAACTGTGAGTGCGCTGAGCGCCGGGGAAAGTTTGTGGGACTCCACTGTGAGTGCACCAAACGCCGGGGAAAGTGTGTGGGACCAAACTGGAAGTGCGCCAAGTGCCGAGGAAAGTGTGTGGGACCCAATTGTGAGTGCGCCAAACGCCGGGTTAAGTGTGTGGGGCCAAACTGGAAAAGCGCCAAGCGCCGTATAAAGTGTGTAGGACCAAACTGGAAGTGCGCCAAGTGCCGAGGAAAGCGCGTAGGACCAAACTGGAAATGTACCAAGCGCCGGGGAAAGTTTGTGGGACTCAACTGTGAGTGCACCAAACGCCGGGGAAAGTGTGTAGGACCAAACTGGAAGTGCGCGAAGTGCCGAGGAAAGTGTGTGGGACCCAATTATGAGTGCGCCAAACGCCGGGTTAAGTGTGTGGGGCCAAACTGGAAATGCGCCAAGCGCCGAGGAAAGTGTGTGGGACCCAAATTTGAGTGCGCCAAGCGCCGGGGAAAGTGTGTGGGACCCAAATTTGAGTGCGCCAAGCGCCGGGGAAAGTGTGTGGGACCCAACTGTGAGTGCGCCAAACGCCGGGGTAAGTGTGTGGGGCCAAACTGGAAATGCGCCAAGCGCCATATAAAGTGTGAGGGACCCAACTGTGAGTGCGCCAAACGCCGGGTTAAGTGTGTGGGGCCAAACTGGAAATGCGCCAAGCGCCGGGGAAAGTTTGTGGGACCCAATTGTGAGTGCGCCAAACGCCGGGGAAAGTGTGTGGGACCCAACTGTGAGTGCGCCAAACGCCGGGGTAAGTGTGTGGGGCCAAACTGGAAATGCGCCAAGCGCCGTATAAAGTGTGAGGGACCCAACTGTGAGTGCGCTAAGCGCCGGGGAAAGTGTGTGGGACCAAACTGGAAATGCGCCAAGCGCCGTATAAAGTGTGAGGGACCCAACTGTGAGTGCGCTAAGCGCCGGGGAAAGTGTGTGGGACCAAACTGGAAATGCGCCAAGCGCCGTATAATGTGTGTGGGACCAAACTGGAAATGCGCCAAGAGCCGGGAAAAGTGTGTAGGACCAAACTGGTAATGCGCCAAGCGCCGTATAAAGTGTGTAGGACCAAACTGGAAGTGCGCCAAGAGCCGGGAAAAGTGTGTGGGACCAAACTGGAAGTGCGCCAAGCGCCGGGGAAAGTGTGTGGGACCCAATTGGAAGTGCGCAAAACGCCGTGGAAAGTGTGTGGGACCCGACTGGGTGTGCGCCAAGAGCCGGGAAAAGTGCGTAGGACCAAACTGGAAATGTACCAAGCGCCGTATAAAGTGTGAGGGACCCGACTATGAGTGCGCCAAGCGCCGCGGAAAGTGTGTGGCACCAAACTGGAAATGCGCCAAGCGCCATATAAAGTGTGTGCGACCCGACTGGGTGTGCGCCAAGCGCCATATAATGTGTGATGGACCCGACTGGGGGTGCGCCAAGCGCCGAGGAAAGTGTGTGGGACCCAAATTTGAGTGTGCCAAACGCCGGGGAAAGTGTGTGGGACCAAACTGGAAGTGCGCCAAGTGCCGAGGAAAGTGTGTGGGACCCGACTGGGTGTGCGCCAAGAGCCGTGAAAAGTGTGTAGGACCCAACAGGGTGTGCGCCAAGAGCCGGGAAAAGTGTGTAGGACCAAACTGGAAATGCGCCAAGCGCCGTATAAAGTGTGAGGGACCCAACTGTGAGTGCGCCAAGCGCCGTGGAAAGTTTGTGGCACCAAACTGTAAGTGCGCCAAGCGCCGTATAAAGTGTTGGGACCCGACTGGAGTGCGCCAAACGCCGGGTTAAGTGTGAGGGACTCAACTGTGAGTGCACCAAACGCCGGGGAAAGTGTGTAGGACCAAACTGGAAGTGCGCGAAGTGCCGAGGAAAGTGTGTGGGACCCAATTATGAGTGCGCCAAACGCCGGGTTAAGTGTGTGGGGCCAAACTGGAAATGCGCCAAGCGCCGGGGAAAGTGTGTGGGACCCAACTGTGAGTGCGCCAAACGCCGGGGTAAGTGTGTGGGGCCAAACTGGAAATGCGCCAAGCGCCGTATAAAGTGTGAGGGACCCAACTGTGAGTGCGCTAAGCGCCGGGGAAAGTGTGTGGGACCAAACTGGAAATGCGCCAAGCGCCGTATAATGTGTGTGGGACCAAACTGGAAGTGCGCCAAGCGCCGGGGAAAGTGTGTGGGACCAAACTGGAAATGCGCCAAGAGCCGGGAAAAGTGTGTAGGACCAAACTGGTAATGTGCCAAGCGCCGTATAAAGTGTGTAGGACCAAACTGGAAGTGCGCCAAGTGCCGAGGAAAGTGTGTGGGACCCAATTGTGAGTGCGCCAAACGCCGGGGAAAGTGTGTGGGACCCAACTGTGAGTGCGCCAAACGCCGAAGTAAGTGTGTGGGGCCAAACTGGAAATGCGCCAAGCGCCGTATAAAGTGTGAGGGACCCAACTGTGAGTGCACCGAACGCCGAAGAAGGTGTGTGGGACCAAATTGGAAGTGCGCAAAACGCCGTGGAAAGTGTGTGGGACCAAACTGGAAGTGCGCCAAGCGCCGTATAAAGTGTGTGGGACCCGACTGGGTGTGCGCCAAGAGCCGGGAAAAGTGTGTAGGACCAAACTGGAAATGCGCCAAGCGCCGTATAAAGTGTGAGGGACCCAACTGTGAGTGCGCTAAGCACCGGGGAAAGTGTGTGGGACCAATCTGGAAGTGCGCCAAGCGCCGTATAAAGGGTGTGGGACCCGACTGGGTGTGCGCCACACGCTGGGTAAAGTGTGAGGGACCCAACTATGAGTGCGCCAAACGCCGGGGAAAGTGTGTGGGACCAAACTGGAAGTGCGCCAAATACCGAGGAAAGTGTGAGGGACCCAACTGTGAGTGCGCCAAACGCCGGGGAAAGTGTGTGGGACCAAACTGGAAGTGCGCAAAACGCCGTGGAAAGTGTGTGGGACCAAACTGGAAGTGCGCCAAGCGCCGTATAAAGTGTGTGGGACCCGACTGGGTGCGCGCCAAGAGCCGGGAAAAGTGTGTAGGACCAAACTGGAAATGCGCCAAGCGCCGTATAAAGTGTGAGGGACCCGACTATGAGTGCGCCAAGCGCCGCGGAAAGTGTGTGGGACCCAACTGTGAGTGCACCAAACGCCGGGGAAAGTGTGTGGGACCAAACTGGAAGTGCGCCAAGCGCCGAGGAAAGTATGTGGGACCCAAATTTGAGTGCGCCAAGCGCCGGGGAAAGTGTGTGGGACCCAAATTTGAGTGCGCCAAGCGCCGGGGAAAGTTTGTGGGACTCAACTGTGAGTGCACCAAACGCCGGGGAAAGTGTGTGGCACCAAACTGGAAATGCGCCAAGCGCCATATAAAGTGTGTGGGACCCGACTGGTGTGCGCCAAGCGCCATATAATGTGTGATGGACCCGACTGGGGGTGCGCCAAGCGCCGTGGAAAGTGTGCGGGACCCAACTGTGAGTGCGCCAAGCGCCGCGGAAAGTATGTGGGACCAAACTGGAAGTGCGCCAAGCGCCGTGGAAAGTGTGTGGCACCCGACTGGGTGTGCGCCAAGCGCCGGGAAAGTGTGTGGGACCCGACTGGGTGTGCGCCAAGAGCCGTGAAAAGTGTGTAGTACCAAACTGGAAATGCGCCAAGCGCCGTATAAAGTGTGAGGGACCCAACTGTGAGTGCGCCAAACGCCGTGGGAAGTTTGTGGCACCAAACTGTAAGTGCGCCAAGCGCTTGGTAAAGTGTGAGGGACCCGACTGGGTGTGCGCCAAGCACCGTGGAAAGTGTAAGGGATCCAACTGTTAGTGCGCCAAGCGCCGGGGAAAGTGTGTGGGACCAAACTGGAAGTGCGCCAAGTGCCGAGGAAAGTGTGTGGGACCCAATTATGAGTGCGCCAAACGCCGGGTTATGTGTGTGGGGCCAAACTGGAAATGCGCCAAGCGCCGAGGAAAGTGTGTGGGACCCAACTGTGAGTGCGCCAAGCGCCGCGGAAAGTGTGTGGCACCAAACTGGAAATGCGCCAAGTGCCATATAAAGTGTGTGGGACCCGACTGGGTGTGCGCCACGCGCCGTGGAAAGTGTGTGGGACCCGACTGTGGGTGCGCCACGCGCTGCGCAAAGCGCGTGGGACCAAACTGGAAGTGCGTCAAGTGCCGTGGAAAGTGTGTGGGACCCGACTGGGTGTGCGCCAAGCGCCATATAAAGTGTGTGGGACCCGACTGGGTGTGCGCCACGCGCCGTGGAAAGTTTGTGGGACCCAATTGTGAGTGCGCCAAACGCCGGGGAAAGTGTGTGGGACCCAACTGTGAGTGCGCCAAACGCCGGGGTAAGTGTGTGGGGCCAAACTGGAAATGCGCCAAGCGCCGTATAATGTGTGTGGGACCAAACTGGAAGTGCGCCAAGCGCCGGGGAAAGTGTGTGGGACCAAACTGGAAATGCGCCAAGCGCCGTATAAAGTGTGAGGGACCCAACTGGAAGTGCGCCAAGCGCCGGGGAAAGTGTGTGGGACCCAACTTTGAGTGCGCCAAGCGCCGGGGAAAGTGTGTGGGACCCAACTGTGAGTGCGCCAAACGCCGGGGAAAGTGTGTGGGACCAAACTGTAAGTGCGCGACGCGCCGAGGAAAGTGGTGGGACCCAACTGTGAGTGTGCCAAGCGCCGGGGAAAGTGGTGGTGCCCGACTGTGAGTGTGCCAGGCGCCGGGGAAAGTGTGTGGGACCAAACTGGAAGTGCGCGACGCGCCGTGGAAAGTGTGTGCGACCCGACTGGGTGTGCGCCAAGCGCCATATAATGTGTGATGGACCCGACTGGGGGTGCGCCAAGCGCCGAGGAAAGTGTGTGGGACCCAAATTTGAGTGCGCCAAGCGCCGGGGAAAGTGTGTGGGACCCAACTGTGAGTGCGCCAAACGCCGGGGTAAGTGTGTGGGGCCAAACTGGAAATGCGTCAAGCGCCGTATAAAGTGTGAGGGACCCAACTGTGAGTGCGCTAAGCGCCGGGGAAAGTGTGTGGGACCAAACTGGAAATGCGCCAAGCGCCGTATAATGTGTGTGGGACCCAAATTTGAGTGCGCCAAGCGCCGGGGAAAGTGTGTGGGACCCAACTTTGAGTGCGCCAAGCGCCGTGGAAAGTGTTCGGGACTCAACTGTGAGTGCACCAAACGCCGGGGAAAGTGTGTGGGACCAAACTGGAAGTGAGCCAAGCGCCGAGGAAAGTGTGTGGGACCCAAATTTGAGTGCGCCAAGCGCCGGGGAAAGTTTGTGGGACTCAACTGTGAGTGCACCAAACGCCGGGGAAAGTGTGTGGCACCCGACTGGGTGTGCGCCAAGCGCCATGGAAAGTGTGTGGGATATGACTGGGTGGGCGCCAAGCGCCATATAATGTGTGATGGACCCGACTGGGGGTGCGCCAAGCGCCGTGGAAAGTGGTGGAACCCAACTGTGAGTGTGCCAAGCGCCGGGGAAAGTGTGTGGGACCCAACTGTGAGTGCGCCAAGCGCCGGGGAAAGTGTGTGGGACCAAACTGGAAATGCGCCAAGCGCCATATAAAGTGTGTGGGACCCAAATTTGAGTGCGCCAAACGCCGGGTTAAGTGTGTGGGGCCAAACTGGAAATGCGCCAAGCGCCGAGGAAAGTGTGTGGGACCCAAATTTGAGTGCGCCAAGCGCCGGGGAAAGTGTGTGGGACCCAAATTTGAGTGCGCCAAGCGCCGGGGAAAGTTTGTGGGACTCAACTGTGAGTGCACCAAACGCCGGGGAAAGTGTGTAGGACCAAACTGGAAGTGCGCGAAGTGCCGAGGAAAGTGTGTGGGACCCAATTATGAGTGCGCCAAACGCCGGGTTAAGTGTGTGGGGCCCAAATTTGAGTGCGCCAAGCGCCGTATAAAGTGTGAGGGACCCAACTGTGAGTGCGCCAAACGCCGTGGGAAGTTTGTGGCACCAAACTGTAAGTGCGCCAAGCGCTTGGTAAAGTGTGAGGGACCCGACTGGGTGTGCGCCAAGCGCCATATAATGTGTGATGGACCCGACTGGGGGTGCGCCAAGCGCCGTGGAAAGTGTGCGGGACCCAACTGTGAGTGCGCTAAGCGCCGCGGAAAGTATGTGGGACCCAACTGTGAGTGCGCCAAGCGCCGCGGAAAGTATGTGGGACCAAATTGGAAATGCGCCAAGCGCCATATAAAGTGTGTGGGACCCGACTGGGTGTGCGCCAAGCGCCATGGAAAGTGTGTGGCACCAAACTGGAAATGCGCCAAGCGCCGAGGAAAGTGTGTGGGACCCAAATTTGAGTGCGCCAAGCGCCGGGGAAAGTGTGTGGGACCCAAATTTGAGTGCGCCAAGCGCCGGGGAAAGTTTGTGGGACTCCACTGTGAGTGCACCAAACGCCGGGGAAAGTGTGTGGGACCAAACTGGAAGTGCGCGAAGGGCCGAGGAGAGTGTGTGGGACCCGACTGGGTGTGCGCCACGCGCCGTGGAAAGTTTGTGGCACCAAACTGTAAGTGCGCCAAGCGCTTGGTAAAGTATGAGGGACCCAACTGTGAGTGCGCTAAGCGCCGGGAAAAGTGTGTGGCACCAAACTGGAAATGCGCCAAGCGCCATATAAAGTGTGTGGGACCCAAATTTGAGTGCGCCAAGCGCCGGGGAAAGTTTGTGGGACTCCACTGTGAGTGCACCAAGCGCCGGGGAAAGTGTGTGGGACCCAAATTTGAGTGCGCCAAACGCCGGGTTAAGTGTGTGGGGCCAAACTGGAAAAGCGCCAAGCGCCGGGGAAAGTGTGTGGGACCCAAATTTGAGTGCGCCAAGCGCCGGGGAAAGTTTGTGGGACTCCACTGTGAGTGCACCAAACGCCGGGGAAAGTGTGTAGGACCAAACTGGAAGTGCGCGAAGTGCCGAGGAAAGTGTGTGGGACCCGACTGGGTGTGCGCCAAGCGCCGTGGAAGGCTTGTGGCACTAAACTGTAAGTGCGCCAAGCGCCGAGGAAAGTGTGTGGGACCAAACTGGAAGTGCGCGACGCGCCGTGGAAAGTGGTGGAACCCGACTGTGAGTGTGCCAAGTGCCGGGGAAAGTGTGTGGGACCCAACTGTGAGTGCGCCAAGCGCCGCGGAAAGTATGTGGGACCAAATTGGAAATGCGCCAAGCGCCATATAAAGTGTGTGGGACCCGACTGGGTGTGCGCCAAGCGCCGTGGAAAGTGTTCGGGACCCAACTGTGAGGGCGCCAAACGCCGGGGAAAGTGTCTGGGGCCAAATTGGAAATGCGCCAAACGCCGTGGAAAGTGTGTGGGACCAAACTGGAAGTGCGCCAAGCGCCGTATAAAGTGTGTGGGACCAAACTGGAAGTGCGCCAAGCGCCGGGGAAAGTGTGTGGGACCAAACTGGAAATGCGCCAAGCGCCATATAAAGTGTGTGCGACCCGACTGGGGGTGGGCCAAGCGCCGTGGAAAGTGTGTGGGACCCAACTGTGAGTGCGCCAAACGCCGGGGAAAGTGTGTGGGACCAAACTGTAAGTGCGCGAAGCGCCGAGGAAAGTGGTGGGACCCAACTGTGAGTGCGCCAAGCGCCGGGGAAAGTGTGTAGGACCGAACTGGAAGTGCGCGAAGTGCCGAGGAAAGTGTGTGGGACCCAACTGTGAGTGCGCCAAGCGCCGCGGAAAGTGTGTGGCACCAAACTGGAAATGCGCCAAGCGCCATATAAAGTGTGTGGGACCCGACTGGGTGTGCGCCAAGCGCCATATAATGTGTGATGGACCCGACTGGGGGTGCGCCAAGCGCCGAGGAAAGTGTGTGGGACCCAAATTTGAGTGCGCCAAGCGCCGGGGAAAGTGTGTGGGACCCAACTGTGAGTGCGCCAAACGCCGGGGTAAGTGTGTGGGGCCAAACTGGAAATGCGCCAAGCGCCGTATAAAGTGTGAGGGACCCAACTGTGAGTGCGCTAAGCGCCGGGGAAAGTGTGTGGGACCAAACTGGAAATGCGCCAAGAGCCGGGAAAAGTGTGTAGGACCCAAATTTGAGTGCGCCAAGCGCCGGGGAAAGTGTGTGGGACCCAAATTTGAGTGCGCCAAGCGCCGGGGAAAGTTTGTGGGACTCAACTGTGAGTGCACCAAACGCCGGGGAAAGTGTGTAGGACCGAACTGGAAGTGCGCGAAGTGCCGAGGAAAGTGTGTGGGACCCGACTGGGTGTGCGCCAAGCGCCGTGGAAAGTGTGTGGGACCCGACTGGGTGTGCGCCAAGCGCCGGGGAAAGTGTGCGGGACCCAACTGTGAGTGCGCCAAGCGCCGTGGGAGGTGTGTGGCACCGAACTGGAAATGCGCCAAGCGCCATATAAAGTGTGTGGGACCCAAATTTGAGTGCGCCAAGCGCCGGGGAAAGTGTGTGGGACCCAAATTTGAGTGCGCCAAGCGCCGGGGAAAGTTTGTGGGACTCAACTGTGAGTGCACCAAACGCCGGGGAAAGTGTGTGGGACCAAACTGGAAGTGCGCCAAGCGCCGAGGAAAGTGTGTGGGACCCAAATTTGAGTGCGCCAAGCGCCGGGGAAAGTTTGTGGGACTCAACTGTGAGTGCACCAAACGCCGGGGAAAGTGTGTGGGACCAAACTGGAAGTGCGCCAAGTGCCGTATAAAGTGTGTGGGACCCGACTGGATGTGCGCCAAGAGCCGGGAAAAGTGTGTAGGACCAAATTGGAAGAGCGTAAAGCGCCGTGGAAAGTGTGTGGCACCCGACTGGGTGTGCGCCAAGCGCCGTGGAAAGTGTTCGGGACCAAACTGTGAGTGCGCCAAGCGCCGCGGAAAGTATGTGTGGGACCAAATTGGAAATGCGCCAAGCGCCATATAAAGTGTGTGGGACCCGACTGGGTGTGCGCCAAGCGCCGAGGAAAGTGTGTGGGACCCAACTGTGAGTGCGCCAAGCGCCGGGAAAGTGTGGGACCAAATTGGAAATGCGCCAAGCGCCATATAAAGTGTGTGGGACCCGACTGGGTGTGCGCCGACCGCCGTGAAAAGTGTGAGGGACCCAACTATGAGTGCGCCAAACGCCGGGGAAAGTGTGTGGGACCAAACTGGAAGTGCGCCAAATACCGAGGAAAGTGTGTGGGACCCAAATGTGAGGGCGCCAAACGCCGGGGAAAGTGTCTGGGGCCAAATTGGAAATGCGCCAAACGCCGTGGAAAGTGTTTGGGACCAAACTGGAAGTGCGCCAAGCGCCGTATAAAGTGTGTGGGACCCGACTGGGTGTGCGCCACGCGCTGGGTAAAGTTTGAGGGACCCGACTGGGTGTGCGCCAAGCGCCATATAACGTGTGATGGACCCGACTGGGGGTGCGCCAAGCGCCGTGGAAAGTGTGCGGGACCCAACTGTGAGTGCACCAAACGCCGGGGAAAGTGTGTGGGACCAAACTGGAAGTGCGCCAAGCGCCGAGGAAAGTATGTGGGACCCAAATTTGAGTGCGCCAAGCGCCGGGGAAAGTGTGTGGGACCCAAATTTGAGTGCGCCAAGCGCCGGGGAAAGTTTGTGGGACTCAACTGTGAGTGCACCAAACGCCGGGGAAAGTGTGTGGCACCAAACTGGAAATGCGCCAAGCGCCATATAAAGTGTGTGGGACCCGACTGGTGTGCGCCAAGCGCCATATAATGTGTGATGGACCCGACTGGGGGTGCGCCAAGCGCCGTGGAAAGTGTGCGGGACCCAACTGTGAGTGCGCCAAGCGCCGCGGAAAGTATGTGGGACCAAATTGGAAGAGCGTAAAGCGCCGTGGAAAGTGTGTGGCACCCGACTGGGTGTGCGCCAAGCGCCGTATAAAGTGTGTGGGACCCGACTGGGTGTGCGCCAAGAGCCGGGAAAAGTGTGTAGGACCAAACTGGAAATGCGCCAAGCGCCGTATAAAGTGTGAGGGACCCAACTGTGAGTGCGCTAAGCACCGGGGAAAGTGTGTGGGCCAACCTGAAAGTGCGCCAAGCGCCGTATAAAGTTTGTGGGACCCGACTGGGTGTGCGCCACGCGCTGGGTAAAGTGTGAGGGACCCAACTGTGAGTGCGCCAAACGCCGGGGAAAGTGTGTGGGACCAAACTGTAAGTGCGCCAAATGCCGAGGAAATTGTGTGGGACCCAACTGTGAGGGCGCCAAACGCCGGGAAAAGTGTGTGGGGCCAAATTGTAAATGCGCCAAGCGCCGTATAAAGTGTGTGGGACCCGACTGGGTGTGCGCCACGCGCTGGGTAAAGTTTGAGGGACCCGACTGGGTGTGCGCCAAGCGCCATATAATGTGTGATGGACCCGACTGGGGGTGCGCCAAGCGCCGTGGAAAGTGTGCGGGACCCAACTGTGAGTGCGCCAAGCGCCGCGGAAAGTATGTGGGACCAAATTGGAACAGCGTAAAGCGCCGTGGAAAGTGTGTGGCACCCGACTGGGTGTGCGCCAAGCGCCATGGAAAGTGTGTGGGATATGACTGGGTGTGCGCCAAGCGCCATATAATGTGTGATGGACCCGACTGGGGGTGCGCCAAGCGCCGTGGAAAGTGTGCGGGACCCAACTGTGAGTGCGCCAAGCGCCGCGGAAAGTATGTGGGACCCAACTGTGAGTGCGCCAAGCGCCGCGGAAAGTATGTGGGACCAAATTGGAAATGCGCCAAGCGCCATATAAAGTGTGTGGGACCCGACTGGGTGTGCGCCAAGCGCCGTGGAAAGTGTGTGGCACCAAACTGGAAATGCGCCAAGCGCCATATAAAGTGTGTGTAACCCAAATTTGAGTGCGCCAAGCGCCGGGGAAAGTGTGTGGGACCCAAATTTGAGTGCGCCAAGCGCCGGGGAAAGTTTGTGGGACTCAACTGTGAGTGCACCAAACGCCGGGGAAAGTGTGTGGGACCAAACTGGAAGTGCGCGAAGTGCCGAGGAAAGTGTGTGGGACCCAAATTTGAGTGCGCCAAGCGCCGGGGAAAGTGTGTGGGACCGACTTATGAGTGCGCCAAGCGCCGGGGAGAGTGTGTGGGACTCAACTGTGAGTGCACCAAACGCCGGGGAAAGTGTGTAGGACCAAACTGGAAATGCGCCAAGCGCCGAGGAAAGTGTGTGGGACCCAAATTTGAGTGCGCCAAGCGCCGGGGAAAGTGTGTGGGACCCAACTGTGAGTGCGCCAAACGCCGGGGTAAGTGTGTGGGGCCAAACTGGAAATGCGCCAAGCGCCATATAAAGTGTGTGGGACCCGACTGGAGTGCGCCAAGCGCCGTGGAAAGTGTGTGGGACCAAACTTGAAGTGCGCCAAGCGCTGTGGAAAGTGTGTGGGACAAACTGGAAATGCGCCAAGCGCGCGAAAAGTGTGTGGGACCGACTGGAAGTGCGCCACGCGCCATGGAAAGTGTGCGGAACCCAACTGGGGTGCGCCAATCGCCGGGGAAAGTGTGCAAACAACTGGGGTGCACCAAGCGCCAGGGAAAGTGTGTGGGATTCGACTGGGGTGCGCCAAGCGCCAAGAATAGTGTGTGGGACCCAACTGGGAGTGCGCCAAACGCCGGGGAAAGTGTGTGGGACCAAACTGGAAGAGCGCCAAGCGCCGAGGAAAGTGTGTAGGACCGAACTGGAAGTGCGCGAAGTGCCGAGGAAAGTGTGTGGGACCCTATTATGAGTGCGCTAAGCGCCGGGGAAAGTGTGTGGCACCAAACTGGAAATGCGCCAAGCGCCATATAAAGTGTGTGGGACCCGACTGGGTGTGCGCCAAGCGCCATATAATGTGTGATGGACCCGACTGGAAGTGCGCCAAGCGCCGTGGAAAGTGTGTGGGACCCAACTGTGAGTGCGCCAAGCGCCGCGGAAAGTGTGTGGGACCCAACTGTGAGTGCGCCAAGCGCCGTGGAAAGTGTGTGGGACCAAACTGGAAATGCGCCAAGCGCCATATATAGTGTGTGGGACCCGACTGGGTGTGCGCAAAACGCCATGGAATGTGTGCGGGACCAAACTGGAAGTGCGCCAAGCGCCGTATAAAGTGTGTGGGACCCGACTGGGTGTGCGCCAAGAGCCGGGAAAAGTTCGTAGGACCCAAATTTGAGTGCGCCAAGCGCCGGGGAAAGTTTGTGGGACTCAACTGTGAGTGCACCAAACGCCGGGGAAAGTGTGTAGGACCAAACTGGAAGTGCGCGAAGTGCCGAGGAAAGTGTGTGGGACCCGACTGGGTGTGCGCCGACCGCCGTGGAAAGTGTGTGGGACCCGACTGGGTGTGCGCGAAGCGCCGTGGAAAGTGTGCGGGACCCAACTGTGAGTGCGCCAAGCGCCGTGGAAAGTGTGTGGCACCAAACTGGAAATGCGCCAAGCGTAATATATAGTGTGTGGGACCCAACTGTGAGTGCGCCAAGCGCCGGGGAAAGTGTGTGGGACCCAAATTTGAGTGCGCCAAGCGCCGGGGAAAGTTTGTGGGACTCAACTGTGAGTGCACCAAACGCCGGGGAAAGTGTGTAGGACCGAACTGGAAGTGCGCGAAGTGCCGAGGAAAGTGTGTGGGACCCTATTATGAGTGCGCCAAGCGCCGGGGAAAGTTTGTGGGACTCCACTGTGAGTGCACCAAACGCCGGGGAAAGTGTGTAGGACCAAACTGGAAGTGCGTCAAGCGCCGTATAAAGTGTGTGGGACCCGACTGGGTGTGCGCCAAGCGCCGCGGAAAGTATGTGGGACCAAATTGGAAATGCGCCAAGCGCCATATAAAGTGTGTGGGACCCGACTGGGTGTGCGCCAAGCGCCGTGGAAAGTGTTCGGGACCCAACTGTGAGTGCGCCAAGCGCCGCGGAAAGTGTGTGGCACCAAACTGGAAATGCGCCAAGCGCCATATAAAGTGTGTGGGACCCGACTGGGTGTGCGCCAAGCGCCGGGGAAAGTGTGTGGGACCCAACTGTGAGTGCGCCAAGCGCCGGGGAAAGTGTGGGACCAAACTGGAAATGCGCCAAGCGCCATATAAAGTGTGTGGACCCGACTGGGTGCGCCAAGCGCCGTGGAAAGTGTGTGGGACCCAACTGTGAGTGCGCCAAACGCCGAAGTAAGTGTGTGGGGCCAAACTGGAAATGCGCCAAGCGCCGGGGAAAGTTTGTGGGACCCAACTGTGAGTGCACCAAGCGCCGGGGAAAGTGTGCGGGACGTAACTGGTCGGGACCCAAGTGTGAGTGCGCCAAGCTCCGGGGAATGTGTATGGGACCAAACTGGAAGTGCGCCAAGCGCCGTGGAAAGTGTGTGGGACCCGATTGGGTGTGCGCCAAGCGCTGGGTAAAGTGTGAGACACCCAACTGGGGGTGCGCCAAGCGCCATATAAAGTGTGATGGACCCGACTGGAAGTGCGCCAAGCGCCGTGGAAAGTGTGTGGGACCCAACTGTGAGTGCGCCAAGCGCCGGGGAAAGTGTGTGGGACCAAGCTGGAAATGCGACAAGCGCCGTATAAAGTGTGAGGGACCCAACTGTGAGTGCGCTAAGCGCCGGGGAAAGTGTGTGGGACCAAACTGGAAATGCGCCAAGAGCCGGGGAAAGTGTGTGGCACCAAACTGGAAATGCGCCAAGCGCCATATAAAGTGTGTGGGACCCGACTGGGTGTGCGCCAAGCGCCATATAATGTGTGATGGACCCGACTAGCGGTGCGCCAAGCGCCGTGGAAAGTGTGCGGGACCCAACTGTGAGTGCGCCAAGCGCCGCGGAACGTATGTGGGACCAAATTGGAATGCGCCAAGCGCCGTGGAAAGTGTGTGGGACCCGACTGGGTGTGCGCCAAGCGCCATATAATGTGTGTGGGACCCGACTGGGTGTGCGCCGACCGCCGGGGAAATTGTGTGGGACAAAACTGGAAGGGCGCCAAGCGCCGTATAAAGTGTGTGGGACCCAACTGTGAGTGCGCCAAGCGCCGGGGAAAGTGTGTGGGACCAAACTGGAAAGTGCGCCAAGCGCCGTATAAAGTGTGTGGGACCCGACTGCGTGTGCGCCAAGCGCCGGGGAAAGTGTGTGGGACCAACTGTGAGTGCGCCAAAGGCCGGGGAAAGTGTGTGGGACCAAACTGTAAGTGCGCGACGCGCCGAGGAAAGTGGTGGGACCCAACTGTGAGTGTGCCAAGCGCCGGGGAAAGTGTGTGGGACCAAACTGGAAATGCGCCAAGCGCCGTATAAAGTGTGTGGGACCCGACTGGGTGCGCCAGGCGCTGGGTAAAGTTTGAGGGACCCGACTGGGTGTGCGCCAAGCGCCATATAATGTGTGATGGACCCGACTGGGGGTGCGCCAAGCGCCGTGGAAAGTGTGCGGGACCCAACTGTGAGTGCGCCAAGCGCCGCGGAAAGTATGTGGGACCAAATTGGAACAGCGTAAAGCGCCGTGGAAAGTGTGTGGCACCCGACTGGGTGTGCGCCAAGCGGCATGGAAAGTGTGTGGGATATGACTGGGTGTGCGCCAAGCGCCATATAATGTGTGATGGACCCGACTGGGGGTGCGCCAAGCGCCGTGGAAAGTGTGCGGGACCCAACTGTGAGTGCGCCAAGCGCCGCGGAAAGTATGTGGGACCCAACTGTGAGTGCGCCAAGCGCCGCGGAAAGTATGTGGGACCAAATTGGAAATGCGCCAAGCGCCATATAAAGTGTGTGGGACCCGACTGGGTGTGCGCCAAGCGCCGTGGAAAGTGTGTGGCACCAAACTGGAAATGCGCCAAGCGCCATATAAAGTGTGTGTAACCCAAATTTGAGTGCGCCAAGCGCCGGGGAAAGTGTGTGGGACCCAAATTTGAGTGCGCCAAGCGCCGGGGAAAGTTTGTGGGACTCAACTGTGAGTGCACCAAACGCCGGGGAAAGTGTGTGGGACCAAACTGGAAGTGCGCCAAGCGCCGAGGAAAGTATGTGGGACCCAAATTTGAGTGCGCCAAGCGCCGGGGAAAGTGTGTGGGACCCAAATTTGAGTGCGCCAAGCGCCGGGGAAAGTTTGTGGGACTCAACTGTGAGTGCACCAAACGCCGGGGAAAGTGTGTGGGACCAAACTGGAAGTGCGCCAAGTGCCGAGGAAAGTGTGTGGGACCCGACTGGGTGTGCGCCGACCGCCGTGGAAAGTGTGTGGGACCCGACTGGGTGTGCGCCAAGCGCCGTGGAAAGTGTGCGGGACCCAACTGTGAGTGCGCCAAGCGCCGTGGAAAGTGTGTGGCACCAAACTGGAAATGCGCCAAGCGCCATATTAAGTGTGTGTAACCCAAATTTGAGTGCGCCAAGCGCCGGGGAAAGTGTGTGGGACCCAAATTTGAGTGCGCCAAGCGCCGGGGAAAGTTTGTGGGACTCAACTGTGAGTGCACCAAACGCCGGGGAAAGTGTGTGGGACCAAACTGGAAGTGCGCCAAGCGCCGAGGAAAGTGTGTGGGACCCAAATTTGAGTGCGCCAAGCGCCGGGGAAAGTTTGTGGGACTCAACTGTGAGTGCACCAAACGCCGGGGAAAGTGTGTGGGACCAAACTGGAAGTGCGCCAAGTGCCGTATAAAGTGTGTGGGACCCGACTGGATGTGCGCCAAGAGCCGGGAAAAGTGTGTAGGACCAAACTGGAAATGCGCCAAGCGCCGTATAAAGTGTGAGGGACCCAACTGTGAGTGCGCTAAGCACCGGGGAAAGTGTGTGGGACCAACCGGGAAGTGCGCCAAGCGCCGTATAAAGTGTGTGGTACCCGACTGGGTGTGCGCCACGCGCTGGGTAAAGTTTGAGGGACCCGACTGGGTGTGCGCCAAGCGCCATATAATGTGTGATGGACCCGACTGGGGGTGCGCCAAGCGCCGTGGAAAGTGTGCGGGACCCAACTGTGAGTGCGCCAAGCGCCGCGGAAAGCATGTGGGACCAAATTGGAAGAGCGTAAAGCGCCGTGGAAAGTGTGTGGCACCCGACTGGGTGTGCGCCAAGCGCCGTGGAAAGTGTTCGGGACCAAACTGTGAGTGCGCCAAGCGCCGCGGAAAGTATGTGGGACCAAATTGGAAATGCGCCAAGCGCCATATAAAGTGTGTGGGACCCGACTGGGTGTGCGCCAAGCGCCATGGAAAGTGTGCGGGACCCAACTGTGAGTGCGCCAAGCGCCGGGGAAAGTGTGCGGGACCAAACTGGAAATGCGCCAAGTGCCATATAAAGTGTGTGGCACCCAAATTTGAGTGCGCCAAGCGCCGGAGAAAGTGTGTGGGACCCAAATTTGAGTGCGCCAAGCGCCGGGGAAAGTTTGTGGGACTCAACTGTGAGTGCACCAAACGCCGGGGAAATTGTGTGGGACAAAACTGGAAGTGCGCCAAGCGCCGAGGAAAGTGTGTGGGACCCAAATTTGAGTGCGCCACGCGCCGTATAAAGTGTGAGGGACCAAACGGTGAGTGCGCTAGGCACCGGGGAAAGTGTGTGGGACCAACCTGGAAGTGCGCCAAGCGCCGTATAAAGTGTGAGGGACCCAACTGTGAGTGCGCTAAGCACCGGGAAAAGTGTGCAGGACCAAACTGGAAGTGCGCCAAGTGCCGTATAAAGTGTGTGGGACCCGACTGGGTGTGCGCCACGCGCTGGGTAAAGTTTGAGGGACCCGACTGGGTGTGCGCCAAGCGCCATATAATGTGTGATGGACCCGACTGGGGGTGCGCCAAGCGCCGTGGAAAGTGTGCGGGACCCAACTGTGAGTGCGCCAAGCGCCGCGGAAAGTATGTGGGACCAAATTGGAAGAGCGTAAAGCGCCGTGGAAAGTGTGTGGCACCCGACTGGGTGTGCGCCAAGCGCCGTGGAAAGTGTTCGGGACCAAACTGTGAGTGCGCCAAGCGCCGCGGAAAGTATGTGGGACCAAATTGGAAATGCGCCAAGCGCCATATAAAGTGTGTGGGACCCGACTGGGTGTGCGCCAAGCGCCGTGGAAAGTGTTCGGGACCCAACTGTGAGTGCGCCAAGCGCCGCGGAAAGTATGTGGGACCAAATTGGAAATGCGCCAAGCGCCATATAAAGTGTGTGGGACCCGACTGGGTGTGCGCCGACCGCCGTGGAAAGTGTGTGGGACCCGACTGGGTGTGCGCCAAGCGCCGCGGAAAGTGTGTGGCACCAAACTGGAAATGCGCCAAGCGCCATATAAAGTGTGTGTAACCCAAATTTGAGTGCGCCAAGCGCCGGGGAAAGTGTGTGGGACCCAAATTTGAGTGCGCCAAGCGCCGGGGAAAGTTTGTGGGACTCCACTGTGAGTGCACCAAACGCCGGGGAAAGTGTGTGGGACCAAACTGGAAGTGCGCGAAGTGCCGAGGAAAGTGTGTGGGACCCAAATTTGAGTGCGCCAAGCGCCGGGGAAAGTGTGTGGGACCCAAATTTGAGTGCGCCAAGCGCCGGGGAAAGTGTGTGGGGCCAAATTGGAAATGCGCCAAGCGCCGTATAAAGTGTGAGGGACCCAACTGTGAGTGCGCTAAGCACCGGGGAAAGTGTGTGGGACCAACCTGGAAGTGCGCCAAGCGCCGTATAAAGTGTGTGGTACCCGACTGGGTGTGCGCCACGCGCTGGGTAAAGTTTGAGGGACCCGACTGGGTGTGCGCCAAGCGCCATATAATGTGTGATGGACCCGACTAGCGGTGCGCCAAGCGCCGTGGAAAGTGTGCGGGACCCAACTGTGAGTGCGCCAAGCGCCGCGGAAAGTATGTGGGACCAAATTAGAAGAGCGTAAAGCGCCGTGGAAAGTGTGTAGCACCCGACTGGGTGTGCGCCAAGCGCCGTGGAAAGTATTCGGGACCCAACTGTGAGTGCGCCAAGCGCCGCGGAAAGTATGTGGGACCAAATTGGAAATGCGCCAAGCGCCATATAAAGTGTGTGGGACCCGACTGGGTGTGCGCCGACCGCCGTGGAAAGTGTGTGGGACCCGACTGGGTGTGCGCCAAGCGCCGTGGAAAGTGTGTGGCACCAAACTGGAAATGCGCCAAGCGCCATATAAAGTGTGTGTAACCCAAATTTGAGTGCGCCAAGCGCCGGGGAAAGTGTGTGGGACCCAAATTTGAGTGCGCCAAGCGCCGGGGAAAGTTTGTGGGACTCAACTGTGAGTGCACCAAACGCCGGGGAAAGTGTGTGGGACCAAACTGGAAGTGCGCCAAGTGCCGTATAAAGTGTGTGGGACCCGACTGGGTGTGCGCCACGCGCTGGGTAAAGTTTGAGGGACCCGACTGGGTGTGCGCCAAGCGCCATATAATGTGTGATGGACCCGACTGGGGATGCGCCAAGCGCCGGGGAAAGTGTGTGGGACCCAAATTTGAGTGTGCCAAACGCCGGGGAAAGTGTGTGGGACCAAACTGGAAGTGCGCCAAGTGCCGAGGAAAGTGTGTGGCACCCGACTGGGTGTGCGCCAAGCGCCGTGGAAAGTGTTCGGGACCAAACTGTGAGTGCGCCAAGCGCCGTATAAAGTGTGTGGGACCCGACTGGGTGTGCGCCACGCGCTGGGTAAAGTTTGAGGGACCCGACTGGGTGTGCGCCAAGCGCCATATAATGTGTGATGGACCCGACTGGGGGTGCGCCAAGCGCCGTGGAAAGTGTGCGGGACCCAACTGTGAGTGCGCCAAGCGCCGCGGAAAGTATGTGGGACCAAATTGGAAATGCGCCAAGCGCCATATAAAGTGTGTGTAACCCAAATTTGAGTGCGCCAAGCGCCGGGGAAAGTTTGTGGGACTCAACTGTGAGTGCACCAAACGCCGGGGAAAGTGTGTGGGACCAAACTGGAAGTGCGCCAAGCGCCGAGGAAAGTGTGTGGGACCCAAATTTGAGTGCGCCAAGCGCCGGGGAAAGTTTGTGGGACTCGACTGTGAGTGCACCAAACGCCGGGGAAAGTGTGTGGGACCAAACTGGAAGTGCGCCAAGTGCCGTATAAAGTGTGCGGGACCCGACTGGGTGTGCGCCAAGAGCCGGGAAAAGTGTGCAGGGCCAAACTGGAAATGCGCCAAGCGCCGTATAAAGTGTGAGGGACCCAACTGTGAGTGCGCTAAGCACCGGGGAAAGTGTGTGGCACCAAACTGGAAATGCGCCAAGCGCCATATAAAGTGTGTGGGACCCGACTGGTGTGCGCCAAGCGCTGGGTAAAGTTTGAGGGACCCGACTGGGTGTGCGCCAAGCGCCATATAATGTGTGATGGACCCGACTGGGGGTGCGCCAAGCGCCGAGGAAAGTGTGTGGGACCCAACTGTGAGTGCGCCAAGCGCCGCGGAAAGTATGTGGGACCAAATTGGAAATGCGCCAAGCGCCATATAAAGTGTGTGTAACCCAAATTTGAGTGCGCCAAGCGCCGGGGAAAGTTTGTGGGACTCAACTGTGAGTGCACCAAACGCCGGGGAAAGTGTGTGGGACCAAACTGGAAGTGCGCCAAGCGCCGAGGAAAGTGTGTGGGACCCAAATTTGAGTGCGCCAAGCGCCGGGGAAAGTTTGTGGGACTCAACTGTGAGTGCACCAAACGCCGGGGAAAGTGTGTGGGACCAAACTGGAAGTGCGCCAAGTGCCGTATAAAGTGTGTGGGACCCGACTGGATGTGCGCCAAGAGCCGGGAAAAGTGTGCAGGACCAAACTGGAAATGCGCCAAGCGCCGTATAAAGTGTGAGGGACCCAACTGTGAGTGCGCTAAGCACCGGGGAAAGTGTGTGGGACCAACCTGGAAGTGCGCCAAGCGCCGTATAAAGTGTGTGGTACCCGACTGGGTGTGCGCCACGCGCTGGGTAAAGTTTGAGGGACCCGACTGGGTGTGCGCCAAGCGCCATATAATGTGTGATGGACCCGACTGGGGGTGCGCCAAGCGCCGTGGAAAGTGTGCGGGACCCAACTGTGAGTGCGCCAAGCGCCGCGGAAAGTATGTGGGACCAAATTGGAAATGCGCCAAGCGCCATATAAAGTGTGTGGGACCCGACTGGGTGTGCGCCACGCGCTGGGTAAAGTGTGAGGGACCCAACTATGAGTGCGCAAAGCGCCGTGGAAAGTGTTTGGGACCAAACTGGGTGTGCGCCAAGAGCAGGGAAAAGTGTGTAGGACCAAACTGGAAATGCGCCAAGCGCCGTATAAAGTGTGTGGGACTCAACTGTGAGTGCACCGAACGCCGAAGAAGGTGTGTGGGACCAAACTGGAAGTGCGCCAAGTGCCGAGGAAAGTGTGTGGGACCCGACTGGGTGTGCGCCAAGAGCCGTGAAAAGTGTGTAGTACCAAACTGGAAATGCGCCAAGCGCCGTATAAAGTGTGAGGGACCCAACTGTGAGTGCGCCAAACGCCGTGGGAAGTTTGTGGCACCAAACTGTAAGTGCGCCAAGCGCCGTATAAAGTGTGTGGGACCCGACTGGGTGTGCGCCAAGCGCTTGGTAAAGTGTAAGGGAGCCGACTGGGTGTGCGCGAAGCGCCGTGGAAAGTGTGCTGGACCCGACTAGCGGTGCGCCAAGCGCCGTGGAAAGTGTGCGGGACCCAACTGTGAGTGCGCCAAGCGCCGCGGAAAGTATGTGGGACCAAATTGGAAATGCGCCAAGCGCCATATAAAGTGTGTGGGACCCGACTAGGTGTGCGCCACGCGCTGGGTAAAGTGTGAGGGACCCAACTATGAGTGCGCAAAGCGCCGTGGAAAGTGTTTGGGACCAAACTGGGTGCGTCAAGCGCCGGGGAAAGTGTGTAGGACCAAACTGGAAATGCGCCAAGCGCCGTATAAAGTGTGTAGGACCAGACTGGAAGTGCGCCAAGTGCCGAGGAAAGTGTGTGGGACCCAATTGGAAGTGCGCAAAACGCCGTGGAAAGTGTGTGGGACCAAACTGGAAGTGCGCCAAGCGCCGGGGTAAGTGTGTGGGGCCAAACTGGAAATGCGCCAAGCGCCGTATAAAGTGTGAGGGACCCAACTGTGAGTGTGCCAAGCGCCGGGGAAAGTGTGTGGGACCAAACTGGAAATGCGCCAAGCGCCGTATAAAGTGTGTGGGACCCGACAGGGTGTGCGCCAAGAGCCGGGAAAAGTGTGTAGGACCAAACTGGAAATGCGCCAAGCGCCGCATAAAGTGTGAGGGACCCAACTGTGAGTGCGCTGAGCGCCGGGGAAAGTTTGTGGGACTCCACTGTGAGTGCACCAAACGCCGAGGAAAGTGTGTGGGACCAAACTGGAAGTGCGCCAAGTGCCGAGGAAAGTGTGTGGGACCCAATTATGAGTGCGCCAAACGCCGGGTTATGTGTGTGGGGCCAAACTGGAAATGCGCCAAGCGCCGAGGAAAGTGTGTGGGACCCGACTGGGTGTGCGCCAAGCGCCGGGGAAAGTGTGTGGGGCCAAATTGGAAATGCGCCAAGCGCCGTATAAAGTGTGAGGGACCCAACTGTGAGTGCGCTAAGCACCGGGGAAAGTGTGTGGGACCAACCTGGAAGTGCGCCAAGCGCCGTATAAAGTGTGTGGGACCAAACTGGGTGGGCGCCACGCGCTGGGTAAAGTGTGAGGGACCCAACTGTGAGTGTGCCAAGCGCCGGGGAAAGTGTACGGGACCCAACTGTGAGTGCGCCACGCGCCGGCGAAAGTGTGTGCGACTCAACTGTGAGTGCACCGAACGCCGAAGAAGGTGTGTGGGACCAAATTGGAAGTGCGCCAAACGCCGTGGAAAGTGTGTGGGACCAAACTGGAAGTGCGCCAAGCGCCGTATAAAGTGTGTGGGACCCGACTGGGTGTGCGCCACGCGCTGGGTAAAGTGTGAGGGACCCAACTATGAGTGCGCAAAGTCCCGTGGAAAGTGTTTGGGACCAAACTGGGTGTGCGCCAAGAGCAGGGAAAATTGTGTAGGACCAAACTGGAAATGCGCCAAGCGCCGTATAAAGTGTGAGGGACCCAACTATGAGTGCGCCAAGCGCCGTGGAAAGTGTGTGGGACCAAACTGGGTGTGCGCCAAACGCCGTGGAAAGTGTGTGGGACCAAACTGGGTGTGCGCCAAGAGCCGGGAAAAGTGTGTAGGACCAAACTGGAAGTGCGTCAAGTGCCGTGGAAAGTGTGTGGGACCCGACTGGGTGTGCGCCAAGCGCTGGGTAAAGTGTGAGGGACCCAGCTGTGAGTGCGCCAAACGCCGGGTTAAGTTTGTGGAACTCAACTGTGAGTGCACCAAACGCCGGGGAAAGTGTGTGGGACCGAACTGGAAGTGCGCCAAGTGCCGAGGAAAGTGTGTAGGACCCAACTGTGAGTGCGCCAAGCGCAGGGGAAAGTGTGTGGGACCAAGCTGGAAGTGCGCCAAACGCCGTGGAAAGTGTGTGGGACCAAACTGGGTGTGCGCCGAGAGCAGGGAAAAGTGTGTAGGACCAAACTGGAAATGCGCAAAGCGCCGTATAAAGTGTGTGGGACCCGACTGGGTGTGCGCCACGCGCTGGGTAAAGTGTGAGGGACCCAACTATGAGTGCGCCAAGCGCCGTGGAAAAAGTGTGGGACTCAACTGTGAGTGCACCGAACGCCGAAGAAGGTGTGTGGGACCAAATTGGAAGTGCGCCAAACGCCGTGGAAAGTGTGTGGGACCAAACTGGGCGTGCGCCAGGAGCAGGGAAAAGTGTGTAGGACCAAACTGGAAATGCGCCAAGCGCCGTATAAAGTGTGTGGGACCCGACTGGGTGTGCGCCACGCGCTGGGTAAAGTGTGAGGGACCCAACTATGAGTGCGCCAAGCGCCGTGGAAAGTGTGTGGGACTCAACTGTGAGTGCACCGAACGCCGAAGAAGGTGTGTGGGACCAAATTGGAAGTGCGCAAAACGCCGTGGAAAGTGTGTGGGACCAAACTGGAAGTGCGCCAAGCGCCGTATAAAGTGTGTGGGACCCGACTGGGTGTGCGCCAAGAGCCGGGAAAAGTGTGTAGGACCAAACTGGAAATGCGCCAAGCGCCGTATAAAGTGTGAGGGACCCAACTGTGAGTGCGCTAAGCACCGGGGAAAGTGTGTGGGACCAACCTGGAAGTGCGCCAAGCGCCGTATAAAGTGTGTGGGACCCGACTGGGTGTGCGCCACGCGCTGGGTAAAGTGTGAGGGACCCAACTATGAGTGCGCCAAGCGCCGTGGAAAGTGTATGGGATCCAATTGTGAGTGCGCCAAGCGCCGGGGAAAGTGTGTGGCACCAAACTGGAAATGCGCCAAGCGCCATATAAAGTGTGTGGGACCCGACTGGGTGTGCGCCAAGCGCCATATAATGTGTGATGGACCCGACTGGGGGTGCGCCAAGCGCCGTGGAAAGTTTGTAGGACCAAACTGGAAATGCGCCAAGCGCCGTATAAAGTGTGTGGGACCCGACAGGGTGTGCGCCAAGAGCCGGGAAAAGTGTGTAGGACCAAACTGGAAATGCGCCAAGCGCCGTATAAAGTGTGTGGGACCCGACTGGGTGTGCGCCACGCGCTGGGTAAAGTGTGAGGGACCCAACTATGAGTGCGCCAAGCGCCGTGGAAAGTGTGTGGGACTCAACTGTGAGTGCACCGAACGCCGAAGAAGGTGTGTGGGACCAAATTGGAAGTGCGCAAAACGCCGTGGAAAGTGTGTGGGACCAAACTGGAAGTGCGCCAAGCGCCGTATAAAGTGTGTGGGACCCGACTGGGTGTGCGCCAAGAGCCGGGAAAAGTGTGTAGGACCAAACTGGAAATGCGCCAAGCGCCGTATAAAGTGTGAGGGACCCAACTGTGAGTGCGCCAAGCGCAGGGGAAAGTGTGTGGGACCAAGCTGGAAAAGCGCCAAACGCCGTGGAAAGTGTGTGGGACCAAACTGGGTGTGCGCCAAGAGCCGGGAAAAGTGTGTAGGACCAAACTGGAAATGCGCCAAGCGCCGTATAAAGTGCCAACTGTGAGTGCGCTAAGCGCCGGGGAAAGTTTGTGGAACTCAACTGTGAGTGCACCAAACGCCGGGGAAAGTGTGTGGGACCGAACTGGAAGTGCGCCAAGTGCCGAGGAAAGTGTGTAGGACCAAACTGGAAATGCGCCAAGCGCCGTATAAAGTGTGAGGGACCCAACTATGAGTGCGCCAAGCGCCGTGGAAAGTGTGTGGGACCAAACTGGGTGTGCGCCAAGAGCAGGGAAAAGTGTGTAGGACCAAACTGGAAATGCGCCAAGCGCCGTGTAAAGTGTGAGGGCCCCAACTGTGAGTGCGCCAAGCGCAGGGGAAAGTGTGTGGGACCAAGCTGGAAAAGCGCCAAACGCCGTGGAAAGTGTGTGGGACCAAACTGGGAGTGTGCCAAGAGCCGGGTAAGTGTGTGGGACCAACTGGAAATGCGCCAAGCGCCGTATAAAGTGTGAGGGACCCAACTGTGAGTGCGCCAAGCGCCGGGGAAAGTGTGCGGGACCCAACTGTGAGTGCGCCAAACGCCGTGGAAAGTGTGTGGGACCAAACTGTAAGTGCGCCAAATGCCGAGGAAAGTGTGTGGGACCAACCTGGAAGTGCGTCAAGCGCCGTATAAAGTGTGTGGGACCCGACTGGGTGTGCGCCACGCGCTGGGGAAAGTGTGTGGGACCAACCTGGAAGTGCGTCAAGCGCCGTATAAAGTGTGTGGGACCCGACTGGGTGTGCGCCACGCGCTGGGTAAAGTGTGAGGGAACCAACTATGAGTGCGCCAAGCGCCGTGGAAAGTGTATGGGATCCAATTGTGAGTGCGCCAAGCGCCGGGGAAAGTGTGTGGGACTCAACTGTGAGTGCACCGAACGCCGAAGAAGGTGTGTGGGACCAAATTGGAAGTGCGCCAAACGCCGTGGAAAGTGTGTAGGACCAAACTGGAAATGCGCCAAGCGCCGTATAAATTGTGTGGGACCCGACTGGGTGTGCGCCACGCGCCGGGTAAAGTGTGAGGGACCCAACTATGAGTGCGCCAAGCGCCGTGGAAAGTGTATGGGATCCAATTGTGAGTGCGCCAAGCGCCGGGGAAAGTGTGTGGGACTCAACTGTGAGTGCACTGAACGCCGAAGAAGGTGTGTGGGACCAAATTGGAAGTGCGCAAAACGCCGTGGAAAGTGTGTGGGACCAAACTGGAAGTGCGCCAAGCGCCGTATAAAGTGTGTGGGACCCGACTGGGTGTGCGCCAAGCGCAGGGGAAAGTGTGTGGGACCAAGCTGGAAAAGCGCCAAACGCCGTGGAAAGTGTGTGGGACCCGACTGGGTGTGCGCCACGCGCTGGGTAAAGTGTGTGGCACCAAATTGGAAATGCGCCAAGCGCCGTATAAAGTGTGAGGGACCCAACTGTGAGTGCGCTGAGCGCCGGGGAAAGTTTGTGGGACTCCACTGGGTGTGCGCCAAGAGCAGGGAAAAGTGTGTAGGACCAAACTGGAAATGCGCCAAGCGCCGTATAAAGTGTGTGGGACCAAACTGGGTGTGCGCCAGGAGCAGGGAAAAGTGTGTAGGACCAAACTGGAAATGCGCCAAGCGCCGTATAAAGTGTGACGGACCCAACTGTGAGTGCGCTAAGCACCGGGGAAAGTGTGTGGGACCAACCTGGAAGTGCGCCAAGCGCCGTATAAAGTGTGTGGGACCCGACTGGGTGTGCGCCACGCGCTGGGTAAAGTGTGAGGGACCCAACTATGAGTGCGCCAAGCGCCGTGGAAAGTGTGAGGGACCCAACCGTGAGGGCGCTAAGCGCCGGGGAAAGTGTGTGGGACTCAACTGTGAGTGCACCGAACGCCGAAGAAGGTGTGTGGGACCAAATTGGAAGTGCGCCAAACGCCGTGGAAAGTGTGTGGGACCAAACTGGAAGTGCGCCAAGCGCCGTCGAGAGTGTGTAGGACCCGACTGGGTGTGCGCCAAGCGCCGAAATAAATGTGCGGGACCCAATTGTGAGTGCGCGAAGCGCCGTGGAAAGTGTGTGGGACCAAACTTGAAGTGCGCCAAGCGCTGTGGAAAGTGTGTGGGACCAAACTGGGTGTGCGCCACGAGCAGGGAAAAGTGTGTAACACCAAACTGGAAATGCGCCAAGCGCCGTATAAAGTGTGTGGGACCCGACTGGGTGTGCGCCACGCGCTGGGTAAAGTGTGAGGGACCCAACTATGAGTGCGCAAAGCGCCGTGGAAAGTGTGTGGGACCAAACTGGGTGTACGCCAAGAGCAGGGAAAAGTGTGTAGGACCAAACTGGAAATGCGCCAAGCGCCGTATAAAGTGTGAGGGACCCAACTGTGAGTGCGCCAAGCGCAGGGGAAAGTGTGTGGGACCAAGCTGGAAAAGCGCCAAACGCCGTGGAAAGTGTGTGGGACCAAACTGGGTGTGCGCCAAGAGCCGGGAAAAGTGTGTAGGACCAAACTGGAAATGCGCCAAGCGCCGTATAAAGTGTGAGGGACCCAACTGGAAGTGCGCCAAGTGCCGAGGAAAGTGTGTAGGACCCAACTATGAGTGCGCCACGCGCAGGGGAAAGTGTGTGGGACCAAGCTGGAAGTGCGCCAAACGCCGTGGAAAGTGTGTGGGACCAAACTGGGTGTGCGCCGAGAGCAGGGAAAAGTGTGTAGGACCAAATTGGAAGTGCGCAAAACGCCGTGGAAAGTGTGTGGGACCAAACTGGAAGTGCGCCAAGCGCCGTATAAAGTGTGTGGGACCCGACTGGGTGTGCGCCAAGAGCCGGGAAAAGTGTGTAGGACCAAACTGGAAATGCGCCAAGCGCCGTATAAAGTGTGAGGGACCCAACTGTGAGTGCGCTAAGCACCGGGGAAAGTGTGTGGGACCAACCTGGAAGTGCGCCAAGCGCCGTATAAAGTGTGTGGGACCCGACTGGGTGTGCGCCACGCGCTGGGTAAAGTGTGAGGGACCCAACTATGAGTGCGCCAAGCGCCGTGGAAAGTGTATGGGATCCAATTGTGAGTGCGCCAAGCGCCGGGGAAAGTGTGTGGGACTCAACTGTGAGTGCACCGAACGCCGAAGAAGGTGTGTGGGACCAAATTGGAAGTGCGCCAAACGCCGTGGAAAGTGTGTGGGACCAAACTGGAAGTGCGCCAAGCGCCGTATAAAGTGTGTGGGACCCGACTGGGTGTGCGCCACGCGCTGGGTAAAGTGTGAGGGACCCAACTATGAGTGCGCCAAGCGCCGTGGAAAGTGTGTGGGACCAAACTGGGTGTGCGCCAAGAGCAGGGAAAAGTGTGTAGGACCAAACTGGAAATGCGCCAAGCGCCGTATAAAGTGTGTGGGACCCGACTGGGTGTGCGCCACGCGCTGGGTAAAGTGTGAGGGACCCAACTATGAGTGCGCAAGCGCCGTGGAAAGTGTGTGGGACTCAACTGTGAGTGCACCGAACGCCGAAGAAGGTGTGTGGGACCAAATTGGAAGTGCGCAAAACGCCGTGGAAAGTGTGTGGGACCAAACTGGAAGTGCGCCAAGCGCCGTATAAAGTGTGTGGGACCCGACTGGGTGTGCGCCAAGAGCCGGGAAAAGTGTGTAGGACCAAACTGGAAATGCGCCAAGCGCCGTATAAAGTGTGAGGGACCCAACTGTGAGTGCGCCAAGCGCAGGGGAAAGTGTGTGGGACCAAGCTGGAAAAGCGCCAAACGCCGTGGAAAGTGTGTGGGACCAAACTGGGTGTGCGCCAAGAGCCGGGAAAAGTGTGTAGGACCAAACTGGAAATGCGCCAAGCGCCGTATAAAGTGTGAGGGACCCAACTGTGAGTGCGCTAAGCGCCGGGGAAAGTTTGTGGAACTCAACTGTGAGTGCACCAAACGCCGGGGAAAGTGTGTGGGACCGAACTGGAAGTGCGCCAAGTGCCGAGGAAAGTGTGTAGGACCCAACTGTGAGTGCGCCAAGCGCAGGGGAAAGTGTGTGGGACCAAGCTGGAAGTGCGCCAAACGCCGTGGAAAGTGTGTGGGACCAAACTGGGTGTGCGCCGAGAGCAGGGAAAAGTGTGTAGGACCAAACTGGAAATGCGCCAAGCGCCGTATAAAGTATGTGGGACCCGACTGGGTGTGCGCCACGCGCTGGGTAAAGTGTGAGGGACCCAACTATGAGTGCGCAAAGCGCCGTGGAAAGTGTGTGGGACCAAACTGGGTGTACGCCAAGAGCAGGGAAAAGTGTGTAGGACCAAACTGGAAATGCGCCAAGCGCCGTATAAAGTGTGAGGGACCCAACTGTGAGTGCGCCAAGCGCAGGGGAAAGTGTGTGGGACCAAGCTGGAAAAGCGCCAAACGCCGTGGAAAGTGTGTGGGACCAAACTGGGTGTGCGCCAAGAGCCGGGAAAAGTGTGTAGGACCAAACTGGAAATGCGCCAAGCGCCGTATAAAGTGTGAGGGACCCAACTGTGAGTGCGCTAAGCGCCGGGGAAAGTTTGTGGAACTCAACTATGAGTGCGCCAAGCGCAGGGGAAAGTGTGTGGGACCAAGCTGGAAGTGCGCCAAACGCCGTGGAAAGTGTGTGGGACCAAACTGGGTGTGCGCCGAGAGCAGGGAAAAGTGTGTAGGACCAAACTGGAAATGCGCCAAGCGCCGTATAAAGTGTGAGGGACCCAACTGTGAGTGCGCTAAGCACCGGGGAAAGTGTGTGGGACCAACCTGGAAGTGCGCCAAGCGCCGTATAAAGTGTGTGGGACCCGACTGGGTGTGCGCCACGCGCTGGGTAAAGTGTGAGGGACCCAACTATGAGTGCGCCAAGCGCCGTGGAAAGTGTATGGGATCCAATTGTGAGTGCGCCAAGCGCCGGGGAAAGTGTGTGGGACTCAACTGTGAGTGCACCGAACGCCGAAGAAGGTGTGTGGGACCAAATTGGAAGTGCGCAAAACGCCGTGGAAAGTGTGTGGGACCAAACTGGAAGTGCGCCAAGCGCCGTATAAAGTGTGTGGGACCCGACTGGGTGTGCGCCAAGAGCCGGGAAAAGTGTGTAGGACCAAACTGGAAATGCGCCAAGCGCCGTATAAAGTGTGAGGGACCCAACTGTGAGTGCGCCAAGCGCAGGGGAAAGTGTGTGGGACCAAGCTGGAAGTGCGCCAAACGCCGTGGAAAGTGTGTGGGACCAAACTGGGTGTGCGCCGAGAGCAGGGAAAAGTGTGTAGGACCAAACTGGAAATGCGCCAAGCGCCGTATAAAGTATGTGGGACCCGACTGGGTGTGCGCCACGCGCTGGGTAAAGTGTGAGGGACCCAACTATGAGTGCGCAAAGCGCCGTGGAAAGTGTGTGGGACCAAACTGGGTGTGCGCCAAGAGCAGGGAAAAGTGTGTAGGACCAAACTGGAAATGCGCCAAGCGCCGTATAAAGTGTGAGGGACCCAACTGTGAGTGCGCCAAGCGCAGGGGAAAGTGTGTGGGACCAAGCTGGAAAAGCGCCAAACGCCGTGGAAAGTGTGTGGGACCAAACTGGGTGTGCGCCAAGAGCCGGGAAAAGTGTGTAGGACCAAACTGGAAATGCGCCAAGCGCCGTATAAAGTGTGAGGGACCCAACTGGAAGTGCGCCAAGTGCCGAGGAAAGTGTGTAGGACCCAACTATGAGTGCGCCAAACGCCGTGGAAAGTGTGTGGGACCAAACTGGAAGTGCGCAAAACGCCGTGGAAAGTGTGTGGGACCAAACTGGAAGTGCGCCAAGCGCCGTGGAAAGTGTGTGGGACCAAATTGGAAGTGCGCCAAACGCCGTGGAAAGTGTGTGGGACCAAACTGGAAGTGCGCCAAGCGCCGTATAAAGTGTGTGGGACCCGACTGGGTGTGCGCCAAGAGCCGGGAAAAGTGTGTAGGACCAAACTGGAAATGCGCCAAGCGCCGTATAAAGTGTGAGGGACCCAACTGTGAGTGCGCTAAGCACCGGGGAAAGTGTGTGGGACCAACCTGGAAGTGCGCCAAGCGCCGTATAAAGTGTGTGGGACCCGACTGGGTGTGCGCCACGCGCTGGGTAAAGTGTGAGGGACCCAACTATGAGTGCGCCAAGCGCCGTGGAAAGTGTATGGGATCCAATTGTGAGTGCGCCAAGCGCCGGGGAAAGTGTGGACTCAACTGTGAGTGCACCGAACGCCGAAGAAGGTGTGGGACCAAATTGGAAGTGCGCCAAACGCCGTGGAAAGTGTGTGGGACCAAACTGGAAGTGCGCCAAGCGCCGTATAAAGTGTGTGGGACCCGACTGGGTGTGCGCCACGCGCTGGGTAAAGTGTGAGGGACCCAACTATGAGTGCGCCAAGCGCCGTGGAAAGTGTGTGGGACCAAACTGGGTGTGCGCCAAGAGCAGGGAAAAGTGTGTAGGACCAAACTGGAAATGCGCCAAGCGCCGTATAAAGTGTGTGGGACCCGACTGGGTGTGCGCCACGCGCTGGGTAAAGTGTGAGGGACCCAACTATGAGTGCGCCAAGCGCCGTGGAAAGTGTGTGGGACTCAACTGTGAGTGCACCGAACGCCGAAGAAGGTGTGTGGGACCAAATTGGAAGTGCGCAAAACGCCGTGGAAAGTGTGTGGGACCAAACTGGAAGTGCGCCAAGCGCCGTATAAAGTGTGTGGGACCCGACTGGGTGTGCGCCAAGAGCCGGGAAAAGTGTGTAGGACCAAACTGGAAATGCGCCAAGCGCCGTATAAAGTGTGAGGGACCCAACTGTGAGTGCGCCAAGCGCAGGGGAAAGTGTGTGGGACCAAGCTGGAAGTGCGCCAAACGCCGTGGAAAGTGTGTGGGACCAAACTGGGTGTGCGCCGAGAGCAGGGAAAAGTGTGTAGGACCAAACTGGAAATGCGCCAAGCGCCGTATAAAGTGTGTGGGACCCGACTGGGTGTGCGCCACGCGCTGGGTAAAGTGTGAGGGACCCAACTATGAGTGCGCCAAGCGCCGTGGAAAGTGTGTGGGACCAAACTGGGTGTACGCCAAGAGCAGGGAAAAGTGTGTAGGACCAAACTGGAAATGCGCCAAGCGCCGTATAAAGTGTGAGGGACCCAACTGTGAGTGCGCCAAGCGCAGGGGAAAGTGTGTGGGACTCAACTGTGAGTGCACCGAACGCCGAAGAAGGTGTGTGGGACCAAATTGGAAGTGCGCAAAACGCCGTGGAAAGTGTGTGGGACCAAACTGGAAGTGCGCCAAGCGCCGTATAAAGTGTGTGGGACCCGACTGGGTGTGCGCCAAGAGCCGGGAAAAGTGTGTAGGACCAAACTGGAAATGCGCCAAGCGCCGTATAAAGTGTGAGGGACCCAACTGTGAGTGCGCATAGCGCCGGAGAAAGTGTGTGGGACCCGACTGTGAGTGTGCCAAGCGCCGGTAAATGTGTGTGGGACCAAACTGGAAGTGCGCGACGCGCAGTGGAAAGTGTGTGGGACCCGACTGTGAGTGTGCCAAGCCCCGGGAAATGTGTGTGGGACCCAACTGGAAGTGCGCGACGCGCTGTGGAAAGTGTGTGGGACCAAACTGGGTGTGCGCCACCAGCCGGGGAAAGTGTGTAGGACCAAACTGGAAATGCGCCAAGCGCCGTATAAAGTGTGTGGGACCCGACTGGGTGTGCGCCACGCGCTGGGTAAAGTGTGAGGGACCCAACTATGAGTGCGCCAAGCGCCGTGGAAAGTGTGTGGGACTCAACTGTGAGTGCACCGAACGCCGAAGAAGGTGTGTGGGACCAAATTGGAAGTGCGCCAAACGCCGTGGAAAGTGTGTGGGACCAAACTGGAAGTGCGCCAAACGCCGTGGAAAGTGTGTGGGACCAAACTGGGTGTGCGCCACGAGCAGGGAAAAGTGTGTAACACCAAACTGGAAATGCGCCAAGCGCCGTATAAAGTGTGTGGGACCCGACTGGGTGTGCGCCACGCGCTGGGTAAAGTGTGAGGGACCCAACTATGAGTGCGCCAAGCGCCGTGGAAAGTGTGTGGGACTCAACTGTGAGTGCACCGAACGCCGAAGAAGGTGTGTGGGACCAAATTGGAAGTGCGCAAAACGCCGTGGAAAGTGTGTGGGACCAAACTGGAAGTGCGCCAAGCGCCGTATAAAGTGTGTGGGACCCGACTGGGTGTGCGCTAAGCACCGGGGAAAGTGTGTGGGACCAACCTGGAAGTGCGCCAAGCGCCGTATAAAGTGTGTGGGACCCGACTGGGTGTGCGCCAAGCGCCGTATAAAGTGTGTGGGACCAAACTGGAAGTGCGCCAAGCGCCGTATAAAGTGTGTGGGACCCGACTGGGTGTGCGCCACGCGCTGGGTAAAGTGTGAGGGACCCAACTATGAGTGCGCCAAGCGCCGTGGAAAGTGTGTGGGACCAAACTGGGTGTGCGCCAAGAGCAGGGAAAAGTGTGTAGGACCAAACTGGAAATGCGCCAAGCGCCGTATAAAGTGTGTGGGACCCGACTGGGTGTGCGCCACGCGCTGGGTAAAGTGTGAGGGACCCAACTATGAGTGCGCCAAGCGCCGTGGAAAGTGTGTGGGACTCAACTGTGAGTGCACCGAACGCCGAAGAAGGTGTGTGGGACCAAATTGGAAGTGCGCAAAACGCCGTGGAAAGTGTGTGGGACCAAACTGGAAGTGCGCCAAGCGCCGTATAAAGTGTGTGGGACCCGACTGGGTGTGCGCCAAGAGCCGGGAAAAGTGCGTAGGACCAAACTGGAAATGCGCCAAGCGCCGTATAAAGTGTGAGGGACCCGACTATGAGTGCGCCAAGCGCCGCGGAAAGTGTGTGGCACCAAACTGGAAATGCGCCAAGCGCCATATAAAGTGTGTGGGACCTAACTGGGTGTGCGCCAAGCTCCGGGAAAAGTGTGTAGGACCAAACTGGAAATGCGCCAAGCGCCGCATAAAGTGTGAGGGACCCAACTGTGAGTGCGCCAAGCGCCGGGGAAAGTGTGTGGGACCCAAATTTGAGTGTGCCAAACGCCGGGGAAAGTGTGTGGGACCAAACTGGAAGTGCGCCAAGCGCCGTATAAAGTGTGTGGGACCCAACTGTGAGTGCGCCAAGCGCAGGGGAAAGTGTGTGGGACCAAGCTGGAAGTGCGCCAAACGCCGTGGAAAGTGTGTGGGACCAAACTGGGTGTGCGCCAAGAGCAGGGAAAAGTGTGTAGGACCAAACTGGAAATGCGCCAAGCGCCGTATAAAGTGTGTGGGACCCGAGTGGGTGTGCGCCACGCGCTGGGTAAAGTGTGAGGAACCCAACTATGAGTGCGCCAAACACCGTGGAAAGTGTGTGGGACCAAACTGGAAGTGCGCCAAGCGCCGTAAAAAGTGTGTGGGACCCAATTGGGAGTGCGCCAAGCGCCGAAGATTGTGTGTGGAACCTAACTGGGAGTGCGCCAAGCGCAGGGGAAAGTGTGTGGGACCAAGCTGGAAGTGCGCCAAACGCCGTGGAAAGTGTGTGGGACCAAACTGGGTGTGCGCCAAGAGCCCGGAAAAGTGTGTAGGACCAAACTGGAAATGCGCCAAGCGCCGTATAAAGTGTGAGGGACCCAACTGTGAGTGCGCCAAGCGCAGGGGAAAGTGTGCGGGACCCGATTGGGAGTGCGCCAAGCGCAGGGGAAAGTGTGTGGGACCAACTGGAAGTGCGCCAAACGCCGTGGAAAGTGTGTGGGACCGAATTATGAGTGCGCCAAGCGCCGGGGAAAGTGTGTGGGACCGACTTATGAGTGCGCATAGCGCCGGGGAAAGTGTGTGGGACCTGACTGTGAGTGTGCCAAGCGCCGGGAAAAGTGTGTGGGACCCAACTGGAAGTGCGCGACGCGCAGTGGAAAGTGTGTGTGACCCAACTGGGAGTGCGCCAGAACGCCGAAGAAGTGTGTGGGACCCAACTGGAAGTGCGCCAAGCGCCGTGGAAAGTGTGTGGGACCCGACAGTGAGTGTGCCAAGCGCCGGGAAAAGTGTGTGGGACCAACTGGAAATGCGCCAAGCGCCGTATAAAGTGTGTGGGACCCGACTGGGTGTGCGCCACGCGCTGGGAAAAGTGTGAGGGACCCAACTATGAGTGCGCCAAGCGCCGTGGAAAGTGTGTGGGACTCAAATGTGAGTGCACCGAACGCCGAAGAAGGTGTGTGGGACCAAATTGGAAGTGCGCCAAACGCCGTGGAAAGTGTGTGGGACCAAACTGGAAATGCGCCAAGCGCCGTATAAAGTGTGTGGGACCCGACTGGGTGTGCGCCACGCGCCGGGAAAGTGTGTGGGACCAACTGGAAGTGCGCCAAGCGCCGTGGAAAGTGTGTGGGACTCAACTGTGAGTGCACCGAACGCCGAAGAAGGTGTGTGGGACCAACTGGAAGTGCGCCAAACGCCGTGGAAAGTGTGTGGGACCAAACTGGAAGTGCGCCAAGCGCCGTATAAAGTGTGTGGGACCCGACTGGGTGCGCCAAGCGCCGGGGAAAAGTGTGTGGGACCAAACTGGAAGTGCGCCAAGCGCCGTATAAAGTGTGTGGGACCCAACTGTGAGTGCGCCAAGCGCCGGGGAAAGTGTGTGGGACCCAACTGTGAGTGCGCCAAGCGCCGGGGAAAGTGTGTGGGACCAAGCTGGAAGTGCGCCAAGCGCCGTGGAAAGTGTGTGGGACCCGACTGGGTGTGCGCCAAGAGCCGGGAAAAGTGTGTAGGACCATACTGGAAGTGCGCCAAGCGCCGTATAAAGTGTGTGGGACCCGACTGGGTGTGCGCCACGCGCTGGGTAAAGTGTGAGGGACCCAACTATGAGTGCGCAAGCGCCGTGGAAAGTGTGTGGGACTCAACTGTGAGTGCACCGAACGCCGAAGAAGGTGTGGGACCAAATTGGAAGTGCGCAATACGCCGTGGAAAGTGTGTGGGACCAAACTGGAAGTGCGCAAAACGCCGTGGAAAGTGTGTGGGACCAAACTGGAAGTGCGCCAAGCGCCGTATAAAGTGTGTAGGACCAAACTGGAAATGCGCCAAGCGCCGTATAAAGTGTGAGGGACCCAACTGTGAGTGCGCCAAGCGCCGTGGAAAGTGTGTGGGACTCAACTGTGAGTGCGCCGAACGCCGAAGAAGGTGTGTGGGACCAAACTGGAAGTGCGCCAAGCGCCGTGGAAAGTGTGTGGGACCAAACTGGAAGTGCGCCAAGCGCCGTGGAAAGTGTGTGGGACCCAACTGTGAGTGCGCCAAACGCCGGGGAAAGTGTGTGGGACCAAACTGGAAATGCGCCAAGCGCCGTATAAAGTGTGTGGGACCCAACTGTGAGTGCGCCAAGCGCCGTGGAAAGTGTGTGGGACCCAACTGGAAGTGCGCCAAGCGCCGGGGAAAGTGTGTGGGACCAACTGGAAGTGCGCCAAGCGCCGTGGAAAGTGTGTGGGACCAACTGTGAGTGCGCCAAGCGCCGTGGAAAGTGTGTGGGACCCAACTGTGAGTGCGCCAAACGTCAGCAGAAAGTGTGTGGGACCAACTGGAAATGCGCCAAGCGCCGTATAAAGTGTGTGGGACCCGACTGGGTGTGCGCCACGCGCTGGGTAAAGTTTGAGGGACCCGACTATGAGTGCGCCAAGCGCCGTGGAAAGTGTATGGGACTCAACTGTGAGTGCACCGAACGCCGAAGAAGGTGTGTGGGACCAAATTGGAAGTGCGCCAAACGCCGTGGAAAGTGTGTGGGACCCAACTGTGAGTGTGCCAAGCGCCGGGGAAAGTGGTGGTACCCGACTGTGAGTGTGCCAAGCGCCGGGGAAAGTGTATGGGACTCAACTGGAAGAGCGTCCAGTGCCGGGGAAAGTGTGTGGGACCAAACTGTGAGTGCGCGACGCGCCGTGGAAAGTGGGGACACCCAACTGTGAGTGCACCGAACGCCGAAGAAAGTGTGTGGGACCAACTGGAAGTGCGCCAAACGCCGGGGAAAGTGTGTGGGACCAAACTGTAAGTGCGCGACGCGCCGTGGAAAGTGGTGGAACCCAACTGTGAGTGTGCAAAGCGCCGGGGAAAGTGTGTGGGACCAAACTGTAAGTGCGCGACGCGCCGTGGAAAGTGGTGGGACCCAACTGGAAGAGAGTCCAAAGCCGGGGAAAGTGTCTGGGACCAAACTGTAAGTGCGCGACGCGCCGTGGAAAGTGGTGGAACCCGACTGTGAGTGTGCCAAGCGCCGGGGAAAGTGTGTGGTACCCGACTGTGAGTGTGCCAAGCGCCGGGGAAAGTGTATGGGACCCAACTGGAAGAGCGTCCAGTGCCGGGGAAAGTGTGTGGGACCAAACTGCAAGTGCGCCAAACGCCGGGAAAGTGTGTGGGACCAAACTGGAAATGCGCCAAGCGCCCTATAAAGTGTGTGGGACCCGACTGGGTGTCCGCCACGCGCTGGGTAAAGTGTGAGGGACCCAACTATGAGTGCGCCAAGCGCCGTGGAAAGTGTGTGGGACTCAACTGTGAGTGCACCGAACGCCGAAGAAGGTGTGTGGGACCCAACTGTGAGTGTGCCAAGCGCCGGGGAAAGCGTATGGGACCCAACTGGAAGAGCGTCCAGTGCCGGGGAAAACGTATGGGACCCAACTGGAAGAGCGTCCAGTGCCGGGGAAAGTGTGTGGGACCAAACTGTAAGTGCGCGACGCGCCGTGGAAAGTGGTGGAACCCAACTGTGAGTGTGCCAAGCGCCGGGGAAAGTGTGTGGTACCCGACTGTGAGTGTGCCAAGCGCCGGGGAAAGTGTATGGGACCCAACTGGAAGAGCGTCCAGTGCCGGGGAAAGTGTGTGGTACCCGACTGTGAGTGTGCCAAGCGCCGGGGAAAGTGTATGGGACCCAACTGGAAGAGCGTTCAGTGCCGGGGAAAGTGTGTGGGACCAAACTGCAAGTGCGCGACGCTCCGTGGAAAGTGGTGGGACCCAACTGTGAGTGTGCCAAGCGCCGGGGAAAGTGTGTGGTACCCAACTGTGAGTGCGCCAAGCGCCGTGGAAAGTGTGTGGGACCCAACTGGAAGTACGCCAAGCGCCGACGAAAGTGTGTGGGACACAATTGGAAGTGCGTCACGCACCGCGGAAAGTGTGCGGGACCCAACTGAAAAAGCGCTGAGCGCCGTGGAAAGTGTGCGGAACCCAACTGAGAGTGCGCTGAGCGCCGGGGAAAGTGTGTGGGACCCAACTGGAAGTGCGCCAAGCGCCGTGGAAAGTGGTGGGATCCAACTGTAAGTGTGCCAAGCGCCGGGGAAAGTGTATGGGACCCAACTGGAAGAGCGTCCAGTGCCGGGGAAAGTGTGTGGGACCAAAGTGTAAGTGCGCGACGTGCCGTGGAAAGTGGTGGGACCCAACTGTGAGTGTGCCAAGCGCCGGGGAAAGTGTATGGGACCCAACTGTGAGTGTGCCAAGCGCCGGGGAAAGTGTGTGGTACCCAACTGTGAGTGTGCCGAGCGCCGGGGAAAGTGTATGGGACCAAACTGGAAGAGAGTCCAGTGCCGGGGAATGGGTGTGGGACCAAAAAGTAAGTGCGCGACGTGCCGTGGAAAGTGGTGGGACCCAACTGGAAGGGCGGCGAGCGCCGTGGAAAGTGTGTGGCACCAAACTGGAGATGCGCCAAGCGCCATATAAAGTGTGTTGGACCCGACTGGGTGTGCGCCAAGCGCCGGGGAAAGTGTGTGGGACCCGACTGGAAGTGTGCCAAGCGCCAAGCGCCGAGGAAAGTGTGTGGGACCCAACTGGAAGTGCGCCAAGCGTCGTGGAAAGTGTGTGGGACACAACTGAGAGTGCGCCAAGCGTCGTGGAAAGTGTGTGGGATCCAACTGAGAGTGCGTCACGCGCCGTGAAAAGTGTGCGGGACCCAACTGAGAGTGCGTCACGCGCCGTGGAAAGTGTGCGGGACCCAACTGAGAGTGCGCTGAGCGCCGGGGAAAGTGTGTGGGACCGAACTGTAAGTGTGCCAAGCGCCAAGCGCCGTGGAAAGTGTGTGAGACCCAACTGGGAGTGCGTCACGCGCCGCGGAAAGTGTGCGGGACCCAACTGAGAGTGCGCTGAGCGCCGGGGAAAGTGTGTGGGACCTAACTCAAAGTGCGCCAAGCGTCGTGGAAAGTGTGTGGGATCCAACTGAGAGTGCGCCAAGCGCCGAGGAAAGTGTGTGGGACACAATTGGGAGTGCGTCACGCGCCGCGGAAAGTGTGCGGGACCCAACTGAGAGTGCGCTGAGCGCCGGGGAAAGTGTGTGGGACCCAACTGGAAGTGCGCCAAGCGCCGTGGAAAGTGTTTGGGATACAATTGGGAGTGCGTCACGCGCCGCGGAAAGTGTGTGGGACCCAAGTGGAAGTGCGCCAAGCGCCGTGGAAAGTGTGCGGAACCCAACTGAGAGTGCGCTGAGCGCCGGGGAAAGTGTGTGGGACCCAACTGGAAGTGCGCCAAGCGCCGTGGAAAGTGTGTGGGACTCAACTGGAAGTGCGCCAAGCACCGAGGAAAGTGTTTGGGACCTAACTCAAAGTGCGCTGAGCGCCGTGGAAAGTGTGTGGGACCCAACTGAGAGTGCGCTGAGCGCCGCGGAAAGTGTGTGGGACCCAACTGAAAGTGCACCAAGCGCCAAGCGCCGGGGAAAGTGTATGGGACCCAACTGGAAGAGAGTCCAGTGCCGGGGAAAGTGTGTGGGACCAAACTGTAAGTGCGCGACGCGCCGAGGAAAGTGGTGGGACCCAACTGTGAGTGTGCCAAGCGCCGGGGAAAGTGGTGGTGCCCGACTGTGAGTGTGCCAGGCGCCGGGGAAAGTGTGTGGGACCAAACTGGAAGTGCGCGACGCGCCGTGGAAAGTGGTGGGACCAAACTGTAAGTGCGCGACGCGCCGTGGAAAGTGGTGGGACCCAACTGGAAGAGAGTCCAAAGCCGGGGAAAGTGTCTGGGACCAAACTGTAAGTGCGCGACGCGCCGTGGAAAGTGGTGGAACCCAACTGTGAGTAAGCCAAGCGCCGGGGAAAGTGTGTGGGACCAAACTGTAAGTGCGCGACGCGCCGTGGAAAGTGAGGGGACCCAACTGGGAGTGCGCCACGCGCTGGGAAAGTGGTGGGACCCAACTGTGAGTGTGCCAAGCGCCGGAGAAAGTGGTGGGCCCCAACTGTGAGTGTGCCAAGCGTCGGGGAAAGTGGTGGGACCCAACTGTGAGTGTGCCAAGCGCCGGGGAAAGTGTGTGGGACCCAACTGGAAGTGCGCCAAGCGCCGTGGAAAGTGTGTGGGACTCAACTGGAAGTGCGCCAAGCACCGAGGAAAGTGTGTGGGACACAATTGAGAGTGCGCTGAGCGCCGGGGAAAGTGTGTGGGACCCAACTGGAAGTGCGTCACGCGCCGCGGAAAGTGTGTGGGACCCAAGTGGAAGTGCGCCAAGCACCAAGCGCCGTGGAAAGTGTGTGGGACTCAACTGGAAGTGCGCCAAGAGCCGAGGAAAGTGTGTGGGACCCAACTGAGAGTGCGCTGAGCGCCGGGGAAAGTGTGTGGCACCCGACTGGAAGTGTGCCAAGCGCCAAGCGCCGAGGAAAGTGTGTGGGACCCAACTGGAAGTGCGCCAAGCGCCGAGGAAAGTGTGTGGGACCCAACTGGAAGTGCGCCAAGCGCCGTGGAAAGTGTGTGGGACTCAACTGGAAGTGCGCCAAGCACCGAGGAAGGTGTGTGGGACACAATTGAGAGTGCGCTGAGCGCCGGGGAAAGTGTGTGGGACCCAACTGGAAGTGCGCCAAGCGCCGTGGAAAGTGTTTGGGACACAATTGAGAGTGCGCTGAGCGCCGGGGAAAGTGTGTGGGACCCATTTGGAAGTGCGCCAAGCGCCGAGGAAAGTGTGTGGGACACAACTGAGAGTGCGTCACGCGTCGTGGAAAGTGTGCGGAGCCGAACTGAGAGTGCGCTGAGCGCCGGGGAAAGTGTGTGGGACCTAACTCAAAGTGCGCCAAGCGTCGTGGAAAGTGTGTGGGATCCAACTGAGAGTGCGTCACGCGCCGTGGAAAGTGTGCGGGACCCAACTGAGAGTGCGCTGAGCGCCGGGGAAAGTGTGTGGGACCCAACTGGAAGTGCGCCAAGCGCCGTGGAAAGTGTGTGGGACTCAACTGGAAGTGCGCCAAGCACCGAGGAAAGTGTGTGGGACACAATTGAGAGTGCGCTGAGCGCCGGGGAAAGTGTGAGGGACCCAACTGGAAGTGCGCCAAGCGCCGTGGAAAGTGTATGGGACTCAACTGGAAGTGCGCCAAGCGCCGAGGAAAGAGTGTGGGACACAATTGGGAGTGCGTCACGCGCCGTGGAAAGTGTGCGGAACCCAACTGAGAGTGCGCTGAGCGCCGGGGAAAGTGTGTGGGACCTAACCCAAACTGCGCCAAGCGCCGTGGAAGGTGTGTGGGACCCAACTGGAAGTGCGCCAAGCGCCGTGGAAAGTGTGTGGGACTCAACTGGAAGTGCGCCAAGCACCGAGAAAAGTGTGTGGGACCAACTGTGAGTGCGCCAAGCGCCGGGGAAAGTGTGTGGACTCAACTGTGAAGTGCGCCACGCGCCGGGAAAAGTGTGTGGGACTCAACTGTGAGTGCGCCAAGCGCCGTGGAAAGTGTGTGGGACCAAACTGGAAGTGCGCCAAGCGCCGTATAAAGTGTGTGGGACCCGACTGGGTGCGCCACGCGCTGGGTAAAGTGTGTGGGACCCAACTGGAAGTGCGCCAAGCGCCGTGGAAAGTGTGTGGGACTCAACTGGAAGTGCGCCAAGCGCCAAGGAAAATGTGTGGGACACAATTGGGAGTGCGTCACGCGCCGCGGAAAGTGTGCGGGACCCAACTGGGAGTGCGCTGAGCGCCGTGGAAAGTGTGCGGAACCCAACTGAGAGTGCGCTGAGCGCCGGGGAAAGTGTGTGGGACCCAACTGGAAGTGCGCCAAGCACCGAGAAAAGTGTGTGGGACACAACTGGAAGTGCGCCAAGCACCGAGAAAAGTGTGTGGGACCCAACTGGGAGTGCGCAACGCGCCGTGGAAAGTGTGCGGAACCCAACTGAGAGTGCGCTGAGCGCCGGGGAAAGTGTGTGGGACCCAACTGGAAGTGCGCCAAGCGCCGTGGAAAGTGTGTGGGACTCAACTGGAAGTGCGCCAAGAGCCGAGGAAAGTGTGTGGGACACAATTGGAAGTGCGTCACGCACCGCGGAAAGTGTGCGGGACCCAACTGAAAAAGCGCTGAGCGCCGTGGAAAGTGTGCGGAACCCAACTGAGAGTGCGCCACGCGCCGTGGAAAGTGTGCGGGACCCAACTGAAAGTGCACCAAGCGCCAAGCGCCGTGGAAAGTGTGTGGGACCCAACTGGAAGTACGCCAAGCGCCGACGAAAGTGTGTGGGACCAACTGTGAGTGCGCCAAGCGCCGTATAAAGTGTGTGGGACCCAACTGAGAGTGCGCCACGCGCCGTGGAAAGTGTGTGGGACCAAACTGTAAGTGCGCGACGCGCCGTGGAAAGTGGTGGAACCCAACTGTGAGTGTGCCAAGCGCCGGGGAAAGTGTGTGGTACCCAACTGTGAGTGTGCCAAGCGCCGGGGAAAGTGTATGGGACCCAACTGGAAGAGAGTCCAGTGCCGGGGAAAGTGTGTGGGACCAAACTGTAAGTGCGCGACGCGCCGTGGAAAGTGGTGGAACCCAACTGTGAGTGTGCCAAGCGCCGGGGAAAGTGTGTGGTACCCAACTGGAAATGCGCCAAGCGCCGTATAAAGTGTGGACCCGACTGGGTGTGCGCCACGCGCTGGGTAAAAGTGTGTGGGACCAAACTGTAAGTGCGCGACGCGCCGTGGAAAGTGGTGGGACCCAACTGTGAGTGTGCCAAGCGCCGGGGAAAGTGTATGGGACCCAACTGGAAGAGCGTCCAGTGCCGGGGAAAGTGTGTGGGACCAAACTGTAAGTGCGCGACGCGCCGTGGAAAGTGGTGGGACCCAACTGTGAGTGTGCCAAGCGCCGGGGAAAGTGTGTGGGACCAAACTGTAAGTGCGCGACGCGCCGTGGAAAGTGGTGGAACCCAACTGTGAGTGTGCCAAGCGCCGGGGAAAGTGTGTGGTACCCGACTGTGAGTGTGCCAAGCGCCGGGGAAAGTGTATGGGACCCAACTGGAAGAGCGTCCAGTGCCGGGGAAAACGTATGGGACCCAACTGGAAGAGCGTCCAGTGCCGGGGAAAGTGTGTGGGACCAAACTGTAAGTGCGTCAAGCGCCGTATAAAGTGTGTGGGACCCGACTGGGTGTGCGCCACGCGCTGGGGAAAGTGTGTGGGACCGAAATATGAGTGCGCCAAGCGCCGTGGAAAGTGTGGGACTCAACTGTGAGTGCACCGAACGCCGAAGAAGGTGTGTGGGACCAAACTGGAAGTGCGCCAAGCGCCGGGGAAAGTGTATGGGACCCAACTGGAAGTGCGCCACGCGCCGGGGAAAGTGTGTGGGACCAAACTGTAAGTGCGCGACGCGCCGTGGAAAGTGGTGGGACCCAACTGTGAGTGTGCCAAGCGCCGGGGAAAGTGTGTGGTACCCGACTGTGAGTGTGCCAAGCGCCGGGGAAAGTGTATGGGACCCAACTGGAAGAGCGTCCAGTGCCGGGGAAAGTGTGTGGGACCAAACTGGAAGTGCGCGACGCGCCGTGGAAAGTGGTGGGACCCAACTGTGAGTGTGCCAAGCGCCGGGGAAAGTGTGTGGTACCCGACTGTGAGTGTGTCAGGCGCCGTGGAGAGTGTGTGGGACCCAACTGAGAGTGCGTCCAACGTCGGGGAAAGTGTGTGGGACCCAACTGGGAGAGCCCCCAGCGCCGGGGAAAGTGTGTGGTACCCGACTGTGAGTGTGCCAAGCGCCGGGGAAAGTGTGTGGTACCCGACTGTGAGTGTGCCAAGCGCCGGGGAAAGTGTATGGGACCCAACTGGAAGAGCGTCCAGTGCCGGGGAAAGTGTGTGGGACCAAACTGTAAGTGCGCGACGCGCCGTGGAAAGTGGTGGGACCCAACTGTGAGTGCGCCAAGCGCCGGGGAAAGTGTGTGGGACCCAACTGAAAGTGCACCAAGCGCCAAGCGCCGTGGAAAGTGTGTGGGACTCAACTGGAAGTGCGCCAAGCACCGAGGAAAGTGTGTGGGACACAATTGAGAGTGCGCTGAGCGCCGGGGAAAGTGTGTGGGACCCAATTGAGAGTGCGCCAAGCGCCGTGGAAAGTGTGTGGGACCCAACTGTGAGTGCGCCACGCGCCGGGAAAGTGTGTGGGACCCAACTGGAAGTGCGCCAAGCGCCGTGGAAAGTGTGTGGGACCCAATTGTGAGTGCGCCAAGCGCCGGGGAAAGTATGTGGGACCCAACTGTGAGTGCACCGAACGCCGAAGAAGGTGTGTGGGACCAAACTGGAAGTGCGCCAAACGCCGTGGAAAGTGTGTGGGACCAAACTGGAAGTGCGCCAAGCGCCGAGGAAAGTGTGTGGGACCCAACTGTGAGTGCGCCAAACGCCGGGGAAAGTGTGTGGGACCCAACTGGAAGTGCGCCAAGCGCCGTATAAAGTGTGTGGGACCCGACTGAGAGTGCGCCACGCGCTGGGGAAAGTGTGTGGGACCAAAGTGTAAGTGCGCGACGTGCCGTGGAAAGTGTGGGATCCAACTGTGAGTGCGCCAAGCGCCGGGGAAAGTGTATGGGACCCAACTGTGAGTGCACCGAACGCCGAAGAAGGTGTGTGGGACCAAATTGGAAGTGCGCCAAACGCCGTGGAAAGTGTGTGGGACCAAACTGGAAGTGCGCCAAGCGCCGAGGAAAGTGTGTGGGACCCAACTGAGAGTGCGCCAAACGCCGGGGTAAGTGTGTGGGGCCAAACTGGAAATGCGCCAAGCGCCGTATAAAGTGTGAGGGACCCAACTGTGAGTGCGCCAAGCGCCGAGGAAAGTGTGTGGGACCCAAATTTGAGTGCGCCAAGCGCCGGGGAAAGTTTGTGGGACCAAACTGGAAGTGCGCGACGCGCCGTGGAAAGTGTGTGGGACCCAACTGTGAGTGTGCCAAGCGCCGTGGAAAGTGTGTGGGACCCAACTGGAAGTGCGTCCAGCGCCGTGGAAAGTGTGTGGGACCCAACTGGAAGTGCGCGACGCGCCGTGGAAAGTGGTGGGACCCAACTGTGAGTGCGCCAAGCGCCGGGGAAAGTATGTGGGACCCAGCTGGAAGAGGGCCGAGAGCCGAAGAAAGTGTGTGGGGCCCAGCTGTGAGTGCGCCAAGCGCCGTGGAAAGTGTGTGGGATCCAACTGAGAGTGCGCCAAGCGCCGAGGAAAGTGAGTGGCACACAACTGGGAGTGCGTCACGCGTCGCGGAAAGTGTGCGGGACTCAAATAAAGGTGCGCTGAGCGCCGTGGAAAGTGTGCGGGACCCAGAAAGTGTGTGGGACTCAACTGGAAGTGCGCCAAGCGCCGAGAAAAGTGTGTGGGACACAATTGGGAGTGCGTCACGCGCCGCGGAAAGTGTGTGGGACCAAACTGGAAGTGCGCCAAATGCGCGAGGAAAGTGTGTGGGACCCAACTGTGAGGTGCGCCAAGCGCCGGGGAAAGTGTGTGGTACCCGACTGTGAGTGTGCCAAGCGCCGGGGAAAGTGTATGGGACCCAACTGGAAGAGCGTCCAGTGCCGGGGAAAGTGTGTGGGACCAAACTGCAAGTGCGCGACGCGCCGTGGGAAGTGATGGAACCCAACTGTGAGTGTGCCAAGCGCCGGGGAAAGTGTGTGGTACCCGACTGTGAGTGTGCCAAGCGCCGGGGAAAGTGTGAGGGACCCGACTGAGTGCGCCAAGCGCCGTGGAAAGTGTGTGGGACCCAACTGTGAGTGCGCCAAGCGCCGTGGAAAGTGTGTGGGACTCAACTGTGATGGCACCGAACGCCGAAGAAGGTGTGTGGGACCAAATTGGAAGTGCGCCAAACGCCGTGGAAAGTGTGTGGGACCAAACTGGAAGTGCGCCAAGCGCCGAGGAAAGTGTGTGGGACCCAACTGTGAGGGCGCCAAACGCCGGGGAAAGTGTGTGGGACCAAACTGGAAATGCGCCAAGCGCCGTATAAAGTGTGTGGACCCGACTGGGTGTGCGCCACGCGCTGGGTAAAGTGTGAGGGACCCAACTGAGTGCGCCAAGCGCCGTGGAAAGTGTGTGGGACTCAACTGTGAGTGCACCGAACGCCGAAGAAGGTGTGTGGGACCAAATTGGAAGTGCGCCAAGCGCCGGGGAAAGTGTGTGGGACCAAACTGGAAGTGCGTCCAGCGCCGTGGAAAGTGGTGGAACCCAACTGTGAGTGCGCCAAACGCCGGGGAAAGTCTGTGGGACCCAGTTGGAAGAGAGCCAAGCGCCGTATAAAGTGTGTGGGACCCAACTGGGTGTGCGCCACGCGCTGGGTAAAGTGTGAGGGACCCAACTATGAGTGCGCCAAGCGCCGTGGAAAGTGTGTGGGACTCAAATGTGAGTGCACCGAACGTCGAAGAAGGTGTGTGGGACCAAACTGGAAGTGCGCCAAGCGCCGTATAAAGTGTGTGGGACCCGACTGTGAGTGTGCCAAGCGCCGTGGAAAGTGTGTGGAACCCAACTGGAAGTGCGCCGAGCGCCGTGGAAAGTGTGTGGGACTTAACTGAGAGTGCGCTGAGCGCCGTGGAAAGTGCGCGAGACCCAACTGGAAGTGCGCCAAGCGCCGAGGAAAGTGTGAGGGAGCCAAGTGTGAGTGCCCCAAACGCCGGGGTAAGTGTGTGGGGCCAAACTGGAAATGCGCCAAGCGCCGTATAAAGTGTGAGGGACCCAACTGTGAGTGCGCTAAGCGCCGGGGAAAGTGTGTGGGACCATAATTGAGTGCGCCAAGCGCCGTATAAAGTGTGTGGGATCAATTGTGAGTGCGCCAAGCGCCGGGGAAAGTGTGTGGGACTCAACTGTGAGTGCACCGAACGCCGAAGAAGGTGTGTGGGACCAAATTGGAAGTGCGCCAAACGCCGTGGAAAGTGTGTGGGACCAAACTGGAAGTGCGCCAAATGCCGAGGAAAGTGTGTGGGACCCAACTGTGAGGGCGCCAAACGCCGGGGAAAGTGTGTGGGGCCAAATTGGAAATGCGCCAAGCGCCGTATAAAGTGTGTGGGACCCGACTGGGCCACGCGCTGGGTAAAGTGTGAGGGACCCAACTATGAGTGCGCCAAGCGCCGTGGAAAGTGTGTGGGACTCAAATGTGAGTGCACCGAACGTCGAAGAAGGTGTGTGGGACCAAATTGGAAATGCGCCAAGCGCCGTATAAAGTGTGTGGGATCCAATTGTGAGGGCGCCAAACGCCGGGGAAAGTGTGTGGGGCCAAATTGGAAATGCGCCAAGCGCCGTATAAAGTGTGTGGGATCCAATTGTGAGTGCGCCAAGCGCCGGGGAAAGTGTGTGGGACTCAACTGTGAGTGCACCGAACGTCGAAGAAGGTGTGTGGGACCAAATTGGAAGTGCGCCAAACGCCGTGGAAAGTGTGTGGGACCAAACTGGAAGTGCGCCAAATGCCGAGGAAAGTGTGTGGGACCCAACTGTGAGGGCGCCAAACGCCGGGGAAAGTGTGTGGGGCCAAATTGGAAATGCGCCAAGCGCCGTATAAAGTGTGTGGGATCCAATTGTGAGTGCGCCAAACGCCGGGGAAAGTGTGTGGGGCCAAATTGGAAATGCGCCAAGCGCCGTATAAAGAGTGTGGGATCCAATTGTGAGTGCGCCAAGCGCCGGGGAAAGTGTGTGGGACTCAACTGTGAGTGCACCGAACGTCGAAGAAGGTGTGTGGGACCAAATTGGAAGTGCGCCAAACGCCGTGGAAAGTGTGTGGGACCAAACTGGAAGTGCGCCAAATGCCGAGGAAAGTGTGTGGGACCCAACTGTGAGGGCGCCAAACGCCGGGGAAAGTGTGTGGGGCCAAATTGGAAATGCGCCAAGCGCCGTATAAAGTGTGTGGGATCCAATTGTGAGTGCGCCAAGCGCCGGGGAAAGTGTGTGGGACTCAACTGTGAGGGCGCCAGAAGGGTGTGGAACCCAACTGTGAGTGCGCCAAACGCCGGGAAAGTGTGTGGGGACAAATTGGAAATGCGCCAAGCGCCGTATAAAGTGTGTGGGACCCGACTGGGCCACGCGCTGGGTAAAGTGTGAGGGACCCAACTATGAGTGCGCCAAGCGCCGTGGAAAGTGTGTGGGACCAAACTGGAAGTGCGCCAAATGCCGAGGAAAGTGTGTGGGACCCAACTGTGAGGGCGCCAAACGCCGGGGAAAGTGTGTGGGACCAAACTGGAAGTGCGCCAAATGCCGAGGAAAGTGTGTGGGACCCAACTGTGAGGGCGCCAAACGCCGTGGAAAGTGTGTGGGACCAAACTGGAAGTGCGCCAAATGCCGAGGAAAGTGTGTGGGACCCAACTGTGAGGGCGCCAAACGCCGGGGAAAGTGTGTGGGAATAAACTGGAAGTGCGCCAAATGCCGAGGAAAGTGTGTGGGACCCAACTGTGAGGGCGCCAAACGCCGTGGAAAGTGTGTGGGAATAAACTGGAAGTGCGCCAAATGCCGAGGAAAGTGTGTGGGACCCAACTGTGAGGGCGCCAAACGCCGGGGAAAGTGTGTGGGACCAAACTGGAAGTGCGCCAAATGCCGAGGAAAGTGTGTGGGACCCAACTGTGAGGGCGCCAAACGCCGTGGAAAGTGTGTGGGAATAAACTGGAAGTGCGCCAAATGCCGAGGAAAGTGTGTGGGACCCAACTGTGAGGGCGCCAAACGCCGGGGAAAGTGTGTGGGACCAAACTGGAAGTGCGCCAAGTGCCGAGGAAAGTGTGTGGGACCCAACTATGAGTGCGCCAAGCGCCGTGGAAAGTGTGTGGGACCAAACTGAAAGTGCGCCAAATGCCGAGGAAAGTGTGTGGGACCCAACTGTGAGGGCGCCAAACGCCGGGGAAAGTGTGTGGGGCCAAATTGGAAATGCGCCAAGCGCCGTATAAAGTGTGTGGGACCCGACTGGGCCACGCGCTGGGTAAAGTGTGAGGGACCCAATTATGAGTGCGCCAAGCGCCGTGGAAAGTGTGTGGGACTCAAATGTGAGTGCACCGAACGTCGAAGAAGGTGTGTGGGACCAAATTGGAAGTGCGCCAAACGCCGTGGAAAGTGTGTGGGACCAAACTGTAAGTGCGCCAAATGCCGAGGAAAGTGTGTGGAGCCCAACTGTGAGGGCGCCAAACGCCGGGGAAAGTGTGTGGGGCCAAATTGGAAATGCGCCAAGCGCCGTATAAAGTGTGTGGGACCCGACTGGGCCACGCGCTGGGTAAAGTGTGAGGGACCCAACTATGAGTGCGCCAAGCGCCGTGGAAAGTGTGTGGGACTCAAATGTGAGTGCACCGAACGTCGAAGAAGGTGTGTGGGACCAAATTGGAAGTGCGCCAAACGCCGTGGAAAGTGTGTGGGACCAAACTGGAAGTGCGCCAAATGCCGAGGAAAGTGTGTGGGACCCAACTGTGAGGGCGCCAAACGCCGGGGAAAGTGTGTGGGGCCAAATTGGAAATGCGCCAAGCGCCGTATAAAGTGTGTGGGACCCGACTGGGCCACGCGCTGGGTAAAGTGTGAGGGACCCACTATGAGTGCGCCAAGCGCCGTGGAAAGTGTGTGGGACTCAAATGTGAGTGCACCGAACGTCGAAGAAGGTGTGTGGGACCAAATTGGAAGTGCGCCAAACGCCGTGGAAAGTGTGTGGGACCAAACTGTAAGTGCGCCAAATGCCGAGGAAAGTGTGTGGGACCCAACTGTGAGGGCGCCAAACGCCGGGGAAAGTGTGTGGGGCCAAATTGGAAATGCGCCAAGCGCCGTATAAAGTGTGTGGGACCCGACTGGGCCACGCGCTGGGTAAAGTGTGAGGGACCCAACTATGAGTGCGCCAAGCGCCGTGGAAAGTGTGTGGGACTCAAATGTGAGTGCACCGAACGTCGAAGAAGGTGTGTGGGACCAAATTGGAAGTGCGCCAAACGCCGTGGAAAGTGTGTGGGACCAAACTGTAAGTGCGCCAAATGCCGGGGAAAGTGTGTGGGGCCAAATTGGAAATGCGCCAAGCGCCGTGGAAAGTGTGTGGGACTCAAATGTGAGTGCACCGAACGTCGAAGAAGGTGTGTGGGACCAAACTGGAAGTGCGCCGAATGCCGAGGAAAGTGTGTGGAACCCAACTGTGAGGGCGCCAAACGCCGGGGAAAGTGTGAGGGACCAAACTGGAAGTGCGCCAAATGCCGAGGAAAGTGTGCGGGACCCAACTGTGAGGGCGCCAAACGCCGGGGAAAGTGTGTGGGGCCAAATTGGAAATGCGCCAAGCGCCGTATAAAGTGTGTGGGACCCGACTGGGTGTGCGCCACGCGCTGGGTAAAGTTTGAGGGACCCGACTATGAGTGCGCCAAGCGCCGTGGAAAGTGTATGGGATCCAATCGTGAGTGCGCCAAGCGCCGGGGAAAGTGTGTGGGACTCAACTGTGAGTGCACCGAACGCCGAAGAAGGTGTGTGGGACCAAATTGGAAGTGCGCCAAACGCCGTGGAAAGTGTGTGGGACCAAACTGGAAGTGCGCCAAGCGCCGTATAAAGTGTGTGGGACCCGACTGGGTGTGCGCCAAGAGCAGGGAAAAGTGTGTGGGACCAACTGGAATGCGCAAAGCGCCGTATAAAGTGTGAGGGACCCAACTGTGAGTGCGCTAAGCACCGGGGAAAGTGTGTGGGACCAAACTGGAAGTGCGCCAAGCGCCGTATAAAGTGTGTGGGACCCGACTGGGTGTGCGCCACGCGCTGGGTAAAGTGTGAGGGACCCATCCATGAGTGCGCCAAGCGCCGTGGAAAGTGTATGGGATCCAATTGTGAGTGCGCCAAGCGCCGGGGAAAGTGTGTGGGACTCAACTGTGAGTGCACCGAACGCCGAAGAAGGTGTGTGGGACCAAATTGGAAGTGCGCAAAACGCCGTGGAAAGTGTGTGGGACCAAACTGGAAGTGCGCCAAGCGCCGTATAAAGTGTGTGGGACCCGACTGGGTGTGCGCCACGCGCTGGGTAAAGTGTGAGGGACCCAACTATGAGTGCGCCAAGCGCCGTGGAAAGTGTGTGGGACTCAAATGTGAGTGCACCGAACGTCGAAGAAGGTGTGTGGGACCAAATTGGAAGTGCGCCAAACGCCGTGGAAAGTGTGTGGGACCCGACTGGGTGTGCGCCACGCGCTGGGTAAAGTGTGAGGGACCCAACTATGAGTGCGCCAAGCGCCGTGGAAAGTGTGAGGGACCCAACTATGAGTGCGCCAAACGCCGTGGAAAGTGTGTGGGACCAAACTGGAAGTGCGCCAAGCGCCGTATAAAGTGTGTGGGACCCGACTGGGTGTGCGCCAAGAGCCGGGAAAAGTGTGTAGGACCAAACTGGAAATGCGCCAAGCGCCGTATAAAGTGTGAGGGACCCAACTGTGAGGGCGCCAAACGCCGGGAAAAGTGTGTGGGGCCAAATTGGAAATGCGCCAAGCGCCGTATAAAGTGTGTGGGACCCGACTGGGTGTGCGCCGCGCGCTGGGTAAAGTGTGAGGGACCCAACTATGAGTGCGCCAAGCGCCGTGGAAAGTGTGTGGGACTCAAATGTGAGTGCACCGAACGTCGAAGAAGGTGTGTGGGACCAAACTGGAAGTGCGCCGAATGCCGAGGAAAGTGTGTGGAACCCAACTGTGAGGGCGCCAAACGCCGGGGAAAGTGTGAGGGACCAAACTGGAAGTGCGCCAAATGCCGAGGAAAGTGTGCGGGACCCAACTGTGAGGGCGCCAAACGCCGGGGAAAGTGTGTGGGGCCAAATTGGAAATGCGCCAAGCGCCGTATAAAGTGTGTGGGACCCGACTGGGTGTGCGCCACGCGCTGGGTAAAGTTTGAGGGACCCGACTATGAGTGCGCCAAGCGCCGTGGAAAGTGTATGGGATCCAATTGTGAGTGCGCCAAGCGCCGGGGAAAGTGTGTGGGACTCAACTGTGAGTGCACCGAACGCCGAAGAAGGTGTGTGGGACCAAATTGGAAGTGCGCCAAACGCCGTGGAAAGTGTGTGGGACCAAACTGGAAATGCGCCAAGCGCCGTATAAAGTGTGAGGGACCCAACTGTGAGTGCGCTAAGCACCGGGGAAAGTGTGTGGGACCAACCTGGAAGTGCGCCAAGCGCCGTATAAAGTGTGTGGGACCCGACTGGGTGTGCGCCACGCGCTGGGTAAAGTGTGAGGGACTCATCCATGAGTGCGCCAAGCGCCGTGGAAAGTGTGTGGGACTCAAATGTGAGTGCACCGAACGTCGAAGAAGGTGTGTGGGACCAAATTGGAAGTGCGCCAAACGCCGTGGAAAGTGTGTGGGACCCGACTGGGTGTGCGCCACGCGCTGGGTAAAGTGTGAGGGACCCAACTATGAGTGCGCCAAGCGCCGTGGAAAGTGTGTGGGACTCAAATGTGAGTGCACCGAACGTCGAAGAAGGTGTGTGGGACCAAACTGGAAGTGCGCCAAGCGCCGTATAAAGTGTGTGGGACCCGACTGGGTGTGCGCCACGCGCTGGGTAAAGTGTGAGGGACCCAACTATGAGTGCGCCAAGCGCCGTGGAAAGTGTGTGGGACTCAAATGTGAGTGCACCGAACGTCGAAGAAGGTGTGTGGGACCAAATTGGAAGTGCGCCAAATGCCGAGGAAAGTGTGTGGGACCCAACTGTGAGGGCGCCAAACGCCGGGAAAGTGTGTGGGGCCAAATTGGAAATGCGCCAAGCGCCGTATAAAGTGTGTGGGACCCGACTGGGTGTGCGCCACGCGCTGGGTAAAGTTTGAGGGACCCGACTATGAGTGCGCCAAGCGCCGTGGAAAGTGTATGGGATCCAATTGTGAGTGCGCCAAGCGCCGGGGAAAGTGTGTGGGACTCAACTGTGATGGCACCGAACGCCGAAGAAGGTGTGTGGGACCAAATTGGAAGTGCGCCAAACGCCGTGGAAAGTGTGTGGGACCAAACTGGAAGTGCGCCAAATGCCGAGGAAAGTGTGTGGGACCCAACTGTGAGGGCGCCAAACGCCGGGGAAAGTGTGTGGGGCCAAATTGGAAATGCGCCAAGCGCCGTATAAAGTGTGTGGGATCCAATTGTGAGTGCGCCAAGCGCCGGGGAAAGTGTGTGGGACTCAACTGTGATGGCACCGAACGCCGAAGAAGGTGTGTGGGACCAAATTGGAAGTGCGCCAAACGCCGTGGAAAGTGTGTGGGACCAAACTGGAAGTGCGCCAAATGCCGAGGAAAGTGTGTGGAACCCAACTGTGAGGGCGCCAAACGCCGGGGAAAGTGTGTGGGGCCAAATTGGAAATGCGCCAAGCGCCGTATAAAGTGTGTGGGACCCGACTGGGCCACGCGCTGGGTAAAGTGTGAGGGACCCAACTATGAGTGCGCCAAGCGCCGTGGAAAGTGTGTGGGACTCAAATGTGAGTGCACCGAACGTCGAAGAAGGTGTGTGGGACCAAATTGGAAATGCGCCAAGCGCCGTATAAAGTGTGTGGGACCAAACTGTGAGTGCGCCAAACGCCGAGGAAAGTGTGGACCCAACTGTGAGGGCGCCATAAACGCCGGGAAAGTGTGTGGGGCCAAATTGGAAATGCGCCAAGCGCCGTATAATGTGTGTGGGATCCAATTGTGAGTGCGCCAAGCGCCGGGGAAAGTGTGTGGGACTCAACTGTGAGTGCACCGAACGTCGAAGAAGGTGTGTGGGACCAAATTGGAAGTGCGCCAAACGCCGTGGAAAGTGTGTGGAACCCAACTGTGAGGGCGCCAAACGCCGGGGAAAGTGTGTGGGGCCAAATTGGAAATGCGCCAAGCGCCGTATAAAGTGTGTGGGATCCAATTGTGAGTGCGCCAAGCGCCGGGGAAAGTGTGTGGGACTCAACTGTGAGTGCACCGAACGTCGAAGAAGGTGTGTGGGACCAAATTGGAAGTGCGCCAAACGCCGTGGAAAGTGTGTGGAACCCAACTGTGAGGGCGCCAAACGCCGGGGAATGTGTGTGGGGCCAAACTGGAAGTGCGCCAAATGCCGAGGAAAGTGTGTGGGACCCAACTGTGAGGGCGCCAAACGCCGGGGAAAGTGTGTGGGGCCAAATTGGAAATGCGCCAAGCGCCGTATAAAGTGTGTGGGATCCACTGTGAGTGCGCCAAGCGCCGGGGAAAGTGTGTGGGACTCAACTGTGAGTGCACCGAACGTCGAAGAAGGTGTGTGGGACCAATTGGAAGTGCGCCAAACGCCGTGGAAAGTGTGTGGGACCAAACTGGAAGTGCGCCAAATGTCGAGGAAAGTGTGTGGGACCCAACTGTGAGGGCGCCAAACGCCGGGGAAAGTGCGTGGGGCCAAATTGGAAATGCGCCAAGCGCCGTATAAAGTGTGTGGGATCCAATTGTGAGTGCGCCAAGCGCCGGGGAAAGTGTGTGGGACTCAACTGTGAGTGCACCGAACGTCGAAGAAGGTGTGTGGGACCAAATTGGAAGTGCGCCAAACGCCGTGTAAAGTGTGTGGAACCCAACTGTGAGGGCGCCAAACGCCGGGGAATGTGTGTGGGGCCAAATTGGAAATGCGCCAAGCGCCGTATAAAGTGTGTGGGACCCGACTGGGCCACGCGCTGGGTAAAGTGTGAGGGACCCAACTATGAGTGCGCCAAGCGCCGTGGAAAGTGTGTGGGACCAAACTGGAAGTGCGCCAAATGCCGAGGAAAGTGTGTGGGACCCGAATGTGAGGGCGCCAAACGCCGGGGAAAGTGTGTGGGACCAAACTGGAAGTGCGCCAAATGCCGAGGAAAGTGTGTGGGACCCATCTGTGAGGGCGCCAAACGCCGGGGAAAGTGTGTGGGACCAAATTGGAAGTGCGCCAAACGCCGTGGAAAGTGTGTGGAACCCAACTGTGAGGGCGCCAAACGCCGGGGAAAGTGTGTGGGACCAAACTGGAAGTGCGCCAAATGCCGAGGAAAGTGTGTGGGACCCAACTGTGAGGGCGCCAAACGCCGTGGAAAGTGTGTGGGACCAAACTGGAAGTGCGCCAAATGCCGAGGAAAGTGTGTGGGACCCATCTGTGAGGGCGCCAAACGCCGGGGAAAGTGTGTGGGACCAAACTGGAAGTGCGCCAAATGCCGAGGAAAGTGTGTGGGACCCAACTATGAGTGCGCCAAGCGCCGTGGAAAGTGTGTGGGACCAAACTGGAAGTGCGCCAAATGCCGAGGAAAGTGTGTGGGACCCAACTGTGAGGGCGCCAAACGCCGTGGAAAGTGTGTGGGACCAAACTGGAAGTGCGCCAAATGCCGAGGAAAGTGTGTGGGACCCAACTGTGAGGGCGCCAAACGCCGGGGAAAGTGTGTGGGGCCAAATTGGAAATGCGCCAAGCGCCGTATAAAGTGTGTGGGACCCGACTGGGCCACGCGCTGGGTAAAGTGTGAGGGACCCAACTATGAGTGCGCCAAGCGCCGTGGAAAGTGTGTGGGACTCAAATGTGAGTGCACCGAACGTCGAAGAAGGTGTGTGGGACCAAATTGGAAGTGCGCCAAACGCCGTGGAAAGTGTGTGGGACCAAACTGTAAGTGCGCCAAATGCCGAGGAAAGTGTGTGGAACCCAACTGTGAGGGCGCCAAACGCCGGGGAAAGTGTGTGGGGCCCAATTGGAAATGCGCCAAGCGCCGTATAAAGTGTGTGGGACCCGACTGGGCCACGCGCTGGGTAAAGTGTGAGGGACCCAACTATGAGTGCGCCAAGCGCCGTGGAAAGTGTGTGGGACTCAAATGTGAGTGCACCGAACGTCGAAGAAGGTGTGTGGACCAAATTGAAGTGCGCCAAACGCCGTGGAAAGTGTGTGGGACCAAACTGGAAGTGCGCCAAATGCCGAGGAAAGTGTGTGGAACCCAACTGTGAGGGCGCCAAACGCCGGGGAAAGTGTGTGGGGCCAATTGGAAATGCGCCAAGCGCCGTATAAAGTGTGTGGGACCCGACTGGGCCACGCGCTGGGTAAAGTGTGAGGACCCAACTATGAGTGCGCCAAGCGCCGTGGAAAGTGTGTGGGACTCCAATGTGAGTGCACCGAACGTCGAAGAAGGTGTGTGGGACCAAATTGGAAGTGCGCCAAACGCCGTGGAAAGTGTGTGGGACCAAACTGGAAGTGCGCCAAATGCCGAGGAAAGTGTGTGGAACCCAACTGTGAGGGCGCCAAACGCCGGGGAAAGTGTGAGGGACCAAACTGGAAGTGCGCCAAATGCCGAGGAAAGTGTGTGGGACCCAACTGTGACGGCGCCAAACGCCGGGGAAAGTGTGTGGGGCCAAATTGGAAATGCACCAAGCGCCGTATAAAGTGTGTGGGACCCGACTGGGTGTGCGCCACGCGCTGGGTAAAGTTTGAGGGACCCGACTATGAGTGCGCCAAGCGCCGTGGAAAGTGTATGGGATCCAATCGTGAGTGCGCCAAGCGCCGGGGAAAGTGTGTGGGACTCAACTGTGAGTGCACCGAACGTCGAAAAAGGTGTGTGGGACCCAACTATGAGTGCGCCAAGCGCCGTGGAAAGTGTGTGGGACTCAAATGTGAGTGCACCGAACGTCGAAAAAGGTGTGTGGGACCCAACTATGAGTGCGCCAAGCGCCGTGGAAAGTGTGTGGGACTCAAATGTGAGTGCACCGAACGTCGAAGAAGGTGTGTGGGACCAAATTGGAAGTGCGCCAAACGCCGTGGAAAGTGTGTGGGACCAAACTGGAAGTGCGCCAAATGCCGAGGAAAGTGTGTGGAACCCAACTGTGAGTGCACCGAACGTCGAAGAAGGTGTGTGGGACCAAATTGTAAGTGCGCCAAACGCCGTGGAAAGTGTGTGGGACCAAACTGGAAATGCGCCAAATGCCGAGGAAAGTGTGTGGGACCCAACTGTGAGGGCGCCAAACGCCGGGGAAAGTGTGTGGGGCCAAATTGGAAATGCACCAAGCGCCGTATAAAGTGTTTGGGACCCGACTGGGTGTGCGCCACGCGCTGGGTAAAGTTTGAGGGACCCGACTATGAGTGCGCCAAGCGCCGTGGAAAGTGTATGGGATCCAATCGTGAGTGCGCCAAGCGCCGGGGAAAGTGTGTGGGACTCAATTGTGAGTGCACCGAACGCCGAAGAAGGTGTGTGGGACCAAATTGTAAGTGCGCCAAACGCCGTGGAAAGTGTGTGGGACCAAACTGGAAGTGCGCCAAATGCCGAGGAAAGTGTGTGGGACCCAACTGTGAGGGCGCCAAACGCCGGGGAAAGTGTGTGGGGCCAAATTGGAAATGCGCCAAGCGCCGTGTAAAGTGTGTGGGACCCGACTGGGTGTGCGCCACGCGCTGGGTAAAGATTGAGGGGCCCGACTGTGAGTGCGCCAAGCGCCGTGGAAAGTGTATGGGATCCAATCGTGAGTGCGCCAAGCGCCGGGGAAAGTGTGTGGGACTCAACTGTGAGTGCACCGAACGCCGAAGAAGGTGTGTGGGACCAAATTGTAAGTGCGCCAAGCGCCGTGGAAAGTGTGTGGGACTCAAATGTGAGTGCACCGAACGTCGAAAAAGGTGTGTGGGACCCGACTGTGAGTGCGCCAAACGCCGGAGAAAGTGTGTGGGACCAAACTGGAAGTGCGCCAAGCGCCGTATAAAGTGTGTGGGACCCTACTGGGTGTGCGCCAAGAGCCGGGAAAAGTGTGTACGACCAAACTGAAAATGCGCCAAGCGCCGTATAAAGTGTGAGGGACCCAACTGTAAGTGCGCCAAGCGCAGGGGAAAGTGCGTGGGACCAAGCTGGAAGTGCGCCAAACGCCGTGGAAAGTGTGTGGGACCAAACTGGGTGTGCGCCAAGAGCCGGGAAAAGTGTGTAGGACCAAACTGGAAATGCGCCAAGCGCCGTATAAAGTGTGAGGGACCCAACTGTGAGGGCGCCAAACGCCGGGAAAAGTGTGTGGGGCCAAATTGGAAATGCGCCAAGCGCCGTATAAAGTGTGTGGGACCCGACTGGGTGTGCGCCACGCGCTGGGTAAAATGTGAGGGACCCAACTATGAGTGCGCCAAGCGCCGTGGAAAGTGTGTGGGACTCAAATGTGAGTGCACCGAACGTCGAAGAAGGTGTGTGGGACCCAACTGTGAGTGCGCCAAACGCCGGAGAAAGTGTGTGGGACCAAACTGGAAGTGCGCCAAGCGCCGTATAAAGTGTGTGGGACCCTACTGGGTGTGCGCCAAGAGCCGGGAAAAGTGTGTAGGACCAAGCTGGAAATGCGCCAAGCGCCGTATAAAGTGTATGGGACCCTACTGGGTGTGCGCCAAGAGCCGGGAAAAGTGTGTAGGACCAAACTGGAAATGCGCCAAGCGCCGTATAAAGTGTGAGGGACCCAACTGTGAGTGCGCCAAGCGCAGGGGAAAGTGTGTGGGACCAAACTGGAAGTGCGCCAAATGCCGAGGAAAGTGTGTGGGACCCAACTGTGAGGGCGCCAAACGCCGGGAAAAGTGTGTGGGGCCATATTGGAAATGCGCCAAGCGCCGTATAAAGTGTGTGGGACCCGACTGGGTGTGCGCGACGCGCTGGGTAAAGTTTGAGGGACCCGACTATGAGTGCGCCAAGCGCCGTGGAAAGTGTATGGGATCCAATTGTGAGTGCGCCAAGCGCCGGGGAAAGTGTGTGGGACTCAACTGTGAGTGCACCGAACGCCGAAGAAGGTGTGTGGGACCAAATTAGAAGTGCGCCAAACGCCGTGGAAAGTGTGTGGGACCAAACTGGAAGTGCGCCAAGCGCCGTATAAAGTGTGTGGGACCCGACTGGGTGTGCGCCACGCGCTGGGTAAAGTGTGAGGGACCCAACTATGAGTGCGCCAAGCGCCGTGGAGAGTGTGTGGGACTCAAATGTGAGTGCACCGAACGTCGAAGAAGGTGTGTGGGACCCAACTGTGAGTGCGCCAAACGCCGGAGAAAGTGTGTGGGACCAAACTGGAAGTGCGCCAAGCGCCGTATAAAGTGTGTGGGACCCTACTGGGTGTGCGCCAAGAGCCGGGAAAAGTGTGTAGGACCAAGCTGGAAATGCGCCAAACGCCGTGGAAAGTGTGTGGGACCAAACTGGGTGTGCGCCAAGAGCCGGCAGAATTTCGAATAATCGAGTTTTCGACTAACTCGATTTTTCAGAATTTCGAATAATCGAGTTTTCGACTAACTCGATTTTTCAAAATTTTGAATAATCGAGTAGTCAAATGACTCGATGTCGACTGTTTCAGTCGATACCAAGACTCGATGACTCGACTCGACATAAGTATACTGTCTGGTCGCCTTGCTTGTACAGTAGAATGGTTTCCGCAAAAGCCAGCTCCGAAGGTACTGTTTCCGCTGAGATAATATTCTTGATCAGCTGGCAGAAAGGGTCTGCGAAGTGTCAGAAAGTGGCTGCAGTGTTGTAGCCCGAACTTGGTCGGGTCCAGGGGCGGTTCCAGATTTCTTACTTTTCAGCGCTACTTTGACTTCGTGAGGGAGGAATCGGAGATGAATATGTCCAGCAGGTGGCGGCGGTGGGCCGTAGGAAGAATGGTAGAGATCATCATAAAACGACTTCACAGCTTCCACGGTCTCGGCTTCCGGGTCGAGGTGGGAAACAAGGGGCGCTGCGGACTGGGGATTGTTGACGTTGTGTCGTAGTGTTACCAGACGTCGACGCCTGTAGACAACCTCCTGCCGACCGACACGTACTCGATCTCTCTCAATGGCCTTTGCAATATGGCAATATGCCGCTTTCTCAAATCTTTCTTCAAGCGATTTTCTCACTAGTTTATACACTTCTGCATACTCTACTCTTTCTTGTTGGAGAATCGCGCCCATATACCAATTGTTTGCGAAGAAGAAATAGCTGTCTTGTATGAGCTGAGATTCGAGGGGAGCGGCTCTAAAAACGTAAGCTTCATTCGTCGCGGTTTTGATAACGTTTGTTAGTTAGCCATACTCTTTATGAACATTATTGCTGGCTGGTCTGGTGTTGAGTAGCGCTTGTGCTCGAGTTTTCAAGAGCTCTCTGTCCACAGTTCTTGTTTCACGAAATGGATGCATTCTTCTGGCTGTTTCGCGGAATCTTAGTTTGCAGCGAAGAAGCCTGTGGTTGCTGCCAGCATGAACAGAAGTAAGCACTCCTACATCTCTCACTGCGTTAAAATCTCGAATTAACGCAAAGTCAATATCTTTCTCCAATCCAAGAGCTTCGTTTCTCCATGTCCAGTGTAAACATGTTCTTTTTGGAAAATGAATTGGACAAGAATAGTCATCTCTCTTCACAAAATGCGTCTAAGATGCTTTCGCAAGGGTTGCTCGGTTCAGCAGCAGGAATTCCAATAAAATTCTCACCAGGTTCTTGAGTGCTAGGTGTGGCATTGAAATCTATAACCATCGAATAGGCGCTGCTCCGTCTATCGATGATGCGAGCACGTTCTTCGAGAAAGTCTTCATACGCGGCGTACCCTGAGTGCGGTGCGTGGATTTGCAAGTTCTGCTTTCTGCTTTCGTTCTCTGCATCTTCACCACCAATTCGATTATACGTTCAGAATGGAAGAAGCACTCGCATCGCGGTTCGAGTGAAGAGGGAAGGCGAAATCCTACACCGGAGCTGGTCCTTTGAAATCTCCCACTGTAATAAACAGGATATCCTCTCCGTAAATCGATCTTTCCTCTTCCAGCAAGCGTCGTCTCCTGACAAACCAATGATATCGAAATTTAGCTCTTCCACGGAAGCTTCCAAAATCGGCTAGCCTTTGCTCACTTGAGATTGATCTGACGGTGAGGGTGCAGGTACACATACAATCTGCTGAGTTCCTTGGCGTACGCCCTCCGCCACCCAACGGCGTATTGGGCCGGTGTCTCGGCGTCCTTGCTTCCTAAGTTTGCGACGTCCTCGCTTGTTCTTGTCGTGAATTGGGAGGAGAGGGCTGGTAGTTGTGACCGTGTTCGTCGTAGTGTGGTGTGGTGGCGGGGGTGGTAATGAAAATGTACAACCGGGCAACATAAAAACTACAGTAATTCTGTAGACATACAGTACCGTGCAAAAGTCTATTCGCGTGGCATTGCCGCGAATAATGTGGTTATACATAACTTAGCTTGCCCTTAGCGCAACTTGATGAAACTTTAGCATGTTATGGGGCAACACAGCCCTTGCTTTACACATACACAAAACTGGTTTTTGAGCGTGCAGTTTAAAATATGGAATTTATTCATCATTTTGTGGTATTATCTCAAGTAAGGACTAGTCCCTCAAAACATGTCTATTACAAACCCAAACCCTTAGCAGTTATACGCCATTGGAAGGTCTTCGGAATTGTTGTATAGCTTTGTAAGAAAATAGTCTCGGTCGGAATTTTTCTGAAGACCGAAAATCGAACAGGTTGGAGTTAAATTTTGAAATTCACCCCTATGGAATTATTAACCCCAGAACCATTACAAAAATATGTGCTTCATAAGCTTTGACAAAGTAGATCTGGTAGATAAATTTCGCTTTTTCCGGTAACGTCAAAGAGGAGATACTTAATAGATGCAATATAACATAATTTTCTTTCGAATTTACTTCAAAATTTTTGTCAAGTTTGATCTAGTTATGGCTTTTAAAATTCTGACCGGCAAGAAACCTGTCCAGTCCAACAAATTTTTCATGGTACATTCCTCAAGAACTAGAGGAGGTAGCGTGAAGCTCAGTGTAATCACAGCCAGATCCCAAATTAGAGCCAAGTTCTTCTCAAACAGAACTGTATCCGCTTTTAATACTATCATGAAAGGAACAATATTCTTTCGCTCTCTCTAGCACAATTTAGACGGCTGGCGAGCAGCTTCTCAATCGGTGACGAAATAATCTTTTTTTTATTGTTATCGCAGTTACAGAATGTTTCTTCTCAGGTATTCTTTATTGTTGTTCAAAGTTTATCAACTGTTTGGTGTGTTTTACGTGTGCCTTTGGCCACGTCTCAATAAGTAAATAAATAAAAAAGTAAATCTGGAATATTAATTTCGCTCTTTCTCGATAACGTCAAAGAGGAGATACTTGATAGATGCAATATAACATAATTTTCTTTCGAATTTACTTCAAAAATTTTTTTGATGAAGCTTAATTTTTTCTAAGGTTGTACAACGTTTCCAAAGACCTTCGAATGGCTAATAACTACTACGGTTTTGGTATTGTATTAGCCATGTTTTAATAGCCCTATTTTGAGATAATTTCACTAAAATGATGAATAAATTGTGGTGCGTGCGAAGCGCGCATCTGATTTGGAAAAGGATTGCCTCTGCGCACAATCCTCATTCCAGAATTTCGGCTCGGAAGAAATCTTGAAACAAGGGACTTTCACAATGCATAGAGCAGTAAGGGTTCTCAGCATTGCACAAATTTCAGGAAAATCCGCACAGTGGGTCTCGAGATATTTAAAAAATTGCTAATTTTAAAGTGTGTGTGTGTCAGTGTGTATGTGTGTCTGAAGGAATTTAGTGATAAGAAGTTTGGTCGGTCTTTCAAGAGGAGTGGAGTGATAAAGTAATAAGACTTTTTAGAGTTCGATAGACGTTGTGCCTCAGGTCCTTCAGTGACCGTACGCTCCGTGTGCAGAACGCAAATTAAAGAGCGCCAAGCGCTGTATAGAGTGGGCGGAACCCAAATGAGAGTGCGTAGGGCGCCGGAAAAAAAAGTAGGCGGGATCCAACTGGGAGTGCACAGAGCGCGAGAAAAAAATGGTCGGGACCCAAGTGTTGATGCGCAGAGCGCCGGGAAATGTGGACCGGACCCAATTGGAAGTGCACAGAGCGCCGAAAAAAATGAACGGAACTCAAGTGGGAGTGCGCAGGGCGTTGGGAAATGTTAACGGGACCCAACTTGGAATGCATAGAGCGCCAAGAAAAACTTTGTGGGACCCAGCTGAGAGAGCGCACGGCGCCGGGGAAAGTGGTCGGGACCCAAGTGGGAGAGCGCAGGGCGCTGGGGAAAGTAACATGTGTTCCTGCAGTTCAACTGCGCATTGCCGTTCAGTCCGCAAAATGCACGCTGATTGCGAAAGCGTGTTGCGGCGCGGCCAGAGTATCCTCAGACAGGGATGTGAGGTCACCCGAACAATTTTGCCTTTGGCGCCCGGGTGATCCCACCGATCGGGTGATCCCACATCCTTGTCTGAGGAGACTCGCAAACAGCGCCGCAGCACGCTTTCTCAATCAGCGTGCACTTTGCGGACTGAACGCCAATGCGCAGTTGAACTGTTTAGTGTCGAGCATGTGCGATGGGCAGAAAGGCCATAAACGGCCTGTTTTATTCTTCCTTCCTCTAATGGAAATCTTCGCTAAAATAAAATGAAATTATATAGAAAAGGGTTCTCCCAAGCAAAAGTGTTTGGTTAGAGTTACAAATGTTTCAGCAAAGGGAACAATAGGAAGTAGAGAGTCTACTAAAACGAACAATATCCTCCAAAAGCTATTTTCTTTGTTGACACTTCTGAACAGCGGAAACAAACCGTTTTAGTATTTTACGAGGAAGCACTTTTGGCTCCTTAAAGGACTCTGATTATGCGAGTGCCGGTAAAATTGATATGCATAAGTACCTAATAGTTAACATTGAAAGAGAAGATGATGTCACATTGTTTTTTGGAGACCATTGAACTCTTCCTCGTAAAATACCAAAACGGTTTGTTTGCGCTGTTTAGAAGTGTCGTAAAAGAAAATAGCTTTTGGAGGATATTGTTCGTTTTTTGTAGACTCTCTTCATTCCACTTCCTTATTGTTCCCTTTATGCTGAAACGTTTGTAACTCGAACCAAACACTTTTGCTTGGGGGACCCTTTTTTTACATGATTGTTCATTTTTTGTCAATATTGCGCAGTAATATCCCATGTAAGCTTTCAGAGATAGACCTTCTTTTCGACTCTACTAGTCCTTTTTCTGGGGTAACGAGATTCATTGACGTAAATATTTAGTTATCAAACTATTTCTGCCTCCCATACAAGTGTGAGAATAACACGAAGTGTCGCGAACGCGATGGGATTTATGATCACCTAGCACGATGCGAACGCATCGTGCATGGACCTACCCACGAGTATGATAACCCTGGAGAGCGGTGTGGCCAACACCTAGAAAATCTCACTAGATCCCTGGTTCCCGGCCCACTATCGCTACGCATCGATGGCTACTATGCATCCGTCAGCTCGCCCCTTTACCCCAAGGTTATCTCGCAACCTGCTCCCCTCAAGCAGGCGGAGTCCTCGCGTTCACTAGGGATCACTTTGTCCACTAACCTGGGACAGCCGCACTAGCAAGCCACGTAACCCAACCAACATGTATGGGGGCCCATGGGGGGATAGTCCCCGCGTAGTACCAGCGTAATAGCACAACAACACAAGCCAACCATACTAACACCGATATAACAGCGCTATATGAACACCAACACAAGTACAAGGTACACAGTGGTAAGTTATAACCCTTTATCCTTATGGCACTAACACCTAAAGGTATCTACTGGGTTTGCCTTACAGTTAATGGTTCAATTGGCTCACATTCCACAGCGCGTAGTAGATAGCGTAGTCTACCATGCCGTAATATACATTGCGTAGTACGTGGTGGCGTAGTATCGCACCTCTCCCACTAGTCAACCGCACATCCATAGCGGTGACTATTGCCAGAAGCCGTTGGGCCTCCACCAACCTCCAGGCCGCTCGGTCTGGGCCGAGCTGGCGCCCAGATGCAGGCTTCCTCAGGAGCCAAAGCTGCTGGGGACGGAGCCCTAGGTTCCGGGGTCTCCGGTAGGCCATCGCTGCCAGAGCAGCGCAGTACCAATGGGTACTGTAGGCCAACGCCATCCGGCGCCGGGCATACCACTGAGCCGAGGGCAGCCGCCTTATATAGGCAGCGCGGAGGAAGGGGGCGGGGCACCGCGGCTGGCGCGGGCATGCCCCGCCTCCAAGCGCCTGGCGTATCGGTAGACACCCAAGATTTTCTCATAGAAATGAGTGTTAAATCTGATAAAAGATTGATAGTGTTTAGAACGGTGGTTCATTTCATTTCTGACTTGAATCTTGAGTGCCCTCTCGGAGCATACGGTCACTGAGCATACGGTCACTGACCACACGGAGCTTGCGGTCACTGAACTTCCACGGCCCCTCGCGCACCTACAGTCGGGTCCCGCACACTTTCACGGCGCTTGACGCACTTCCAGTTTGGTCCCACACACATTCTCCGGCGCCTGGCGTAATTCCAGTTTGGTCCCACACCCTTTCCCCGGCGCTTGGCGCACTCACAGTTGGGTCCCACAGACTTTCCAGAGCGCTTGACGCACCTCAGTTTCCTCGGCGCTTGGCGCACTTCCAGTTTGGTCTCATACACTTTCCCCGGCGCTTGGCGCACTTACAGTTGGGTCCCTCACACTTTATACGGCGCTTGGCGCATTTCCAGTTTGGTCCTACACACTTTTCCCGGCTCTTGGCGCACACCCAGTCGGGTCCCACACACTTTATACGGCGCCTGGCGCACTTCCAGTTTGGTCCCACACACTTTCCACGGCGTTTGGCACACTTCCAATTTGGTCCCACACACCTTCTTCGGCGTTCGGTGCACTCACAGTTGAGTCCCACACACTTTCCGCGGCGCTTGGCGCACTCATAGTTGGGTCCCTCACACTTTACCCAGCGCGTGGCGCACACCCAGTCGGGTCCCACACACTTTATACGGCGCTTGGCGCATTTCCAATCTGGCCCCACACACTTTCCCCGGCGTTTGGCGCCCTCACAGTTGGGTCCCACACACTTTCCTCGGCATTTGGCGCACTTCCAGTTTGGTCCCACACACCTTCTTCGGCGTTCGGTGCACTCACAGTTGAGTCCCACACACTTTCCGCGGCGCTTGGCGCACTCATAGTTGGGTTCCTCACACTTTACCCAGCGCGTGGCGCACACCCAGTCGGGTCCCACACACTTTATTCGACGCTTGGCGCATTTCCAATTTGGCCCCACACACTTTATACGGCGCTTGGCGCACTTCCAGTTTGGTCCCACACACTTTCCACGGCGTTTGGCACACTTCCAATTTGGTCCCACACACCTTCTTCGGCGTTCGGTGCACTCACAGTTGAGTCCCACACACTTTCCGCGGCGCTTGGCGCACTCATAGTTGGGTCCCTCACACTTTACCCAGCGCGTGGCGCACACCCAGTCGGGTCCCACACACTTTATACGGCGCTTCGCGCATTTCCAATCTGGCCCCACACACTTTCCCCGGCGTTTGGCGCTCCTCACAGTTGGGTCCCACACACTTTCCTCGGCATTTGGCGCACTTCCAGTTTGGTCCCACACACCTTCTTCGGCGTTCGGTGCACTCACAGTTGAGTCCCACACACTTTCCGCGGCGCTTGGCGCACTCATAGTTGGGTCCTCACACTTTACCCAGCGCGTGGCGCACACCCAGTCGGGTCCCACACACTTTATTCGACGCTTGGCGCATTTCCAATTTGGCCCACACACTTTATACGGCGCTTGGCGCACTTCCAGTTTGGTCCCACACACTTTCCACGGCGTTTGGCACACTTCCAATTTGGTCCCACACACCTTCTTCGGCGTTCGGTGCACTCACAGTTGAGTCCCACACACTTTCCGCGGCGCTTGGCGCACTCATAGTTGGGTCCCTCACATCTTTACCCAGCGCGTGGCGCACACCCAGTCGGGTCCCACACACTTTATACGGCGCTTGGCGCATTTCCAATTTGGCCCCACACACTTTCCCCGGCGTTTGGCGCACTCACAATTGATCCCACACTTTCCACGGCGCTTGGAGCACTCATAGTTGGGTCCTCAAACTTCACTCAGCGCGTGGCGCAATACCCCAGTCGGGTCCCACACACACTTTATACGGCGCTTGGCGCATTTCCAATTTGGCCCCACACACTTTCCCGGCGTTTGGCGCACTCATAGTTGGGTCCCTCACATCTTTACCCAGCGCGTGGCGCACACCAGTTGGGTCCCACACACTTTATACGGCGCTTGGCGCATTTCATTTGGCCCCACACACTTTCCCCGGCGCTTGGCGCACTCACAATTGGATCCCATACACTTTCCACGGCGCTTGGAGCACTCATAGTTGGGTCCCTCAAACTTTACCCAGCGCGTGGCGCACACCCAGTCGGGTCCCACACACTTTATACGGCGCTTGGCGCATTTCCAATTTGGCCCCACACACTTTCCCCGGCGTTTGGCGCCCTCACAGTTGGGTCCCACACACTTTCCTCGGCATTTGGCGCACTTCCAGTTTGGTCCCACACACTTCCCCCCTGCGTTTGATGCACTCACAGTTGAGTCCCACACACTCTATACGGCGCTTGGCGCACTTCCAGTTTGGTCCCACACACTTTATACGGCGCTTGGCGCATTTCCAATTTGGCCCCACACACTTTACACGGCGTTTGGCGAACTTCCAATTTGGTTCCACACACATTCCCCGGTGTTCGGTGCACTCACAGTTGAGTCCCACACATTTCTTCCGCGGCGCTTGGCGCACTCATAGCTGGGTCCTCACACTTTACCCAGCGCGTGGCGCACACCCAGTCGGGTCCCACACACTTTATACGGCGCTTGGCGCACTTCCAATTTGGCCCCACACACTTTCCCCGGCGCTTGGCGCACTCACAATTGGATCCCATACACTTTCCACGGCGTTTGGCACACTTCCAATTTGGTCCCACACACCTTCTTCGGCGTTCGGTGCACTCACAGTTGAGTCCCACACATTTTCCGCGGCGCTTGGCGCACTCATAGTTGGGTCCCTCACACTTTACCCAGCGCGTGGCGCACACCCAGTCGGGTCCCACACACTTTATACGGCGCTTGGCGCATTTCCAATTTGGCCCCACACACTTTCCCCGGCGCTTGGCGCACTCACAATTGGATCCCATACACTTTCCACGGCGTTTGGCACACTTCCAATTTGGTCCCACACACCTTCTTCGGCGTTCGGTGCACTCACAGTTGAGTCCCACACACTTTCCACGGCGTTTGGCACACTTCCAATTTGGTCCCACACACCTTCTTCGGCGTTCGGTGCACTCACAGTTGAGTCCCACACACTTTCCGCGGCGCTTGGCGCACTCATAGTTAAGTTGTCCTCACACTTTACCAGCGCGTGGCGCACACCAGTCGGGTCCCACACACTTTATACGGCGCTTGGCGCATTTCAATTCCCCACACACTTTCCCGGCGCTTGGCGCACTCACAATTGATCCCATACACTTTCCACGGCGCTTGGAGCACTCATAGTTGGTCCCTCAAACTTTACCCAGCGCGTGGTGCACACTTCAGTCGGGTCCTACACACTTTATACGGCGCTTGGCGCATTTACTTATCTTCACATTTTCCCTGGCGTTTATGGCGCCTCAGTTAGTCCCACATACTTTCGGCATTTGGCGCACTTCCAGTTTGGTCCCACACTTCCCCCTGTTTGATGCACTCACAGTTGAGTCCCACACACTCTATACGGCGCTTGGCGCACTTCCAGTTTGGTCCCACACACTTTATACGGCGCTTGGCGCATTTCCAATTTGGCCCCACACACTTTACACGGCGTTTGGCGAACTTCCAATTTGGTTCCACACACATTCCCCGGTGTTCGGTGCACTCACAGTTGAGTCCCACACATTTTCCGCGGCGCTTGGCGCACTTCATAGCTGGGTCCCTCACACTTTACTCCAGCGCGTGGCGCACACTCCAGTTGGGTCCCACATACTTTATACGGCGCTTGGCGCACTTCAGTTTGGTCCCACACACTTTCCACGGCGTTTGGCACACTTCACTTTGGTCCCACACACCTCTTCGGCGTTCGGCGCACACATAGTTGAGTCCACATATTTACGGCGCTTGGCGCACTTCCAGTTTGGTCCACACGCTTCTCGGCGCTTGGCGCACTCACAATTGGGATCCCATACACTTTCCACGGCGCTTGGCGCACTCATAGTTGGGTCCTCAAACTTTACCAGCGCGTGGCGCACACCCAGTCGGGTCCCACACATTTATTCGGCGCTTGGCGCATTTCCAATTTGGCTCCACACACTTTACACGGCGCTTGGCGAACTTCCAATTTGGTCCCACACACATTCCCGGTGTTCGGTGCACTCTGAGTCCCACACATTTTCAGAGGCGCTGGCGCACTCATAGCTGTCCTCAACTTTACTGCAGCGCGTGGCGCACTAGCCGGGTCCCACACATTTATTCGGCGCTTGGCGCATTTCAATTTGGCTCCACACACTTTACACGGCGTTTGGGCGAACTTCCAATTCTGGTTCCACACACATTCCCCGGTGTTCGGTGCACTCACAGCTGAGTCCACACATTTTCCGCGGCGCTTGGCGCACTCATAGTTGGGTCCCTCACTTTACCCAGCGCGTGGCGCACACCCAGTCGGGTCCCACACACTTTATACGGCGCTTGGCGCACTTCCAGTTGGTCCCACACACTTTCCACGGCGTTTGGGGCACTTCCAATTCTGGTCCCACACCTTCTTCGGCGTTCGGTGCACTCACAGTTGGAGTCCCACACACTTTCCACGGCGCTTGGCGCACTCATAGTTGGGTCCCTCACACTTTACCCAGCGCATGGCGCACACCCAGTCGGGTCCCACACACTTTATACGGTGCTTGGCGCACTTCCAGCTTGGTCCCACACACTTTCCACGGTGTTTGGCGCACTTCAATTCTGGTCCCACACACCTTCTTCGGCGTTCGGTGCACTCACAGTTGAGTCCCACACACTTCCCCCTGCGTTTGATGCACTCACAGTTGAGCCCCACACACTCTATGCGGCGCTTGGCGCACTTCCAGTTGGTCCCACACACTTTCCACGGCGTTTGGCGCACTTCAATTGGTCCCACACACCTTCTTCGGCGTTCGGTGCACTCACAGTTGAGTCCCACACATTTTCCGCGGCGCTTGGCGCACTCATAGTTGGGTCCCTCACACTTTACCCAGCGCGTGGCGCACCCCCAGACGGGTCCCACACACTTTCCACGGGGCTTGGCGCACTTCCAGTTTGTCCCACACACTTTCCACGGCGTTTGGCACACTTCAATCTGGTCCCACACACCTTCTTCGGCGTTCGGTGCACTCAGCTGAGTCCCACACATTTCCGCGGCGCTTGGCGCACTCATAGTTAGGTCCTCACACTTACCCAGCGCGTGGCGCACACTCCAGTCAGGTCCCACACACTTTATACGGCGCTTGGCGCACTTCCAGTTTGGTCCCACACATTTCCACGGCGTTTGGCACACTTCAATTTGGTCCCACACACCTTCTTCGGCGTTCGGTGCACTGGGGAACCAAATTGTGGGACCAAATTGGAAGTGCGCCAAACGCCGTGGAAAGTGTGTGGGACCAAACTGGAAGTGCGCCAAGCGCCGTATAGAGTGTGTGGGTCCCGACTGGGTGTGCGCCACGCGCTGGGTAAAGTGTGAGGGACCCAACTATGAGTGCGCCAAGCGCCGTGGAAAGTGTGCGGGACTCAACTGTGAGTGCACCGAACGCCGAAGAAGGTGTGTGGGACCAAAATGCAAGTGCGCCAAACGCCGTGGAAAGTGTGTGGGACCAAACTGGAAGTGCGCCGAGCGCCGTATAAAGTGTGTGGGACCCGACTGGGTGTGCGCCAAGAGCCGGGAAAAGTGTGTAGGGCCAAACTGGAAATGCGCCAAGCGCCGTATAAAGTGTGAGGGACCCAACTGTGAGTGCGCTAAGCACCGGGGAAAGTGTGTGGGACCAACCTGGAAGTGCGCCAAATGCCGAGGAAAGTGTGTGGGACCCAACTGTGAGGGCGCCAAACGCCGGGGAAAGTGTGTGGGGCCAAATTGGAAATGCGCCAAGCGCCGTATAAAGTGTGTGGGACCCGACTGGGTGTGCGCCACGCGCTGGGTAAAGTTTGAGGGACCCAACTATGAGTGCGCCAAGCGCCGTGCAAAGTGTGTGGGACTCAACTGTGAGTGCACCGAACGCCGAAGAAGGTGTGTGGGACCAAATTGGAAGTGCGCCAAACGCCGTGGAAATTGTGTGGGACCAAACTGGAAGTGCGCCAAGCGCCGTATAAAGTGTGTGGGACCCGACTGGGTGTGCGCCACGCGCTGGGTAAAGTGTGAGGGACCCAACTATGAGTGCGCCAAGCGCCGTATAGAGTGTGTGGGACTCAACTGTGAGTGCATCAAACGCAGGGGGAAGTGTGTGGGACTCAACTGTGAGTGCACCGAACGCTGAAGAAGGTGTGTGGGACCAAATTGGAAGTGCGCCAAACACCGTATAAAGTGTGTGGGACCAAACTGGAAGTGCGCCAAGCGCCGTATAAAGTGTGTGGGACCCGACTGGGTGTGCGCCACGCGCTGGGTAAAGTGTGAGGGACCCAACTATGAGTGCGCCAAGCGCCGTGGAAAGTGTGTGGGACTCAACTGTGAGTGCACCGAACGCCGAAGAAGGTGTGTGGGACCAAATTGGAAGTGTGCCAAACGCCGTGGAAAGTGTGTGGGACCAACTGGAAGTGCGCCAAGCGCCGTATAAAGTGTGGGGACCCGACTGCGTGTGCGCCACGCGCTGGGTAAAGTGTGAGGGACCCAACTATGAGTGCGCCAAGCGCCGCGGAAAGTGTGTGGGACTCAACTGTGAGTGCACCGAACGCCGAAGAAGGTGTGTGGGACCAAATTGGAAGTGCGCCAAACGCCGTGGAAAGTGTGTGGGACCAAACTGGAAGTGCGCCAAGCGCCGCATAGAGTGTGTGGGGCTCAACTGTGAGTGCATCAAACGCAGGGGGAAGTGTGTGGGACTCAACTGTGAGTGCACCGAACGCCGAAGAAGGTGTGTGGGACCAAATTGGAAGTGCGCCAAACACCGTGGAAAGTGTGTGGGACCAAACTGGAAGTGCGCCAAGCACCGTATAAAGTGTGTGGGACCCGACTGGGTGTGCGCCATGCGCTGGGTAAAGTGTGAGGGACCCAACTATGAGTGCGCCAAGCGCCGTGGAAAGTGTGTGGGACTCAACTGTGAGTGCACCGAACGCCGAAGAAGGTGTGTGGGACCAAATTGGAAGTGCGCCAAACACCGTGGAAAGTGTGTGGGACCAAACTGGAAGTGCGCCAAGCGCCGTATAAAGTGTGTGGACCCGACTGGGTGTGCGCCACGCGCTGGGTAAAGTGTGAGGGACCCAACTATGAGTGCGCCAAGCGCCGCGGAAAGTGTGTGGGACTCAACTGTGAGTGCACCGAACGCCGAAGAAGGTGTGTGGGACCAAATTGGAAGTGCGCCAAACGCCGTGGAAAGTGTGTGGGACCAACTGGAAGTGCGCCAAGCGCCGTATAAAGTGTGTGGGACCCGACTGGGTGTGCGCCACGCGCTGGGTAAAGTGTGAGGGACCTAACTATGAGTGCATCAAACGCAGGGGAAAGTGTGTGGGACTCAACTGTGAGTGCACCGAACGCCGAAGAAGGTGTGTGGGACCAAATTGGAAGTGCGCCAAACACCGTGGAAAGTGTGTGGGACCAAACTGGAAGTGCGCCAAGCGCCGCATAGAGTGTATGGGGCTCAACTGTGAGTGCATCAAACGCAGGGGGAAGTGTGTGGGACTCAACTGTGAGTGCACCGAACGCTGAAGAAGGTGTGTGGGACCAAATTGGAAGTGCGCCAAACACCGTGGAAAGTGTGTGGGACCAAACTGGAAGTGCGCCAAGCGCCGTATAAAGTGTGTGGGACCCGACTGGGTGTGCGCCACGCGCTGGGTAAAGTGTGAGGGACCCAACTATGAGTGCGCCAAGCGCCGTGGAAAGTGTGTGGGACTCAACTGTGAGTGCACCGAACGCCGAAGAAGGTGTGTGGGACCAAATTGGAAGTGTGCCAAACGCCGTGGAAAGTGTGTGGGACCAAACTGGAAGTGCGCCAAGCGCCGTATAAAGTGTGTGGGACCCGACTGGGTGTGCGCCACGCGCTGGGTAAAGTGTGAGGGACCCAACTATGAGTGCGCCAAGCGCCGCGGAAAGTGTGTGGGACTCAACTGTGAGTGCACCGAACGCCGAAGAAGGTGTGTGGGACCAAATTGGAAGTGCGCCAAACGCCGTGGAAAGTGTGTGGGACCAAACTGGAAGTGCGCCAAGCGCCGCATAGAGTGTGTGGGGCTCAACTGTGAGTGCATCAAACGCAGGGGGAAGTGTGTGGGACTCAACTGTGAGTGCACCGAACGCCGAAGAAGGTGTGTGGGACCAAATTGGAAGGGCGCCAAACACCGTGGAAAGTGTGTGGGACCAAACTGGAAGTGCGCCAAGCGCCGTATAAAGTGTGTGGGACCCGACTGGGTGTGCGCCATGCGCTGGGTAAAGTGTGAGGGACCCAACTATGAGTGCGCCAAGCGCCGTGGAAAGTGTGTGGGACTCAACTGTGAGTGCACCGAACGCCGAAGAAGGTGTGTGGGACCAAATTGGAAGTGCCCCAAACGCCGTGGAAAGTGTGTGGGACCAAACTGGAAGTGCGCCAAGCGCCGTATAAAGTGTGTGGGACCCGACTGGGTGTGCGCCACGCGCTGGGTAAAGTGTGAGGGACCCAACTATGAGTGCGCCAAGCGCCGCGGAAAATGTGTGGGACTCAACTGTGAGTGCACCGAACACCGGGGAATGTGTGTGGAACCAAATTGGAAGTTCGCCAAACGCCGTGTAAAGTGTGTGGAGCCAAATTGGAAATGCGCCAAGCGCCGAATAAATGTGTGGGACCCGACTGGGTGTGCGCCACGCGCTGGGTAAAGTTTGAGGGACCCAACTATGAGTGCGCCAAGCGCCGCGGAAAATGTGTGGGACTCAACTGTGAGTGCACCGAACACCGGGGAATGTGTGTGGAACCAAATTGGAAGTTCGCCAAACGCCGTGTAAAGTGTGTGGAGCCAAATTGGAAATGCGCCAAGCGCCGAATAAATGTGTGGGACCCGACTGGGTGTGCGCCACGCGCTGGGTAAAGTTTGAGGGACCCAACTATGAGTGCGCCAAGCGCCGTGGAAAGTGTATGGGATCCAATTGTGAGTGCGCCAAGCGCCGGGGAAAGTGTGTGGGACCAAACTGGAAGTGCGCCAAGCGCCGTATAGAGTGTGTGGGACTCAACTGTGAGTGCACCGAACGCCGAAGAAGGTGTGTGGGACCAAATTGGAAGTGTGCCAAACGCCGTGGAAAGTGTGTGGGACCAAACTGGAAGTGCGCCAAGCGCCGTATAAAGTGTGTGGGACCCAACTGGGTGTGCGCCACGCGCTGGGTAAAGTGTGAGGGACCCAACTATGAGTGCGCCAAGCGCCGCGGAAAATGTGTGGGACTCAACTGTGAGTGCACCGAACACCGGGGAATGTGTGTGGAACCAAATTGGAAGTTCGCCAAACGCCGTGTAAAGTGTGTGGGGCCAAATTGGAAATGCGCCAAGCGCCGTATAAAGTGTGTGGGACCAAACTGGAAGTGCGCCAAGCGCCGTATAGAGTGTGTGGGACTCAACTGTGAGTGCATCAAACGCAGGGGGGAAGTGTGTGGGACCAAACTGGAAGTGCGCCAAATGCCGAGGAAAGTGTGTGGGACCCAACTGTGAGGGCGCCAAACGCCGGGGAAAGTGTGTGGGGCCAAATTGGAAATGCGCCAAGCGCCGTATAAAGTGTGTGGGACCCGACTGGGTGTGCGCCACGCGCTGGGTAAAGTTTGAGGGACCCAACTATGAGTGCTCCAAGCGCCGTGGAAAGTGTATGGGATCCAATTGTGAGTGCGCCAAGCGCCGGGGAAAGTGTGTGGGGCCAAATTGGAAGTGCGCCAAGCGCCGTATAAAGTGTGTGGGACCCGACTGGGTGTGCGCCACGCGCTGGGTAAAGTGTGAGGGACCCAACTATGAGTGCGCCAAGCGCCGCGGAAAGTGTGTGGGACTCAACTGTGAGTGCACCGAACGCCGAAGAAGGTGTGTGGGACCAAATTGGAAGTGTGCCAAACGCCGTGGAAAGTGTGTGGGACCAAACTGGAAGTGCGCCAAGCGCCGTATAAAGTGTGTGGGGCCAAATTGGAAATGCGCCAAGCGTCGAATAAAGTGTGTGGGACCCGACTGGGTGTGCGCCACGCGCTGGGTAAAGTGTGAGGGACCCAACTATGAGTGCGCCAAGCGCCGCGGAAAGTGTGTGGGACTCAACTGTGAGTGCACCGAACGCCGAAGAAGGTGTGTGGGACCAAACTGGAAGTGCGCCAAATGCCGAGGAAAGTGTGTGGGACCCAACTGTGAGGGCGCCAAACGCCGGGGAAAGTGTGTGGGGCCAGATTGGAAATGCGCGAAGCGCCGTATAAAGTGTGTGGGACCCGACTGGGTGTGCGCCACGCGCTGGGTAAAGTGTGAGGGACCCAACTATGAGTGCGCCAAGCGCCGCGGAAAGTGTGTGGGACTCAACTGTGAGTCCACCGAACGCCGAAGAAGGTGTGTGGGACCAAATTGGAAGTGTGCCAAACGCCGTGGAAAGTGTGTGGGACCAAACTGGAAATGCGCCAAGCGCCGTATAATGTGTGTGGGACCAAACTGGAAGTGCGTCAAGCGCCGTATAAAGTTTGTGGGACCCGACTGGGTGTGCGCCACGCGCTGGGTAAAGTGTGAGGGACCCAACTATGAGTGCGCCAAGCGCCGCGGAAAGTGTGTGGGACTCAACTGTGAGTGCACCGAACGCCGAAGAAGGTGTGTGGGACCAAACTGGAAGTGCGCCAAATGCCGAGGAAAGTGTGTGGGACCCAACTGTGAGGGCGCCAAACGCCGGGGAAAGTGTGTGGGACCAAATTGGAAGTGTGCCAAACGCCGTGGAAAGTGTGTGGGACCAAACTGGAAGTGCGCCAGGCGCCGTATAAAGTGTGTGGGACCCGACTGGGTGTGCGCCACGCGCTGGGTAAAGTGTGAGGGACCCAACTATGAGTGCGCCAAGCGCCGCGGAAAGTGTGTGGGACTCAACTGTGAGTGCACCGAACGCCGAAGAAGGTGTGTGGGACCAAATTGGAAGTGTGCCAAACGCCGTGGAAAGTGTGTGGGACCAAACTGGAAGTGCGCCAGGCGCCGTATAAAGTGTGTGGGACCCGACTGGGTGTGCGCCAAGAGCCGGGAAAAGTGTGTAGGACCAAACTGGAAATGCGCCAAGCGCCGTATAAAGTGTGAGGGACCAAATTGGAAGTGTGCCAAACGCCGTGGAAAGTGTGTGGGACCAAACTGGAAGTGCGCCAAGCGCCGAGGAAACTGAGGTGCGTCAAGCGCTCTGGAAAGTCTGTGGGACCCAACTGTGAGTGCGGCAAGCGCCGGGGAAAGGGTGGGACCAAACTGGAATTACGCCAGGCGCCGGAGAATGTGTGTGGACCAAACTGGAAGTGCGTCAAGCGCCGTGAAAGTGTGCGGGACCCGACTGTAAGTGCGCGAGGGGCCGTGGAAGTTCAGTGACCGCAAGCTCCGTGTGGTCAGTGACCGTATGCTCAGTGACCGTATGCTCCGAGAGGGCACTCAAGATTCAAGTCAGAAATGAAATGAACCACCGTTCTAAACACTATCAATCTTTTATCAGATTTAACACTCATTTCTATGAGAAAATCTTGGGTGTCTACCGATACGCCAGGCGCCTGGAGGCGGGGCATGCCCGCGCCAGCCGCGGTGCCCCGCCCCCTTCCTCCGCGCTGCCTATATAAGGCGGCTGCCCTCGGCTCAGTGGTATGCCCGGCGCCGGATGGCGTTGGCCTACAGTACCCATTGGTACTGCGCTGCTCTGGCAGCGATGGCCTACCGGGAGACCCCGGAACCTAGGGCTCCGTCCCCAACAGCTTTGGCTCCTGAGGAAGCCTGCATCTGGGCGCCAGCTCGGCCCAGACCGAGCGACCTGGAGGTTGGTGGAGGCCCAACGGCTTCTGGCAATAGTCACCGCTATGGATGTGCGGTTGACTAGTGGGAGAGGTGCGATACTACGCCACCACGTACTACGCAATGTATATTACGGCATGGTAGACTACGCTATCTACTACGCGCTGTGGAATGTGAGCCAATTGAACCATTAACTGTAAGGCAAACCCAGTAGATACCTTTAGGTGTTAGTGCCATAAGGATAAAGGGTTATAACTTACCACTGTGTACCTTGTACTTGTGTTGGTGTTCATATAGCGCTGTTATATCGGTGTTAGTATGGTTGGCTTGTGTTGTTGTGCTATTACGCTGGTACTACGCGGGGACTATCCCCCCATGGGCCCCCATACATGTTGGTTGGGTTACGTGGCTTGCTAGTGCGGCTGTCCCAGGTTAGTGGACAAAGTGATCCCTAGTGAACGCGAGGACTCCGCCTGCTTGAGGGGAGCAGGTTGCGAGATAACCTTGGGGTAAAGGGGCGAGCTGACGGATGCATAGTAGCCATCGATGCGTAGCGATAGTGGGCCGGGGAACCAGGGATCTAGTGAGATTTTTCTAGGTGTTGGCCACACCGCTCTCCAGGGTTATCATACTCGTGGGTAGGTCCATGCACGATGCGTTCGCATCGTGCTAGGTGATCATAAATCCCATCGCGTTCGCGACACTTCGTGTTATTCTCACACTTGTATGGGAGGCAGAAATAGTTTGATAACTAAATATTTACGTCAATGAATCTCGTTACCCCAGAAAAAGGACTAGTAGAGTCGAAAAGGAGGTCTATCTCTGAAAGCTTACATGGGATATTACTGCGCAATATTGACAAAAAATGAACAATCATGTAAAAAAGGGGTCCCCCAAGCAAAAGTGTTTGGTTAGAGTTACAAACGTTTCAGCAAAAAGGGAACAATAGGGAAGTGGAATGAGGAGAGTCCACTAAAAACGAACAATATCCTCCAAAAGCTATTTTCTTTGTCGATACTTCTAAACCGCGGAAACAAACCGTTTTGGTATTTTACAAGGAAGAGTTCAATGGTCTCCAAAAACCAGTTTGACATCGTCTTCTCTTTTAATGATAACTATTAGGTACACATGCATATATATTTCATCGGCACTGGCATAATCAGAGTCCTTTATGGAGCCAAAAGTGCTTCCTCGTAAAGTAAAAAAAGGGTTTGTATCCGCTGTTTAGAAGTGTCGAGAAAAAAATTAGCCTTTGGAGGACATTGCTCGTTTTTAGTAGACTCTCTACTTCCCTATTGTTCCCTTTTTGCTGAAACATTTGTAACTCTAACCAAACACTTTTGCTTGGGAGAACCCTTTTCTATATAATTTCATTTTATTTTAGCGAAGATTTCCATTAGAGGAAGGAAGAATAAAACAGGCCGTTTATGGCCTTTCTGCCCATCGCACATGCTCGACACTAAACAGTTCAACTGCGCATTGGCGTTCAGTCCGCAAAGTGCACGCTGATTGAGAAAGCGTGCTGCGGCGCTGTTGCGAGTCTCCTCAGACAAGGATGTGGGATCACCCGATCGGTGGGATCACCCGGGCGCCAAAGGCAAAAATTGTTCGGGTGACCTCACATCCCTGTCTGAGGATACTCGCAACCGCGCCGCAGCACGCTTTCGCAATCAGCGTGCATTTTGCGGACTGAACGGCAATGCGCAGTTGAACTGCAGGACACATGTTACTTTCCCCAGCGCCCTGCGCTCTCCCACTTGGGTCCCGACCACTTTCCCCGGCGCCGTGCGCTCTCTCAGCTGGGTCCCACAAAGTTTTTCTTGGCGCTCTATGCATTCCAAGTTGGGTCCCGTTAACATTTCCCAACGCCCTGCGCACTCCCACTTGAGTTCCGTTCATTTTTTTCGGCGCTCTGTGCACTTCCAATTGGGTCCGGTCCACATTTCCCGGCGCTCTGCGCATCAACACTTGGGTCCCGACCATTTTTTTCTCGCGCTCTGTGCACTCCCAGTTGGATCCCGCCTACTTTTTTTTCCGGCGCCCTACGCACTCTCATTTGGGTTCCGCCCACTCTATACAGCGCTTGGCGCTCTTTAATTTGCGTTCTGCACACGGAGCGTACGGTCACTGAAGGACCTGAGGCACAACGTCTATCGAACTCTAAAAAGTCTTATTACTTTATCACTCCACTCCTCTTGAAAGACCGACCAAACTTCTTATCACTAAATTCCTTCAGACACACATACACACTGACACACACACACTTTAAAATTAGCAATTTTTTAAATATCTCGAGACCCACTGTGCGGATTTTCCTGAAATTTGTGCAATGCTGAGAACCCTTACTGCTCTATGCATTGTGAAAGTCCCTTGTTTCAAGATTTCTTCCGAGCCGAAATTCTGGAATGAGGATTGTGCGCAGAGGCAATCCTTTTCCAAATCAGATGCGCGCTTCGCACGCACCACAATTTATTCATCATTTTAGTGAAATTATCTCAGAATAGGGCTATTAAAACATGGCTAATACAATACCAAAACCGTAGTAGTTATTAGCCATTCGAAGGTCTTTGGAAACGTTGTACAACCTTAGAAAAAATTAAGCTTCATCAAAAAAATTTTTGAAGTAAATTCGAAAGAAAATTATGTTATATTGCATCTATCAAGTATCTCCTCTTTGACGTTATCGAGAAAGAGCGAAATTAATATTCCAGATGTACTTTTTTATTTATTTATTTATTGAGACGTGGCCAAAGGCACACGTAAAACACACCAAACAGTTGATAAACTTTGAACAACAATAAAGAATACCTGAGAAGAAACATTCTGTAACTGCGATAACAATAAAAAAAAAGATTATTTCGTCACCGATTGAGAAGCGCTGCTCGCCAGCCGTCTAAATTGTGCTAGAGAGAGCGAAAGAATATTGTTCCTTTTCATGATAGTATGAAAAGCGGATACAGTTCTGTTTGAGAAGAACTTGGCTCTAATTTGGGATCTGGCTGTGATTACACTGAGCTTCACGCTACCTCCTCTAGTTCTTGAGGAATGTACCATGAAAAATTTGTTGGACTGGACAGGTTTCTTGCCGGTCAGAATTTTAAAAGCCATAACTAGATCAAACTTGACAAAAAATTTTTGAAGTAAATTCGAAAGAAAATTATGTTATATTGCATCTATTAAGTATCTCCTCTTTGACGTTATCGAAAAATAGCGAAATTAATGTTCCAGATGTACTTTGTCAAAGCTTATGAAGCACATATTTTGTAATGGTTCTGGTGTGAATAATTCTATAGGGGTGAATTTCCAAAATTTAACTCCAACCTGTTCGATTTTCGGTCTTCAGAAAAATTCCGACCGAGACTATTTTCTTACAAAGCTATACAACAATTCCGAAGACCTTCCAATGGCGTATAACTGCTAAGGGTTTGGGTTTGTAATAGACATGTTTTGAGAGACTAGTCCTTACTTGAGATAATACCACAAAATGATGAATAAATTCCATATTTTAAAACTGCACGCTCAAAAACCAGTTTTGTGTATGTGTAAAGCAAGGGCTGTGTTGCCCCATAACATGCTAAAGTTTCATCAAGTTGCGCTAAGGGCAAGCTAAGTTATGTATAAACACATTATTCGCGGCAATGCCACGCGAATAGACTTTTGCACGGTACTGTATGTCTACAGAATTACTGTAGTTTTTATGTTGCCCGGTTGTACATTTTCATTACCACCCCCGCCACCACACCACACTACGACGAACACGGTCACAACTACCAGCCCTCTCCTCCCCAATTCACGACAAGAACAAGCGAGGACGTCGCAAACTTAGGAAGCAAGGACGCCGAGACACCGGCCCAATACGCCGTTGGCTGGCGTAGGCCGTACGCCAAGGAACTCAGCAGATTGTATTTGTACCTGCACCCTCAACGTCAGATCAATCTCAAGTGAGCAAAGGCTAGCCGATTTTGAAGCTTCCGTGGAAGAGCTAAATTTCGATATCATTGGTTTGTCAGAGACGACGCTTGCTGGAAGAGGAAAGATCGATTTACGGAGAGGATATCCTGTTTATTACAGTGGGAGATTTCAAAGGACCAGCTCCGGTGTAGGATTTCGCCTTCCCTCTTCACTCGAACCGCGATGCGAGTGCTTCTTCCATTCTGAACGTATAATCGAATTGGTGGTGAAGATGCAGAGAACGAAAGCAGAAAGCAGAACTTGCAAATCCACGCACCGCACTCAGGGTACGCCGCGTATGAAGACTTTCTCGAAGAACGTGCTCGCATCATCGATAGACGGAGCAGCGCCTATTCGATGGTTATAGATTTCAATGCCACACCTAGCACTCAAGAACCTGGTGAGAATTTTATTGGAATTCCTGCTGCTGAACCGAGCAACCCTTGCGAAAGCATCTTAGACGCATTTTGTGAAGAGAGATGACTATTCTTGTCCAATTCATTTTTCCAAAAAAGAACATGTTTACACTGGACATGGAGAAACGAAGCTCTTGGATTGGAGAAAGATATTGACTTTGCGTTAATTCGAGATTTTAACGCAGTGAGAGATGTAGGAGTGCTTACTTCTGTTCATGCTGGCAGCAACCACAGGCTTCTTCGCTGCAAACTAAGATTCCGCGAAACAGCCAGAAGAATGCATCCATTTCGTGAAACAAGAACTGTGGACAGAGAGCTCTTGAAAACTCGAGCACAAGCGCTACTCAACACCAGACCAGCCAGCAATAATGTTCATAAAGAGTATGGCTAACTAACAAACGTTATCAAAACCGCGACGAATGAAGCTACGTTTTTAGAGCCGCTCCCCCTCGAATCTCAGCTCATACAAGACAGCTATTTCTTCTTCGCAAACAATTGGTATATGGGCGCGATTCTCCAACAAGAAGAGTAGAGTATGCAGAAGTGTATAAACTAGTGAGAAAATCGCTTGAAGAAGATTTGAGAAAGCGGCATATTGCCATATTGCAAAAGGCCATTGAGAGAGATCGAGTACGTGTCGGTCGGCAGGAGGTTGTCTACAGGCGTCGACGTCTGGTAACACTACGACACAACGTCAACAATCCCCAGTCCGCAGCGCCCCTTGTTTCCCACCTCGACCCGGAAGCCGAGACCGTGGAAGCTGTGAAGTCGTTTTATGATGATCTCTACCATTCTTCCTACGGCCCACCGCCGCCACCTGCTGGACATATTCATCTCCGATTCCTCCCTCACGAAGTCAAAGTAGCGCTGAAAAGTAAGAAATCTGGAACCGCCCCTGGACCCGACCAAGTTCGGGCTACAACACTGCAGCCACTTTCTGACACTTCGCAGACCCTTTCTGCCAGCTGATCAAGAATATTATCTCAGCGGAAACAGTACCTTCGGAGCTGGCTTTTGCGGAAACCATTCTACTGTACAAGCAAGGCGACCAGACAGTATACTTATGTCGAGTCGAGTCATCGAGTCTTGGTATCGACTGAAACAGTCGACATCGAGTCATTCGACTACTCGATTATTCAAAATTTTGAAAAATCGAGTTAGTCGAAAACTCGATTATTCGAAATTCTGAAAAATCGAGTTAGTCGAAAACTCGATTATTCGAAATTCTGAAAAATTGAGTTAGTCGAAAACTCGATTATTCGAAATTTTAAAAAATCGAGTTAGTCGAAAACTCGATTATTCGAAATTTTTGTCGAGTCGCCGAAGTGTACCAGAAAGATGCATCAAACTACAGGGACGGCAGTGATCCTTGCGAAACTACGAGTTTAATGTTCCGAGCTAGCTTTCCAAACTCGCAGAATGAACTGATTGAAACCTGGACCATACACGCATCGTCCTACAAAGTGTTGGGTTTCCTTGCAAAACTCCATTGCTTCAAGTGAAATGGAACCCGCAGTGCTAGAACCAAAGCGGCGATCACTGGCGTTGCACCAAGATTGCACTAACGGCTGGTGATGCTACCATTATAGCTAGCTCACATAGCAAACACAGCAGTGTGAATTTGGCCACCGCAGAGATTCAGACTATGTAATAGCTAATGTTATAGTAACTACTTTGAACGTAAAAACGATAGAGGAATGACACAATCAAAATTAATCACTCAAGGTGTATTTCATGAAGTGGCTGGTCCAGCGGAATGGAAAACTCGTTTCCTACATAGTCATAAGTATAACACATATTTGAGAGATTATTTTGATTGTACCGTTTTCAAATGAATTCTGTCCACCTACCGGACAACAATACCAGGATCTCAATAACGTGAGACTCCGGCGCATTCATTTTCCTCACCATTCTTCGACGGATTTTATTATACTTTTTGATTTTATTGCAAATATTATTGCTGTCATTTCCTGCCAAATTTTTCACCTTTCGATTCTCGTGTGAAGCCTACCCTAACCATTTTCATCGCCTGCCACACCCGTAGACGAATGAGACCTTTGTTCGTTCGTCTGAACGATCGCAGGAGCAGAAACTTTTCCTTTATGTTGGTTCAAACAAAAAAGTTTGTTTCCGCCTATCTAGAAAATTGTCTGAATGTGCTTTTTCACCCTTCTTTGATTTTTAGGAAATCGTTTTCTAAAACTGAAAACGAAATCCTGGTCCGACTGCTGCAGCACGCAGCTCGAAGGTCGTGCTGGGACCACGGGGTTCAACCCTCAAAAATTATTGAGGGTTTAACCCTCAAAAATTGGAGAATGTTTTACACTCAGGTAAGATTTGTGCCCACGCGAAGTTCCACCCCTTAAAAATTTGGTGAATTTCTCCATCAGTGTGATGTATATACGTATCCTGTAATATCTACGGCTTTACTGAGAACAAAAACCTGTTTTAAGTGTCTTAAATGTTGTATTGCTCGTTGCATTGCACGCTCCAACAAACGGTGATCTGTGTGCATGATCTCAGTCGATCACCAATCATCTAGGGAGGTGTCGATGTGCGGCCAGGATGACCGAGCGCTGCGACTACCGCCAGCCCGCTGTCGACAGGTGGCTGGCTGTTCGAAGACTTCGCATGATCGACGAAAAAGTCCTCGGCACAACTTTTTCTCCCCCAAACTGACAGTTTCTCGCGGATCCACCGCCGCTGCGCTGTTTCCAAATTCTCTACCCGCCTGGCGAAGAGTCAGAGACTGCTGCCAGTTCCAGCCATTTCGGGAGGGTGCCCGAAACCATGAGGCAAACCCGCAATGAGATCCATAGAACGGAGCACAGGATAGGGAGCGGCTGACCATTTTGCACCAGATTTGGGATATAGTTCATTTTGAGGTGGGGGAACCCTATGGATATGGTTTGAAGTCTGTTTATTGCCATATCGCCTCAAAATCGGCTCTTCTTTTGAGGTCGAAACTCGCAGAATACCTGCATGTTCCGATCCTTTCGAAACTCGCAGTTTCGGAGAGATTACTACCAGCCCAGACGAATTTCACTGCTCTCATCTGTTTACAAAGACATCACAAAGATTATTAGCCGCCGCATACAATCGACACTCGACGAAACAGCCATTCTTCCTGCGGCACAAGCGGCACACGTCCACGCGTTGAACATCATACTGGAGAAGTCCTTTGAGTACCAACTTACCGTTTATATGATATTTGTTGACTTCAGGAAAGCGTTTGACAGCGTGGAACTTCCCGCAGTATGGCATTCCCTGGAGACATTCGGAATCGATGAACATCTCATCAAACTTATCCAGCTGCTTTATGCCAATGGGAGTGCCGCAGTGAAAGTTGGAAATGAGCTAACAGAAATCAACATACAAAAAGGTGTACGCCAAGGTGATTCACTTTCGCCTCTCCTTTTTATCTTGACTCTCCAATGCATACGTATAGAACGACATGAACACCCACGGAAACGGCGTCGAAATCAATGGAAGGCTGCTCGCTTGTCTCGCATATGCTGAAGACGTCGTATTAATAGCCAACAGTCACGAAGAAATTCAAGCGATGGCTGACGAATTAGCCAACACTGCACGGCGAGCTGGTTTAGTCATCAACACTGCCAAGACTAAGTGGATGAAGATCACTAATGCTGAAGCCGACCGCGATGAAAAAGTCAACGAAATGCACGGAGAAAGAATCGATCATGTTCACGAGTATATCTATTTTGGTCAAATGTTATCATATCCTCGGAAACCGATAAGAGAATTTCGACGACGTATACAAGCTGAAAGGAAAATATGTATACTTCAAGCATAGGACCTTTTTGCGCCCTCCATCTGTAGCGACGTCGCTGAAAAGGAAGTTCATTAACACCTGTATTCTGCCAGCAGTCCTTTATGGATGCGAAACATAGATATGGACGAAGGATGTGGCTCAAACACTCAGATCCGCTCAACGTCGGCCGGAGCTCGCAATTCTCGGTACTCGCCTCTTCGACAAAGTGAGAGCAGAAGTAATACGGCACCGAACTTGTCTAAGGATTGGATTCATGCTGCACTCAAACGCAAATGGATCTACGCCGCAAAGCTGTGGTAACACATGGGCACGGAAGTGGAGCTACGCCGCAGAGAACAGTGGCAACACGTGGGCACGGGATAGCGACAGACTGGATACCTGAAGGCAAAAGATGCTAGGGAAGACCACGAATGAGATGGCTAGACGATATGGCAAGGTTTCGAGGAGAAGAACGAAGGAAATCATGCCTGATTGGACCACTTTGATCAGTGGAGATATGAAGAAAACTGCTGAACTTTTTTCACGTACAGCTCGAATCAATTGTGCCGGAGCGATTAAGAGAATAAATTGCATAAATATGTAAGTATGTAGCATGTAACTTGCGCTACTAAAACGGAACATTGCTAGTAACTTGCCCTGTTGTTACATGCAACTGGAAACAGACACGCGACGCGGCCGGCATACCAATACGCGACGCTGACTGTTCGCCAAGCACCATGTGGGGCCATCAGCGGTGAGGCGGTGCCAAGTATCTCCAGCTTGGGTCGACGACGACGATGCCGACATCTGACTATGAGACCTGCCTCAAGAGTGCGTTGTGTGCTTGCCTCGGAGACGGCCCTCCGCGAAGATAAGTTACACGTGCGATAAAATAATAGATTCAAGTTGAACGCGAGTACTTTGTGCCACATTTAGGTCAACTCTCACCGCGCAACATACTTACTATGTTAACGCGCAAACTTCGCTCTAGGGGATTAGTTGAAGTGCTCAACACGAATCTAAGGTCCGTTTATCGACTTTCGACAGACTACGGTAGATTACGGTGGGTACAGGGTATAGGGTGTTGTGCCGTTCGAATAGATTCCAATCGATATATTCGAATAGTTGCTATTCGAATACGTATTTATTATCGGAATTTCTAAAATCGCATTATTCGAATACTATTCAAATATCGGACCTCAAAAAGGGGGGGGGGGTATTCAAATCTATTCAATAATCGGACCCCTAAAAAAGGGAGTATTTGAATCTATTTGATTATCGAAGCCTACTATTCGAATATTCATTCAAATAGTTATAATTTGAAAAGGTTTCGAATAGATTTGCCCCGTTGCCGCTATTTATGTTGTACGGTAGATGACCGTGTGTTCCATTGGCAGGTATGACCACGTCGAAGGATTTCGAAAAGGCGCCGCAATTCAAAAATTAGCGTCTTCATCGTAGCGTGGCGCCTCGATTTTGAAACGCTTCGGAGTCTATTTCAGCGGCGAGCGGTGAGTTCCTTCCCAATAATTTCGCCTTGGGCATTGTTATACCTCAGCGACGGACACGGCGATGGAGTTGTCGCCGCTGCTTGAATTTCAACGCGCTTTTGTGTACCTGCATTTCTGCATAGTCGCATTTGCAGACCAATTAATGGATACCGATTTTGTTCCTCATAATGTTTTCCTGAGTGAAATTGCATGAGGGACACTTTTTCCATGAAAAATATCACAATGAAGTGTATGAAGCACATGTCCGCAACAGATATTCATTCCAGATTTAGAGAAAAAGGTTCCGATTTCACATGGTACTCCGATACAATTGTTCATTTTTCATAAATGTCAAAAAGATTCAAGCAAGACGGAAAATGTGCCCTAGTGAGAAAAAATTATGCAACGAGAACTGTGCCACCTGGAAATAAGCCTAGAAATGGTAGAAGAGGTGTATAAAATGCTGGTTAAGTGACTACTGTCATAATTGATCATTTATTGACGCTACCTCCTCAGAAATGTTGAAAAAGTCTGAGAGGGAACAAAAAATAGACTTCTCAGGGAAATAATCGGGGCCCAGCGACATCACGTCGACGGACTGTCGCCGCGGCCACGGAGTATACCATGGCTACGTCGCTCAAAACTATAAGGCCGGGATCATACTTCCCGCGAACAGCGACAGCGACCGTGCATCTCAGGCATATCGATTTTCGGTCGATATTAATGGTAAACACTGCGTCGCGTCGCTCGTCGTCAGAAGTATGATCCCGGTCTACCACCCCTCAGCGACCCGTTTCAGCGACGGGCGCGTACAGACTGTTCTCATGGCCGACCCTGCCATAGTGCCGGTGCTGGTCCTCACACGATGAGGGACAGTTGGCGAAACCTTCCGCTGCAGCGACGAGGAAGTATACTAATGCCCTTAACATCCTGCCTTCTAAGAATAGCGAAGGAACTAGGCACCAGTAGCCTTTTGCTGAAGCACAGATACTCCAATCCCCCTCGGATTGTGAAAAAATTACGCCTTATTAACCGAGTGCGAGACCGAGGGAAGCTGAGTTTGAACCCCTGTCCTCTAGTGTTAGAACTTCTCAAGGTGAAAAATTCAGATAGTTTAAAGGCAGTGTTCACGATAATCTTCGATTTTGAGACTAATCGCTAAATCGATTGTTTGGCCCCCAAGTAGAACTGAAATGACGAAGAAACCGAGAAAAACGCACCAGAAGAGCCCGAAATCCTCACGTATCAGCGCGCCTCTTAGGCGGCGTCTAGAGTTCATTCGCGGCGCGACGCGATGTTATGATTAGCCTACGTATCGATCAAGCGACGTCGCGTCGCGTCGCGTTGCAATTGTCATAATCTTTTCTTCCATAATTGGGGACTCAAGGGACGTTTTTAATTTTCTAAAACCTTTTCAAAGGCTAGGTTGATTGAAATTGTTATGGTTATTGTATTGTTCTCAGATGATACTGCAAACAATGTTGTCTGCATATTTAAGGACAGTCTGATGAGGGTGATGGTTTCAAAGAGTTGACGAGCTATAAAGTTCTTTTACGGTTTACAAACGACACAAGCATAAATCGGTTTCATTTCACCGAAACCTCCCTATTCTGTACTATCAACTCCAGAAAAAAATTCTAAGCATCATTTGCTCCCGATGTCTTTTTGATTGTTTCGCCTATAAAGAAGCAAGTTGTCGCCACGAAAACAAAAATGTGCCATAATAATACAGATAAAAGATAAAAAGGGACATCCCACTAAAATAAACAGAATAAGACCGAATATTGATTAGTTTTGCCTGGGTACGGAAAATTGCGGAAATTACGCAATTGCGCGTAGTGGTCTAGCGTTCGCGCGCCGTTCACACCTTGATTTCAGCGCGACGCGATTTTCGCGCCGCGCTGACATGTGCCATCGCGTCGCGCCGCGAAAACTGTGAACGCCGCCTTGAAGGCATCGCATCGTGCAGAAAACCGTATATTATTTTTCCATGTTTTTGTGTAGCTTGGCCTCTCTAGTGAACGAAAATGTCGAAGGGGCCCATGAAAAACCTTCATTTGTAAAGAAAAGTCAATCGGAACACATTGTAAATACGAATTTGAACTTCGCGCCAAAATTCTCTTTGAAGTTTTTCTGCTTTTGGAAGCCTTGTCACTGTCACTCCCGGGGTTTTTCTGCATGTGGAGCTCGTGCCGCAACTATTTTTCATGTTGTCTTACTGTCGCACCAACATTCTAGGAAAAAGTGCTAGATGACTGGTGAGAATTGGTGGCGGATCTTCATCTTTGACGCCTTCCACCCTCATCGCCCAACGTTTTTGACGCGCCAAAGTTTACCAGTGTGGTCTACCGGGCTCAATCATGAAATTGAGCCTAAAAAGTTAAAATTGATTTCCAGCGCGAACGATGCCGTTAAGTATCAATGGAACTGTTCGTTGCGACAATGAAATCTTTTGTGGACCCGTCTTTTGCAATTCTCCATTCTGTGTTGCTCCGTTCTTTCCTTCGGGCCCTAACTAATACTGTTTTGCCCAAAATATTCTTCCATTTTCGATTAGTCCCATTTTTTTCCGGTGACAACCACAGTGAACATGTTCATCCAACCGGACAACTAGTCCAGGCCATAAAATAATGTCACTGAAATAAGACGAATTAGTGCGTTTCTCGCCGTTTCTTCGTGATTTTGGTAACACTTGGTTGCCAACGCATTGTTTTCAGTGGAAAACTTGGAAACGAGAATCATCATGAACACTGCCTTTAAGTCCCACTAAACCGTTCAACATAACTCAAAAATGAATCATTTCTTCTCCTACGGAGAGCAAGTGTGTCCAGTTGTAGTATTTTATTTCTGAGAAAACTCCTAGGAATGTTAGCATACGTGAATCCAAGTGCCGAAATTGAGACTTTCCGCGTGAAACTATTTTGCACCCGTTCCAAAATATCTACAATCTGCCGCTTGCAGGGCGCAAAAACGCAGGTATCATACCCCAACATTGAGCGAACATAAATTTTATATGCCTTGGTCAGCAACTGTGGATCTTTTAATCTTAAAGGCAGGGTCTGGGCAGAATTTTGGTTTGGAGGTTTCACGCTGAATCAGAGCGTATGGTACGTGAGGAGCGTACATTGCTCACCTGTGCGTTCTGCGTCGCGCTCGGTGAGCGTCGCGCACGACGGATAGGCGGCGGCGCAACATCTTAGCTTTTATGTAAACTGGCACGTCCTGAAGCAGCAGCCGTTTCACCGTATATGGTGCTGATAACTCTTCAAAACGATGGCGGCTTTTCCGGGTTCGCCGCGCGCGCGACACTCACCGGACCGTAACGCGCGCGCACGCAGTTTACTTCAAGGTATAAGACCCACTGACAGCTCACCTGGCCTGTTTCCAGTTTGTCACTTTGAAATTATTCGAAAAATTATTCGAGTATATTCGAATCGATTTTATTCGAATCTATTCAGAATTCGGACCTCAAAAAAAAGAGGGTCATTCGAATCTATTCAAAAATCGGATGTTAAAAAAGGGGATCATTCAAATCTATTCGATATTCGGTCCTTTCGTCCAGGGCACAATGATAGTACAGGGTAGCTCGGTCAAAGTCTCAGACTCGACTCAAAATTTCAAAGCGGGGGTTATTTGGGGCGCTGAATACGAACTTGATGTCCGTTTGCCGATTTTCAGATTATTAAGGTAGGTTTAGCCCCTAAATGGCATGGCACTTACCGTAACTTACAGTCAGCCTCAGAATTTTAAAAGCTGGCAGCAGATTCGTGTTCAGCTCGCTACTTCAGCTAGCATCTGGGATGCTGAACACGAATCTGTGGTTTGCTTGCCCAAATTTTAAGGTTTACTGTAGGTTACGGTAGGTAACATGCCATTTAGGAGACAAAACCTACCTCAATATTCCGATAATCGACAAATGGACATCAAATTCGTATTCAGCACCCCCAAATAACCCCCACATAGAAACTTGGAGACAAATCTGAGACTTTGACCAAACTACTGTATACCCACCGTAATCTACCGTAAGCTGCCAAAAATCGACAAACCGACATCAGATTCGTGTTCAGCACTCCAAATAACCCCGAGAAGAACGATTTGAGACACATCTGTCGTCACATTCCGGAAATCGTCAAAAGTCGCAATTTGCCATCAAATTCTCCCCCGATGGGAATATGTAAACGAATACAGTCGAAAATTTCGGAAAATCGATAAATGAGTCTCAGATTCGTGATCAGCGCCCCAAATAACCCCCCAGAGCGAATTTTTAGTCAAATCTGGAATATTTTTCTAAAACGCTTCGAGAGCCCTCTGATTGGTATAAATAAACGCCCAACCGAAAATCCGTACAAGTCCAAAACGCTGTTAGTCTGCGCAAAGTTTGGAAAATGTTCCTCCAACCTAACTTTGCTTAGTGGGGTAGTCTTGCACGCTGAACACGATTATGAGGCCAGTTTCCGGATTTTCGTAAAAATAATGCACTTTTTGGAGGGTACGATAAGTACGAAAATCGAAGAAAAAATGCCTATAACTTTTTTCAGAGTGGGTCTAGGCAGCTGCGATGGGCATATTCGGACTTCTCGTCCGCAAATGGTTCTATAAAAGTACATTTCAGTCATTATGGTCACTATGACTAGTTGTGGTTCCCTTGTTAGATTACCCCTACCAATACAAGTTTTGAGCAAATGCCGTAAATTTTTTTCAGAACACGCTAAAAATTCCCTCCATTACTATGCCGCGAGGCTGTAAAAAACGCCTATAAAATTTATCCGAATGTTTTTGGGCAGCTGGGAAGAGCATACTCGAATTCTACGTCCAAATTAGTTCCAAGTGCATTTCATCCGGAATGGCCAGGCTGACTCAAAATTCGAGCACTGGGAATGGCAAAAAAATCTAACCCGTTACCTCTGCCGTATAAGAAAAGAGATATGAAAAACAAGAACTGTTAAAACTCAAGAAAGGTTAAAACATAGAGATGTCATCACTGTCAGCCATTAGGCAGGAACGAATTTGCGGTATTCGGGCCATCAACCCTCGCCATTCAATTGTTTCGTAGTCCGACACGTTACCAGCTGAGCCATTGTGCTTTCTATAGCACACTCCGGCTATCTCCTTGCAAAGATGGGCAGTTCGCATGCAACGAGCATTATTCAATGTATCAGTCAGGAAAATTAGTCTTGAACCTTCCAAGCAAAATCACCAGCGCAATGACACATTACAAATAACATCGATTAGAAATGAAGCGGCAGAAAAGCACATCAAATCACAAACAACAAACAGTGGCTCAAATCGATTAAGAAAACGAATTATATTCAAATCTCATTATCTATCGCAGCGCGATTGTCGCGCCGCCACCCATTTGCCGGGCGGAGAGCTCAATCACGACGCGATGGTCAGTCGTGGCGTGACCTCCAATGTCCGGCGCCTTGGGCTCTAAAGAGGATGCGATGCCGCGTCGCGTCCGGACCCGCTTGATTTGGGTCCCGTAATGTAATTGCTCCGCGGCGTGTCTGAACTCTAAAAAAGGCCTACGGTTGCGTATTTCCACTAAACATACTGTAGGTTGCACCATTATCGGCGGCAAAGTTGCAATTTTTCCCAAATTTTGGAAGAAAAAAGAACAGCGGAAATGTTGAGAAACGGTAAGATCCCCCCACCACACATTATCAACACACCTAACACAAGTCTTCATCATTGATGCACGCAGGAATAACAAGAAAAATGGAAAATTACAAAAAGTGGAAACAACAGAGAAAATGCGTTTTTTTTTCTTGTTATTCCTGCTTGTATCCATGGTGAACACTTTAGGTGTGTTGATAATGCTTGTATGGGGGGGTAAACTCACCGTTCTCCAACGTTTCCGAATTTTTTCATCGAATTTCACGAGGAAATTACAAACTTGTCGTTGATTATGGGGCAGCCTACAGTATGTTTAGTAGAAATATGTACGCAACCGCACAATCGCCTTTTTCTCGTCACCGTGGACTGTGAAACACGTCTTCGCATCGCTCCGCGATGGGAATGCAAACCAGGCCTAAAGCGATAATGTCGCGAACTTCAAATGCGCGTTTCCGATTTCATGAAACAGTTTTCATGTACGAATAGAAGTTTCCTACAGGCTTTTTTCCGTCTAACGGCTGCCGAAAATTTCGTTGTGGAGGGTATACTGCTAAAACCCGAAGTAATTTTCACATTACATTATAACTAATGAAACAGAACGGGAAAGGGTGAAGTATTTTGATTTTGCCCATTTTGCCTATATGATTGAGGCTAAATCAAACTACCCCGTCCTGTCCGAAAGAAACGTGAAAGTCAATTTCAAGAATTGAAGGATGCACAGAGATTACTAGAACCTTTTGGAAGAGCTCACCCAACTACTGCACAAAGATACGGAAGGCAAGTGTCACTGTCGCTGCTCTGACGTCGGTACCATTTCAACACTGCTTGCCTTAAAGTGTTGATTTATGATCATCCTCATGGAGAGAGTAGGTATAAGAAATGATGGGGTCGCTCCAATCTGAGCCTTTCGGCGGGAATGAGCGGAAGTTTCGTGTTCCGAAACCCGTAGTTTCACGTATTTTTCGCCTCCTCGTTCCGCTTACCGAAAAAAGCACAAAATTGCGGAACGCGGAACTTTCGGGTCTATTGATAGAGAAGCAGCCTATCAATGAATTCAAAAGTGTTCCGTGTTCCTCGCTCCGAAAACCGCATTTCCACTTTTTTTGAGGCGTTTCGCACTCGACATTCAGAACTAGAGAATTTTTTTGTGTCGAACACGAAAACCGATTTCCGAAATCTACTTATTTTTTTCGACCCATCCCTGATGCCTGGTCACGTATTTTGAGGAGCGGCCATTATCGAGCGTCACAAAGCAGATTGTCTTTGAAAAGTCATTTAAAGATCAGTTGCCTTCGTAAGATCAGATGCACCGATAAACCCTTTCAATCGAATTCACTATGGCAATGCACACTCTAACAAGGGACCACTCTGAACACAAAATGGAGTTTCGAAAAACGGTCTCTTGAAAGTTGTAGAGGGCGTAAAAATAAACTATTTAAAATTTTAAAATTTCACTCAGTCCTCACGGGTAGATCAAAAACTACCAAAACAATGGGTTGCGGTAGGTAAAATGCCATTCAATGCACCCTAACCTAAAGAAAGCCCCTAAAAAATAGGAAACGGACCTCAGATTCGTGTTCAGCGCCCCAAATTACCCCTGGGGCGGAGTTTGGGCGAAAAAAAAATTTCGACCTCAGAACCCCCAAAAATGGCATTGAGCTTCTTACCTCACGGGGCTCCAAAGGTCGAAAAAAAAATTATGACCCAAACTTAGCTCTCGGAGGTTATTTGAAGTGCTCATGACGAATCTGAGGTCAGATTATCGATTTTCGACAGATTACGGTAGATTGCGGTGGGTATACGGTAGTTGGGTCAGTCTCAGATTTGACTCAAAATTCCTGAACGGGGGTTATTCGGGGTGCTGATTACGAATTTGATTTTCACTTGTCAATTTTCAAATTATTAAGGTAGGTTTAGGCCCTCTGTGTCATGACAACTACCTTAATCTACAGTAAACCTCACAATTTAGGCAAACGACCTCTAGATTCGTGTTCAGCACCCTAGATTACCCCTGCATACAAGTTTTGAGCCGAATCCGAAGATTTTTTCCAAACCACCTAAAAATTCCCTGATAGGTGGTACCCTTGCCTTGCCGCTAGGCTTGGAAAAACGTCTGTAACTTTCTCCAGACTGGTTTCTTTTTTTCAGAGAAGCTGCGAAGAGCATACTCGGATTCTACGCCTAAAATGGCTCCAGAAAGCTACATTTAATCCAGAATGGCCAGGCTGACTGAAAGTAATCTTTGTAAAGCGCGCTTTTGAAAGATTCTGTTCTACTGAAAATTCTGGAATCTATAACGAAACACTTTTCTTGAGTCTTCGAGCCATGCGCTTAAGTATTAGGTTGCTTCAATGGAGTTTGTAGTTTAGGGAAATCCACTTCTGTTTACAATAATTATTTCTGTTGGAAAAAAGATTGGTCATTGATCAAGGAACAAGCCCACGAAGTTTCATTTTGTCCGAACTTTTTTCCAGCGTCATATATTGAAGTAAGTCCCCTAAAGTGTTTCTCCGAATTAGGGACGGTTTTTCTGTGGCATATATGGGGGAGTAGGGTAAGGGTATTCTTGATATTCTAGCAATTGTCGAAACCTCGGAATTTCCTGTTTCTAACATTGATGTAAACTGATGTTCTCCGTTTATATCACGGTACCTCTGCGATATAAGAAAAGAGGTATAAAAAACAAGAGACACTGTTAAAACTCAAAACGAGTAAGGCGAACACAAAGAAATGTCATTACCATCAGCCGTAATGCAGTATTGATCCCACAGTATTCGAACCATCTTCCAATTCCTGACAAAAGTAACGATTTGGTAATGCTATTTATGAGTCGAAAAAGTTTCAAAAATATCTTAAAATATCGTAAAAAATGATTTGGCGTGAAATAGCCTGATGTAGTAAAAAAGCTAGGAAATGAAGTGAAATAACTAAAAATACGATTTGGCGGTCAATAATAAACAAACTAGCGATAAGTAAAGACTTATTGGTCAGATTTTACAAGCTTCTCCGGTAAACTTATCAAAGCAAAATCAAGCGCGATATGGAATGGAACGTTGCGTTATCCTAGCTTGACCTATGCTAGTTCCCATATTACAGATTTCGAAAATGGCTTAAAAGCAGTGTTCACGATGGAAAATGTGTTTTAGTTTCCATTAGGAATGGGTAGTGGAGGGGCACACTGTAACGTTGACGTCGAAAGAACGCATGAAAACGAGCCAGGAAAAGCTCCAAAAGAGCCCGAAGTTGCCACTTCGAGCGCAAGGCAACCCCAAAAGCGCAACACACGCCCACCGACGTGAACAAATGAATGCTCGAGATCGTGAGATGAGCGATGATTCCCAATCATTAGCCCCGTTCTTCCCTTCATTCTCAATTTCTCTCTTTACTCAGGTCAGCTCGCATACATCGGCTGCAAAATACGTAAGTTACAAGCCTCGGACAACACGTCCACCATGTTTCCTTAGCTCAATTTTTGAGGGACCATAACTCCGTTCCCAAAAGGTCTTCTAAGATTTCAGAGACATCATTGGCAACAGCATGGGTCCGTTTTCAAGATAGGCGGGAAAACAGAGAAACGATTTTTATCGTGGACATTGCCTTCAATGTTTCCGTTGCGCGCTTGATTTTGCTTTTATAAGTTTAACGGAGAAGCTTGTAAAATCTGATCACTAAGTCTTTACTTATCGCTAGTTTGTTTATTATTGACCGCCAAATCGTATTTTTAGTTATTTCACTTCATTTCCTAGCTTTTCTACTACTTCAGGCTATTTTATGCGAAATCATTTTTTACGATATTTCGAGATATTTTTGAAACTTTTTCGACTCATAAATAGCATTACCAAATCGTTACTTTTGCCAGGAAGCTAAATTTCCAGAAATTTCATATATTTTTCCCAAAGGTTCCCTTTCTGACATGAATTTTGCTCAACGATTTCCAGTTTGGAAAGATGAAACATCTAACAGGCGATTTTGTCGTATGAGTGCAACTTCTGCAACTTGTGACGCACAACCATAAAAAAACCCCCACTCATCGCCGCATTTTGCGCAACAGGTGAAAAATCGATATTATTGATCATAGATATTCAATTTTTCATGATGAGAACAATTTCCCAAGCAAGGTACTCACTAGGGAATCTCGCATGGCCGTCCCCACCATTTAAAAGATGATGAATGTTTTTTGGTCAATTCTGCTCCGCGGTCTCCGAATCTGACATCGGATTTTGCAACGGACACCGCTGAACGAAGTTATAAGCGTTTTCGAAGCTTCGTGAAAAGGTAAGGGTACCCATCAGCCAATTTTCAGGGTGTTTAAAAAAATTCGAATTCGGCTCAAAACTTTCAACTGGGGGTTATTCAGGGCGCCTGTTTCTGGTGTTTGTCTCTTTGTCGCTAGAATTATGGTTACTGTAGGTTACCGTAAACAGAATGCCTTTTAACTGACTTTACCTACCTTAAATGGGAAACTTCGAACGAATCAAGTCGAAAAGCTCGGAAAATCGTCAAATAAACCCCAGATTCGTGATCAGCGCCCCAATTAACCCACCTGGAAGGATTTTGAGTGAAATCTGCAACACTTTTTTTGTAACGCTTTCAGAGGCATAAATAAGCGCCCAACCGGAAATCCGCACAAGTTCAAAACGCTATCAGTCTGTGCAAAGTTTGGAAAATGTGCCCTCACCCTAAATCTGCTCAGTGGGGTAGTTTTGGGCGCTGAACACAAGCATGAGGTCCGTTTCCGGATTTCGCAAACCCTCATGCGCGTTTTTCATAGAAGAAAAGGCGGGAAATACTAACTTTGACAGGTTATAACTTTTTTCGCAGATATCTGTAGTAAAAACCGAGTTCAGATTCGAAGAGGGCGTCCCAGAGTTAACTAGAAAACAGCTATCAGCTTTCTGATCCGGGGGTACTTCATGCGAGGTTCCCTAGTTAGACCCTCAACAATCAACACTCATTGCGGCAGTTTGTGCAACATGCAAAAAATCGATATTATTGATTGCTATTATTCGATAATGTTTGAGGAGTAAAATTCCCAAACCAAGAGATCCATCCCCATTAACAATTACCACTCGTCGTCGCATTTCGTGCAATAATAGCGAAAATCGATAATATTGGTTATCGATCGATGACGTGTCATGAGTACGAAATCTGACAAGTTTAGTACTTACCCATAATGACCTATGTTAATTGGCTGCAGATCCACCCACATACCCTGCCCTCCACAGCCGAAACATACGCCAGCAGTTTTCGCGCTCCACGGCTAATTTAGTATGTAAACCCACGATTTTGAGGCACCCTTCAAAGTTAATGTATCAAGTTCAAATTGGAATAGGAGCGACCTGCATCCATTTCCAGCCTCCTGTTCAAAAATGAGCTTCCTAGCTCAATTTTATGTGTACCCACAAGTTGATGAACGCCAACTGAAAAAAAGGAGATTAACACCAAAATCGAGTGGTTTTTTCAAATTTTCTCGAAAACCATCAAACCATTCCGAACCACTTTCTGGGGATGTTACCAACTTTTTGCGCTCTTTTCAATGCAATTCGGAGCTAATTTCTAGGTTCACTCTGAACTTAGATTTCGAACAAGCGGTTCCGCGCGTGGCCAGTTCAAAACCAAATCTGGTGCGCGCTTCGCGCGCACCACAATTGCTTCGTAATCCAACGCCTAACCGGCTGAGCCACGATGTGATGCCAGCCCACCCTAACTATCACAGTGCAGTGATCGGTGGTTTAAATGCAACGAGCATTGTTCAGGGGATCAATGAACAAGTCATAACTCGAGAACCTAGCTAGATTTCATCTTCAAACTTTTAGGAGAACCTTTTCAGACGATTTCAAGGCCACTGCATGGCTCACATTTGTGCTAAGTTCTTCCAATCCAACGTTATGGTCTCTTTCCTTTTTTGATCGTTTTTGATCTACCCGTGAGGACTGAGTGAAATTTTACAATCTCAAATCGTTTCTTTTTAACTCCTCTATAACCCTTAAAAGAACGTTTTTCAAAACTCCATTTTTCGTTCGAAGTGGTCCCTTGTAAGTGCAAAATATTTATCAGTATAAATACATATAAATATGCAACATTACCAACATAGGACTTGTAATGAGAGCGACAGCGTGCAATGCAGTTGACGTTAGAAACAAACTCCATAGAAGATTCGAAGTGTAGAGAGTGATTAGATTGTATATAGATATTTCCATCTGAAACCGAATCGACAATTTGTGCGCGATCGTAAGCACATCTTCCTCAGAGACAGAAAACAGGTTGAGAAAGGCTGTCAGCCTTGTGGATGGGGATCAATGCGCTGTGTTATCTACCGTTGCCATCTCCAAATGAAACACATGAGAACGAGGCTATCACGAAACCATGCCTGTAAATATAGAAGGCACAAAAATAATTAGCTAATTAACTATATTAAATAAAACCGCATAGCTAGCGGAAACTGCTTTCGTCGTATGCTAACTCCTTTGCCGAAGTTTTTTTTTCGAGTGTTAGATCAAGTGCCCACTTTGACAGCCGCGCCAAAAAGAATGGCCGAAAAAACAGGGAACGAGTTTTCTTCAACGAATCCAGGTTAGATCATATTCAGATGTATCTGAATTTACGCGGCGCAAATTTAACTACATATTTCCAAATGAGTAAGAAATTTGCGGAAAAACGATCAAGAACAAGGTATAACGGCTAATTACCGGTGTCGGCCGGCCCCTTAATTAACGAGATTTTCATTAACGCTTGATTATCCGTGTAGGACCTATAAGAAAAAATCGCGAAAAAACCACCGTTTTGGGCCAAATTTGAAGCCTGAGCTCTTGAAGAATTTGAAGCAGCAGTCTTTTGATGGTGGACGAGCCCACTCCACATCATCGGCATCGAGGACCTCTTATATCAAGAACATCAGCTGGCTTGAAATTGAATTTCAATCAATGATCCTTCAAATTTATGAACACATCTAGTCAAAAAATTGACTGGAGTGCTTTCTTTCATTGCTCAACTGTTTTTATTGGGTAAATTTGCATTTATTTCTTCCTCTGAATGTCGATGATTTTTGACTGCTCGGCATGAGACTGCGATCTGTTTCGTCATTGCTGTGCACGTGTGCACGAACTGGCATCTTTGGTCCCTATAAACTCTAATGCTAGCCCGTTTTTCACCGCGCTACCTTCATAGTTTTCCAGCTGTTTTTGATCTAAGCTGATTTTTGTAGTTTTTTTTTTTCGATAACGTTTTTCATCGTGACCGCTGCCTTTAAAGGCAAAAAACCAGGTTTGATTTTTTGGTGGAGATCGGCAGCTGCGGGGCCTAGCGAAACCCCAACGTTGAAAAAACTAAGAAAAATGAGCTCGGAACGGTCTCCTACGGCCCCAAAGTTGGACACCCGTCAGCTCGTCACCCCCAGATGCACTTTCCACGCCCACCGACGTGAACAAATAAATGCTCGGTATTGTGAGATGAGCGATGGTTTCCGATCAATAGCCCCGTTCTTCCCTTTAATATCAACTTCTCTCTTTACTCAGGTCAGCTCGCATACATCGGCTGCAAAAGACGGAAGTTACAAGCCTCGGACAACTCGTCCACCATGCTTCCCTGGCTCAATTTTTTAGGGACCATAACTCCGTTCCCAGAAGGTCTAGTACGATTCCAAAAACATCATTGGAATCAGCATGTGACCGTCTTCAAGATGGGCGAAAAAGCAGAAAAACGTGATCATGAACACTGCCGTTAAGGAAATCTCAATAATTTGGGTCGAGAGGACACTAAACAATAACTTGTTTCTGACCGTTTTTTCTCCAATTTTTTTATTTATTTTCACTTTTGTGATAGCCAGATCTACCTTTTCATGAGGAAAGCACAATAACCGATTTTATCGAGAACCCTGCCTTTAAGACAGAAACCTGTTTTTGTTGTTATTTAAAAAAAATCGGGATAAGTGCATAGAAAACGGACTCATTCCTGACACAACTCAGTTCTGCCAAGTGGTGTATTGAATTGTTCAGAAGAATTATAACTCTACCATTATATATCATGATCCTTCTTTTTTACCGCCACCTGTCAACGCCGCTTCGCAGCCCCCAAAACACACGAAAATAGTTTTTGTTAACAAACATAGAGGAAGCAAGAACTGTTAGTATCAATAGTGAGGACGAAGGAAGAAATCAGCTAGGAAATGAGTCTCCTTACCTGAGTGAGTTTTTGAGGCTGTTTGAGATTTGAGGCGAATCAAGCGATGCAATGCCGTGCGCTCGCGCCCAAATGCTGCGGGATATGCCGTGGCTCGATATTCCAAGGGCGTAGATAACTTGAACGGCGATGGGCGGACCATGTGTCCCAGCGTCCGCGTCCCAATTTAGGGGTCATACAGAGTTACAGTAACGGTGAAACTTTTTCGGAAAATTGTCTTCGTAAGCTCGACTCAGGCATACCGACACTTGATGAAACTTCTGTGTGTCGCACTCCATATCGAACGCATTCCTGAACTTGAGGTTTGATGGTGCAGTGCTTTAATTTTCGAAACTAATAAGGATTTCGTAGTTTAACGCCAAATTGATACTATTTCTTCAGAACATGGCCATAGAGATTCCACGCCTGATACACTTGTTTTTCATCGAAAGGTCTTCGAAAAGTTTCCTCAGAGCGAAAGTCTGAACAGGGAAATGGCAATTATCCATAACTTCATCTCCTTGAAATAATTCGCCGCAGAGCCTATTCAGGACGTGTACATACTGTATAGGCACTGCTCACCTGGTATATAGGTTTTGCCCTTCTTCATTCGAGGCGAAGCGAGATACCTATTATAGTGTTGCCCTGGACAAAAAAACCGAATATTGAATAGATTCGAATGACCCCCTTTTTCGCCGTCCGATTTTTGAATATATTCGAATGGCCTCTTTTTTGAGGGCCGATTTTTGAATACATTCGAATGAATTCGATTCGCATTCGAATGAATTCGATTCGAATATACTCGACGCGACAGACTGAAAACTGGCCAGGTGAGCTGTCAGTGGATCCTCTATTTCAAAGTGAAACTTACTGCCACTGATCGTGTGTGTGCGTGCCCTGTCTACTACAGTTGACCGCAATGTTAAAAGGACATGGTGCGGTTGCGGACTCGCACTAAAACTACGGTGGAATCTGGCACTTTGCCAGATTTCGTCATCGATCAGCGCCACAACTGGTATTCTCGTGAGCAAAGAGACGACGGTTGGCGCCGATCAATGACGAAATCTGGAAAAGTGCCAGATTCTACCGTAGTTTTAGTGCGAGTCCGCTAGCGCACCATGTCCTTTTAACATTGCGGTCAACTGTACGTCCCCTTCCCTCACACTTTCCCGCTGCCTCTATCCTCGGTCCGCACAAACACACGAAGGAGAGAACTCGATTTGCCTCCGAAACAGAGGGCAACCACATGAGAAAACCCGAGCGAAACCAATCGGATCAAAATCTCAAACAGATCGAAGTCCTGACGCTTTCCAAACAAGTCCCGGACAGGGATGTGCGGCAATTACCGTTTGCCGTTTCCGGGCCGTTTTCGGACGATTTTTGTCGATTGTCGATTGTCGTTTTTCCTCTCAATTTTCAACAAAATTCGGCAAAACTTGCGCAATAGATTACAAACGCTGCGAATAGGACGCGCATGGTAACCGCGCTAAGCCTTGCAACGTCTCGAAAGTAGAAAGACGGGATATACGTACGTGAAAAATTCAAGCCAGTTGATTTAACCTACCGTGCGGTGACGTAAAAGCAATTGCTAGTATTGCAGTGTCATGATCGTGTGGACCCTCTCGTCTGGAAGAGACCCACCCCCTGCTTGCTGATGGGCATTGAGCAATTAACGTAATACTCTCCGTGACAAGAAAAAACACCTTGAGCATGTTCAGGATAGGGCACAAAGGGTTCAGGACAACCACTGAATAGCTTAATCTCTTTCAGGTATTTTTTAAAGCTTCGTGCTGAGGATGTGGGACTTCTTTGGCAGTTTGTGGGCTTAAAGGCAGTGGTCGTGATAAAATATGCTTGTCTTCTTCAACTCTCTAAACCCTTTTCTGGCTTTAGAGTAGTAAGACCAATGAGAAAAAATCGCGGAAAACCACTGTTCTGGGCCAAATTTGAAGCCTGAACTTTCTTGTCTTTTGATGGTGGACGAGCCCACTTCACATCATCGGCAGCGATTATCTCTGATATCAAGAACATCAGCTGGCTTGAAATTGAACTTCAATCAATGAACATTATCCTCCGGACTCATCTAGTCAAAAACGTTGACTGAAGTGCTTGCTTTCATTGTTCAACTCTTCACATTACGTAAATTTGCATTTATCTCCTCCTCTGAATGTCGATGACTTTTGACTGCTCGGCATGGGACAGCGATCTTTTTTTGCGGCGCTGTGCACGTGTGCACGAAATAGGATCTTAGGGCCCTAAAAACTCTAATTCTAGCCCGTTTTCCACCGCGCTACCTTCATAGTTTTGCAGCTGTTTTCTATCCAAGCTGATTTTCATAGTTTTTTAGATAACGTTTTTCATCGCGACCACTGCCTTTAAAGGCAGCAGACGCGCTTGAAAAAGTTGTTGAGATAGCTACATTGGTGGGGTCGTGCAGGCCCTAGAAGAGCCTTCACGAAGTTGCAAGCGTTAGAAACGAGTCCAAATGACCGTATTTGAGCCGTAGTCAGTCACGAAATCATCCTTGCTCCGCCCATCGATACGGGCTCCGCCCCTCCATACAGGTATTTAATGCTCGATTGCGGCCACTTTAGATTACTTTTCAGGCTTCTAACGGCGTAAGCGTTCCAGAAAGGGCCGTACTAGTACATTAGCGTCGTTTCCCCAACAAATTTGTTGCTAGCTCCGCTATTTCGGCCAGTGCCGTACAACTCGTCCATTTCTGGGCCAATATAGAACGTACCGTTATATCTTAGTTTCCGTCGATTTCTTTTCGTCTTTTTCGTTATTTCTGAATACTAACAGCTTCAGACCTTCAGTTTAATCCATAAAATTGATATCATTTTTGAGCGTGTCTGCTGCCTTTAAGCACTTCGCCATCCTCTATTACGCTCACGATTGCGCTGAAAAACATGCTACTAAGTTGAAAGTTGGAGTTCTGACTTGGAAGTGGGGAGGGGGGAGGGTGTAAACGGCAAGGCGAACATCCGTTTCGATTAAACTGGCTGCTTGACTATAAAATGGATGCACGGAGTCGGGGGTGATCAGTTGGGAGAATGGGTTTGGCTTACAGTTTGGGAAGGACGTATATTGAGATGAAGGCGGTTTTTTGGGAGTCCTTATTTTGGAAAGCTTGAACAACTAACCAATTGCATGTGCTTGACTTGTTAGCAGTTCAGAAGTATTTTAAAAGATCTGAAGGGGAGAGACCCGAAGGTGGAGCAGATTCTCTGGAACGCTTCCAAGACTGCCCGAAAACGTGCGTTTTAGTAATCTGTCCACGTCATTATCTTTTATCTAAATTCCGGTCAAATAGTAAGCACACCGTGAGGCCCGCCAACGAGTACGCCGCGAACACTGAGAATTTTTGCCGCACCAGTGCCGGAAAGCAAAGCCACCTCATTTGTGACCCAATAGTTCCGCGGTAGTACCGCAGTGGCTCCGCGATCATTACTGTGTCGATTCTGTTGCAGTGCCTTGAGCGTCGAAAACGCTAAGACATTGCCTCGATAGTACCGCAACGGTTCCGTGTTAGAGCCACACCGGCTCCGCGAGGATGCATCAGCGAACCCGCCTACTATACACTGTCTTGGGTGGTGCCGCCGGCTCAATGACCTTACTCAGAATACCGCCGTATTCAATGCGTGTCGAATATGCATTCAACTCGAGTGATCACACCCATCGAAAGGCTTCATCACAGGGGCACGTGCTCCAAACAGCAGCACGTGCTGCAAAATTTAATGGCAGGAGCATGTGCCGCGAAATTCAATCGCAGGAGTACGTGCTGCAAAGTAGTCCAGCGCTATCGTAGCAGTACACAGACGCGACGCGGCTGGCACACCGACGTGCGACGCGGCCAGCTCGCTGAGCACCATCTGGGACCGTCAGCGATTAGACGAGGCTTCCAGCGGCCGGGCGGGTAAGGTACCGCAAACTTGGGTAATTAAACCGGCGAAGCTGCCGACCTCTCAGTTCCGTCTCAGGAGTGCATCGTATACTTTCCGTTTTTGGATAATCGTTTTGTCATCGAGTTGAATGTGTATCATGCACGCATTGGACGGCTTATTTGTTGGGGCACGTGCTGTAATTTGAAACACAATAGGAGCACGTGCTCCTCTAGCAGCGCGTTTCCTGACTGTGCTCGAAACCACCTTGTCTTCGAGTTGAATGCATATTCGACACACATTGAATGCGGCGATTGCCTGAGTTAGTTTGATTTCCCCTGGTCCCGTATCTCCTTGCCCGCAGTAACGGGGGTACCCTCGGTCTCTATCAGACAGAAGAACTAACAACCGTAGCATTTTTGTTCGTATGTAGTCCCACTTGTACTACGACTCAAAATTAATTTTCATATGGGTTCCTCTCAGTCGGTCCTATTTTTGTGAAGGCGCAGCCACCGATCGCGTAGTCGCAGCACTTTCGCGGACGGAGCCGCTCTGGTGCCTGCAGGAGCCGATGTAGCTTTACCGCGAAGCAGCAGCGGCAATTCTTCCAGAGAAGCGGCTTGGCTGCCGCGTTTGTTACAAATTAATCATCTAAAGTAGGACCACATCATTTCCTTGGATGAATTTCGAGTGCTCACCCTCTTAACTTGGATTGCACGATACTCTGAATTTCGCGCGATGAATTTGAAACACGAAGCAAGTGAACGACTACTACATACTCCAAAAAAGGTTGACATTAGAGAACATTGGAAATTACTACCCTTTCATAACATTCCTATTACCAGTGCTCAATAGAATGCTCATTCCGGTGCTGTTTTAATATCAGGTATTATACCAACGTGAGAGGTGCAACTTCTTGTGGTATTATAGAAAAACCATTTCTTATCTAAGTATTGAAGTACGAAATGTAAATGAGAAAATAGCATTTTTTACGGGTCTCTTAGAAAATTTTTATCGTTTTTGCACAAGATTTTTTTTTATTTTGTCGTTTGTCGATTGCCTGCCATTTTTGGGCAAATTTTGTCGATTTCCGTTTGCCGATTTTTCAGAATCGTTTGCCGCACATCCCAGGTCTCAGACCATACTGATGATCCTTGAACGCTTCGTCCTTAAAAATGAAAATTTCAGTGGAAATTCAGCCAAAATTCACCATGCCACCTAGACTCTGGTTCATTTGAAGTGAACTCCAGTTTTCCATTATCACAGGGCGGAGCGGTAGCTTTTTCGTCGGAACCTTCTTGTCACTAGTTATATGGTATTTCACCGAGCCCCACCGCTCCGCTGCTGGTGATAATCGAAATACACAGGTCACTTGGGTTCTGCCAGAGTCTATGTATGTAGTGTGCCGATTGAGACAATTGATAACATAAAAGACCTCGGGTTCGTAGTAGATAACAAACTCTCGTTTGATGAGCATTGTAGGCTCATTGCAACTAAGGTGCAGCAGAGGCTAATTTTGTTATTTAGATCCTAAAGGCAAGGTTTGGTCAAACTTTGACAGTTCGGGTTAGACAGAGTGGACTTGTGGAGAAAACACCCCTAAAGTTAAGGATTACGGTAGGTGCAAAACTCGTTGGTGGCTCCTCCGAATTCAAGTGAGGACTGAATGATACCGCTTTCAAAAATTGATCTAATTCCGTAGAATTTCTAGGAAGTTTCGAGTGATACCGTTATCACATATCTGATAACGAAAGAAATTTTCATTTTCGTGAGTGAATCTTTTCATTTCTAACTAAGGAATGACCAGACCTGGTCGCCAGAACTATCCATGAGACCAGGGTTTTCCTGATCGACTACCTGCCAGGTAATAATAAAAACCCAAACCTAACTGCCCGAGTAATAGTAAAAGAGAAAGTTATGGGCGTAGAAGTTGCGAGTTCTGTAAGTAAAATGAAATTTATCTGCCGTAAACTGTCTTTATCGTTCGAATTATCGAAAACGACTCATATGCGTTTAAAGCGCCTCAAAAATCCCCATTGAGAGGAGTTTTGGCTAAAAAATTTTTTTTTGAATTTTTTTTATTAAGAAATATTGAGAATTTTACTGGGGCATTTGAAATAGGGTTTTTACAAGTACCCGGAATGTGGTCGATCAGAAAAACATGGCTACATGCTTAGTTCTGGCAGACAGGTCTGGTCACTCCCTAGTAAGGGTAAATCTTCAGTGCCCTACATCTAGTTTTGCACCTTACGGTATTCACAGCAAAATAAGCACTGCCAGAATAACCGACATTTACACGGCAGTTCCGAAGAATGCGTGGACAACGGCTAAAGCACGGACGATGGGCACACATTTCTGACAGTGGTTGACGAGACTGGGTGGAATAATTTACAAAATATAGTTTTTTATGCAGTTTTCACACATCCCTTGGGACTACCTCTACTATACGCTCCGATTCAGTGTGAAACCTCGAAACCAAAATTCTGCCCGGACCTTGCCTTTAAAGGCAGTGGTCGCGCTCAATCATGCTCGTCTTCTTTTCCTCTCTAAATCCTTTTCTGGGTATAAAGTAGTGGAGCCTATAAGGAAAAATCGCGAAAAAAACGCTGTTCTGGGCCAAATTCGAAGCCTGAACTTTCTTGTCTTTTGATGGTGGACGAGCCCACCCCATATCATCGGCATCGAAGATCTCTAATATCAAGAACATCAACTGGCTTGAAACTTAATTTCAATCAATGAACTTCCGGATTTACGTACACATCTAGTCAAAAACATTGGTTGAAGTGCTTGATTTCATTGTTCAACTGTTTTATTTAGTAAATTTGCATTTATTTCTTCCTCTGAGTGTCGATGGTTTTGACTGCTTGGCATGAGACTGTGATCTTTCTGTGCATTTATGCACGAACTGGAAATTTAGGGTCTTAATAACTCTACTTCTAGCCCGTTTTTCACCGCTCTACTTTCATAGTTTTTGAGCCGTTTTACATCTAAGCTGATTTTTGTAGTTTTTTCGATAACGTTTTTCATCGTGACCACTGCCTTTAAAAGCAGTGTTCACGATAAAAACCACTTTTGAGCTCTCCTCATGAGAATGTAGTTTTGGTCATCACAAAAGTAAAAACAAATGAAAAACCCCGGGGATTCGCGGGAAAAACGCTCAAAAACAAAGTATAACGGCTAATTACCGGTGTCGGCCGGCCCCCTAATTTCATTATTGCTTGCTTATCAGCCATCTATTCTGCTGTTAAAGTAGCCAGTAGTCTTCAGAAAAGTTCAGAAATTACTTTAGAAGCAAAATAAAAGTTGACAAAACCGGCTTTTACACAAATCTCCATAATTGGGCGCGGGAGGACACCAAAACATAACTTGTTCCTGAGCATTTTTTCTCTAATTTTTCACTTATTTTCATTTCTGTGATGACCAGATCTACTATTCCATGGGGATAGCACAACAACAGATTTTATCGAGAACCCTGCCTTTAAGATCAAAAGATCCACAGTTGCTGATGAAGGTCCTAAAAAACGCTCAATGTTGGCGTATGGTACCTGCGTTTTTGCGCCCGGCAAACGGCAGATTGTAGATATTTTGGAAAGGGTGAAGAATAGTTTCTCGAGGAGAGCCTTTATTCGGGAACTTGGATTCACGTATGCAAACATTTCTAGGAGTTACCTTAGAAACAAAATGCTACAACCGGACACGCTCTCCGTAAATTCAGAATCTATTAAGTCAGTCAGCGCTGCTTGAAGAATTGTCTGGGAGGTGAACAATAACGAGCATTTAAGCAATATCTCTAAGTTATTTAGCATCCCACCACAAAAACATCGCTACAGCACCGCCCAAATTTTTAGCAAAAAAAAGCGTTTTGCGGCGTTTTTTACGTTTTCAAAGCGCCGCATCGTCATAACTCACTCCAAAATTGACGAAATGAGTTTTTCAGGTAGTTTCCGTGTTACTCTCAGTGAGGCGAATGCGGGTTTTTTTCCTAAAGTTGTCACAGCCAGTTTTTGATTTTTCTTCAGATTCAGGTTTTGGTTGTCGCTAACGGTTCTTTCCTTAGTCTGTTTAGTTCAGGTAATACTTATTTTCTAGCTAGTTTCCCTTTTTCGCATTTTTTTTCATCTTCTTAGCGGTCCTGTAAACTTGATAATTTTTTTCCTGGGATTGCCACCCCAGTCTGACTTATCAGGATCATGGCTTTGCAGAAAGAGTAAATCGATGGAGGTGTGACATCATTATTTTTGATAACGAGGAGAACGTCCACAGGAGGGAAATCTTCGATTTTCTAATTATGTAGGTTCCTGTATGTAGTTTTTTACTTTTCTTGAGTGCATCTTCAGTCTCAATGTGATGAAAAAGACAGCAATTCTAACTACATTCAGATCTCACAAATTTCTCGCCGTAGTCATAATCAGGGTAAGGAAAATTTTTTGAACGATGACTACACGAAACATGGGAAAATACGAGCGAGAGCTCCATAATCGTTTTTCGTCCAAAGGTTTGGGTTCGAGCTCCGCCCTTGCCGGTATTCATTTTAGTGTTTAAGCACTGACGTACTGCGAAGAGGGTCAGATGAAAATTTCACACCTACGCCGAAATTTTTGCGGAAGGTTAGAGAATGTTTCTTACCTCTTCAAAAATTAATTAAAATCCCAGTTTCCTAATCAGGGGCGGAGAAATGGAGAGCAGCACCTTTGGTCACCATGTCATCGGTTACAGTTCCGCTTTTTTCAGATATGATCGTAACAAAAAGCAGTCGGAATACCTACTCTGAAGCTTTATCTTGTAATTTTCCATGTTTCGTGCTGTTTACGGACAGAACGTTTTGCTTGCGTCTCCTTTTGATTATGGTAAGAGATTTCTGGGGCCCGTCGTGAAAATTCCTGTGGGGGAAAAAGTGGGTAAATCTACTCTGAAAAGTTTCAACATCATGAACAGAGATCAGCTTGAGGGGTAGGCTGAGAAAGTCATTTTAACTAATAACGGCTGAGTTTGCGGTTGGCCTGCTAGCCCTCTCTGCTATACTTATGTCGAGTCGATTCATCGAGTCTTGGTATCGACTGAAACAGTCTACATCGAGTCATTCGACTACTCGATTATTCGAAATTTTGAGAAATCGACTTAGTCGAAAACTCAATCATTTGAAATTTTGAAAAATCGACTTAGTCGAAAACTCGATTATTCGATAGACCCGAACAGTCGAATAAATTCCATAGTCGACTGTTCCGAGTCAAACAAACTCTCCGTCAGATAAACTGTTTCCAAATACAGTTGCAGACCGTGCACCTCATTTTCCGCCAGTTGTTATTTGCTCATAGTTCTCGAATGTTCTCGTACGGCTCGCTACCATCTTTTTCACTTATTGCCGGCATTGATTTACGCCAAAATTCCTCAATCCTCAGGTGTGAGCATACCGATAAACTCATCAGAAGTAACAAGACGGTCGCAATAGCCTGGAAATTGATACATGACGGTCAATTATTTCACCTTGTGCGAGAAAAAAGGCATGCATGAGGCTTGAATGCATTGGGACCAGCGGAACGTCGCAGTGCAAACGATAATTTTGGTTTTTAAATTTCTTTTTAATGCTTGGCTTTATCCTCCTTTCTCTTAGAAAAAAGTGGGAGATTTTGAAAACAAACAGCTTGTTTTTGGCAACAGAAGCACAGCTTCGCAGATACGGAAGAGAAGCTGCACTCTCCGTCGAAGGAATCGGGCAAGAAGACGAAAAAGGCCATGAAGGCTAAAAAGACGAAGAAAACGGCTGAAGTCTAGCCGAAGAGGCTGAATATGATGGCGGAGATTACACTATAAGTTTGGATGATCTGGAAGTAGACTACGATTTGCCCTGGCTTATTATTGTTAAACTCAGCTCCGGCTTTTCCATGGTTATCGTCTCCAAAAATTAATTCTGATTATTCATTCATTAAATGATCTCGTTGTACAGTATTTCTCTCCTATAGTGAAATTTGTTTGGTTTTCTGAAGCTTTTGAAATTTGGTCGATGGATATTGCTAATCGACATTAATACATGAATATTGGTTCCGGCCGTCTTACTGCGTGAAGATGGCCTTATTCATTGCCAGATATACTTTTAATCAATGTCTCGAAGCAGTAGAATGTGGTATGCTCAAAACAGTCGAGGTAAGGTGCTTCAGAACCTCCATTGTTGAAAATTAGAAAAATTGAGTTAGTCGAAAACTCGATTCTTCGAAATTTCCAAAAAAAACTACTTAGTCAAAAACTCGAGAATTAGAAAAACTTTTCGAGTCTCCGAAGTATACTCTCTGCCCCCAAGACTATTTACCATTACACGTAGATTCGACCCTCTTCCGCATAGTTGACCACCTACATTAACATTTTAATGCCAAGTAGGTCCGCTCTCGGGAAAAAAAACAAGGTAATAAAATCGGAAAAGAGGTTCAAATCGGAAGCTCGCACTTTCAAAACAATTTTCTGGTAAAAATAGTAGAAAACGGACCCATTTCGCATCCTTTATCGATTTTAAGGGAAGAAATCGCATTTTGGTGGTATGACATACTGTGCGCAGCGAGGAGCACGATGATAATAGTCGTGGGACCAGGAGGTCCCGGCACTAATAACATACATCGCAGGGTCAAGCGGGGTTGTGGAATTTCTCAACAGGGAGGTCGCAAAAGTTTTGGCGGTAAATTTAAGGTTAGGGGGGATCGCAAAAGTTTTGGACCGAAAATGAAAATTTCTAGAAGTGAAAATATACAACTTACTTTCCCTTACCAAAAACAAACACAAAATTTTTTTGCAGAAAAAGTGTCAATAATCACGCCTCGAGGGGATCGCATTTTTTTTCGCGATTTTTTTTTTGGAAAAAGTCGGTGGCCGGGAAAGGGGTCACTCCAGTTCCGGGAAATTACACAGCGCCGCGCTTGACCCTGATACATCGTGCTGCGTGCTGCGACCGCGGCTGTCCACAAGAGCGGAGAGGTATTTTTTCAGATAAGGACAGTAGGGCGATTTTAGGCAAGAGGCCTCGTTTACTGAGAATAAAGAGACTGAGCAGAAATTGATAAATTACCAACTGTGTCACCATCGGCTGCTGCAAGTGCGTCCTCTGTGTCGCTTTTCGCTTCGAGCCACAAATTGTGTCGAAACTAGTAGGAAGGCTACCCGGATGGCTACCTTATCAGATGTGTTCCTGGATGATGTTATTTGTATAAATGCCCTTTCATGTTCGCATCACTGATGATTTTCATTTGACGAATCCACTGCCCTATTTGTTCTTGGAACTTAACTGGGAATACTGGGCTTAATTTTAGTAATCTGATAGAGCTGTCCAAAGAATTCATGAGGCTGATACAAGTGTCGACCTCCCGTCGGTGATGAGTCGACGCCGACGAGAATGCGACCTGAGCAGTTTTGCAGTGCAATTTCTATATGGCTCGCCGTTCACAAGGTTGAAGAAATTAGAATTCCATAAAAACAATCGCAGCGCTTCCTGCAGTGGGGCATCCAGCCTAAATGAATGAAAATAATTTGTTATGGTTACGGTCGAGAAAGGTTTTATAACTCTGCAGAAGTTCATCTACGCAATCGCGTTCAGCCCGCAAAGTGCACGCTGATTGCGAAAGCCTGTTGCGGCACGGTTTCGAGCATCCACAGACGCCGCGGCGAAAAAGGGCAAAAACCGCCTGGGTGATCCGACATCCCTGTCTAAGGATCCTGGGAACCGCTCAGCAACACGCTTTCGCAATCAGCGGACACTTTGAGGACTGAACGCAATTGCGTAGATGAACTCTACGTCGGATCCGAGGCAAAAATTTTCGGATAATCGAATTTCGGGCTTATCCAAAAAAGTCTTTTCGGTGATTCGGATTTCGGTTTGGTTCGGACTTGGCGTTTTTTCGGTGATTCGAATACCGAGTCGCAAAATTTCGAATCACTCGGGCAAATATCCAAATCCAATGTATAGTGCATAGCACCTTCCTTTGATTTGGAACACACAGATTATTTTTGCTTAGGAATCTTTGATACTTCAAACTGGTCTGGTATGTTCTTGCGACTCGGAGTCACAACAACCAATAAACGGTTAAAGTGTGCCCGAATGAGAATGGCGGCCCACGCGGCCGGCGTGCTTGGCAGGCGGCCGACGCATGCGCCGCCCTCGAACGAGTGTTGGATTTCAACGACAGCCGTCCCCTCTCATACCGTCTGCAGAGCTGATTGATCGGCGCAGTGCTTGCTGCCAGCCGGTGTCGGCCCCGTTCGTAGTCGATTGCGGTAGGGACTTTTTGTATACATTGGATCCGACTCACTCATTTTCGGATATCCATCCGAATGAACCGAAATTTTGATAATTCAAAATCCGATTCACCGAAAAACGTCAAAATCCGAGTGATCTAAAATTCGATTCACCGAAAAAACGCCAAAATCCGTTTGATTCAAAATCTGAATCACCGAAATTTGCCATGGTAATGATTCGGATACCGAATATCCGATAAATGGCGGATCGGATAACGAGTCGGACATTGGTGGATTCGGCATGTCCTGTGACTCAAACAAGCTTATCTTATGTCACGACTCGACATTTCATTCTACAGTAGCCATACAGGTGCGTAGTTACCCTCTATAAAACGTCGTAATTCACGTCATTCGAGGCGCGAGCGGCGCGCGAGACGCCTCGGCCTCCGTCTGCCCTACGCTCTCTCACTGTCTTTAACCTCCGCTCCACACCAGCACGCGTAGGAACCAAGTGAATTTCGCACTTTTATAGCCTGTACACTGCAGACATCCAATTGGCGCGCATCGTAAAATTTACGCCGCATTTTCTGCGCATCAGAGCAGATTTTGCGCATTGGCATTGATTCTCTTGGTTTGAGTTGTCTGTGCGACAATAGGGCCTTTCAGAGTGGCGCCGCTGCGAAATTTGTGACGTCGCTCTCCAGAGCGAGAGAAAGTGGGCGTGACCATGACTGGTCGCCGAATCATATTTCTGTCTCTACGTCTCTTACCCCTTCGCCGCCGTTTGTTCGATTGGAGAAAACAGTGAAATAGGGGAAATAATTATTTTTATAGAGAGTTTATAGACAGGTAGTAACAAAGTAACATCAACAAATAGAAAGAAACTAAGGCGGGACGGCAGAGACAAAAATGGTCGAAATAATTTCCACCGCGCGACGTTGCTGCCGTCGCTGCTAGCTCGCGCACTCTGAAAGCGCGGTCGCCTCCCTCGCACGGCACAGTCTGCGCTGCGTAGTAGAGTGAGGACTTTTTAAAAAGAGACCGAACGATCGAATTTCGAATAAATTCGTTCATTTTTTATTTCGAACGAACGAATTTCGAATAAGTACGTTCATTTTTTTGTTTCGAACGAACAAGTTTCGAATAAATTCGTTAATTTTCTATTTCGAACAAACGAATTTCGAATAAAATTCGTTCTTTTTTTATTTCGAACGAACGAATTTCGAATAAATTCGTTCATTTTTTATTTCGAATGAACGAATTTCAAATAAATTCGTTCATTTCTTATTTTGAACGAACGAATATTCGAAAGACGAGTACTTTAAACATCCATAGCAATATCGCGCAGCTACGAAGTGAGCGGCAATAACAAGTTGAATTCTTCTTCTAAAGCCTTCTTTCCACCTACAAATGAAATTAATAAGGCACGACTCATCTCTAAACCTGTACGGGAGAAGAGATTCTTAATCCACAGCTCAAGCAAGCCTCTTGGCGAAGTTTTAGCCAAATCGGTGCTATCACTAGAAGGGGGGGGGGGTGGAGTACCAATTGCCATCCCAATAGGGCGCGCCCATTTTCCCGTGACGCCGCGCAATTATAACACCAATCCGGGGTTTCCTCCCCTGCCAGAAGCGTTGCGGCGCGGAGAAATTGGTGTAGCCATATGCAGTGGACAAGTGGCCCCGACTGGCGAGATAGCACGGCCAAGTCTAAAACATCGACAAACCACGGCACTTTGCCGCAACCTTCCGTAACACCGGAAACGGATGTCAAATCTGTGCTTAGCACCCCCAAAGGTTGTTATCGCGGCCACTTGGCCACCCATATTTCTCCGCGCCGCAACGATTTCGGAAGGGAAGGAAAAACCCGGGTTGGTGTCATATGTACGTTGGGGTGGAGACAACGGTCCGAGAGATGAAGGTTGTTTAGGATGACTGAGTGGGGAATGGTGAAGGTTCCCTATAGATTTGCAACTTCAAAATTTGACGTTTTCTTAATCCTCTTTTTCTTGCATTCAATGTATTTTTATTTTTAAACATTAATTTTGAAACATTTTTTTCCGTTAGATGACCTCCTTTAGAAATTCACTATTCTTAGTGGCATGATCATGATAATAAAGTCATTCTTAGTGGCATGATAATAAACATGATCTGCGTGGGTCACGAAAAATTTCCTTTGAGCTGTCTTGGAGTCAAAATCTGTCGGAAAATTTCTTCAAGCGATTTTTGAAAAACTACCTGTTCTTCGCTCATACCATTTTAACCCTTTTCGATGGACCTTTCGACAGAGCTGTTTCCGAAATCTTCATAAAATTTTGCGTCAAATAATGTTTTCAATTTGAGAAAATACGTTCCCGATCTCTCAGCCGATTTCAATCTATGAATTAACATTCCTTTCACCAAAAGCAATCAGTTTTTCGTCCATAAATTTTTTACCCTAGGAGACAGCCCTTTCGCGAAGGTTTTTTTCGGAATTCCCATAAAATTCTGCATCGAATAGCGTTTCCAGTTTGGAAAAAATAATTCCTCGATCCTTCAGCCTAACTCATTTTACGAAACACCGGTTTTTCGCCTGTAACTCTTTAACCGTTGAAGATAGGGTTTTGGTAAAGGTTGTTTCTGAAATCTATGTGAAATTCGGCGTCGAATGGTATATCGGGATCCTAACTTTGCTTTAACCAAGAGACACAGTCCAACCTCAGGGGTAAAATTTGATATTATAGTCCGCCCACCGTGAATAGCGACCCTGCCAAGCGCGAGATCTCAATTTCTCCAAATAAGTGAGAAACTACAGGGAAAAAGTCGGCCCCGCCCACAACGCCCCAAAAGCCTAACCGCGCACACCGCATCGGAAAAAGAATCAAGAGCTCTGCTATTGTACATTTTGTCTTTGAGCATGGCCACACAAACCAATTTTTTCGTTTGCAAAGATTTTGATGCCCTATTTGGGCCGAAAAGCTTGATTATGCTTTTGATGTATAGGGGGCTGGGCCACCTTTTTCCGCGCTTTTTCTCGCCTATTTAATCGAATTGAGATCTCGTGCTTGGCAGGGTTGCTATACACGATGGGCGGACCATAATATCAAATTTTACCCCTGAGGTTGGACTGTGCCTTTAAGTCAGCCAGGTCGGTGAAGCCGATTTTCATAGTTATCTCCATAGGCAAAGTTAGGAACCCGATATGTCATTCGACGCAGAATTTCACGTAGATTTCAAGAACTACGTTTACCAAAACCCTATCTCCAAAGGTTAAAGAGTTATAGGCGGAAAACCGGTGCTTCGTAAAATGGATTAGGCTGAAGGATCGAGAAAATACTTTTCCAAACTGGAAGCACAAGTTGACGCAGAATTCCATCGAAATTTTGAAATCAAGCTTCACCAAAGGTCTCTCCAAGCACAAAAAAAGTTATGAACGAAAAACAAATAATTTCAGGCTAAAAAAAATGCATTTATAGACTGAATTCGGCTGGAAAAAGGAGAACTTATTATTCAAAACTGAAAGCGTTTTTCAATGCAGAGTTGTATGTGAATACCGAGAACAGCTTTCCCCAAAGGTCTATCTCTGAGCACAAACAAGTTATGGACGAAAAACCGGCAGTGACACCCACTCAATCTTGAAAATGACTTGCATGAGTGTTGGGTCACTTTCATTCTTTTTCGGGGCGTTTCACTGGTTGTCAACGGTACTCCCAATGGTGAAGGTTCCCCACTTCACCTGCCCAGAGGTGAAGGTTGGTGGAGTACATGGCTCCACCCAACGAAGCTATGGTTGGTGTTATCATTGCGCAGCGGCATGAAAAAATGGGAGTGGCCAAGTTTGATTGCCATGTGGCTCCCCCTGTTAGAACCGCCCCAGTAGCCTCATCAGACGGTGTGGGGAAAAAATTTAGCTCTTGCGTTCGGAAAAATGGAACAATGGAATAATGAAGGAAATAAATACAGTCTTGAAAGGTATGTCGATTCCTTCATACATTAGAGCTGATTTTCATATTTTTTTGTTAAATCAGCTCGGGTATTAAAATTCGAATAACGTTCGAATATTCACCTCTGCGAATAATCGAATTTGAATAATGTTCGAATATTCACCTTTTCCGAGTAGTCGAATTCGAATAATATTCGATTATTCACCTTTTGCGAATAGTCGAATTCGAATAATGTTCGAATATTCACACTTTTCGAATATTCGAATGAAAATTCGTTCGAAAAATTCGAATATTTATTCGAACTCGAATATTCGATCCTCACTCTATGCCGTAGCACCCCTCACCCCACATCACTCACACCGTCACCGCGACAGCGAGTTTTGCTGCGACGCCACTCTGAAAGGCTCTTAGGGGTATGGTACATATACTTAGCCGCTGTCATGACCGACAGGCATGCAATCTAGCACTGCGGAACCTGCATCGTAACAACGGCATCGGTCGTCGTAGGCACGATTATCGCGCGTCTGTCGCAGCGACGTGACGCGGAGGGCCGACATACTGCGGATGGGCTGAAGCCTGTCGCTGCCACTGCCCCTGTCGCGGCCGAAGCTTGCAACACACTGCGATAGCGACAGGTTAAAAGGGTAGAAGCTCCGCGACCGGCGGTCGCTGTCGCTGTGCAGAGCGATGCGACAGTGTGTCGCAAAAATATACCATACCCCTTATGGCGCATTGAGGGTTCGAATGCCTACCAAAAACCATGTATATTGATCGAACGGGCAATCCTTTTTTAGTGGATTCGACAGTACCTCACGGGTATTTACGAATTCGATGTGAAGGATTGATACTCTTTTAGACTAATGCTTTAACATTACTCTCACTTTGAAGAGATTGTGAAAGGTGATCACATCTGTTTGGCTTGCAAATATTTCGCGATAAAGATGATTATCAATGAGTTCGTTTATCAGAGTAAGGTAGAAAATTCTCTTTTTTTTGAGGATTTTCACCAGACTACCAATTTTCGATAAACTTCTTGAATTATACCATCTTGTATCCGACCGGATATCCGACTCGGATACTCGGATTCCGACTCACCGAAAAAAGGTCAAAATCCGAGTGAACCAAAATCCGAATCACCGAAAAAACGTAATTTTCGGATTGATCCGAGATCCGACTATCCGTTTCGCCTCCCTATCCGATTGACTTGGATTATCCGATCTTTCTATTTTGAATCTATCCTGTTTGAGTCGGATATCCGCGACCTTTGGTTTTTGAGTTATCCGAAATCCGAGTATCCGATTTTTTTTTATTCGGATCCAATGTATAACTTTTTGCATGCTCGTCCGAGAGCGGCGAACGCGACGGCCGTCTGCCAAGCACGCCGGCCGCGTGGGCCGCTATTCTCATTCGGGGGCACCTTACATGCAGTCGGCATGAGTTCTAGTGATACTTCGCGTCTCCTATCGAAGATTGGCACAAACTCGGTGTCATATGCTATAACACAAGTGCATCGAGTTTGCGTCAAACTCCAATGTAACACTAGGATCGATGCCCACGGTACCTCTCCGGCGTTCTTAAAGGCAGTATACACGCTCGCAAGCATAGTCGTATAATAGCTAAACTTGCATTATTTCTTCCTCTGAACGTCGATGGTTTTTGACTGCTCGGCATGAGACTGCGATCTTTTTGGTTGGCGCTGTGCACTTGCCCACGAACTGGCATCTTTGAGCCCCAGAAACTCCAATTCGAGCCCGTTATTCACCGCGCTACCTTCATAGTTTTTCAGCTGTTTCTGATATAAGCTGATTTTTGTAATTCTTTTGATCACTTTTTTCGTCGTGACCACTGCCTTTAAATCGGCCAAGAAGGAATTTTCTAGGGGATTATATGACGTACTCCTGCGGTGAGCCCCAGAACAAGCGTTGCTGTTGGTTCAATTATTTAGGTTTGAGATACTGATCCCCGCAATTCTCCCACTGCCCATGGAGGTGCAAATCACCCAGCATCCAGCCCCTGCCACCGGACTGCCGCCAGACGAAACGGAACTAGGAATGAAGCCACGAAGAATAGCGACAATAAACCTATATACAGTGGTTTGTTAGGGCAATATTAAGGAAATGATTAAGTAAAAAGGAGCAATCGTCAATAAACAGGTGAGTAACTAGAAGGAAAATGTTCCAAGATGGAGGAATGCCTAAATAACGTGAGCAACTTGAAATGTAGACAATATTAGACGTAAGACAATGATAGTGAAATGAATGAGAGGAAAAGGTAAGGGTGTCAAATGGGCGGCGATCGACCATTATGGGCGGTCGGTTGCGTTGTATCGGTGGTATTACTGATGAACATAATAACGGTGTAAGGTAGAATAGAATTTATGAAGGGAGATTATGTGTGGCCCAAAATGTTGAGATTACGGTATGCGGTACGGAAAGTAGTCAAGAGACGACAACATGAAGCTTTCAAACACGTCGCGAATGGTTGCGACAGTCCGAAAAAGTACGGTGGATGCTGAAGAATGGAGTGCGGCATTGACAACTAGTGCAACACGGAGTCTGTCGTTGTCTTGAAACAAGATCACAACCTCGTTTACGCGGCGCAGATGGGCAATGTAGACCTCCTTGTTGACCGCTGTATTTTTTTTTCAAGCATTTCCCAATGTATCTTGCCTTCCAAGTCCCACCAAACGCAGGTCACGGTCTTTTTCTGGTGGAGATTTTACTTTACTTTCTTGGCTCCTGGAGCCATCCACTCCTTTATTTACTTTATATTGACGTACAGACACCAATTCTCATCTACCGTGACCACTCGGTACAAATAGCGCTATTTATGACCGCGTGTTGATTCATGGCGCGCGAGGTGTTGAACAGCGATTTGAAGGGTATTCCATTTCCAAGCCTGAGGAATAGGAAAAAACAAATACAGAGAAACAAATTTCTGAAAATTTAGCTGCCTGGCAAAAGTAGCGATTTGGCAATGGTGGAAAAAGCTTGAAAAATATCTTGAAATATCGTAAAAAATGATTTGGCGTAAAATGGCCTGGAAATATAAAAAAGCTAGGAAATTAAGTGAAATAACCAAAAATGCGATTTGGTGGTCGATCATTTCACAAACTTCTCCGTTAAACTTATCAAAACGAAATCAAGCACGATATGGAATGGAGTTCGCCTAGTTTGACCTTGCTGATTCCCTTATTACAGCTTTCAAAAATGGTTTACTATTGCGCGCTTGATTTCGTTTTGATAAGTTTAACGGAGAAGCTTGTGAAATGATCGACCACCAAATCGCATTTTTGGTTATTTCACTTCATTTCCTAGCTTTTTTATATTTCCAGGCCATTTTACGCCAAATCATTTTTTACGATATTTCAAGATATTTTTCAAGCTTTTTCCACCATTGCCAAATCGCTACTTTTGCCAGGAAGCTAAATTTTCAGAAATTTCACATATTTTTCCCAAAGGTTCCCTTTCTAATTTCAATTTTGCTCAACGATTTCCATTTTGTAATGATGAAACATCTAACAGACGATGCTGTCGTATGAGTACACTTTCTGAAACTTATGACCCAAAACCATAAAAAATACCACTCATTGCCGCATTTTTGCATTATGTGAGAACTCAACATTATCGATAATTGAATAAAATCTAGTTCAATACTTGATCTTGCATGATGTGAACAATTTCCCAGACAAGTGACTTAGAGCAATCAACAATCAAAAATCATTGCGGCATTTTGTGCAACAGGCGAAAAAATCAATATTATTGATTGGTATTTATCGATAATGACTGATGAGCCAAATTCTCCAACCAAGAAAACCAATCCCATCAGCAATCACCACTCCTAGCCGCATTTTGTGCAAAAAGTGCGAAAATCGATAATGCTGATTATCGATCGATGACGTGTCATGAGTACGGATTCGGGCAAGTTCAGTACTTATCTCCGACGACCTGTGTTGATTGGCTGCAGATTCACCCACACACTCCGGTCTCCACAGCAGTAGCAGAAAAAATCAGTTTTCGTGCTCCACGGCTAATTTAGTATACAAGCCCACGATTTTGAGGTACCCTTCAAAGGTAAGCTATCAAGTTCAAATTGGAATAAGAGCGACCTGCATCCAATTCCAGCCTCCTGTACAAAAAATGAGCTCCCTAGCTCAATTTTAAGTGTACCCGCAAGATCGTGAACGCCGTCTGAAAAAAAGGAGATTAACAACAAAAACGAGCGGTCTTTCAATTTTTACTCGAAAACCAGTGAACCGTTTTAAACCATTTTTGGGCACATATACCAGCTTTTTGCGCTCTTTTTAGTGCAATTTAGCTCTAATTCCTACGTTCACTCTGAACTTAGATTTTGAAAAAGGGGTTGCGCGCGTGGCCAATTCAAAACCAAATCTGGTGCGCGCTTCGCGCGCACCACAATAACACAGGTTTGTAGAGCAGAAAAAGCACTTTTTAATGAATACAAACACTCCGCTGAACAAACAAACAATTCTTTTAAAGGCAGTGTCCACGATAAGAACCATGTCTGACTTTTTGGTGGAGATCGGCAGCTGCGGGGCCTAGCGCTACTCTAACGTTGAAAAAAAAACTAAGAAAAATGAGCTCAGAGCGGTCCCCTAAGGCCCCAAAGTTGGACACCCGTCAGCTTGTCACACCCCAGATGCACTTTACACGCCCACCGACGTGAACAAATGAATGCTCGAGATTGTGAGATGAGCGATGATTTCCAATCATTAGCCCCGTTCTTCCCTTTATTCTTAGCTTCTCTCTTTACTCAGGTCAGCTCGCATAGATCGGCTGCAAAAGACGGAAGTTACAAGCCAAAAAAGACAACTCGTCCACCATGTTTCCTTAGCTCAATCTTTGAGGGACCATACATAGCTCCGTTCCCAGAAGGTCTTGTACGATGTCAGAAACATCATTAGAATCAGCATGGGCCGTTTTCAAGATAAGCGAAAAAACAGAAAAGCGATTTTCATCGTGAACACTGCCTTTAAGTAAGGCTCTGCAAAACCGAGCGAACTTATTCCCCAACCTAATAGAACACGATAACTTGCTAACTTCATGCTCTCATTCAATTTTTGGGGTTAAGTTTGGCATTCTAATTTTTCTTCTGTGCAATGAGTTTGAGGACTCAAACCTCGCAACATATTTCCGCAGAAAATTTTCTTATCCACCTTAGATAATTTGTTAATAGTCGACTTTTTTCTACCTATTTCTTTTTTTTCGAATTCACCTTCCGTTGCCGCTTGAGATGGCGTTGAGAGATGTTGGCACCTCCTTCTTGTCATGCGTTGATTTGAGGCTTCAATTTCGGTGTAGAGGTCTTTGTTGTGGCACATCAGCGGCCAGAAATATCCAAGCAAAAGTCAAAACAGCTTCCTCTCCGTGAAATCCAACCTTCCATCTGCTTCTTCTGTGCTGCCCACGTCTCCGATCCGTACACCATGATGGGGCGAATAGTGGATAAGTAGACACGAAACTTGACTTCCTTCGCGATGGTGGTAGACCACAAACACTTGGTTAGAGAATTGAATGCAGATGTGGCTTTCGCACATCGTTGTTGAATATCCGGTGCATAACTACCATTGCTCTTGAGCAAACAGCCCAAATAACAGAAATCATCCACCAGTTCGATACGCTGTACGTCCAGACAAAATCCCGTTGAAGGCCTCTGAGAGACCCACATCTGATTGCATTTGTCGGAACGAAGACGAAGTCCATTGGCTGCGGCATACTTCGAAAGGAGGTTTGCAATCCTTTGCAGTTTTGCGTTGTTTTCAGCGAATAACACAATGTTGCCTGCGTACTCCAGGTCGACAAGAGAGCGTCCTGACGGTGTTAGTATCACGTCCGCAGGAAACTGCTCTGCAACTCTACGTGTAATTTTATATTACTTCTGTGCCAGCAAGGTTTTGTATGATGGTACGTATTTATTCGGCCGACGTTTCGAGCAAATCCTCGTTATCAAGGCTGAAGTTGTGCGAAACGTGAACTCGAAGCATACATGATCGAACGCCTCTCCCTCTTTTCGGCTAGTTTCGAATCTACCCGCGAACTCCCAATGAAGCGATTTCTCCCGAAGACGAACCAACCTCATACAGTACCACCAGCGACGAGCTTCACACTCGCAGTCGTGATAGACAAGGAGCAAGTGAGGCGAGCACACGCACGCGCGAGGCAATATATGTAGTAGCTCGTGAGAGCGGTGCGTGATTTCCTCAAAGCTCACATAATGATACGAAGGGCAAGAACTCGCTGGTTATGGCAATACACTCATTTCTGTTGTTTAGCCTAGGATTTCTCGAACGTATCCAAAGCGCTTCTAGAGCCTTTTGGGGACCAATATCGTGTTCATGTGAGAGGATCTTAAATTTCACATTGAAGTCCTGACCACCGTGGTCCACAACCTTGTGTTTCCACAAAAGGTGTGAGAAGGCTGCTTCGCCTCTTGCCCGCGAGGTGTTCGTTGATACACACGCTGAGCATGCGTCCAGTTTCGCCAATGTAGGTAAGTGGCTTCACATGCCAAACAGCTGATTTCATAGATCACTCCCTTCTGTGCACAGTCTCCTTGTTTGCCATCAGGAAAAAACTTTGCAGTTCTCCATAACACGAGCGATCGTAGAGTCTGTTGCGGATAATCTGACGTTTGATATTCTCTCTTGGAATATTCACGAGGTCGTCAGCAAGATCTGCGTAAGGATGCAGTGACGCAACGCAGCGCTCACTCGCTCGGAAATGAAGGGTAGCAGTAACGGAATTTTGTTCTCGAAAGAGTTTCGAAGGGGCCTGCCATAACTTCGGTCATGTCGCGTTGTCATGTATCCGTTTTGCCTGGCGATTGCGCTGGCTAATCGTCGCGACTCTTCCCTTTCTGAATTTCCTGTGCAAACTCTATCAGCTGTCTTAAAGAACATTACGAATGACGGCGTTCTTCACGGCTTGAGGGTGGGCAGAGCTTGCATGGATCAATACGTTCTTAGAACTGCTTTCCGGTACTACTTTACGCTGTATTCGCCATTTCTAACCTTAAACGTCGTGTTCAGAAACGGGAGCCACCTTTCTTGCGGTATTTCTCTGGTGAATCTGATGAACCCCGACTGTCGGTTAAAGGCAGTGTCCACGACGAATTTCGTCCTCGGTTTCTAGCCGGAAATCGAAAGTTCAGGGTCTCATTGGAGCACTGGGGTCGAAAAAACGAACGAAAACGAGCCAGAAAGAGCTCTATACGGTTCCGAATTCCGCCTTCCTCTCGCGGTCGAGTTTTCCAAGGAACGATTTGGTCCACTTCTACATTAGCATTGGAGCGCGAGCGCGGCTGAGTTTTAGCATTGGGGCGCATTTGCGCACGCTGTCTACTTCAGGCCCATGCGTGCGCAACTGATCCACCGTTGAAATGTGGCTTTCAAGAAGAAGAGCTTATTTTGGTTGTTTTGCAGCAATTTTCATGATTCTTTCTTCACTGATGAATCAGTCAGACGCTGAACCTTCGTTTCCTGGTGGAAACTCGAAAACGATTTTTATCGTGGACACTGCCTTTAAAGGCAACAGACACGCTCGGAAAAGTTGTTGAGATAACTAAATTAGTGGGGTCGTGCAGGCCCTAGAAGAGCCCTCACGAAGTTGCAAGCGTTGAAAACCAGTCCAAATGACCGTATTTGAGCCGTAGCCAGTCACGAAATCATCCTTGCTCCACCCATCGATACGGGCTCCGCTCCTCCATACAGGTATTCAATGCGCGATTGCGGCCACTTTAGATTACTTTTTAGGCTTCTAACGGCGTAAGCGTTCCAGAAAGGGCCGTACGAGTACATTAGCGTCGTTATCCCAACAAATTTGTTGCTAGCTCCGCTATTTCAGCCAGTGCCGTACAACTCATCCATTTTTGGTCCAATATAGAACGTACCGTTATATTTCTAATTTCCGTCGACTTGTTTTCGTCTTTTTCATTATTTCTGAATACTAACAGCTTTAGACCTTCAGTTTGGTCCATAAAATTGATATCATTTTTGAGCGTGTCTGCTGCCTTTAAGGACGCTGAAAAGCTCGTCCGTTTCATGCTGATTTGCCGTTATCACACAACAATCGTCGATATACCGACAGTACATGATTGGAAATCTTTCTATCACTAGCCGCTCGATTCTGCTCATGAAGCACACCGCGAGTACCGGAGCTAGCCTCTGACCTATTGCTAGGCCGCGTGTTTGGGAATAGAAGTTTCCCCGCCACTCAAAGGTATTGCAGCTCAAACAGTTTCGGATAAGAGTCATGATGTGAGACTTGCTTAAGCCGAACGTTACAATACGACTTCTATGCTCATCCAGCATTTCTGATAGCGCTTGGAGGGCTTCATTGTTGTTCACATTGGTGCACAGTGCGGTAACATCAAATGACTCTAAGACAACATTTTGCTGGAGCTGAGACGAACGTAGGCGGTTCAGAAAATCTGTCGTGTTCGTTAGTGAGACGGCACGTGGCTAAGGAGTTGTACAACGATTTTGTTCAACAGCCACGAGATCTACGTGTGATGTCATCAACGGCGAAGTTGAATAGAAAAGGTCCTGCTACAGCTCCTCGCCTTACTCCTGTTTTCACCGCAAAAGCTGACGTAAATTCGACAGGTGTACGAACGGCTGCTCTTGTTCCTTTTTCATGTTCTTGATTAGTCAAACATTCTTTTCCGGGACTCCATTGGCTCGCAGAGCGTTGGGCAATCGATCACGACGGGGAGAGTCAAATGCGGCTTTAAAGCCTAAAAAAAGCAAGCTGTAATGGCTTCAAATACCGCTGCCACAATTCAATTACTCTTTAAAGGTCGATGGTCGTTCTTCCAGATCGAAAACGGGTTGCTCCTCTCTGGTCGTTTCCTCACATTGCTTGATGAGTCTCTAGAACAATACGTTACAAAACCTTCTACATGACACGCAGTAGAGAAATCCCCCTCTCAGGCAAACCATCGCTCCGAGCGGTACCGGAGAGCTACTTGAGCGGCGCTGCCTCTCCGCTCCAAGCGAAATTTACCCATCTACTCGGGCCACAGCAGCCGCTCTCCGGGCCACAGCAGTATCGCTCGGAGCGATCTTCGGTCCCAACTGGCACTGCGGTGGCTCTTCGGGCGAATCAGCGTAGCTTCACCGATGGCTTCTCTTCGTTTCCTTACTCGTTTCTCCTCCTCTGATTTGCTCTCTTTCTTATTTCCCTCTTCTCCCAGTCCTCCTTTTCTTTCTCTCCTGTTTCCTCATCCCCCTTCTTCCTTTACTCTTGAGAAACAAATTCTTATCTATCTAACGCTGCCTACCACTTGGTCTAGAGCCTGCTTGTTTGCGAAATATATGCTATAATTCAGTGGTAATCTTCAGTACTGTGTATATTTAAGTGCTGCTGTTTACTTTGAGGTAAACCACCAAACCTGCTGTAGTTGACAGAATATCTGAGCCACCTTAGATTTAGATGATAGCGTTTGCGAAAAATTTCAACAGAGCGTAATTAATGATTTTTAGCTGATCTTTTTATTTTGTAGCTTCGGTCTTTTCTGACTTATTCGAGAAGTTTAGGCATCAACGCTCCAAAGTTATGTATAATGGCTAAGTCCTTAATCAATTGTTTTTTCGACAATTATCCATAGTTTTTTTTTTCGAAAATTCGATTCTCGCCTTTTTCATCGGTTTTCAAAATACTTACTTACTTTGATACTTTGATGATCCATTCAGCTGGCGATCTTCTCAGCGCGGACCACAACTCTTCAATTCTGCGCGATTCCTGGCCAATTGCATCCAGCAAGACTGATCACGACTCCTAAAATGTTTCGAGATCGAGTCAGACTCTCAACTTCTACCTCATTTCTGAACTTCGTATGCCTTGTTGCCACTGCTGGCGTCGGCTCGTCTTCAGAAGACACCTCTCCAGAGCACGGTGTGTTGTTTGCATGACATTGGAGATAGTCTTGTTGTCAGGCCAGCTTTCTTTCGCGTAGCGAATTGCGGGCAAGACAGCGGGGTCGAGGAGCCCCAGTCCCTCAAGTCTGGTTCCACAATCTGATCGGTCGCTTCCCGAATTGATCCGAAAGCTGCCCACGCACCTGTCTCCTTCGTGATATTTCGGGGACGATTATTGTTCAGCATGTTCGGCTCTCTTCCCAAATATACGTACGAATTCATTTTCTTAAGAGCGACTCCTCTCAGCTTCACTGTCCCACTGTCGTACGACTGATTCACCATCACCTTCGTTTTAGACATGTTCATCTTCAATCCAATCCTCCAACCAGCCGCATAGAGTTTCTTGACCATTGACTCAATTTCAGCCGTGCTGTTAGAAATCAAAACGATATCGTCGGCGAAGCGTAGATGATTGATCTTTTTACCATCGGTGGAGCAGCCTCTGTCGTCCCACTGCAGATCTACCGTGGCGTCTAGAAGCGTAGCCGTGAATAACTTGGGCGATATGGTGTCTCCTTGCCGTACTCCTTTCTTGATCGGAATCTTCAACTTTCGATCAAACAGTTGAATAGTTGTAGAAGTATCTGTAAAGCACTGCTCGAGTAAGTGAACATAAGCGGAAGAGATTCCAACGTGGACCAAAGCATTGAGGACAGCATTGGTCTCGACGGAGTCGAACGCCTTCTTGTGATTCATGAAAACGAGAACCAGAGGGAGATTATATTCACGACTTTTTTGATAAGTTGAGTGACAGCCTGGATATGGTCCATATAGGAGAAGTTTTCGCAAAAAGCGGCCTGCTCCACTGGTTGATAGTCGTCCAGGATTCATTCCATACGGTTGAGGGGAATCTTGGTGAAGGTCTTGTATACAACTAAGAGAAGACTGATGGGTCGGTAATTGGCAACATCCTCCCATGCGCCTTTCTTAACAGCAGCACCGTCTTCGATTCTCTCCATGAATCTGGAGTCTTTCCAAGACGTAGGTAGTGGCTGAAGTGCCTGGCAAGAAGAGAGTGGAGAGCGCTACCTCCTGCGCGAAGAAGGTCCACCGAAGTGTTGTCGGGACCTGGGGCAGTGCCCTTCTTCATGATTCTGATGGCCACAGCAACTTTCGACTCCAGGATGCAGGAAGGTCTTCATCTGGTGGCGTTGGACATCTTTGGACAGGTATGGATGAGCGAAAGAGATCCGTGTAGAGTTCTTGAGTGAAGTCTTCCATAATCCTCGGAGATGTCTGCAATACTCCATTTTTGTCCTTGAGAAAACATACGATAGCTTTCTAATCACTGAGATCGCGCTTGCAGAGCTTTATACTGATCCGTTTTTTGGCCGCTTCCAGTAACCTCGTTCTTCTGTACCCTTACGACGACTCCTTAAAGCCAGTGTTCACGATAAAAATCGTTTTCCTGCTTTTTGGCCTACTCAGAAAAATGAAAACACGTTACATGTAATATAAAGTGTAAGATACTTGAGACATTCAAGTATATTACCTTTCTATCGCATGTAACCTACACTTATATTACATGTAACATACACTTATATTACATGTAACATACATTTATATTTCATGTAACTTAATTAGAGCTGCAAGTTGAAGCTCGATGCTTTGAGGGTTGAAGCTGCAAGTTCCAGGCTGCTGCTTGAGGTGCGAATCAGCAAGTTTTATGCTTTCGTGGACGCCTCAGAAGCTTAAAGCTCGCTGCTTTAAGATTAAAGCAGCAAGCTTGGATCCCGCACCTCAATACAAGAAGCAGTAGTTTTAAGCTTGCTTCAAATATACTGCATGTCGCTCCCTCTAATCCTCACCACGACTAAAACGATTCGTGAGGAGCGAGAGATCAACGACTCCGCCGGGGCGAGTGACCACCCTGTCGAATGTCAATCCAATGGGCCTGCGCTCATGGCTAAGGTATGAGGCGGCTCGTATGCTGTGCAGGTTTGCAGAAGGAGACCTACTTTGACGGAGATGTATTACAAGAATATTGTAATCGTCCCTTATGTTCCAAGTATTATGTTTTCACCATCAAAAACATATTACGTGCGACATTTGGCCTGCGAGCGAGGGACCGATATATTACATGTAACATACATCGGTCGAGATAATTTGAAAGTAATATACATTGGCCAGTTTATATTACATGTATATTAATCCAGACCTTTTATATTACATGTAATATATTTTCATTTTTCTGAGTATGTTGAAAACGGTCCCATGCTGATTCCGATGATGTCTCTGGAATCGCACAAGACCCCTTGGGAACGGAGTTATGGCCCCTCAAAGATTGAGCTAGGTGAGCATTGTGGACGAGTTGTCCGAGGCATGTAACGTCCGTCTTCCGCAGCCAATGTATGCGAGCTGACCTGAGTAACGAGAGAAATTGAGAATGAAGGGAAGAACGGGGCTTTTGATCGGAAACCATCGCTCATCTCACGATCTTGAGCATTCATTTGTTCACGTCGGTGGGCGTGTGTTGCGCTTTTGGGGTTTGCCTTGCGCTCGTAGTGGCAACTTCGGGCTCTTTTAGAGCTTTTCCTGCGTTCTTTCAAAGTCAACGTTAGAGTGTGCCCCTCCACTACCCATTCCTTTTGGTAACTGAGACAAATTTTTTATCGTGAACACTGCCTTGAAACTTTCTCAGTGACGAATCGTGGTGGGACCACCGTGGGTGTTGCATATTGCGTTATTCAAAGTTTCTCTGTTAAAAATCGTGGTGGGACAACCATAGAAGTTGCATATTGCGTCCTTTAAAGTTTCCCTGTTACGAATCGTGGTGGGACAACCATGGCCGTTGCATATTGCGTCCTTTGAAGTTTCTCTGTTACCAATCGTGGTGGGACCACCGTGGGTGTTGCATATTGCGTTATTCAAAGTTTATCTGTTACCAACCGTGGTGGGATCATCTTAGCTGTTGTATATTGCGTTCTTTGAAGTTTCTCGTTGAGGAATTATGGTGGGACCATCATAGCTGTTGCATATTGCGTCCTATAGACTTTCTTCGTTGCCAGTCGTGGTGGGACCACCGCAGCTGTTGCATATGGAGTCCTATAAAGTTTCTCGCTATCCAGGCGTGATTTTGAATGAGGTAACATCAACAGCCCTAGACATCAGGGGCCGGATGCATCAACGCTCCGGGTTGGTGCAGGGCAGTCGGCATCTCTGACGATCGCAGTGCGAGGGCAGTAGATCATCTAATCAATTGTGCCCCAGCAGTGTTTTTCGCTGCTCTTGCAGCCCCAGCCTCCTAGCAGGAGCACGAATGATTTTGTGAAATACGGAAATTTCCAAAGACGCAGACTGCCCTGCCCTTGCCCCAACACAGCCTGTTGATGCATTTGGCCCAGCTTCAAATCGGAACACGGTGTTAGTGTTGGCGCTCCGTGGCTAGCCGAAGGTTACGGTAGCACAAGATCCCTAGTGCTAAAATCTCTACGTGCAACTGCTTTTACGATGTCGTTACACTCTATCCCTACCAGTTCGTTGATCTTCTGCGATGTCATTACGCTGGTACATCCCGTAGTAAACAATTACAATTTTTCCTGTCAATTTCGTTATTTATGCCGTCTTTAGCCCGAGTCTGTGAGTTTTCGCCTCAGAGTGCGTTGGGTCGTGGTCTCTTGCTTTATATTAGCCACATTCCTATGAAGCTCACGGTAAGTGTAACCTAATTTTATTTCAGTTTCTGATACAAACTCCTTTTCATGATTTCAGAGCGATTTTATGCCGTATGTGAATCATTCGGATAGTGATCAGTCTGTTAATGCCTATGATTATCATAGGTTTGTTCATATTTGATATCATTTTTCCCATTGATCATACCTTAATTCTAATTTTACCACCATTTTTTTACTTCGATTTCTGCGTTGGTTCTGAGAAAAATGCCCTGTAAAGAATGTCGGTCAGGTGCTTTTAGGCAAGATGATCCGGCCCAGTCCCTGCAAGGTTACACTTTTTGTTTTTCTGAAAATTTTTTGCTTCGAAGGTACTGGCTGGAGTCATCCTTCCGAGTATTAAGACAAAATCCCGATCGGATTCAAGCATGAAAACAACAAAAACGTAGCCAAGAGAGAAAGCAGAAAACTTTGTTCGGCTAGAAACGGAAACTCGCACCTTTAAAATTGATTTTCCAGTTCAGAATTTGGAGACTTCAAAATGCTTTATCTCCTTTGAACTATTTTGTAGAGTAAGCATTACAAAAGCATGACGAATACAGAAAAAGAGGCTAGGACCCCCCCTCCCAATAGCTGCAAAAAATTCGGAAACCTCTCATTTTTTCTCATACCCGGAAATTCTTTTCTAGCAATCTTTTCACATGCATATACAAAGGTTACTCTGCGAGTTTGCTGCCTAAATTTTCGCTCCTGCCGAAGAAATCTAAGAAGCCCGGTTTGAAATTTTGGGCAATTTACGATTCACATTATTTTTTTTGGAATTGTAGCCGTTAAGGGGTGAAGGGCGCCGGCCTGCGGCTTCCGGACATGGATTGAGCACCTGGGATTTCATACTCTGAATGTGAAACGTACCATTTATGTGTCTTGTAAATGCGTTTGCAATTTGTTCAAAATGCGAACGAAATTAAAATTACATCTATTTCGGTGATAAGACTGAGATTGAGGAAAAATGACCTGAAACCATATCCACCGCCGACGCGATGCAGAGTTTATTTTATTCGTCCATGGATGCATATATCGTCAATCGCTGGATGAGGGATTGCCGCGACGCTGCTTGGCGGGAAAATTTGCGCGATCAATAGCCACTCTCCCCTCGTTTTTCCCGCGCTCAATTTTTCCCGCCAAGCAGCGTCGCGGCGATCCCTCATCCAGTGAGGGACGATAGATTTTTCATCGATAAGGATTGTAACCACAGCTTCTCATCATCCGTCGCGGTAAGTATGAATCCGGCCCATAACGAGTGAAAATTGAGTCTTTTCTCGAGTTGTAGACCGATTTCTGGTATTGTACCCCATCCAAGTCATTCTGTGACCTTTAAGTGAGCGCCCATAATTAAGAAACACAAGCGACTTCTGTCGTTACGGGAGGTACGTTCGAAAATGATATATTGATCGTACATTGAACGATTGTGGTTATCTATACATGCCTGGCTCTATTAAGCTGTAGATTGCCGCGGTAGCTCAAGATACAACCAATATTCCATTTTTAGTCGCACCTCCCCAGTGATCTTTTGTGTTGGTGGCTATGGGCGCTCCATAGAACCCGAAACTGTTTACTTTCAAGGACCCCCCGTGAAAAAAAACCTGCTTGGCCCTGTAGGGTTGACAGCACGGAGGTCTACGGCTACGGTCCTGAAGGTTTGTGCGCGGTATGTCCTATTATAATGAAAGTGTAGTGATCGCTTGCTCTTTTAGTGTTGATCGCGCTCTCAAGACGGGTCGATCGCTCCTATTGCCGGTTTGATCGCCGTTGATCTCGCAACTGTTCCTATTGTGCGTCGCAATAAGTCCGCCCCTACGTGCCGCTCTGAATATCACTTCATATTTCACAAAGCAACTCTCAAAGCATAATAATGTCGAGCAGTAGGACAATCACTTCAACTTATCAAAAGGAATACCAATATACAGACAACAACTGCACATTTCGCACAACACCGTGGAAAGCAAGAGGGAAAACATGTGAAAGACGACCAGTCCCCGTTTAAGGTTACGCGTGTGATTATAGAATAACACAATGTGCAGTAACTAAGAGCTTAATGAGAATAAAGTAACGTGCAGTAAGTAGGAGCTTCTAAGGAAAAGAATGAACAACCGAAGTTATCACTAGAGAATATGTACAGGTTATAAGACAGTAGAACACGGACACTAAAAATACTAATCAACCCCGCCGCCCACTCTGCTGCTTGAAATGAATGATTATTGAGCTTCAACATCAAGGATTGGACAGTTACACTAGGGATAATTTAAGCTTTTACGTTGATTTAAGCCGGCACGAGGTAGTACGATGATTTATTGACAGACTGACGTTTCGGCGGTCTCGCCCTCTTTGGAGTTTGAAAAAGGTTGATTCTACGTGTAAAAACACTCGGCCAAACGTAGTTTTACTCTACTAAAATTCGAGAAAAACTCTCCAAACAAAAAACTGAGACAGATGAGACTGAGCGGCATACCTTCTCAAAGTCTCTGAACCATAGGTCATCAGTGGAACACGACGGGGTACCAAGATGTCAGAAAGCAGCACCCAAATGGCTCCCTCCGTCCATAGCAGACGACCAGCGGCAAAGCGTCAAGGCGTCGGAGCATCATGCGCCAGCGCTCAAACGTTGACGCATGACGCTTGACGGTTGGCTCATTCAACGTGTCCGAGGACGGCACCTGGTTAACGATGGTATCGATAATATTAGTGACAACCGTTACGGTCACTATGCCTCCACCGTCAGCGACTGGCCGGCTGCAGTGGGCGCTGGGGAGTCAGATCAATAACAAATGCTGAAGATGCAAACTCCCAGCGTCACATTACGGTCACTTGACGCTAGGACGTCTGCTATGGACCGAGCCTATCAGGAGGCTAATCTGATGTAGGGCTGCAGTTCCCGCGTGGTATTTATAGCCTCGCCCTTCCAAGACCCCAAGGTGAACCGGAAGGGCGAGGGTATAAATATCACGCGGCAACTGCAGCCCTACATCAGATTAGCCTTCTGATATGGGTGCTGCTTTCTGACATCTCGCTACCCCGTCTTGTTCTACTGATGACCTGATGCTTCAGACTTTGAGAAGGTATGCCGCTCAGTATCATCTGTCTCAGTTACTTGTTTGGAGATTTTGTCTTGAATTCTAGTAGAGTAAGACTACGTTTGGCCGAGTATTTTTACACGTAGAATCGACCTTTTTCAGAATCCGAAGAGGGCGAGACCGCCAAAACGTTAGTCTGTCAACAAACCATCATACCAAATCGGGACCGGCTTAAATCAACGTACAAGCTATATTCTGATGCCACCGTTTATCGAGAGTCAAACGTGGAGATAATTTAAGCAATTGTGAAAGGCGATAGAAACCGATACCGTGCCTCTGGCGAAAAATATTAAGGTGAGTGATCCCTTTGAGGGGTACATTAAAGAAAATGGCGAAAATTGTCATCGAAATAAAGGACGTCGCTAAGATCGCCGGCGTATGGACTAGCTGGTATCTCCAAAGTGGTTACGATTTGAGAGAAACCTCGTCACTGAGCATCTCTTTTATTCGCTCTTTAAATACTGGGCATTCACTAATCAACCTATACTGAGAGTTCTCTCTAAAGAAACTACCTAGGTAATAGTCTTTAAAGGCAGTGGTCGCGATCAAATATGCTTGTCGCCTTTTTCTCTCCAAATCCTTTCCTGGGTCTCGAGTAGTAGGACCTATAAGAAAAAATCGCGAAAAAACCACTGTTTTGGGCCGAATTTGAAACCTGAACTTTCTTGCCTTTTGATGGTGGACGAGCCCTCTCCACATCATCGGCATCGATGACCTCTTATATCAAGAACATCAGCTAGCTTGAAATTGAATGTCAATCAATGAACCTTCGAATTTATGTACACATCTAGTCAAAAACATTGACTGAAGTGATGCTTTCATTATTCAACTGTTTTTATTCGTTGAATTTGCATTTATTTCGTCCTCTGAATGTCGATGATTTTTGACTGCTCGGCATGAGACTGCGATCTGTTTCGTCATCGCTGTGCACGTGTGCACGAACTAGCTTCTTTGGGCCCTAGAAACTCTATTTGTAGATCGTTTTTCACCGCGCTACCTTCATAGTTTTTCAGCTGTTTTTGATCTAAGCTGATTTTTGTAGTTTTTTCGATAACGTTTTTCATCGTGACCACCGCCTTTAAATGCCGGAGCGCGATGAGGCGGACGGAAATGGGTAGAAGGCGCGCTATAGCACGACACAGATGCTGGAGACTATCGTGTGTTCAAACGGTTTATGGCTAGAAACGTTCTGTGTGGGTAAGTGCGGCAGGGACTAGTCATAACACAGAGACCTACACACACGTCGTTCACCTCCATTGGTGCCAGCCAATAGCAGCTCTTCACTCTTCCCCGCCCTTATTTCAACCACTTTGCAGTTTTGCACCCTAGGGCTATTACCCGAGTTATACTCTGATCCATTGCTGATTACGTCTTCTTGCTGATCTTCTTATTTAGATGTTGTCTGTGACGGGTTTTCTTGATCATGACAGAAATTTACACAGTCGGCCTCTTTCCGCAGGCCTCCTAATACTTGCCAACAGACACCCTTTCGTACGAACATTTTCCCTGAAAACCCTGAAATGGTTCATAGTTTGATCACTAGCCTCACGTTCAAGATACCTTTTTCTCGGAAAACAACCTAATGAAGCCGGATGAAAATTCGCAATGAAAAAATTCCCTAAATCGCAGAAAAATATTATTCAGGTCTCCTAACAGTATTACTGGAAACGGAAAACAAAAAAACAGAAGGTGCTTTTAGAAAACGAAAAACAGCGCGGCTGACAATGCCGTAGACATATTCATTGTTTTCCAGTGGGATGTAAGGAGCTGGTCGCGATCACCTTTATCCTGTTGGATATTGAGAGCAATCATAGTCGGAAAAAAAACTAGATGTGCAAACCAGCGCTTTACCTTATCAGAGCCCATCACCATTTTCTGAGGAATGGGCACGCAATTTTAGTACCACAAACCTTGTGAATGACCTCAGCCAGGCCCAGTTATTCGTGTTTGCACAAAAAATCGAATTTGCTATCTAACGCAAGCGATGCTTTCAATAAGAGCAGCTCCTTCCGCAATTTTTTCCTCCAAGTCGGACGACTCGTTGTCAGATAGGGCGGCGAGCCGTTGAAAGCCGCACGCAACGTCGCATGGGCTCGTTCCACGTCTGACCAAGACATGCCTGCGTTGGTGCCTTTCGATGTACCATGGGTTTGCGTGGCAAGATTGATATTATCCATTCGTCTAGCTTTTAAGATTGCGTGTAGCCCTGAACAAAATCAGACGCAGCCCAGATACACCTTGTGGCCCCAAAGGATTCTTTGAGAAGATTCTTGGACTTCCCGAGGCATCATAGCAAAATATATTGTAAGCAAGTGCTTTCAGAAAACTCATTGTAGCCCGCAAAACCTCTGCTGACCCCCCAAAATTAGTTAGAGCCCTATGGCCCTACAAAATCGCGCCGGTCGTTGTGCTGGACGAAATCCCCGGTGATCCGCCAATATATCTCTTTGAGACCCACGGAAAGAGAGGACCCTTGATGTGAACAGCGGAGAAACTTCTTCAGCACTCGAAGTCTCTACTCGGTAGTGAAGACATTTTTCAGGTGTAAGTGGGTGTGAAAACCAGGACTGGTTAGCAGCTAGCAACTCTCACGGTTTTCAACCCCACCCCCCCCCCCCGCGAAGTACATAACGCGAAGTTACTAATCGCGTTCAACTTGGGGAGCGTGAAAGTGTTAGCAATGCCCACAATAAAATCATGTGCAATGCTCACAACCAGAATCGTAGGCGTTCGACGCCTGCTGCCGCGATTATGTAAAAGTGGGATGCAACTGACAACCTCCTCTGGAGACCCACGCGAGTGATCTTCAGAGATTGGACGCCTAGTGCGAGACGCAAATCGAAGCAACTGACACCGTTCAAGTCAGGACTGTACAGGAACTGTGGGGGGGGAGTGCATAATGCTAGTGAATACACGTCATTTGTTTAGGTTCAACTCATGAGCTTACTACCGGGTATATGAAGAAGTGTGTATATTCCTTATTGTTACGGCCCGGCGCTTGAATAGAGTCGCATATGAAAAAACAGTATCTCTATCTTTCTAGACTGCATGATTGGACGGCAAGTGCAGCATCATCACACACATCTTGACCAGCAAATCGGTGGGGATTTTTGCAGATCAGGAATGGAACGTAGAACATCTTAGAATGAAGTAGAACTGACGAAGCGCTATGGAGCATTGGTAACCTGAAATGAGTTCTTGCAGTACCGTCTATATGTATCTTGAGAATCTTTTCTACAGCTTCGGATCCCTCGTACAAGTGACCACCGGTTTAGAATATTCACCTCGCCAGTCATTGCAACAGTTTGAGAGGTGTAGACGATTTTGAGTAAAACACATAGGCGTGTACGGCCGACAAGGTCATAACAAAAAAACACTACATATAGTAGTGATGAGCCTTAGAAGACAACACCGCAATACACATGAGATGATCGGATATTCGGCTTCACTTTCCTCTTTTACTTCACATGTTTGTCAAAAAACTCGGGTACGGTGAACGATAATACAAAAAAAGCTAGCGCACGCCGCTCACCATGTGAGGATGTCACTGAGTCGGGCTCCATCTTGATTCTGGACAAGGTGTATTTGTAGTGCTTTGACGAACTGATCTTGAATGAGCGTAGCCTTGCGAATGAACACCGACTTATCCATACTGCCAACTTCATCCCCTGAAAAAATGGAAGCCATCCATCAATTCCTCGTAAGCATTGAAATAAAGTAACATTCAAATTGACGCACCCGGACTGGTATCATAATGAAGCAGAGTAATCGCCTTTATACAAACATAGGCTTCGGGTGTGATTTTCATTTTTGAAAAAGAGTACAATAGAGCTGTGAACTTTTCAACAAGAGGACCAGCTTCCCTAAAAAATGTTGTCTAAACCAAAATAACGATGAATAATAATTACCACTAAGGTTCTTAGATTGCAATGAATTGTTGAGACTTTTTAGAGCAATTATTCTAACTCGTGATGCCGTTAAGCCACTCTTCGCGATAAACTTCGTCTTCGAGTTCTCCATAGAAAACAGTTGTCATGGCTCACACAAGCAGGACAGCGTCAGAACAACGAAGCGAAACGCAAAAAAGGAAAGGCAAAAAAAACGGCTTACAAGGAAATGACCAGACCTAGTTGCCAGAACTGCCCATGAAACTAGGTTTTTCTAATCGACTACCTCCTGGGTAGTCATAAAAACCCTATCCCAGTTGCCCGAGCAATAGTAAGAGAAAAAGTTATGGGCGTAGAAGTTGCGAGTTCTGTAGGTTAAGCAAAATTTGTCTGCCGTAAACTGTCATTATCGTTCGAATTATCGGAAACGTGTCTCATATTCGTGTTCAGCGCCTCAAAAATCCCCTTTGAGAGGAGTTTTGGCTTAAAAAAAGTTTTAATTTTTTCATAAAAAAGTGTTGAGAATTTTATTATTACTCGGGCACCTAAACAGGGTTTTCGCAAGCACCCGGAACGTGGTCGATCAGAAAAGCATGGCTTCATGCGTAGTTCTGGCAACCAGGTCTGGTCACTCCCTAGCAAGGATGAGCGAAATTCCGTTTTCCGAATCCCGATTTCCGCAGGTTTTTAGGCTTCGGAATTCCGCTTTCCGATTTCTGAAAAATGGGGGCGGAAATCAGAACAAAATGCGGAAATAATCTTAACCTGCATTCTTAACTCACTGACAAAATTTGACGAGATGAGACTCGCCAGCTTCTGTCAAGACCTGTTAAAGCAACTCAATTACCATGGGATCCAGGAATACGCGTAATTGGAACTTTGTAGTCGTTCAACGAGTCAAAACCCTGGCAAATAGTTAGTCCTTAGAAACTCAGAAATTGACAATAGACACTGCTAGTGCCGAAAAAAGCAATCAAGAGTGAAAAAAGGAAGGTCTGAATAGCTTCTTGTATTACTAAAATTTCATATACATATTTGATAGAGAACAAAGTTAAACTTTAGATTTACATATAATTCACGACCTCAATGAGAGCCAGGGATATGCGTTTTTTTTATTTCTGTCCCCCCGGCAAAAATAATCATTATCGAGAAAAAACGAGAAAACTGAAGATTTTTAGATTTTCTGGCAAAAAAAGAAAACGTGCGATCAACCGAATGATGATTCGGGCCTGCAGGGTGCTCGATATTATAGAGTTCATTGCGGACTTCGTAAAACGTCCTATGCAGTCTATGCTTTGCTTCACCAGATGGGGATGCAGTGCAGGCAACCTGTAGACATTTCGATCCGTTATAGAGTGACTCAGACAAAACGCCGCACTGGACCAGCTAACACCCAGCTAGAAAGCCTGCGTCGTCAGCGGGATAGTGACCGTGGAGTCCAAATTTCGAAGTTTTGTCACCCGCCGTCAAGGCTGTCGTGGTCGAGCAGCTACTTAATAGCCTGGCATCAAGCACTTCTCAAAAAGCCACCGACTCTCAAAGACTCGGACGACGAGACCCTCCGGATTTTCATGACTGGGCATGAAGCCAAAGCTCTCCGCATACCGACACGCGACGCGGCAGGCACCCCGACGCGCAGTGCTGCAATTACGCAAAGCACCATCTAGGACCTCCAGCGGCTGAGCGTTACAAAAATTAGAAACTTGTTTCGATTCCCGATTTTCGATTTCCGAAATTTAAATTTTGTTCAGATTTCCGGTTTTCGATTTCCAAAATTTTAAGTTTGTTTCGGATTCCGTTTTCCGATTTCCGAAATTCAAAGTTTTTATTTCACTCATCCCTGCTCCCTAGTTAGAAAAAAATTCTAGGGGTCAGGTTGCGCTTCCATGGGTTCACGTTTGTTGTCATCATTACCGACACGGCTGTATCACTGCCACGATTTGTTCTTTATGAAAACACTATGGATTTGTGAGATGATTGCCAAGAACTTCTTTAGTGTGAATTCTTTATTGACTCTTCATTCAAAAAAGTTTCTACTTTTCATGGACTGGGAGTCAAAAAGGCGCATCCTGATCATAAGAATACTTTTCTAAGCCGTTTCTGCGTGCTTGAAGCTCGCTCTGTTCCTCTGACGCTGTCCTGCATCTCAATCCCATCTCAATTGTTTCCTTTATGTAAACTCGAAAACGAAGTTCATCGTGAGCAGCGCCTTTGAGAAAACAAAAACCTGTTCAATCGGCAGTTGTCGGAACGAGCTTCTATTGCGCTCCCTAACCTTATTAGCAAATTTGGAAATAGCGAAACTTTTGACTTTGGATAATTTGCTTTGAACTACCTACGAATTGAATTGTCGGCTAGGGAACCAACACTACAGAACCTTTTCTACAGACACGAGCAAAAGAGAACGCTATGAAGCGCGGAAAAATCAAAAACCGCGGAAGGCGGAAGACAAAACAAAAAAGATTCACGTCTTGTCGTTTTGCGAAATGCGCAGCGCCTGCCTATCTCTAATATCGATTGACTGAAGGACATGTAAAGTTCGTCCGATTGAGAATGTCCGCCTACACGGTGAGCGTGTGTGTCGAGTCGCCGTCGTGAAGTCACTTTTCGGAGTTGCTAATCGATTAGCAGGAATATTAGACAAATAAACAATAACATCCCAGTCAGCTGTTTGCAGCTACGGGAAGATTCGTCCGAAAAAAAATGCATCCGTGATGGCCACTCGACATTCACGTCGACCGCGTGGACTGACAGTCTCATTCGAGCAGCCCTTCAAGGCACTGTTCACGATAAACTTCGCTTCAAAATTTTCTATTAAAAACAGCTGTGATAGTCCTCAGAAGCAGAACTGTATTGAAAAAACGAATCTGAACGCATTCTCGGAAGCAAAAATTTTTGGAAGCAAAAAACGGCTTTGAAAAAATTCAAGTGAGTAGGTTCGGCCTCCTCGGGTTCAGTTGTTGTCATCAACACCGACACGGCTCTATCACTGCCACGCTTTGACCTGCGATCATCAGCAGTGGTTTTTATTGGACTAGGCAATGGATTGAACAGATTTTCGCCTGACTAAGGTTTTCGGGTGTTTTCGATAACTATTTCTCTAATCTGATGTCTCTTTCAGGGAAAAACCACTTCCGATGTACGCAGGTCAAAACGTGGCAGTGATAGAGACGTGTAGGTGTTGACGACTACAACTAGACCCAAGGAGGCCGGACTTGCCCTCTGGGGTAATCTTCAAAACCGTGTTCTGCCTCTGGGAAGGCTTTCGAACACTTGTTTTCAACACTGTTCTGCTTCTGAGGGCTACCACCATTGTTTTCCAAGGAGAACTCAAGGACGAAGTTTATCGTGACTACTGCCTTTGAACACTCTTACCGCACGTCAAAAAGTGCCACGTGACAAATATCGTTAGCCCTGTCTATTCTGATTCTAATGGACTTTCTGATTCCTTTTCCAGAGTCATCGCATGCTTTGCTTTCCATCTTGTGAACAGTAAACTCTAGTTCAGAAACTGCGCTGGACCGCAAACGACTCTTACTTTGTTACGTGCTCGAGTGGGATTGTTTTGCCCATTACAGCGGAAAGACGCTTCTGAAGAAGACGGATGTTCAGTGTAGAGTCAATGAAGGAGAACTGCAATGTTGATAACCTTGAATTACAAGCAGGTTTGAAAAAAATGTTGCTGGTAGTATCAAAATATACCTCTTCATTCCCATCCACAGTTGTAGTCGAAACAGCCATTTCTTCATTTGCAGGCGAGGCAGTAGAACAGGAATAGAAGCAGGCTGACAGAAGAACCTCAAACGGTATGGAGTTTTAAACGTGATTTTACTGAAGTACTTTGGAAATTGGATAAACAAGATCCCACCAGTTCTGCCCATCGCTGTGTTAGGAGGTGTGTGTGCACCTCAACTGGCAATTCACCATAGAATGGCAACATTTTAGTCCACTCCACCAACTGTTCAACAATTTCATCCCCTGCATTGGAATACATAAACTATTCGTGTTCTTCCCTACCTTTAATTATGCAATATATGTACATGTGGTCGACTCGGCAGATTCAGAGGGAAGCTAAACACAAACATAAGGTCCACTTCCCGTTTTTCGGAGAACTATGGTAGGATACGGAGGTAAAACTACATTTGTTCTCACCCATGTACAACTTTTTTTAAATTCTTGATCTAACCAGATGCATTTTGCCACTGTCAAGTATATAAGTTTTTACTCTTCCTCATCCTCACAACATACAGATGATTGCACGTGCATTCACCATGATTAAGATTGTGCCGGCCGACAGCCAGTGCGCCGAGGCATAGCCGGTCGACAGCCAACGCTGGCACCGGCTGTGCGCCGGCAATGTGAACAACAGGTGGACTCGCCGGGGCTCCGATCCCCAGAGTGCCTGAGAAAACATGAGAATGTTAATGATTAAAAGCTTACCAATACGGCTTAGCCGCCGGCAGGCAGGTGCGAGATCTTCCCGACCGTTTCCTATTGTGTTGATTCTAAGTCCACGCAGATTGATAAGCTTGTCGATTTGGTCTATATCGATGAGTTCCTGAAAATTCCGTGTAATCTCAATGCTTACGATTTTAACTCACTTTCGTGCTCTTAGCATTTTAATTGACTCGTGTGGCTAGTTTTTCAGACGACTCAGGCTATCGAGAGTGTTGCTCGCGCCTCCGTTCACGACCGGCAATCTGGGCAGCTGGTGCTTGCCGTCTTCGCCCTGGCCCGCCTCTCCGGTCCTCATCAGTGATGAGCGGAAATTATTTTCAAATTTCCGGAAATCAGGATTAGGGTAAACGGAGTAACCATTATGATTTCGGAAATCCTTAAAAACAGCATACACGCTCGTAAACGTTTCGAAATGTTTTCTGAAATAAAATAGTATAGCGCAGATCACAATACCTGCGCGTTTTCAGGTTTCAAAAACGACCCACAATGCCGCTAGACGAGTGAGAAGTTGGCCCCGCCCTGTATTCTTCCGCCCCCTGTATTCGCCATCCTCCTCCAAAACAGGCAAGCTGGGTCATTCTTACCGTCGGCGACGACTGTGAATGGTACAATTAGAACAATAAGTAAACCACATACATCGACGACGGTGGGAGCGCCGTAGCACCCCTGTTTGGAGGAGGACGGCAAATACGAGGGGCGGGGCCAACTTGTCACTCATGTAGCGGCATTGTGTGTCCTTTTTGATCCTTCAAAATGCGTAGGCGTTGTGTTCTGAGTCATGCCATTCTGAATCCGTAGTTATCTCAACCACGTTTGAGCCCCTGTCAGAGTTGGTGCTATTTGCATCTGTAACCCACCGACACCCGCCGACACCCCCCAACACCCACCCGGTCGATAGGTATGATTGAAATGATGGGGTGAGGTTGAGAAAATCACCCGGTGTATCTGACTAGAGCCCACCGTAAGTGATGACGATGGTTGCGTGGCCAACAGGATTGCATTTGTTCAGAGAAATAGTGAAGGAGAGTAAAGTGAGGAAAAGGAGGTAGCAGGGTGGATAGCTTCCTAGCGATATGCAATGTTTCATTATCGGCCCGCCCACCCGACAATTTTCTTCTTCTTCTTCTTCTTCTTATCAGCCACATCGGAGTTTCTTCTCATAGGCGTAGAAAGGTGGCCACATCACACGGCTTGTTCCACATATCACGAGCAGACAGAGAAGTAGGTCTGGCAGAGCATGAAAATAAATGTAGTGAATCATGACCAGCAATATGACAGTCAGGACGTTGATCTGGGACCGACTCGTCGATCCTATGTGCGTCGGCTTTGAGGTACGAAGAGTGACCGCGAGGTAGACCCGCTAAAGTGACGCGGGAGCGTCTGGGCAGAGTCTTCTAGCTGTCATCGACAGTAGGAGGCACTGTACCAAGGATGGGATTGGGAAGGGCACAGGACAGGTATTCAGACACGAATCTGGTGTGTTCAATTTGTTGCATCCTCTTGCTTGTGAGCTCAGAGGTAGCCCATCTTTGACGATCCGATGTAGAAATAGCAGCATGGAGCGGTGTGCGAATATTACGAGGATGAGGATCAGATGACAGAAGTGGTTGTGCCGCAATCTTGACTATGCCAATGTGAAACTGTTGTGACTGCAGTTGGCAGTGCTGTTTGAGAGGAAGCACGGCACATTCTTGATGAAGATGGGATATAGGGGTAGACTTTGGGCAGCCAGTGATGACACGTAGTGCAGTATTTTGTACGCGTTGAAGCTTGCTCCAAGAGGCGTCCGACAGGTGTCTAGTCCATATCGGAGCTCCATACTCCAGAGTAGGCTGTATCATGACCTTATACGTTGTGCGTAAAACTTCCTTTGCGCTACCCCAAGTGGTGCCCGCCAAAGCACGGAGGATGTTATTTTGCGTGTTAGCAGTTGCGGCTTGGATGCGCGTGTTCTCGTGAAAGCGCAGTGAGGGGTCCAGGAAGACTAAAAGTAGCCGAGGGTGCTTAGACAGGAGCAGGCGATTGAGGCTGGCATCCCGGGGTTTTCTGGACTGCTACGACCAGACTTCTGCCGACGGGAGCTTTCCCACTGAAACCGGCGATAATGTGTTCAGTAATTGACGTTAGTGCGGTGATGGTGAAGTGCGCCTTTTTGAAGCCATGCTGATTGAAGCAGGACGTTCTGCTGTAGTGCGCATTGGAGATGCGAATTTATGATTTTTTCCGCCAGCTTAGCGATAGGGGATAATAGGGATATGGGACGATGTGACGTGGCATTATCCTCTGGTTTGCCAGGCTTGAGGATGGGGAGAACAAGAGCTTGTTTTCAACGAGCAGGAATAATACCACTGCTAAACGACGAATCGATAAGATTATTGAGTAACTCAGTTTATTGTTCCGGCAAATGCTTCAAGTGAACGGCTGAGATGCCGTCATTTTCCCACCTCCGTCATCCACGCATTGCATGGATATCAACCACGTCGGCCACACCTGGTGATTTTTTCAACTTCGCACCATCATTTTAATCATACGTATCGACCGGGTGTGTGTTGGTGGGTGTTGGGGGGTGTCGGCGGGTATTTTTTGCATCCCATTTCCAATGCTTTCTGTGTGTATCGACCGGGCTGGATACGTCTGTTCAACCAACTCTGACAGGGGTCTTACGAACGTGTATGCTGCCTTTAACCGGAACGCCAAAAATCATCGGATACCGGGTAACCAAAAATAAGTTTTCCAGGACATATTCCAATCACTCCTTGTGGCTACACCCACCCTATTTCTAATCTGTTTGATCTTCGCTACCGAGAATTCTCGCTGTGAGGAGATTCTCCGCCCACTTTCTTGACGTTGTCCTATCATATCCGTTTTGACATGCGCCTGCAACGCCGCTATTACGCCTACGGCGAGGAATTCGGCGGTAAATCTCCTCCCAGCAAAACGTCAAGGTGAGAGCCTAATTTTCTTCTTTATTTTATGCACGATTCGGATACACCACAAAAAAAGCAGACCAATATTGTTCATAAATCGCTTCACTTGAGCATTTCTAGCACAGAATTCATTATGTTAATTTCAAACAGCAAGAATAAGTAATGATTATAACCCACTAATTAAATGATATTCTGTGAATTTAACAAAATAATATATTATTTTACTGTACCACTACAACATAATAACTGTAACCCTTCTATAACAAGAAATATTGAGACTTCGAGAATCGCAACAAGTAGATCGGAGTAGAGATAGGCAGAAATACTGCAGTAAGTAAAGGCCTTTTGCCAAATTTGGTCTAGCGGGTGGAGGAGACTCAACCATTGCAGCGGACCTTGCGGGGCTCTCAACACAGCCGAGTTTCGATCGCGCATGACGATCTACCTCCGCAGCTCCGTTCATTCACTAAACCAAATTCTACTGAGGGACTACACTCTGTTTAGATTGTAAGCTTCATATAAACATAGAAAAGGAAGAGAACCTATCAGATTCAATAAAACCAGGAACAAACCCAAATCTTTCTGAGCAAGAACACAGTTTATAAATGGTTAAGCCTGAATATGTCGGGAAAAAAAAACCTCATTCTCACTGAGTTTTTGGTTTATTTTTGGCAAACATAGCTCATGTCGATATGTGGGTCTCATTTCTTGCTCGTTTGAAAAGTCAAAACATATCTTAGATTCAGACTCATTACCCGCAAGAGCCCCTTCGAAGGTTTTGCAGTTAATACTGTTTACTCTCTAAATTTGTGATCTCAGACTTTAATCCCTTGAAGAAACCCCTGAGGATTTTGGCAGGTAAAACTGTTTAACCTCCTGAAAATGTAATCTTATATTTTCGATTTTACCGCATTTTAGAAGTTAATTTCGTAAATCGGAACTCAGAAATCCCGGAAATAAGTGAATCGGAAATCGGACTTCCGCTCCTCCCTGGTCCTAATGATTTACCCCAGCATCTGGTGTTAAAATCATCTTTTACAAGGTGTAAGAGACTTGTTCAGGAATTCGATTCAAGTTTGCGTTCTTTGATAAAGAGCTGACTGTTGGCCCTCCAACGCACGCGAATTCTCAATTGCGGATGTCCTATAACAGACCATGATGAAGCGACCTCAAAAAAAACTTGTACAGTCCAATACTCTGGACTTCTGCGCTGGAGGCATGAATTTTGTCCTCCAACCTAGCCTAAGCATCTGGAGCTCGATTTTTGCCGTTAGCGGTAGCTGTTAATGATCATGATTTTCTTTTGCAAACGATTGATGTTGTTTTAGGCGCGGTTGTATGCACAATGTCTTTTGGGTTTTCCCTGGTATACTCATACAATTGTTTTGGCTGCACTTCATCTAGTTTTGTTTTCTCCAAACTTCAACAGCCACTCATTTACGAAAAGTTTTATTCCCTACTTACCGTACGAAAACTAGCGATCTTGGATAACTGAGTTCTCATTGAAGTAGATATGTAGTGATAGCTTAGCAGCTCATTGATGTTATTCGCTATGCACAGCGTGCATCGCTCAGTAATTTTCTTACGAATTCCGTCTCTCATAGCGTGGAAAATTTACTTTTTTTGCGTGTTTGCATCAATAGTTAGTGAATGGTTAGGTCATTTTCACATTTAATCAAAATACAACTGGTTTGATCGAAGGTGAGGTTTTCAAAACATGTCGCGCGGGAGTTTTTACCAACCCCAGATAGGAGCGTATCACAATGCTTGGCCGAATCGAGAATACCTCCGAAAGTCTTGACAAATACCTGAATAAGGTCTTTATTTGTTGGCCGTGGATAATCACATCCTCTGCTCCCTCTGATCTCCACTGGTCTTACCACTCCATCGCTCTCCGTCCCTCCGCTTTCACATCTAGTCAAGGTTCGTCGTGGCTTGCGATATCTCAACTAAAAATTGAAATTACAAGCAGCGGATGTGGAGCTCTATTCCGCAGGAGTTGAATATTCGGTACACAGCTTACACAGATGTTCGAGCGACACTATTTTTAAGACTAGGGTACACTCCAAACTCGTTCTTTGAAAATTCTTAGCTCTCACAAGGCACGGCTCTATGCCTGTCATTTTCATGATGAACATTAATATATTTCGGATACACGACGATCCTTCCATATAATAAAAGAATCGGAGCACAAAGTAAGACCACCTGGGGCCTCCATCACTACAGCACTATTTCGTCACATCTCTAACCACTCCAAAACAGTATTGAGCTGTATGTGCATTTCAGTTCACCAAAACCTTCAAAGTATAGTTAGGCTCATACGATTGTGCACTCATTTAGGGGAAGGTTGGGGGTTTACGTTTTTTGGTTCTCAACATTCTGCCATCGAAATAGCCAAACAATCAGCGAGCAGTTCGAGTTCTTTTCATTTCTTCAGCCAAACCACTTCATCCTCATTACGCGGAGGAGATTCAATTCTCGGCATCACCTGGGGTCACGACCTTCGTGTGTTGGTGACACGACAAGATCATTGACGTGACTTAGAACCACCTCCCGGACTTTATACCCCGCCCCGAACCCGGTATGGAAGGAATTCACTTATCATTAAAGGCTGAAACTAAAAATTTTAAGAGAATTCAATGCATGTGTATGGGATTTTACCACTGTCGAAAAGAAAGTGGTTTTCATGAGCGATTATGGTAAGTTGAAAGGAGTGGCAGTTAGGCTAAGTCCCTGCAGAGGCGGCTTTTGATTTTTTTATATGGGGCTCTGGAAGTTATAGGGCGGGTGCGGACCGACGACAAAACGACATTGAACAATAGTCTTTGTTCAGTTACTGTTTTACTCCAAATGCGCGGTAATGCATAAAGGCTACTGATCAGGGATGAGCGGAAATCTTTTTCGAAACTTCGGAAATCGGAACGACCATTTGCATTTCGGGATTCGTAATTCGGAAATCGAAAGGCCAAAAACCATCGGAAATCGGGAAATCGGGTAATCGGAAATAAGTTCACCTGGATGGATTCCAACCACCCATGGTGGCTGTATGTACCTACCCTACTTCTAATCTAATGAGCCTTAAATCTAATGAGTCTAGGGCCTTATAAACTGTTCCTAATCTCTATCTGGGAGATCTCCTCCCAATAAAAAGACTTAATGAGGCTTAATCTTCTTTCTCATGTTTCACGACATTCGGATACACGACAAAAACCGAGATCCCAGACAAATCTGCTCAAATTTCGCTTCAATTAATTATTTTCAGGTAGCACACTATAGATATCATGACTTCGAGACAACACTCACTAATTCACTGTCGCCCAATAAGTTAAAATTTTGTGTACTGTAACTTAAATAAAAAAGTGTAACCATTCTATAACAAGAGCTATGTATATAGACCATTGGAATCACAACAAGTACATTTGAACAAAAATACTTTAGTAGGTAATGGCCACTTGCTAAACATGGTCTAGCGGATGGGCTAGGCGCGCTCATTGCGGCGAGCAGTGCGGAGATCGCGACGCCACCGGCAAACAGAGTTTCGATCGCGCGCCTGTCCTTCGCAGCCCCGTCCATTTTTTACACCACACATTCCGAGAAGATATCATTCGTTCACTCTGTTCCTACTGTCTCCACCTAAACATAAACACCGCAGGACCCTATTAGATTCAATAAAAGCATGGACAAATCCAAATATCTCTGAAGAAGAGCTCAGTTTGAGAATGGTTCAATCTGAATTTAAGGAAAACAGCCCAATCACAGTGCGTTTTTGGTTCATTTCAAGAAAATATAGTTCCTGTTGACCAAACCTCCGGTTCAGGTTCAGCCCTTAAAAAACACCCTATTTGTCTTCCAGAAAACAATGCGTAACCCCCTAAAATTGTAATCTTTTAAACATTTCCGTTTCTTTCCGCATTTTAGGGCATTTTTTCGGAAATCGGAATTCAGAAATCTGAAGGCCAAAATCCATCGGAAATCGGAAATCCACTCATCCCTGCTACTGAGCTATCGCGACAAGGCACATAACGCCCTATTTGATTAGTGAGCTCACACTTATGTTTAAGGCAGTCGCTGAAGGTTGGGTTTTGATCAACGTCGTCCTTTCGTTGGCCAGTCCCCTCCTCACTGTTTTCCAAATGACAGTTCCAGAAAAAAAAAACAAGAATTGTGGCGAGCCACCGCTCTTAGCTGCTCTGAACCCTGCCATACATACCAGCGCGCTACTACAGCACTCTGCAGGTACGCAATCACGTTACTTACGCAGTATCCATTCTACGGTAATCATGAAAACTGGAGCAATATAAAAAAATTAAGGGTTCGCGGGAACAACTATGAATTTGGTGTTCTGAATTACGGTGTGGCAGAAACTGTGTAAGAGGCGTGACTGGGTAACTGCAGGTGAGGGGGATAACAATGCTTCTTGGGACTCTCCACCGGAATGGATTATAGGGAGCAGAAACAGCAAAACCTAGCGTTCAGTAAGTGCAGTGTGACGCGGTACTGGAAGTTCACTCAGGACCAAACAGCTTCACTAATCGCTACACAGGAAAATTTAGATGCAAGTTCTCCTGCGGTGTCTTCCTTTTTTTCTCAGTTGTTTTTTTTTAGATTTCTGTAATGAGGTGAATACAGTTTTGTTACTCTGAAATTTGAAAACCTTACTGACCGACTAGCGGTTTCTATTGAGCTAGAAACCCTAGCTATGGTGTCACATTTTCCGCTTCACCTACAACGGCATTTTTCGGACTTGACCTGCAATCCACACGTCAAAGGGGATTTTAAATTTCTGTTATGAAGAATTTTGAACGAATCGTTCCAAAATCACGAAGATGAAGGGGAAACTGTGGAGAGTTCCGGAAATTCGTTGTATCAGACTGTAAGCAGTGTCCTTATCGGAGTGAAATTACGGTCTGGAGCTGCTCACTGCCGCGTTTGAGAAGGCCCGCCACACAAAATCGTGCAAGGATCATGGGCAAATTTTTATTTCTTCTGTGAAAGCAGTCTTGAGAGAAATGCAGTTTCAAAAGGTCTTGAAGTGAAATAGAAATCATTAATTGAACTCTCAGGACAGGAAAGTGTGGTGTTTCCACACACTACTGGATCTCTTTGTAAGTGGTAGAGTTGTGGCGGACCATTGACATCATTCGTGTAGAGATAGTGCACGCTTCAATAAATGAGGATTTTCTCGAATAGAAGCGGTGACTGCAATTCTACAAAGCGTTGGGAGCAGGACATCGTTATTATAGGGCTTCCGGGACTTTCATACCCACCACCGTCCCCCGTTCTAGATGTTTTTTGAAGTTACTTTGAAACAGAAAGTTTTTTTTGCTTTGCTAGTGCGAAGCGGCGCTTTGGCCGGTGTTCCAATAAACCGCGCTAGGAAACTGCTAAATGCCTCAATCACTTGATTTCCCACGCCCAGTGGTTCAGATTCAAAGCACGCACATCCACTTATGGTCTGCGTATCAAATTTAGTCTAGTGAATGGACCAGCTGGCCGTTCGGCATTGGCGGCATAACTGGTCTACGGGGTTTCGATCTCGTGCGCCAATATATCGTCGCAGACCCGTCTACTCACTAGACTGAATTGAATACGAGGACTTTACAAATCGGTTCGCTCTCGCCAATCGACTGTCCTTCCCATTGGGGTAGCATAATATGTCGTAGAGCCGCCCGAAAGGCTGTCTATCAATCTTTGAGGTTGAGTATGCGAATGGATAACATGTCAAGTGTTATCCGGTAGGTACTGGAACATTGTATGCGCTAAGCAGTAGTAATTGAGAATTCCAAACGCTAACCAAGGGCCCACTATGTAAGTAGTTTCTGGTTGTGGCGCTTAAACGCCAACCAGAAACCAGGCGAAGGACGCCTTCAGCCTGCGCGGCGAACTGAGATTTGTGCGAGTCAGTGTGGCTACTGTGGGACCACGACTGAAGTTGAGAAACTGCTGACTTACTCTGCCAATTCGAGACTCGATGAATCAGTAGGAGCGGCATCGAAGATCATTCGCGCAAAGGGTGAAATTGTGGAACTGGTAGAGATTGAACATCGCAAAGGGTGAATTTGCCAAGAGTGAAATAGACCTATTATCATCAACCTTGACCGAGGAGAGCGGTATGCTTTTGTGTGTGATGAATGATTTCAGAAAACACGCGCTTGATACGCCGCAGTGAACAATGAAGTTGGCTGCTTGTTATATCGATCAACTTCACGGATTGATAAAGTGGGCTCCTGAAATATCTACCCCGCGAGGGGATGAATTTTGTTTTCCGCAGCGAGGCTGGCCACCTCGCAGTGGGCGGCTCCTCACAGGTAGGATCAGTGGCCAAGGAGGATCACCGAAATTCTGCTGCGAATTCACCCAAATTTCGCTGTAGTCTCACATGATTTCGCATCACATTCTCAAAATATTCGCGGCACGTTCACACCCAAGTCCTGAATTGGTAGAGTAGCAGCTGACACGTGTACAACAGTAAGTACGTAGCTCGAAGTTATTTTCTTGTCTGCTGTGAGACGGAGGCTCAATGTCTGTGGAAGATTAAATTTACGTTTCAAAAATAGGCACACCTCCGTTACCTACCTTATATAGCTTATAAATTGCGCTGCCGTTTCTTCCTCCAGGCATGCGGTCCTCACGAACAGCTGAATGGAACTTTAATTTCCGACAAAATATTCGAATCTGAGGTGTCTGCCTACGAAGTTTAAACTGGAATATCGTACATACCTTCTAGGACCATTCCCTGTTGCAGGCACTTTTGAAATCGGCAATACTGGCACCTGAATTTTGAAATTATCGCTGAATTATCCGGTTCCTGTGCTAACTAGCCTTCATGTCACCGTTAATCGTCCCAAATATCGCCGCCGTCTTCTTATAAGTTTACACTTCATTTCGCAGCTACCTTGGCTTCGTTCATTCGCGTGCGTGTGCGCAGAGAGGGGACAAGACTTCGAAAGAGGGTGTGGGAGGTGAGAGAGCAGCGCGTGCGGGCATACGCACGCGTTGAAGCCAAGTAAATTTCGCTCCGAAACGGGGTATGTGCACGCGAATTTCAGTTCGAACACTAGTTTATACGTTTACACAAGGTGTTAATTTGATCGCAAAACGCTGAACTCCGGGCGAGATTGAACCAGCATATTCCCTTTCCGGGGGGGGGGCTGCTTCGGTAGAGTATCACCGAGCAGTTGAGTGAGAGAGGCGCTGGGGCTTCGATGATGCACTGCGATAAGGCGCTCCCGCGGAAAAGGAATTGGCTGGTTCAATCTCGCCCGGAGCCAAGCGTTTTGCGATCAACTAAACACCTTGTGTGAACACGCCATAACGTACACTGCGACGGTAAACAACAGTTACGGCAAAAAAAAACTTCCAAAATCGTGTAAGACTACATAGTTTATACACCCGTAGCAGTATCGCCGAGGTATATACGAAACCGATAACGAAGGTTTTGGATTCGTGGTACAGCGATCACAGCGAAGTCGAAATGTCAATGGCGTGGTATGTAGAAAGAAGTGTCTCTTCAGAAGAGTTAAAATGTTAAGAGTGTAGAGAATTTAGATTGTTATTGAATAGAGGGACACAGTTGTACTTTATCAAGCTTTCAAAATTTCCAAAAAAAAATCTATTCTTTACGATGTCTTCTCCTTCGTCACTAATCGTGGGCAACTGTGACTCACAACTGTGGCTGGTGGTCGAAAACGACAAGTGGATCCATGAGAGCTTTCAGAATTTGAAGCCTATTACAAGGTGGCCAAAACTGTTTTGATGACCATATGTTATTCCGCCCCTGTGCCCTTACTAGGGACTGCTTTTAACTTCCCGTGGATATTTGGAAAACCATGTTGTCGTTGCTGTATGTAGGTCTGTGACAGTACATAAATGATCCGTGCTGGCAAATGGCTGCGGGGATCCAAAAAAAACGGCATTCCCGTTGCTTCAAAAAAAGGTCACGGAATTTTTGGGGTGTTCAGAATTTTTTTTTTGGATTCGGCTCAAAACTTTCAACTGGGCGCTGTCCTCGCCAGACTCAGGTTTACTGTAGGTTACGGTGAACGTAATGCCTTTTAACTTACCTTAAAGTTTTGAAAATCAAAAAATGGACCTCCAGTTCGGGTTTAGCGTCCCAAATAACACCACAGTGAAACTTTGAGCCTAATCTGAGACTTTGACCGAGCTACCGTATACCCACCGTAACCTACCGTAATCTATCGAAAATCGATAAACGGGTTGCATTTTCGTGTTACGCAGCCCGAATAACCCTTATGTACAAGTTTTGAGGCGATTTGATAGAAGCAATCTCGAAATCGTCAACAGTCGTGTTTTGCCAGCAAAAATTCCCTCATTTCAAAGATTCGGGCAGAATCAGATGGAATTTTTCAAATATTGACAAATGGGCCTCAAATTCGTAATCAGCACCCGAAAAAAACCCTAGAAACAAGTTTTCAGCCCAATTCAAGACAATTTTTTTCAACCCCGAAAACTGCCATTCGTGTAAATACCTATTTTATCTACGCAAAGCTATGAAAATGCCCTTTTCTGGTAATTTCCTGAGAATCTCTGAGGCATTTAGGGGATTTGGAAGACGGATTATCTTTGCTGTGTCCCATACCTACATACAACTATCAACACATTGTTTTATAAAGGCCCACGTGAAATGTAGGGTAAGCCCTATGTACAATACCCGCGCTAAGTTTTGTAAAAACGGGGAGCATCTGGCAAACTTGGCAAAAAAGCGTCCGATGCATGTAACTTTTTTGAACGAAGACTTTTTCAAATTTTGAAAACGCTATCATATTCACAGATCAAATTGCTACCTAATTATGTGCATTGTGAGCCGAAGTTCCCTCAAATCGCTTTGTTTTTGAAGGAAATAGTTTTTGCAATCGGTTTAAAAAACCGTCGCGCGCGGCGAAGTGCGGCGAAACTTTGAGCAGTAATTGTACAAGTAATGGAGGAGCAATCTGTATGGTTTCTTCATAAATTAGTTGCAGGTAAGAGCATCTCGAGAATTGTTTAGGTTGAATTTTCGAAGTCCTTCATTTAAGAATCCGGGGCTTTCACAACAAAACTCCGACTTTTCAGGTAGTTCTCAAGCGTGTTTAATGAGGGATTTCGAAAATTCAACCAACACAAACCTCGAGATTCTCTCACCTGCACCTAATTTATGAAGAAAGCATACAGATTGCTCTTCCATTACTTGTATAAATACTGCTCAAAGTTTCGCCGCACCTCGCCGCGCGCGACGTTTTGAAAAACTATTGCAAAAACTATTTCCTTCGAAAACAAAGCGACTCTAGGGAACTTCGGCACACAAGTCACATAATTAGGTAGCAATTTAGTCTGTGAATATGATAGCGTTTTCAAAATTCGAAAAAGTCTTCGTTCAAAAAAGCTGCATGCATCGGACGCTTTTTTGCCAAGTTTGCCAGATGCTCCCCGTTTTTACAAAACTTAGCGCGGGTATTGAAGTTAATGGATCTGTTTGTTGGTATGATGAAATCAGCCGTGCACACGTCCTTAGAAGTTCTGTTGTTTTCTGTTGCTCCGTTCATTCCTTTGGACTCCAACCAATACCAGGTTGTTCAATAAGTTTGTCGTTCGATAAGAAAAGAACAATATTATGGTTTGAAATACACTTTGTTATTCAGTATAATCTCCCTGAACATTAATACCTTTGCTCCAACGATCCTCCAATCTGTGGATCCTATCCCTAAAGTGAGAATCTGGAAGGTCTGCAAAATACGCTTCAACAGCCGTTATGACCTCTTCATTTGATGAAAAACGTTTGCCACGCATAATTTTTTCGAGTTCTGGGAATACATGGAAGTCGCTGGGGGCCTAATCTGGTGCTCCAACAACTCGAACTTTAATTCATTGATTTTATCCATTGTCAAAATGCTCTTGTAACACGGTGCATTGTCCTGATGAAAAGCGATTTTTTTCTTCTGCAAACCGGGTCTTTTTCAATTTTTTCTGGTCCAAAAGGTTGCAGTAATATTCAGAATTGATTGTTTTACCAGTTTGCAAGTAATCCACAAACAAAATTCCCTTCGCATCCCAAGGTGAACGAGTTCTCCGTGGTTGCAATCGGTAAATGATTCATATGAAGAGTGTACCAACAGAACAAAAAAATTTTGGGCTAGTAGCAACGCCCTCTCTTATCGAACGACAAAACTTATTGAACAACCTGGTACGGTTCCGCTTAGTTGTGGTGCGCCTGAAACGCGCCCCGTGATTTGGAAGAGGACTGCCTCTGCGCACACCCCTCATTCCAGAATTTTGGTTCGGGAGAAATCTTGAAACAAGGGACTTTCACGAAGCATAGAGCAGTAAGGGTTCTCGGTATTGTCTAAATTTCGGAAAAATTCGCACCGTGGGTCTCGACATGTTCAAAAAATTGCGAATTTAAAAATGTGTGCGAGTGTGTGTGTCTGAAGGAATTTAGTGATAAGAAGTTCGGTCGGTCTTTCAAGAGAAGTCGAGTGATAACTTAATAAACCTACTAGAGCTGGATAGACGTTGTGCCTCAGGTCCATCAGTGACCTCCGTGTGCGGAACGCAAATTAAAGTGCGCCAAGAGCTGTATAAAGTGGGCGGCACCCAACTGAGAGTGCATAGGGCGCCTGAAAAAATGGGCAGACCCAACTGGGAGTGCACAGAGCGCCGGGAAAAGTTGACGGGACTCAACAGAAAGTGCATCGAGCGCCGGGAAAAAAATGGGTGGGACCCAACTGGGAGTGCACAGAGCGCCGGGAAAAGTTGACGGGACTCAACAGAAAGTGCATCGAGCGCCGGGAAAAAATGGGTGGGACCCAACTGGGAGTGCACAGAGCGCCGGGAAAAGTTGACGGGACTCAACAGAAAGTGCATCGAGCGCCGGGAAAAAAATGGGTGGGACCCAACTGGGAGTGCACAGAGCGCCGGGAAAAGTTGACGGGACTCAACAGAAAGTGCATCGAGCGCCGGGAAAAAATGGGTGGGACCCAACTGGGAGTGCACAGAGCGCCGGGAAAAGTTGACGGGACTCAACAGAAAGTGCATCGAGCGCCGGGAAAAAAATGGGTGGGACCCAACTGGGAGTGCACAGAGCGCCGGGGAAAGTGGTCGGGACCCAAGTGGGAGTGCGCAGAGCGCCGGGAAAAGTTGACGGAATCCAACAAAAGTGCATAGAGCGCCGGGAAAAATGGGTGGGACCCAACTGGGAGAGCGCACGAACCCTGGGAAAGTGGTCGGGACCCAAGGGGAGTCGGGGGGCTCCGGGAAAAGTTGATGGGATCCAACAGAAAGTGCATAGAGCGCCGGGAAAAAATGGGTGGGAACCCAACTGGGAGTGCACAGAGCGCCGGGAAATGTGGTCGGGACCCAAGTGGGAGTGCGCAGAGCGCCAGGAAAAAAATGGATTTGGAACCCAACAACTGAAAGTGCACAGAGCGCCGGGAAATACGGGTGGTACCCAGGTTAGAGTGCGCACAGAGCGCCAGGGAAAAGTTGACGGGACTCAACAGAAAGTGCGTCTAGCGCCGGGAAAAAATGGGTGGGACCCAACTGGGAGTGCACAGAGCGCCGGGAAAAGTTGACGGGACTCAACAGAAAGTGCATCGAGCGCCGGGAAAAAAATGGGTGGGACCCAACTGGGAGTGCGCAGAGCGCCGGGAAAAGTTGACGGGACTCAACAGAAAGTGCATCGAGCGCCGGGAAAAAATGGGTGGGACCCAACTGGGAGTGCACAGAGCGCCGGGAAATGTGGTCGGGACCCAAGTGGGAGTGCGCAGAGCGCCGGGAAAAAATGGGTGGAACCCAACTGGGAGTGCACAGAGCGCCGGGAAATGTGGTCGGGACCCAACTGGGAGTGCGCAGAGCGCCGGGAAAAGTTGACGGGACTCAACAGAAAGTGCATCGAGCGCCGGGAAAAAATGGGTGGGACCCAACTGGGAGTGCACAGAGCGCCGGGAAAAGTTGACGGGACTCAACAGAAAGTGCATCGAGCGCCGGGAAAAAATGGGTGGGACCCAACTGGGAGTGCACAGAGCGCCGGGAAATGTGGTCGGGACCCAAGTGGGAGTGCGCAGAGCGCCGGGAAAAAGTTGACGGGACTCAACAGAAAGTGCATTGAGCGCCGGGAAAAATGGGTGGGACCCAACTGGGAGTGCACAGAGCGCCGGGAAATGTGGTCGGGACCCAGTGGGAGTGCGCAGAGCGCCGGGAAAAATGGGTGGAACCCAACTGGGAGTGCACAGAGCGCCGGGAAATGTGGTCGGGACCCAGGGAGTGCGCAGAGCGCCGAGAAAAGTGGGCGGGACTCAACAGAAAGTGCATTGAGCGCCGGGAAGAACGGGCGGGATCCAACTGGAAGTGCACAGAGTGCCGGGAAATGTGGTCGGGACCCAAGTGGGAGTGCGCAGAGCGCCGGGAAAAAGTTGACGGGACTCAACAGAAAGTGCATTGAGCGCCGGGAAAACGGGCGGGATCCAAGTGGGAGTGCCCAGAGCGCCGGGAATTGTGGTCGGGACCCAAGTGGGAGTGCGCAGAGCGCCGGGAAAAGTTGACGGGACTCAACAGAAAGTGCATGGAGCGCCGGGAAAAAATGGGTGGGACCCAACTGGGAGTGCACAGAGCGGCGGGAAAAGTTGACGGGACTCAACAGAAAGTGCATCGAGCGCCGGGAAAAAATGGGTGGGACCCAACTGGGAGTGCACAGAGCGCCGGAAAAGTTGACGGGACTCAACAGAAAGTGCATCGAGCGCCGGGAAAAAATGGGTGGGACCCAACTGGGAGTGCACAGAGCGCCGGGAAAAGTTGACGGCACTCACCAGAAGGTGCAACTAGCGCAGGGAAAAAATGGGTGGGACCCATCTGGGAGTGCACAGAGCGCCGGGAAAAGTTGACGGGACTCAACAGAAAGTGCATCGAGCGTCGGGAAAAAATGGGTGGGACCCAACTGGGAGTGCACAGAGCGCCGGGAAAAGTTGACGGGACTCAACAGAAAGTGCATCGAGCGCCGGGAAAAAATGGGTGGGACCCAACTGGGAGTGCACAGAGCGCCGGGAAAAGTTGACGGGACTCAACAGAAAGTGCATCGAGCGCCGGGAAAAAAATGGGTGGGACCCAACTGGGAGTGCACAGAGCGCCGGGAAAAGTTGACGGGACTCAACAGAAAGTGCATCGAGCGCCGGGAAAAAATGGGTGGGACCCAACTGGGAGTGCACAGAGCGCCGGGAAAAGTTGACGGGACTCAACAGAAAGTGCATCGAGCGCCGGGAAAAAAATGGGTGGGACCCAACTGGGAGTGCACAGAGCGCCGGGAAAAGTTGACGGGACTCAACAGAAAGTGCATCGAGCGCCGGGAAAAAAATGGGTGGGACCCAACTGGGAGTGCACAGAGCGCCGGGAAAAGTTGACGGGACTCAACAGAAAGTGCATCGAGCGCCGGGAAAAAATGGGTGGGACCCAACTGGGAGTGCACAGAGCGCCGGGAAATGTGGTCGGGACCCAAGTGGGAGTGCGCAGAGCGCCGGGAAAAGTTGACGGGACTCAACAGAAAGTGCATCTAGCGCCGGGAAAAAATGGGTGGGACCCAACTGGGAGTGCACAGAGCGCCGGGAAAAGTTGACGGGACTCAACAGAAAGTGCATCGAGCGCCGGGAAAAAAATGGGTGGGACCCAACTGGGAGTGCACAGAGCGCCGGGAAATGTGGTCGGGACCCAAGTGGGAGTGCGCAGAGCGCCGGGAAAAGTTGACGGGACTCAACAGAAAGTGCATCGAGCGCCGGGAAAAAATGGGTGGGACCCAACTGGGAGTGCACAGAGCGCCGGGAAATGTGGTCGGGACCCAAGTGGGAGTGCGCAGAGCGCCGGGAAAAAAATGGGTGGAACCCAACTGGGAGTGCACAGAGCGCCGGGAAATGTGGTCGGGACCCAAGTGGGAGTGCGCAGAGCGCCGGGAAAAGTTGACGGGACTCAACAGAAAGTGCATCGAGCGCCGGGAAAAAATGGGTGGGACCCAACTGGGAGTGCACAGAGCGCCGGGAAATGTGGTCGGGACCCAAGTGGGAGTGCGCAGAGCGCCGGGAAAAGTTGACGGGACTCAACAGAAAGTGCATCGAGCGCCGGGAAAAAATGGGTGGGACCCAACTGGGAGTGCACAGAGCGCCGGGAAATGTGGTCGGGACCCAGTGGGAGTGCGCAGAGCGCCGGGAAAAGTTGACGGGACTCAACAGAAAGTGCATCGAGCGCCGGGAAAAAATGGGTGGGACCCAACTGGGAGTGCACAGAGCGCCGGGAAATGTGGTCGGGACCCAAGTGGGAGTGCGCAGAGCGCCGGGAAAAAAATGGGTGGAACCCAACTGGGAGTGCACAGAGCGCCGGGAAATGTGGTCGGGACCCAAGTGGGAGTGCGCAGAGCGCCGGGAAAAAAATGGGTGGAACCCAACTGGGAGTGCATCGAGCGCCGGGAAAAAAATGGGTGGGACCCAACTGGGAGTGCACAGAGCGCCGGGAAAAGTTGACGGGACTCAACAGAAAGTGCATCGAGCGCCGGGAAAAAAATGGGTGGGACCCAACTGGGAGTGCACAGAGCGCCGGGAAATGTGGTCGGGACCCAAGTGGGAGTGCGCAGAGCGCCGGGAAAAGTTGACGGGACTCAACAGAAAGTGCATCGAGCGCCGGGAAATGTGGTCGGGACCCAAGTGGGAGTGCGCAGAGCGCCGGGAAAAGTTGACGGGCCTCAACAGAAAGTGCATCGAGCGCCGGGAAAAAATGGGTGGGACCCAACTGGGAGTGCACAGAGCGCCGGGAAAAGTTGGGACAGGACTCAACAGAAAGTGCATCGAGCGGCCGGGAAAAAATGGGTGGGACCCAAGTGGGAGTGCGCGCAGAGCGCCGGGAAAGTTGACGGGACTCAACAGAAAGTGCATCGAGCGCCGGGAAAAAATGGGTGGGACCCAACTGGGAGTGCACAGAGCGCCGGGAAATGTGGTCGGGACCCAAGTGGGAGTGCGCAGAGCGCCGGAAAAGTTGACGGGACTCAACAGAAAGTGCATCGAGCGCCGGGAAAAAATGGGTGGGATCCAACTGGGAGTGCACAGAGCGCCGGGAAATGTGGTCGGGACCCAAGTGGGAGTGCGCAGAGCGCCGGGAAAAGTTGACGGGACTCAACAGAAAGTGCATCGAGCGCCGGGAAAAAAATGGGTGGGACCCAACTGGGAGTGCACAGAGCGCCGGGAAATGTGGTCGGGACCCAAGTGGAGTGCGCAGAGCGCCGGGAAAAAATGGGTGGGACCCAACTGGGAGTGCACAGAGCGCCGGGAAAAGTTGACGGGACTCAACAGAAAGTGCATCGAGCGCCGGGAAAAAATGGGTGGGACCCAACTGTGAGTGCACAGAGCGCCGGGAAATGTGGTCGGGACCCAACTGGGAGTGCGCAGAGCGCCGGGAAAAAGTTGACGGGACTCAACAGAAAGTGCATCGAGCGCCGGGAAAAAATGGGTGGGACCCAACTGGGAGTGCACAGAGCGCCGGGAAATGTGGTCGGGACCCAGAGTGGGAGTGCGCAGAGCGCCGGGAAAAGTTGACGGGACTCAACAGAAAGTGCATCGAGCGCCGGGAAAAAATGGGTGGGACCCAACTGGGAGTGCACAGAGCGCCGGGAAATGTGGTCGGGACCCAAGTGGGAGTGCGCAGAGCGCCGGGAAAAGTTGACGGGACTCAACAGAAAGTGCATCGAGCGCCGGGAAAAAATGGGTGGGACCCAACTGGGAGTGCACAGAGCGCCGGGAAAAGTTGACGGGACTCAACAGAAAGTGCATCGAGCGCCGGGAAAAAAATGGGTGGGACCCAACTGGGAGTGCACAGAGCGCCGGGAAAAGTTGACGGGACTCAACAGAAAGTGCATCGAGCGCCGGGAAAAAAATGGGTGGGACCCAACTGGGAGTGCACAGAGCGCCGGGAATTGTGGTCGGGACCCAAGTGGGAGTGCGCAGAGCGCCGGGAAAAGTTGACGGGACTCAACAGAAAGTGCATCGAGCGCCGGGAAAAAATGGGTGGGACCCAACTGGGAGTGCACAGAGCGCCGGGAAATGTGGTCGGGACCCAAGTGGGAGTGCGCAGAGCGCCGGGAAAAGTTGACGGGACTCAACAGAAAGTGCATCGAGCGCCGGGAAAAAATGGGTGGGACCCAACTGGGAGTGCACAGAGCGCCGGGAAATGTGGTCGGGACCCAACTGGGAGTGCGCAGAGCGCCGGGAAAAAGTTGACGGGACTCAACAGAAAGTGCATCGAGCGCCGGGAGAAAATGGGTGGGATCCAACTGGGAGTGCACAGAGCGCCGGGAAATGTGGTCGGGACCCAACTGGGAGTGCGCAGAGCGCCGGGAAAAGTTGACGGGACTCAACAGAAAGTGCATCGAGCGCCGGGAAAAAATGGGTGGGACCCAACTGGGAGTGCACAGAGCGCCGGGAAATGTGGTCGGAACCCAAGTGGGAGTGCGCAGAGCGCCGGAAAAAAATGGGTGGAACCCAACTGGGAGTGCACAGAGCGCCGGGAAATGTGGTCGGGACCCAAGTGGGAGTGCGCAGAGCGCCGGGAAAAGTTGACGGGACTCAACAGAAAGTGCATCGAGCGCCGGGAAAAAATGGGTGGGACCCAACTGGGAGTGCACAGAGCGCCGGGAAATGTGGTCGGGACCCAAGTGGGAGTGCGCAGGGCGCCGGGAGAAAATGGGGGGGAGCCAACTGGGAGTGCACAGAGCGCCGGGAAATGTGGTCGGGACCCAAGTGGGAGTGCGCAGAGCGCCGGGAAAAGTTGACGGGACTCAACAGAAAGTGCATCGAGCGCCGGGAAAAAATGGGTGGGACCCAACTGGGAGTGCACAGAGCGCCGGGAAATGTGGTCGGGACCCAAGTGGAGTGCGCAGAGCGCCGGGAAAAAATGGGTGGAACTCAACTGGGAGTGCACAGAGCGCCGGGAAAAAATGTGGTCGGGACCCAACTGGGAGTGCGCAGAGCGCCGGGAAAAGTTGACGGGACTCAACAGAAAGTGCATCGAGCGCCGGGAGAAAATGGGTGGGACCCAACTGGGAGTGCACAGAGCGCCGGGAAATGTGGTCGGGACCCAAGTGAGTGCGCAGAGCGCCGGGAAAAAGTTGACGGGACTCAACAGAAAGTGCATAGACCGCCGGGAAAAAAATGGGTAGGACCCAACTGGGAGAGCGCACGGCCCCGGGGAAAGCGGTCGGGACCCAAGGGGAGTGCGCCGGGAAAAGTTGACGGAATCCAACAAAAGTGCATAGAGCGCCGGGAAAAAATGGGTGGGACCCAACTGGGAGTGCACAGAGCGCCGGGAAATGTGGTCGGGACCCAAGTGGGAGTGCGCAGAGCGCCGGGAAGAAATGGGTGGAACCCAACTGGGAGGGCACAGAGCGCCGGGAAATGTGGTCGGAACCCAGGTGGGAGAGCGCAGAGCGCCGGGAAAAGTTGACGAGACTCAACAGAAAGTGCATAGAGCGGAGGGAAAAATGGGCGGGACCCAACTGGGAGGTCACAGAGCGCCGGGAAATGTGGTCGGGATCCAAGTGGGAGTGCGCAGAGCGCCGGGAAAAAAAATGGGTGGAACCCAACTGGGAGTGCACAGAGCGCCGGGAAATGTGGTCGGGACCCAAGTGGGAGTGCGCAGAGCGCCGGGAAAAGTTGACGGGACTCAACAGAAAGTGCATCGAGCGCCGGGAGAAAATGGGTGGGATCCAACTGGGAGTGCACAGAGCGCCGGGAAATGTGGTCGGGACCCAAGTGGGAGTGCGCAGAGCGCCGGGAAAAGTTGACGGGACTCCCCAGAAAGTGCATCGAGCGCCAGGAAAAAATGGGTGGGGCCCAACTGGGAGTGCACAGAGCGCCGGGAAATGTGGTCGGGACCCAGTGGGAGTGCGCAGAGCGCCGGGAAAAGTTGACGGGACTCAACTGAAAGTGCACAGAGCGCCGGGAGAAATGTGGTGGGACCCAACTGGGAGTGCACAGAGCGCCGGGAAAAGTTGACGGGACTCAACAGAAAGTGCATCGAGCGCCGGGAAAAAATGGGTGGGACCCAACTGGGAGTGCACAGAGCGCCGGGAAATGTGGTCGGGACCCAAGTGGGAGTGCGCAGAGCGCCGGGAAAAAAATGGGTGGAACCCAACTGGGAGTGCACAGAGCGCCGGGAAATGTGGTCGGGACCCAAGTGGGAGTGCGCAGAGCGCCGGGAAAAGTTGACGGGACTCAACAGAAAGTGCATCGAGCGCCGGGAAAAAATGGGTGGGACCCAACTGGGAGTGCACAGAGCGCCGGGAAATGTGGTCGGGACCCAAGTGGGAGTGCGCAGAGCGCCGGGAAAAGTTGACGGGACTCAACAGAAAGTGCATCGAGCGCCGGGAAAAAATGGGTGGAACCCAACTGGGAGTGCACAGAGCGCCGGGAAATGTGGTCGGGACCCAAGTGGGAGTGCGCAGAGCGCCGGGAAAAGTTGACGGGACTCAACAGAAAGTGCATCGAGCGCCGGGAGAAAATGGGTGGGATCCAACTGGGAGTGCACAGAGCGCCGGGAAATGTGGTCGGGACCCAAGTGGGAGTGCGCAGAGCGCCGGGAAAAGTTGACGGGACTCAACAGAAAGTGCATCGAGCGTTGGGAAAAAATGGGTGGGACCCAACTGGGAGTGCACAGAGCGCCGGGAAATGTGGTCGGGACCCAAGTGGGAGTGCGCAGAGCGCCGGGAAAAAATGGGTGGAACCCAACTGGGAGTGCACAGAGCGCCGGGAAATGGGGTCGGGATGCAAGTCGGAGGGCGCACAGCGCCGGGAAATGTTGACGGGACTCAACAGAAAGTGCATCGAGCGCCGGGAAAAAAATGGGTGGAACCCAACTGGGAGTGCACAGAGCGCCGGGAAATGTGGTCGGGACCCAAGTGGGAGTGCGCAGAGCGCCGAAAAAGTTGACGGACTCAACAGAAAAGGGGTCCGAGCGCCGGGAAAAAATGGGTGGAACCCAACAGGGAGTGCCCAGAGCGCCGGGAAATGTGGACGGGCCCCAAGTGGGAGTGCGCAGAGCGCCGGGAAAAGTTGACGGGCCTCAACAGAAAGTGCATCGAGCGCCGGGAAAAATGGGTGGAACCCAACTGGGAGTGCACAGAGCGCCGGGAAATGTGGTCGGGACCCAAGTGGGAGTGCGCAGAGCGCCGGGAAAAAATGGGTGGAACCCAACTGGGAGTGCACAGAGCGCCGGGAAATGTGGTCGGGACCCAAGTGGGAGTGCGCAGAGCGCCGAAAAAAGTTGACGGGACTCAACAGAAGGTGCATAGAGCGCCGGAAAAAATGGGTGGGACCCAACTGGGAGTGCACAGAGCGCCGGGAAATGTGGTCGGGACCCAAGTGGGAGTGCGCAGAGCGCCGGGAAAAAATGGGTGGAACCCAACTGGGAGTGCACAGAGCGCCGGGAAATGTGGTCGGGATCCAGTGGGAGTGCGCAGAGCGCCGAGAAAAGTTGACGGGACTCAACAGAAAGTGCATTGAGCGCCGGGAAGAACGGGCGGGATCCAACTGGGAGTGCACAGAGTGCCGGGAAAGTGGTCGGGACCCAAGGGGAGTCGGCGGGGCTCCGGGAAAAGTTGATGGGATCCAACAGAAAGTGCATAGAGCGCCGGGAAAAAATGGGTGGGACCCAACTGGGAGAGCGTACGGCCCCGGGGAAAGTGGTCGGGACCCAAGTGGGAGTGCTCAGAGCGCCGGGAAAAGTCGACGCGACCGAACAGAAAGTGCATAGAGCGCCGGGAAAAATGGGAGGGACCCAACTAGGAGTTCACAGAGCGCCGGGAAATGTGGTCGGGACCCAGAGTGGGAGTGCGCAGAGTGCCGGGAAAAAAATGGGTGGAACCCAACTGGGAGTGCACAGAGCGCCGGGAAATGTGGTCGGGACCCAAGTGGGAGTGCGCAGAGCGCCGGGAAAAGTTGACGGGACTCAACAGAAAGTGCATCGAGCGCCGGGAAAAAATGGGTGGGACCCAACTGGGAGTGCACAGAGCGCCGGGAAATGTGGTCGGGACCCAACTGGGAGTGCACAGAGCGCCGGGAAATGTGGTCGGGACCCAAGTGGGAGTGCGCAGAGCGCCGGGAAAAAATGGGTGGAACCCAACTGGGAGTGCACAGAGCGCTGGGAAATGTGGTCGGGACCCAAGTGGGAGTGCGCAGAGCGCCGGGAAAAGTTGACGGGACTCAACAGAAAGAGCATCGAGCGCCATGAAAAAATGGGTGGGACCCAACTAGGAGTGCCCATAGCGCCGGGAAATGTGGTCGGGACCCAACTGGGAGTGCGCAGAGCGCCGGGAAAAGTTGACGGGACTCAACAGAAAGTGCATCGAGCGCCGGGAAAAAATGGGTGGGACCCAACTGGGAGTGCACAGAGCGCCGGGAAATGTGGTCGGGACCCAGTGGGAGTGCGCAGAGCGCCGGGAAAAAATGGGTGGAACCCAACTGGGAGTGCACAGAGCGCCGGGAAATGTGGTCGGGACCCAAGTGGGAGTGCGCAGAGCGCCGGGAAAAGTTGACGGGACTCAACAGAAAGTGCATCGAGCGCTAGGAAAAAATGGGTGGGACCCAACTAGGAGTGCACATAGCGCCGGGAAATGTGGTCGGGACCAGAGTGAGAGTGCGCAGAGCGCCGGGAAAAAATGGGTGGAACCCAACTGGGAGTGCACAGAGCGCCGGGAAATGTGGTCGGGACCCAAGTGGGAGTGCGCAGAGCGCCGGGAAAAAATGGGTGGAACCCAACTGGGAGTGCACAGAGCGCCGGGAAATGTGGTCGGGACCCAAGTGGGAGTGCGCAGAGCGCCGGGAAAAAAATGGGTGGAACCCAACTGGGAGTGCACAGAGCGCCGGGAAATGTGGTCGGGACCCAAGTGGGAGTGCGCAGAGCGCCGGGAAAAAATGGGTGGAACCCAACTGGGAGTGCACAGAGCGCCGGGAAATGTGGTCGGGACCCAAGTGGGAGTGCGCAGAGCGCCGGGAAAAAATGGGTGGAACCCAACTGGGAGTGCACAGAGCGCCGGGAAATGTGGTCGGGACCCAAGGGAGTGCGCAGAGCGCCGGGAAAAAATGGGTGGAACCCAACTGGGAGTGCACAGAGCGCCGGGAACTGTGGTCGGGACCCAGTGGGAGTGCGCAGAGCGCCGGGAAAAAATGGGTGGAACCCAACTGGGAGTGCACAGAGCGCCGGGAAATGTGGTCGGGACCCAAGTGGGAGTGCGCAGAGCGCCGGGAAAAGTTGACGGGACTCAACAGAAAGTGCATCGAGCGCCGGGAAAAAATGGGTGGGACCCAACTGGGAATGCACAGAGCGCCGGGAAATGTGGTCGGGACCCAAGTGGGAGTGCGCAGAGCGCCGGGAAAAAATGGGTGGGACCCAACTGGGAGTGCACAGAGCGCCGGGAAATGTGGTCGGGACCCAAGTGGGAGTGCGCAGAGCGCCGGGAAAAGTTGACGGGACTCAACAGAAAGTGCATCGAGCGCCGGGAAAAAATGGGTGGGACCCAACTGGGAGTGCACAGAGCGCCGGGAAATGTGGTCGGAACCCAAGTGGGAGTGCGCAGAGCGCCGGGAAAAAATGGGTGGAACCTAACTGGGAGTGCACAGAGCGCCGGGAAATGTGGTCGGGACCCAAGTGGGAGTGCGCAGAGCGCCGGGAAAAGTTGACGGGACTCAACAGAAAGAGCATCGAACGCCGGGAAAAAATGGGTGGGACCCAACTGGGAGTGCACAGAGCGCCGGGAAATGTGGTCGGGACCCAAGTGGGAGTGCGCAGAGCGCCGGGAAAAGTTGACGGGACTCAACAGAAAGAGCATCGAGCGCCGGGAAAAATGGGTGGGACCCACCTGGGAGTGCTCAGAGCGCCGGGAAATGTGGTCGGGACCCAAGTGGGAGTGCGCAGAGTGCCGGGAAAAAATGGGTGGAACCCAACTGGGAGTGCACAGAGCGCCGGGAAATGTGGTCGGGACCCAAGTGGGAGTGCGCAGAGCGCCGGGAAAAAGTTGACGGGATCCAACGGAAATTGCATAGAGCGCCCGGAAAAAAATGGGTGGGACCCAACTGGGAGTGCACAGAGCGCCGGGCAATGTGGACGGGACCCAACTGGGAGTGCACAGAGCGCCGGGCAATGTGGACGAGGCCCAACTGGGAGTGCACAGGGCGCCGGAAAAAGTGGTTGGAACCCAAGTATGAGTGCACAGCGCGCTGGTAAAAGTGGGCGGGACCCAACTGGGAGTGCACAGAGCGCCGGGAAAAAGTTGACGGGACTCAACAGAAAGAGCATCGAACGCCGGGAAAAAATGGGTGGGACCCAACTGGGAGTGCACAGAGCGCCGGGAAATGTGGTCGGGACCCAAGTGGGAGTGCGCAGAGCGCCGGGAAAAGTTGACGGGACTCAACAGAAAGTGCATCGAGCGCCGGGAAAAAATGGGTGGGACCCAACTGGGAGTGCACAGAGCGCCGGGAAATGTGGTCGGGACCCAAGTGGGAGTGCGCAGAGCGCCGGGAAAAAATGGGTGGAACCCAACTGGGAGTGCACAGAGCGCCGGGAAATGTGGTCGGGACCCAAGTGGGAGTGCGCAGAGCGCCGGGAAAAGTTGACGGGACTCAACAGAAAGTGCATCGAGCGCCGGGAAAAAATGGGTGGGACCCAACTGGGAGTGCACAGAGCGCCGGGAAATGTGGTCGGGACCCAAGTGGGAGTGCGCAGAGCGCCGGGAAAAAATGGGTGGAACCCAACTGGGAGTGCACAGAGCGCCGGGAAATGTGGTCGGGACCCAAGTGGGAGTGCGCAGAGCGCCGGGAAAAGTTGACGGGACTCAACAGAAAGTGCATCGAGCGCCGGGAAAAAATGGGTGGGACCCAACTGGGAGTGCACAGAGCGCCGGGAAATGTGGTCGGGACCCAAGTGGGAGTGCGCAGAGCGCCGGGAAAAAAATGGGTGGAACCCAACTGGGAGTGCACAGAGCGCCGGGAAATGTGGTCGGGACCCAAGTGGGAGTGCGCAGAGCGCCGGGAAAAGTTGACGGGACTCAACAGAAAGAGCATCGAGCGCCGGGAAAAAATGGGTGGGACCCAACTGGGAGTGCACAGAGCGCCGGGAAATGTGGTCGGGACCCAAGTGGGAGTGCGCAGAGCGCCGGGAAAAAAATGGGTGGAACCCAACTGGGAGTGCACAGAGCGCCGGGAAATGTGGTCGGGACCCAAGTGGGAGTGCGCAGAGCGCCGGGAAAAAAATGGGTGGAACCCAACTGGGAGTGCACAGAGCGCCGGGAAATGTGGTCGGGACCCAGAGTGGGAGTGCGCAGAGCGCCGGGAAAAAATGGGTGGAACCCAACTGGGAGTGCACAGAGCGCCGGGAAATGTGGTCGGGACCCAGAGTGGGAGTGCGCAGAGCGCCGGGAAAAGTTGACGGGACTCAACAGAAAGTGCATCGAGCGCCGGGAAAAATGGGTGGGACCCAACTGGGAATGCACAGAGCGCCGGGAAATGTGGTCGGGACCCAAGTGGGAGTGCGCAGAGCGCCGGGAAAAAATGGGTGGAACCCAACTGGGAGTGCACAGAGCGCCGGGAAATGTGGTCGGGACCCAAGTGGGAGTGCGCAGAGCGCCGGGAAAAGTTGACGGGACTCAACAGAAAGTGCATCGAGCGCCGGGAAAAAATGGGTGGGACCCAACTGGGAGTGCACAGAGCGCTGGGAAATGTGGTCGGGACCCAAGTGGGAGTGCGCAGAGCGCCGGGAAAAGTTGACGGGACTCAACAGAAAGTGCATCGAGCGCCGGGAGAAAATGGGTGGGATCCAACTGGGAGTGCACAGAGCGCCGGGAAATGTGGTCGGGACCCAAGTGGGAGTGCGCAGAGCGCCGGGAAAAGTTGACGGGACTCAACAGAAAGTGCATCGAGCGCTAGGAAAAAATGGGTGGGACCCAACTGGGAGTGCACAGAGCGCCGGGAAATGTGGTCGGGACCCAAGTGGGAGTGCGCAGAGCGCCGGGAAAAGTTGACGGGACTCAACAGAAAGTGCATCGAGCGCCGGGAAAAAATGGGTGGGACCCAACTGGGAGTGCACAGAGCGCCGGGAAATGTGGTCGGGACCCAAGTGGGAGTGCGCAGAGCGCCGGGAAAAAAATGGGTGGAACCCAACTGGGAGTGCACAGAGCGCCGGGAAATGTGGTCGGGACCCAAGTGGGAGTGCGCAGAGCGCCGGGAAAAAAATGGGTGGAACCCAACTGGGAGTGCACAGAGCGCCGGGAAATGTGGTCGGGACCCAAGTGGGAGGGCGCAGAGCGCCGGGAAAAAATGGGTGGAACCCAACTGGGAGTGCACAGAGCGCCGGGAAATGTGGTCGGGACCCAAGTGGGAGTGCGCAGAGCGCCGGGAAAAAAATGGGTGGAACCCAACTGGGAGTGCACAGAGCGCCGGGAACTGTGGTCGGGACCCAAGTGGGAGTGCGCAGAGCGCCGGGAAAAAATGGGTGGAACCCAACTGGGAGTGCACAGAGCGCCGGGAAATGTGGTCGGGACCCAAGTGGGAGTGCGCAGAGCGCCGGGAAAAGTTGACGGGACTCAACAGAAAGTGCATCGAGCGCCGGGAAAAAATGGGTGGGACCCAACTGGGAATGCACAGAGCGCCGGGAAATGTGGTCGGGACCCAAGTGGGAGTGCGCAGAGCGCCGGGAAAAAAATGGGTGGAACCCAACTGGGAGTGCACAGAGCGCCGGGAAATGTGGTCGGGACCCAAGTGGGAGTGCGCAGAGCGCCGGGAAAAGTTGACGGGACTCAACAGAAAGTGCATCGAGCGCCGGGAAAAAATGGGTGGGACCCAACTGGGAGTGCACAGAGCGCCGGGAAATGTGGTCGGGGCCCAAGTGGGAGTGCGCAGAGCGCCGGGAAAAAATGGGTGGAACCCAACTGGGAGTGCACAGAGCGCCGGGAAGTGTGGTCGGGACCCAAGTGGGAGTGCGCAGAGCGCCGGGAAAAGTTGACGGGACTCAACAGAAAGAGCATCGAACGCCGGGAAAAAATGGGTGGGACCTAACTGGGAGTGCACAGAGCGCCGGGAAATGTGGTCGGGACCCAAGTGGGAGTGCGCAGAGCGCCGGGGAAAAAGTTGACGGGACTCAACAGAAAGTGCATCGAGCGCTAGGAAAAAATGGGTGGGACCCAACTGGGAGTGCACAGAGCGCCGGGAAATGTGGTCGGGACCCAAGTGAGAGTGCGCAGAGCGCCGGGAAAAAAATGGGTGGAACCCAACTGGGAGTGCACAGAGCGCCGGGAAAAAATGTGGTCGGAACCCAGGTGGGAGAGCGCAGAGCGCCGGGAAAAGTTGACGAGACTCAACAGAAAGTGCATCGAGCGCCGGGAAAAAATGGGTGGGACCCAACTGGGAGTGCACAGAGCGCCGGGAAATGTGGTCGGGACCCAAGTGGGAGTGCGCAGAGCGCCGGGAAAAGTTGACGGGACTCAACAGAAAGTGCATCGAGCGCCGGGAAAAAATGGGTGGGACCCAACTGGGAGTGCACAGAGCGCCGGGAAATGTGGTCGGAACCCAGAAGTGGGAGTGCGCAGAGCGCCGGGAAAAAATGGGTGGAACCCAACTGGGAGTGCACAGAGCGCCGGGAAATGTGGTCGGGACCCAAGTGGGAGTGCGCAGAGCGCCGGGAAAAGTTGACGGGACTCAACAGAAAGAGCATCGAGCGCCATGAAAAAATGGGTGGGACCCAACTGGGAGTGCACAGAGCGCCGGGAAATGTGGTCCCGGGACCCAGGGTGGGAGTGCGCAGAGCGCCAGGGAGAAAAAAATGGGTGGAACCCAACTGGGAGTGCACAGAGCGCCGGGAAATGTGGTCGGGACCCAGAGTGGGAGTGCGCAGAGCGCCGGGAAAAGTTGACGGGACTCAACAGAAAGTGCATCGAGCGCCGGGAAAAAATGGGTGGGACCCAACTGGGAGTGCACAGAGCGCCGGGAAATGTGGTCGGGACCCAAGTGGGAGTGCGCAGAGCGCCGGAGAAAAAATGGGTGGAACCCAACTGGGAGTGCACAGAGCGCCGGGAAATGTGGTCGGGACCCAAGTGGGAGTGCGCAGAGCGCCGGGAAAAGTTGACGGGACTGAACAGAAAGAGCATCGAGCGCCGGGAAAAAATGGGTGGGACCCAACTGGGAGTGCACAGAGCGCCGGGAAATGTGGTCGGGACCCAAGTGGGAGTGCGCAGAGCGCCGGGAAAAAAATGGGTGGAACCCAACTGGGAGTGCACAGAGCGCCGGGAAATGTGGTCGGGACCCAAGTGGGAGTGCGCAGAGCGCCGGGAAAAGTTGACGGGACTCAACAGAAAGTGCATCGAGCGCCGGGAAAAAATGGGTGGGACCCAACTGGGAGTGCACAGAGCGCCGGGAAATGTGGTCGGGACCCAAGTGGGAGTGCGCAGAGCGCCGGGAAAAAATGGGTGGAACCCAACTGGGAGTGCACAGAGCGCCGGGAAATGTGGTCGGGACCCAAGTGGGAGTGCGCAGAGCGCCGGGAAAAGTTGACGGGACTCAACAGAAAGTGCATCGAGCGCCGGGAAAAAATGGGTGGGACCCAAGTGGGAGTGCGCAGAGCGGCGGGAAAAGTTGACCGTAAATCCCCGAGTTTCAGAAAAGATGTTGAGGGGACATCGTGGAGAAAGGTGGGTAATGCAGGGTGGGCTCAACTTCTTACTCATGTAGCGGCTTTATAGTATACTTAGTATCCAAATCACTCCTTTTCGGATAACCGTCCGAATATCCGAGATTCTGATACGATATTCGAAAATTTGAAAAAACGTATTATCTTAATCGAACCAATATCCGGGAAATTCAAAATCGGCATTATCTGAATCGAACCAATCAAACCAGGGTCACTGTTTCGGATAAAACTCGAATAATTTTCGGATAAAATCGAATAATTTTTGAATAAAATCTGATAAAATTGCACTTGGACACGCCCATTTTTCCGTACCGCCTTCTATTTAGTACTTCAACCCCGGGTTTCCCTCCTTCCGAAATCGGAAGAGTCGTCGCTAGCTATCAGCTAGTTATTCAGTGTAGAAGATTTTTTGAACAGTTGCTTTGGATACTTTTTATTAGCTAGTTGACCTAAATCAAATCTGTGTATGGATAATACTGTGTCTCCCAACGACGATATAGTAATTAAAGATTTGTTGTTATATTTTTATTAATATGCATTTATGAAGTTTGAGGTTTGTATGTTAACACGCTTAAACAGCAATGAAGAACTAAAGCTCGTTCAATCATGGATGTTTTCAAAGGCTCGCCCTGAGTACCTGGTTTATTTTTCACCACTTCGCCTCAACTTTGTTCCGAAAATATCCGGGGCGGCCTGTATGAACGTTGCGACGAAGGTTAGGGAGCCGCCCCGCGTCCTATGCGCGCAACGTCGAGCCACGGGACGGCCCCGAAGTGAATGGCGTGAATTGGTGCGCCGCAGACGCAAATGCACCTTCTACAGCAAACTCTACGCCAATCGGCATATTTCTGATATACCAGTCGCTATCTGGCACTATTTCGTCATCCCGTGCATCTCAATAATTGGAAGCAAACGCGACTGGGATGACAGAAAGTGCGAGAGCAGATTTGGCGGTGGAAAGTGTATTTACGTCCGCCATACACTATTATACGCTAAGCACTTAGGAGCCGCCGCGTGGCTCGACGCTGCGCGCATGGGACGTGAAGCGGCTACGTGACCTTCTTCGCAGCGCTCATGCATGCCGCCCCCGAGATTGTCCGACCGGATATCCGTATCCGAATCACTGGAAAATGGCATTATCTTCTTCTTCTTCTTTGCAGCCACTGAGAGGGTTTTGTTACAAGTTGCGGAAGTGGGCGACCAGCGCTGGATTCGTCCACAAGTCTATTGTACTGAGCGTTGTTGGTTTCTTGGGACAATCAAATAGGTGTTTAGTGTCGTGGCCTTGGTTTCCACAGTCCGGGCACACGTCAGGCTGGCTATTGTCGATCCTGTGCAGGTAAGACATAAGCAATGAAGAATGTCCGCAGCGTAACGAAGCGAGGATACACCTGGCGCGCCTACCGAGCTCGGACTCGGTTTCACATACCCTAGGCGGCACATCACCGAGAATAGGGTTTACAGCCGCTTTGGCAAGATGATCCTTGACGAACTGGGTGTGCTACGCGCGCAAGAGACGAAGCCGTTCTTGATTTGAGTCGGTCCATCTCTGTACATTCACTTTGTTTGGAGCATCGGCAAACGGCACTCTGATCGATCTCTCTCTCTTACGGGATTTAATAGTCTTCTCGACGGATGATTAGGCTGCTTAAGGACATTAATGAACATCTGCTGAGCCTGGAGCTGGCAATGCTCATTCACTGGCTAGATGCGGGCCTCGGCGTGAAGGTGCTCAATCGGAAAGCTTTTTGCACATCCGGTGGCGATTCGAAGTGCAGCATTCTGAACTCGCTGCATCTCACAAGGGAACCACAATAAGTCATAGTGACCATTCCAAATGAAATGCACTTTTCTAGAACCACTTTCGGACGAAAAGTCCGAATATGCCCATCGCAGCTGCCTAGACCCACTCTGAAAAAAGTTATGAGCATTTTAAAGCTTCGCGGCAAGGTAAGAAAGGATACCATGGAATTTTTAGGGTGTTTTTAAATTTTTCTCCTGATTTCGCTAAAAACATGTATGTAGGGGTAATCTGGGATGCTGAACACGAATCTGTGGTTTGCTTGCCCAAATTTTAAGGTTTACTGTAGGTTACGGTAGGTAACATGCCATTTAGGAGACAAAACCTACCACAATATTCCGATTATCGACAAATGTACATCAAATTCGTATTCAGCACCCCAAATAACCCCCACACAGAAACTTTGAGACAAATCTGAGACTTTGACCAAACTACCGTATACCCACCGTAATCTACCGTAAGCTGTCAAAAATCGATAAACCGACATCAGATTCGTGTTCAGCACTCCAAATAACCCCCAGAAAAACGATTTGAGCCACATCTGTCGTCACATTCCGGAAATCGTCAAAAGTCGCAATTTGCCATCAAATTCTCCCCCGATGGGAATATGTAAACGAATACAGTCGAAAATTTCGGAAAATCGATAAATGAGTCTCAGATTCGTGATCAGCGCCCCAAATAACCCCCCAGAGCGATTTTTTAGTCGAATCTGGAATATTTTTCTAAAACGCTTCGAGAGCCCTCTGATTGGTAAAAATAGGCGCCCAACCGAAAATCCGTACAAGTCCAAAACGCCGTTAGTCTGCGCAAAGTTTGGAGAATGTTCCTTCAACCTAACTTTGCTTGGTGGGGTAGTTTTGGACGCTGAACACGATTATGAGGTCAGTTTCCGGATTTTCGTAAAAATAATGCACTTTTTGGAGGGTACAATAAGTACGAAAATCGGAGAAAAAATGCCTATAACTTTTTTCAGAGTGGGTCTAGGCAGCTGCGATGGGCATATTCGGACTTCTCGTCCGGAAATGGTTCTAGAAAAGTACATTTCATTTGGAATGGTCACTGTGACTAATTGTGGTTCCCTTGTCAGTCCAGGAACTGTCCGACACGATGTGCTGCCAGACAGGTGTAGCATTATCTGAATCGATCCATTATCCGAAAATTTGAAAAAAACGCATTATCTGAATAGAACCAATATCCGGGGAATATGAAATTGGCATTATCCGAATCGGTCCATTATCCGAAGATCTATCTTCGGATAACATGTATACTTTATAGGCCATCCGTTGCAATCAGAGCCGTTCCATTCGATTTACATTGTTATCTCAACCACGTTTGCGAACGTGTATGCTGCCTCTATGCTAACATTATTGTAAATTTATTTCACAGCTCTCACAACAGCAATGAAAATTTAATATTGAAAGAAGCTGAGCAGTATACCATTATTCAACTTTGAAAAAATGAGGTGATCAACGATTGAGTTATTAAGCAAGAAAATTGTAGTAACCTGTTCCTATGCTCCTTTGTCACAGGGCAACCTCCTCCTGTACCAACGCAAGAATAAAGTCGTTTGTTTTGAACTGTCCTTTTGAAAAATCCTTTACACCTGAAAGAATCTTGTTAGGATATCCCGAACAAGGCATCATATGCAAGAAAAGCTTCGTTCATTCATAGAAGAATTCAGAAATAAGCATTTGAGTCGGAATTCAATCTGAGAGCATAATATAGTACAGAGTCCATTTTTTGGCAAAAGCGGCGTTTTGCAGTGTTTTTTTGCGCGCACCAAGCGCCGCACTGTTTTTTGGCACCAGTGTTTTGCCGTAAAAAGCGGATTTCCTTCTGAAATTCCCGTCGACCATGGGTCAAAACATGAAAAATTTCGTCTGTTATGGCGGCATGGTCGGTTCATACCTAAGGATTTTCAGGTGTGAATATGCAGATTTAATCACTTCTGAACTTGAAGCCATTATTACACACTACTGTATAGAATTCGTTGAGAGCAATCCGAAAGTCATTCCAAAATTGAAAACTGACCGCCTTGAAGGTCAATTTATGGCGATGCGGCGCTTTGTGCGCGAAAACACTTTTTTTTTTCAAAAAAAAAGTTCTCCGGTTCTGTACGTGAATTAGAGAAAAGATCATTGGAGTAAAAAGAGCCATCTTTTTTAGTTGTCTTTAAAGGCGAGAAAAACATGTATTTGAATTGGAAAACGTTATTCTCAGTACGGAAATGATGCGCAGAGGTGAAACAAGGTTCATTAGGTTGAGAAATCTTTGGCGAACATAGCATCAAATAGCGGAAAAAGCCAGGAGAAAAACAACCACGACACTCTATTCTTTATCCCAAATCCTTATCCTTTTGTAAAGATCATGTGAAGATCAAGAAGCACGCTACCAAGCATTTATATTAACGGCAGACGATACAAATTGTAAAAAAATTCTTAACCGTGGAAACATTTGTATGACGTTTTAGACCCTAGCGAAATTGAGAGCTTTGAAGGGCATTGAAGTTACTCATTAGAAATATTAGGACTGTGCTTCGTCGCAGAAATCGGCTGGGAGAAATGATTAAGCTGGAACCCTGATGCTATGAAACACATGGATATTGTGGAGTGACGATAAGTGAGGCGCAATGAACAACCTTGACGCTGAGAGCACCGCGTACTTTCGCGCCAGTCACGGAGGTCGCGACCCAGTTAACACAGATTGTAGCCGGTAGTAAAACACATTTGGTGAATTTAGGACTCCTGCTATGGAATAATCGCCAAATCCTTCTTACGGATTCGAAACATTTGAGAATACTTGCACATATGACACGATGTAATTGACATCTTCGGAAACTTTCCCTTGAAATGTAAACAAGTGATACGCAGGAGATATGTTGATGCCATTTGAATATCAACTTACTTTGATCAACAAATTGCTGTAGCGAGTATGTAACATGGCAAGGATAAAATGAAGTCATGTGGTTCACTTAGCATCAAAAAGCTCTACAATATGTATAAGGATGACACCATAACATTCATCCTGTACCAGTTCCCCTCAGCCATGTTTCGAAAACGTTTTGAAGTTCTGGTTTTCACTGTAGGCCCCTTCAAATGCATGAAAATATAACTCCCATATGTTTTAGGTAGAATCGATGCTCTCAATAACAATTCTTGCAGTTCGGCCATTTAATACTCGGGAGTTTCCAAACATTAAACCGACTGTCCGATAATGAATGCAGTAGGCATTACAAAGATCTTTCCGACAAACGAATCTCGGCATATGCAGGTCTCCTGCCCATTTCAGTCGAATAAATGGATGGGACCGCGGAGTAGATCGTCGCTCACGATCGAATTCCCGGTGACCGATAGTGCCGCGAATGTAGCACGGCAGGACCAGTGATCGCCTCTGGTCCATTGGCTCGACTAGATCTGTCGACAGGCCTATATGTATATACAGTTGACCGCAATGTTAGTAGGACCTGGTGAGGTTGCGGACTCGTGCTAAAACTACGGTAGAATCTGGCACTTTGCCAGATTTCGTCATCGATCGGCGCCACAGCTGATATTCTCGTGAGCGGAGAGACGACGGTCGGCGCCGATCGATGACGAAATCTGGCAAAGTGCCAGATTCTACCGTAGTTTTAGCACGAGTCCGCAACCTCACCGGGTCCTACTAACATTGCTGTAGACTATAGAACTCCGCTCATCAATGTCACAATCGACAGATTGTTGAACACAATCAGGCCCGCTTTATGACCAAATCCTACAAGCGGTATTGTAGGGCGGTACTCTAGAAGCTTCATCGGTGAAAATTTCGGTAAAATTCGAGATTAAGTCGGTAAATCGGTAAAGGAAAAGTTATCGAAAAATACCGGTAAATCCGGTAAATCGGCGAACGGTAAATGCACACTCCTGATCCGGAACAGTATAGAAGATTAAACAGATTAGAAATAGGGTAGGTACAGCCACTATGGGTGGCTGGAACAGAAATCGGCGTGAGGTGTGATGTATCACAGATGGGGGGTCGGACCCGTCGACATCCGGTCGGATGGGGTGTCGGACCCGTCGACATCCGGTCGGAAGGGGGGTCGGACCTTCGGTCAACCAAGAACCACGATGGACTTCTATCAGAGCGGGGGGGGGGTTGAGAGCCATACCGCTGGTATAAAAAATGACGGCACACAGAGACGGCAAAATGAGATCACAATAAGAGGTCAAAATAAAACTGGAGATCATACTGAGAGAGCAAAATGAGACAGAAGATCAAAAAAGAGACTGAATAGTGAGAAACAACTGCGAAAAAAAGGCAAGATATGAAATGGAAATGTAAAAATAAGGCAGGAACACACAAGAAAAGCTTACAATTCACTGGTGATCAAGCATGCAAGACAGTAGCATGGCCATCGTTAATGACTCTAACATGGAGAAGGAGTCTTGGCCAGGTAAAGTGTGTCGCCAAAGCGCTCCAAGATATGTCAGCAGCAGTGGTGTTGAGTATTCTCGGTCATAGAGGTCATTACAAGCGGACTATCCTGTCAACGAAATGACACAGATGTTCTGAAATTTCGTAATAGGAGATCCATTTTTCGGCGATTTAGGATTCACAGGTTCGATCCCGCTAAAGGTTAAAAATTTCGCAATTCTGAGAAATAATGGATAGTTGACTGTTTGAGAAGAGCATTGTTCACTGTTAAATCTCTTGCAATTTACTCCACGAAATTGATTCGTGTCCAAGATGCGATATCGCCTGAAGTATATGATTTTTATGAACTGAGGGCACAAAGGTTCGGTTGTGCGCGCAAAACCCACATTTTTAATACGAATGGCCGCATGTGAAAACGCACCCAAATTTTCATGAACGCAGCTTCAAGCCCAAGAGCGCTACATAGGGTGGGCGGAGCCTGTTTTCAAGTCCTGAGGGCAAATTGGTGCGGTTTCAGGCATGAAAACCACATTTAGTTGTTGACTATACGAATGTGAAAACGCACCCAAATTTTCATGGCTACAGCTTTTAGCCGAACAGCGCTACATAGGATGGGCGGAGCCTGTTTTCATGCCTTGAGGGCACATAGGTGTACAATCGATTGTATCACACCTAAAAATGGGTCTTCGAAGACCGTTTTCAACCGGGTAAAAGAATGAAATTGATCACTTGGCTCCGTGACTAGGTTTTCCGCACGTTGTAGCCACGCGAAGCTCCCTAATTCAAATTTCGTTAAATACTTGTAAATATTTCAGCTATCGATTTTTTCATGGGACCTATACTATGTAGCGCTGTTCGGCTTAAAGCTGCGTTCATGAAATTTTGGGTGCTATTTCACATCCAGATATCCAATTATTTTACGTGGTTTTCATGCCCGAAACCGCACCTATGTGCCCTCAGGGCACTAATGAATGTTCAGCCATTGAACAAACATTTGGTGTCATTGTCGCAGGAGAGTTGTTTTTGTCTGCTTTCGTGGAAAACATTTATTTATTGCATTATTAGGATACATTGATACAATCGATGCATCAATGTAGTCTTGGTCTAAAAATTTGTTCAATATAAAAAATTGCGAAGTGAGGACCTCCCCCCTCGGTCGTCGCCATCATTATTTCCCAGGGGGGGGGGGGGTGGGGGGTCGGACCAATGTTGGGTTGTATCACACCTCGCGCCGTAGCCTAGGCTGGAATGTTAATGGATTTCTGATTTTCGGTTGCCGCTGGTTTATGGCGTTCCTATTTCCGACTACCGATTTTCGAAGTTGAAATTGAGAAAACCGTTCCTTCTCTGAATTCAGATTTCCCAAAATTTGAAGGAAAGATTCCGATCAATCCCTACCCCTGTTGGGTCAGATCTAGCAGAAAAATTCTCTGTTAGTTATTTGTGGTTTTGAATAAGAAATTAAGGTTCATTTACGGACTTTCGAGATACTAAGCTAGGCTACGCCAGCTGAATGGCCTTACATCTACCGTAACGTACAGTAAGTCTCAGAATATCGAGAAACAGGCCCCAGGTTCCTGTTGAGCACAACTAATAATTCCCAGAAAATTTTTCGAGCCAAGCCAGAAACATTTCCCCTAAAAGCCCCCGGAAATTGCCTCATGGGTACCCTCGCCCTTTCGTCCAACTGAGAAAACTCCTCCGTAATCCGAATCGAAGCTTGCTTGAGCACCTACTGACTCAAATTTGACTTAAATGCAGTGTTCACGATAAATTTCACTTCCGATATCTCCACGGTTTACGGAAGGTCTGGTGCCCTATATAGCAAGGCATGCTTAAAGGCACAGTACACCCTCAGATATGAATTTTGAGATTTACATGTAATTGTGTAGAAGACCCCTCCTGTATAACACGTGTAAAATGCGAGACCTCAATTCCCCCAAATAAGCAAGATATAAGCGACCACCACAGGCCCGACCCCTTCGCTCACCACCACGGGCCCGACCCCCTAACAGATTTTTGAACTCGATAGCGGCTCGATGGATGGATGAATTCCAACAAATATTCGTTCTTCAGTCCATTGCCGAACTGTCGACATACATATACTGGCTCGCTCACGCGCAACGATTGCGAATGAAGAGAAATACAGGCCTGAGACAACTCGTCCACCAATTTTTCATCCTCAAAATCTAGGCATTTTTGAAGAGTCATAACTCTGTTCAAATAGGTCTTGGACGATTTTAGAAATACCACCGTGATCACCGTGTGACTCTCTCCAAGATAAGCTTTAAATCTAAAAATTTATTTTTTGGGTGTCCTGTGCCTTTAAAAAGGACACGAAAGACGCGTTTTTGAGCGAAAATAGGCCCTCTCTTGTTTACGTTGATTTTTGAGCGTGGAGGAATTGACAGCTAGAAGAATGATGCCTATCAGTGAAATGAAGCGAACAGCTCACTTATCAGCACTTCCTTCACTTGATCATTCCTATAATCTGAGTCTTCATTTGTTCCTTTCAAGGGGCGGTTCTGGTACACCAAAACGCTTGTTTGCAGCCGTTATTTTGCCACTCCTGTCACGTTTTCTACCGCTCCTTTGGCACTGGGAGCCTAGGATCCTTCTCCCCTATCATTCTACTGTGGGAAGTCAACGAGGATGATCATCGTGAACGCTGCCTTTAAATCCTTAAAGGAAAATCGAAATTATTTGATGCTATTCTGAGGGCTATGCCATTTCTGAGGGCATATCGAGTGACCACAAATTGTCACAAGGATGCTGAGTTGTGCACATGCACTGGTCACAGTGAAAACACCACTCAAAAAACCACAAAAGTTGTTATGGTTCGGAAGCAGCTTAGAAACTGTGAAGGTTGCGTAGTGAAAAACACGCTAGAATTAGAGTTATTAGGGCACGAAATTGCCAAATCGTGCACAGGTGCACAATTCCGCCCAAAAAAGTCTGTATTTTGCCGTGTACAGTCAAAGTTCATCGACGTGCTCAGCTATAAAGATACCCGTAATATAGCAGTAAAATGTTTTGAATAAAGAAGACAAGCTCAGAAACAACAGTTATTTCGATGTAGAGAAACAATCCGCACAGTACACATCGTAGGAAAGTTGTCGTTGATTTATCCTCTGTTTCTAGCCAGCTGGTAGCCCATAATACCATATATACCATATATAGTTTCTCTGGGCCAAATTCCGGTCCCCAACTGCGTCTAAAGGCTGAAATATTGAAGAGCATTGAATGAGAAAAAGTGTGAGAAAATACTTGGGATCCGACCCTCTAAGAATATTTCCAGAGCAATGTCCAATTTCCAGAGTCACACAGAATCAAACGGAAAGTGTTCTCAAAGCTCGAACATAGGTACCTTTGTGAATATACGTGAAAGGAACCTAGTATTTCAACTCACGCCTACCTGTCACGGCTGGCTGTCGGCTGGCAGGCACCAAAAAGTGATCAAAACATTAAGTCTGACAAATAAGCGGTTCGTATTGAGAAAAGGAGAGGAAGTTGCTGAAGTGTTATGAAATCCGAAATGACAAGGGAAGTATGCAAAGCGTATGTCGGATCTGCGGAAACGAATACAATTGCTAGTATCTCTTGGGCATATATAGAAAAACTGTGCAGTACCCCGTCCCGAGCCGCAGGTTCAGAGAAGTTATAAGCCCAAAACGGTCGATTTTTGCGATTTTTGTACCTTTCAAAACGCGCATTAGTCTTTGAAAAATCCGGAAACAGATCTCATAATTCTGTTCAGCGCCCAAAACTGATACCCTGTGCAAAGCTTGGGGGTAAGCCCATTTTCCAAACTTTGCGCAGACTGATAGCGTTTTGGACTTGTACGGATTTTCGGTTGGGCGGTTACTCAGGCAAACCATCGCTCCGAGCGGGACCGGCTCCTCCCAATTATGACGTCATCGCCCGGACAGCGGGCGAGGGGCCAACTGGCACCGCGGTCCCTGTCCGGTGCCAGTTCGCCCCTCGGTCGCTCTCCGGTCGCTCTCGGAGCCACAGCGGTGCCATCGCCAGAGATAGAGAGACGCGGGATTGGTTGTTCTTCGAGTGATGACGTGTGAGCCACGTTATCACTCAAAGAATAACCAATCCTGCGGGTATAAAAGGCGGCTCGCCTCATGCAGACGGGTAGTTGGCCTTTCGAGGCTACTCTTGAGAGGTGACCTCGGATCACTCTCAGGATGACAATTTTTGGCGGCCGAGGGGATCCCTCGTGGCCCGCGGTGGGGAAGGCTTCTTCATTGCGGGCCATGCTGGGATGGTATATATCCTTGTTGCGGCCTGTGGCAGGATTAACCTCCTGACCCGCAGGCTGTAACAGGTACCTTATCCTCTTAACAGGCTTAATCCTCTCCAGAAGAGGCGGAAATAAAGAAAAAATAGCAATTAGGAAATTTTTGAAAATCGCCCGAACAGAGACCGCAGCGCCAGTTGGGACCGAAGATCGCTCCGAGCGATACTGCTGTGGCCCGGAAAGCGGCTGCTGTGGCCCGAGTAGATGGCTAATTTTCGCTCGGAGCGGAGAGGCAGCGCCGCTCGAGTGGCTCCCCGGTAGCGCTCGGAGCGATAGTTTGCCTGAGTATTTGTATCAATTAGGGGTTCTGAAGGCGCTTCAGAAAAATGTTCTAGATTTGATCAAAAATTCTCCCAGAGGAGTTTTCGGGGGCGCTGATCACGAATCTAAGGTTTGTTTGTCGATTTTCCAAAGTTTTCGGCCTAATTCGCTCGAAGGTTCCCAACCCGGGAAAACTTCGAGGTAAAACGCCACTTTCGAGATTCCCGGATTTCTACGATAGATGTGTCTCAAAATCATTCTCTGAGGGTTATTTGGAGTGCTAAACACGAATCTGGAGTCCGTTTATCGATTTTTTGCAGATTACGGTACGGTGGGTATATGGTAGTTTTGTCAAAATCTCAGATTTTAATCAAAATTTGTGGACGGGGGTTATCCGGATGCAGAATATGAATTTGATGTCCATTTGACAATTTGCGAACATTTAAGCTAGGTTTTTCCCCCTAAATGGCATATTTCCTACCGTAACCTACAGTAAACCTCAGAATTTCGACAAACAGACCAAAGATTCGTTTTCAGCACCCTAGGTTTTCCCCCAACATACAAGTTTTCAGCAAAATCCAAGAAAATTTTTTGAAACTCCCAAAATGTGCCTGATGGCCCCCCTGCCTTTTCGCGAAGCTTGAAAAATGCTCATCACTTGAGTCAGATTTACTGTTGAGCCAGAAGAGATACTAACGATACTAGTCGTTTTCGCAGATCCGACATACGCTTTGTATGCTTTCCTTGTGAGAGAAACATTCTGAACACCAAGTTTCCAGGGCCTTTTCACGACCACGGAAATGTGTTCTAAAGTGTATTGTGGGAAATTGTGAGAGAGTTTTAAGAACTACATATGTGACATTTCATTTCTGACAATAGAAGATTGACCGGTTCGGAGAAGTGGTCTCAAAAGCGATCCTGCTTTGGTAGAGGAAAGCAGATTCCGGTCCCTTTTCGCTGCTTGTTCTAGCACGATTGTATCAGTAGGCCTCTGTCCTCCCATATTCGACGGATAACTTGCCAACCATGATTTAGCGCAAACACTGCCTTTAAAGGTAGCGTTCACGATGATCATCCTCGTTGACTTTCCACAGTGAAATGATAGGCGAGAAGGATCCTAGGCTCCCAGTGTCGAAAGAACGGCAGAAAACGAGCCAGGAGCGGCAAAATAACGGCTGCAAACAAGCGCTTTGGTGCCCCAGACACGCCTGGTGCCCCAGATCCGCCCCTCGAAAGGAACAAATGAAGACTCAGATCATAAGAATGATCAAGTGAAGGAAGTGCTGATTAGTGAGCTGATCGCTTCATTGCACTGATAGGTCTCATTCTTCTAGCGGTCAATTCCTCCACGCTCAAAAATCAACGTAAACAAGGGAGGGCCTATTTTGGCTCAAAAACGCGTCTTTCGTGTCCTTTTTAAGCATGCCTTGCTATATAGGGCACCAGACCTTTCGTAAACCGTGGAGATATCGGAAGTGAAATTTATCGTGAACACTGTCTTTGAACTGAGACTTTGGAATTTGATGTAATTTAAATGTATAAGTAAGGGTAAGTGTCGAGTAGCTGACGAAAGCGAGAGCTGGGTGCACCATGGTGTAAGTGGGAACATGCACGACCGGCAAGTGTTCGATGCTAAATCTATGGATCCAAAAATTTAGGATCTATGCAAACAAAACGACGAAAAACCATCTATTTCAAGTAAAATTAGCGACCCCTGATTCGCCGGATTTTGAAGGTGCAAGAGCCCACCAGACATGATTGATATCGATCATACTGTACTTCTCTGGGCCAAATTCCGGTCCGCAATTGCGTCTCGACACGCCTTGCGGCCGCACGCGCTCGAGTCAATCGAGTTTCCAGCGCCAAAGCCGACTCGATGTGGCTTTTTTATACAGTTTTCTCCCCATTTTGTTCAGTTTCCAATTTCCAAAACCCACATAAAGTCAACAAATCGGCGGCTGCGGAGCTGGAAACTCTTCCGACTCGAAAGCGCGCGGCCGCAAAGCGTGTCGAGACGCAGTTGCGGACCGGAATTTGGCCCAGAGAAACACTATATGTGGTATTATGGGCTACCAGCTGGCTAGAAACAGAGGATAAATCAACGACAACTTTCCTACGATAAGTACTGTGCGGATTGTTTCCCTACATCGAAATAGCTGTTGTTTCTGAGCTTGTCTTCTTTATTCAAAACATTTTACTGCTATATTACGGGTATCTTTATAGCTGAGCACGTCGATGAACTTTGACTGTACACGGCAAAATACAGACTTTTTTGGGCGGAATTGTGCACCTGTGCACGATTTGGCAATTTCGTGCCCTAATAACTCTAATTCTAGCGTGTTTTTCACTACGCAACCTTCACAGTTTCTAAGCTGCTTCCGAACCATAACAACTTTTGTGGTTTTTTGAGTGGTGTTTTCACTGTGACCAGTGCATGTAAGCGCACAACTCAGCATCTTTGTGACAATTTGTGGTCACTCGTTATGCCCTCAGAAATGGCATAGCCCTCAGAATAGCATCAAATAATTTCGATTTTCCTTTAAGGATTTAAGTCAAATTTGAGTTACTAGCTGCTCAAGCAAGCTTCGATTCGGATTACGGAGGAGTTTTCTCAGTTGGACGAAAGGGCAAGGGTACCCATGAGGCAATTTCCGGGGGCTTTTAGGGGAAATGTTTCTGACTTGGCTCGAAAAGTTTTCTGGGAATTATTAGTTGTGCTCAATAGGAACCTGGGGCCTGTTTCTCGATATTCTGAGACTCACTGCACGTTACGGTGGATGTAAGGCCATTCAGCTGGCGTAGCCTAGTAGAGTATATCAAACGAATAAAAATTTTCGAATTTTCGAATAAACGAATAATTCGAATACGATTAATTTGAATATTCGGCCAAAATCGCGAGTATTCGAATAAGAAGTACGGACCGAGTACGCATAATCGAACCCCGTTCGCGGCACTACCAACTTTTTTGACCATTTTTTATATAGTATCATATAGAACAGAGCTATGCCAATGTACTTCCACGAAAAAGACATTCCACATTATATCATAAGAGTATTCAAACTAACACACACCACTGTCTGTGAGTAGTTGTTAAACGATGGGGAGGGAAACCACGGGTAGGTGCTCAAATTTTGTGCGGCACGGTAAAATGGGCGGGGCCAAGTGCATCCAGCCACAGTGGCCCCCTACCGCTAAGATAGCACCCAGTTTGGTTGGAGACATTTCACCTGTAGACCGCAAACATATAAGGTGAATGTTGAATAAGAACTGGCTCAAAGCTGCAGCGACTGACCTACATAAATTCATGAAAATTAAGTATTACATAATACTCTAGCAGCGTACGGTAGCCGTTTCTGGAACATCGATCGAATCTGTTCCAGAACTACTCCATCAGATGGAAAACAGTATCTATTAGGTATCCTCTGGTTCCGAGCCTGATTTAGTGTGTGCCATTGCGGACTTGCGTCGTGGGGAAGAGAAAAAAGTTTAGAGTCTGTTGAGAAAGGAGTGAGAAACAAGAAAAGAGCAAGGAAAATCAAGGAAAGTCCAGCATGATCAGCTGATGAGGTGTGGGCCTCGTTCGAAAGCTATGCGTCGCGCCCTCACGACGCAAGTCCGCAATGGCACACACTAAATCGGGCCCGAAACCAGAGGATATGTCAGCCCACACAGTCGGTGCTGAGCGAGATACTCCACCATTAGGCTTCTGACTATCTCATGTTGAATAGTGGAGTATTCTGATTAAATGCGATTTTTTACCAGTTTGATTGGAGACATTTCACCTCTGGACCTCAAAAATGGACATGTGCCGAAGACTCTGCTTATTTCTGAAATTATTCGTTTATTCGGCCAAATATTCAAATATTGGGCCGTTCGAATATTCGAATAAACGAATAATTCAAATAATTGACTCTTTCGAATATTCGAATAAACGAATTATTCGAAAAATTTACTTTTCCGAATTCGAACCCCGTTCGCGGCACTACCAACTTTCTTGACCTTTTTTGTATAGTATTATATAGATCAAAGCTATGCCAATGTATTTTCACGAAAAATACATTCCACATTATATCATGAGAGTATTCAAACTAACGTTTACCACTGTCTATGAGTAGTTGTTGATTGATACGATCAAATTCTCTGAACTTTCTAAACACTATCTACCAACAATATCCGAATTTCCTATCAGTTTAGGGTGCTATCTGAGCATGGGGGGGCGCTGTTGAATCGCACATGGCCACGCCCATTTTTCCGTGCCGCAATCACTCATGATTTGTGCGGGGAAGGGAAACCCGGGTAGGTGCTCAAATTTAGTGCGGCACGGTAAACTGGGCGGGGCCAAGTGCATTCAGACATAGTGGGCCCCCACCTCTAAGATAGCACCCAGTTTGTTCGGAGGCATTTCATCTCTGGACCGCAAAAGTATAAGGTGAATGTTGAATAAGAACTGGCTCAAAGCTGCAGCGACTGACCTACATAAATTCATGGAAATTAAGTATTACATAATACTCTAGCAGCGTACGGTAGCCGTTTCTGGAACATCGATCGAATCTGTTCCGGACCTACTCCATCAGATGGAAAACAGTATCTATTAGGTATGCCAGCCCACAAAGTCGGTGCTGAGCGAGATACTCCACCATTAGGCTTCTGACTATCTCATGTTGAATATTGGAGTATTCTGATTAAATGCGATTTTTTACCAGTTTGATTGGAGACATTTCACCTCTGGACCTCAAAAATGGACATGTGCCGAAGACTCTGCTTATTTCTGAAATTATTCGTTTATTCGGCCAAATATTCGAATATTGGGCCGTTCGAATATTCGAATAAACGAATTATTCGAAAAAGTGACTTTTACGAATATTCGAATAAACGAATTATTCGAAAAATTTACTTTTCCGAATATTCGATTATTCGTGTATTCGGCCGAATATTCGTTGACATACTCTATAGCCTAGCTTAGTATCTCGAAAGTCCGTAAATGAACCTTAATTTCGTATTTAAAACCACAAATAACTCTTAGAGAATTTTTCTGCTAGATCTGACAGGGGGAGGGATTGAGCGGAATCTTTCCTTCAAAGTTTGGGAAATCTGAATTCAGAAAGGGAATGATTTTCTCAATTTCAACTTCGAAAATCGGTAGTCGGAAATAGGAGCGCCAAAAACCAGCGGCAATCGAGAATCAGAAACCCCTTTACATTCCAGCCACCCATAGTGGCTGTAGACTCTGTTTCAATCCAAGTGAACTCGTGTTTTCGGTTATCACAGCGCGGAGCCTCCTTATCACTAGTTATAGTTCACCGAGGCCCACCGCTCCGCTGCTGGCGATAATCGAAATCAACAGGTCACTACGGCTGTAACAGAGCTTATGTACCTACCCTATTGCTAATCTGTTTAATCTTCTCTACTGTTCCTGATCAGGGGTGTGCATTTACCGTTCGCCGATTTACCGATTTACCGGATTTACCGGTGTTTTTCGATAAATTTTCCTTTACCGATTTACAGACTTGATCTCGAACTTTACCGAAAATTTTACCGATGAAGCTTGAACAACTTTTTTTGCTTAATCGACCCATTTCTCGCTTGCATTCCATGTAAATCCTATTACGGCTCGCTGTGGCCACCTTTGTGAGCATTTCCACGCTGCTGATTTCTGAAAATTTAGCTTCCTGGAAAAGTAACGATTTTGTAATGGTGAAAAAAAGCTTCAAAAATATCTTGGAATATCTTAAAAAATGATTTGGCTCAAAATAGCGTGGAGTAATAAAAAGCTAGGAAATGAAGTGAAATAACCTAAAATGCGATTTGGTGGTCGATCATTTCACAAGCTTCTCCGTTAAACTCATCAAAATGAAATCAAGCACGATATGGAATGGAGCGTTGCGTTCACCTAGCTTGACCTATGCTGATTCCCTTATTACAGCTTTCGAAAATGGCTTAATGTTTCCGTTGCGCGCTTGATTTCGTTTTGATAAGTTCAAAGGAGAAGCTTGTGAAATGATCGACCACCAAATCGCATTTTTGGTTATTTCACTTCATTTCCTAACTTTTTTGTTTTTCCAGGCTATTTTGCTCCAAATCATTTTTTAAGATATTTCAAGATATTTTTGAAGCTTTTTTTCCTCATTACCAAATCGTTACTTTTGCCAGGAAGCTAAATTTTCAGAAATTTCACATATTTTCCCCAAAGGCTCCCTTTCTAATTTCAATTTCGCTAAACGATTACCATTTTGGAATGATGAAACATCTAACAGACGATATTGTCGTATGTGTACAATTTTTGAAACTTATGACCCAAAACAATAGGAAATACCACTCATTGCCGCATTTTGTGCAACATTTGAGAACTCAATATTATTGATCATTAATATTTGATGTTGCATGATGAGAAGAATTTTCCAAGCAGGTGACTTAGAGCCATCAACAATCAAAAACCATCGCGGAATTTTGTGCAACAGGCGAAAAATCAATATTATTGATTGGTATTCATCGATAACGACTGATGAGCAAAATTCTCCAACCAAGAAAACCAATCCCATTAGCAATCGCCACTCCTAGCCGCATTTTGTGCAAAAAAACGCGAAATACGATAATATTGATTATCGATCGATGACGTGTCATGAGTACGAATTCTGACAAGTTTAGTACTTACCTACGACACCTGTGTTGATTGGCTGCAGATTCACTCACACACCTTGGTCTCCACAGTCGTAGCATGCCCAAGCAGTTTTCGTGCTCCACGACTAATTTAGTATGTAAACCCACGATTTTGAGGTACCCTTGAAAGTTAAGGTATCAAGTTCAAATTGGAAATAAGAGAGACCTGCATCCATTCCCAGCCTACTGTCCACAAATGAGCTCCCTAGCTCAATTTTAAGTGTACAACAAGATCGTGTACGCCGTCTGAAAAAAAAGGAGGTTAACAACAAAAACGCGCGGTCTTTCATTTTTTACTCGAAAACCAGTTAACCGTTCTAAACCATTTTTGGATACACATACCAACTTTTTGTGCTCTTTTTAATGCAATTTAGCTCTAATTTCTGCAAAACGCTTGGCTCCGGGCGAGAGTGAACCAGCATATTCCCTTTCCGCGGGCGCGCATTAGCGCACTCCACCAGCGGCTCCCCCGCGCCGCTCTCACTCAACTGCTCGGTAAATCTTCACCGAAGCAATCATCCTTTCACCCGCATAACGGGATGAAACAGGTATACCGCCAGAGACTATCTAACAGTCGTAGACCTGTCAAGATGATGCCCTAGTTAAGTCTTACACGATTTTTGGAAGTTTTTTGCCGTAACTGCTGTTTAACGTCGCAGTGCACGTTATGGTATGTTTACACAAGGTGTTGAGTTGATCGCAAAACGCTTGGCTCCGGGCGAGATTGAACCAGCATATTCCCTTCGATGATTGCTTCGAGTGAGAGCGGCGCTGGGGCTCCGGTGGTGCAGTGCGATAAGGCGCTCCCCCGGAAAGGGAATATGCTGGTTCAATCTCGCCCGGAGCCAAGCGTTTTGCGATCAACTCAACACCTTGTGTAAACATACCATAACGTGCACTGCGACGTTAAACAGCAGTTACGGCAAAAAACTTCCAAAAATCGTCTAATTTCTGCGTTCACTCTGAATTGAGATTTAGAAAAAGGGTTGCGCGCTTGGCCGATTCAAATCCAACCGAGGTTACTTTTCAAGGGACTTTCATATTTCCTTTACATGTTCTAGCGCTTGTCTCTCCAAAAATGGAACTTGGAAGCTTTCGTTTGTGATAATTCCTACTCCTCATCGCTCATTGGTAGGTTTAGGAGCGTGAATCGAGTCAAATTTCTTCCAGCCCAAAAAAAACCGCTTTTGTAAATAAGAAAAGCGGGACCCAAGTTATCTCAATCCGGTATAATGCAAGGCGGCGATATAAAAGGTTCCGAGTTTTTTTTTCTGAAAGGAGGCCTAGATCTGATCATTAATGTACCAAAAATTTAGGAAAGATTGCTGCAACGGCATCAAAACAAATGAAAGCGTCCTGTCAGTTCTGGCATTCCCCCTCTTTAAATTAACTCCACGACAAAATGGCAAGTTTTCGTGAATGCTAGTTGCATTTCAAATGACAGGTTACGGGTGGAAAAGAGAGGTAGTGTTTTGGCACAGCTGTGAGCTTTATGACTCTCAAGGTCAGATCTGAGGCATTTTATAATAAAAAACTGTTGTCAAGAAGATCAACCAAAATGTCCTCTGTCCGGTAAATCGAAAAACGTTCTCATAGCTAAACCCATCTCAAAAACAACCGAAAGATTGTTGAGAATCGAGCATTTCAGGATGTTATTTCTTGTAGTACATAGGCGTTCCGTTGTAACGATTCAGTGTTTAGGCGGTTCACCATTTCAGATATGTGACACTACGTTCCTCCTTGCATAAAGGCTCTTAAAAATTTGTTTGGTTGTACGTATTATGAAGATATTAAGGTCCAGAAGTTTCTACCGAATTTACCGTTTTTACCGTATTTACCGAAAATTTTCTCAGTAAAAAGTTTTGGTTAAACATTTACCGGGAAAATTTACCGCACACCTCTATTCAGGATCTATTGCTTTCCGCCCAATTTCTCGGCGTGGTCCTACATATCATATCAGCCTTAGCATACGCCTGCCGCGCCGGTGATAGTGCAAAGGCAAGAAAGTCAGCGGAGAATGTTTTTCCAGTGAAGGATCTAAATAAGCGCTGTTTGATAAAATTCTTCGTTTTGTGCGCAATTCGGTTACACCACAAATCCAAGAGGCCGATGTTGCTCATAATTCGCTTCAATTGAGCATTTCTAAGACAAAAGTTTCTGTCCAGATGTTAAAGGCAGCAGACACGCTCGAAAAAGTTGTTGAGATAACTACATTAGCGGGGTCGTGCAGGCCCTAGAAGAGCCCTCACGAAGTTGCAAGCGTTAAAAACGAGTCCAAATGACCGTTTTTGAGCCGTAGTCAGTCACGAAATCATCCTTGCTCCGCCCATCGATACGGGCTCCGCCCCTCCATACAGGTATTCAATGCTCGATTGCGGCCACTTTAGATAAATTTTTAGGCTTCTAACGACGTAAGCGTTCCAGAAAGGGTCGTACGAGTACATTAGCGTCCTTTTCCCAACAAATTTGTAGCTAGCTCCGCTATTTCAGCCAGTGCCGTACAACTCGTCCATTTCTGGGCCAATATAGAACGTACCGTTATATCTTAATTTCCGTCGATTTGTTTTCGTCTTCTTCGTTATTTCTGAATACTAACAGCTTCAGACCTTCAGTTTAGTCCATAAAATTGATATCATTTTTGAGCGTGTCTGCTGCCTTTAAACAGCGAAGATGAGCGATTATTTGGTTTGGCTGTGGCTAAGGATAGGTTTTAGTTAATCGTCTCGCGTAGGCTATGAGGCATTTTAAGTGAGCTCTCGATTTCGGTAATCACTACTAGCAAGCAGTAGGTTTTTTGACCAAACATCGTTACCAGCAGTTATATTCCTCCAAGGCCCATTGCTCGGCTTCTAGTGATGATTGAAATTGAGAATTCACCAGAGACGCCTCAGATTTAACCAATCTGCCTGGTTTCCTTTTGCTGAGTTAAATATTTAGTTCACTAGTTTGAATACCAATCCTACTCATTTTCAGATTTTTTCATGAGTTTGACAAGCCACCACTAATTAACTGACAACTCCGTAAATGTAACAGAATAAGGTAACATATCACTGTAGCATCAGTAGTAAATGTGACCTTAATAAAGGTCTGTCCTAATATAATTATAGATATATAGATTTTGAGAATCGCAACAAGTAGGCCGAGAACAGATACGCAAAAATATTGTAGTAGGTAGAAGCTCAAAGCCGAATTTGGCCTAGCGAATAGACGGTCACTGCGGCGGGCCGTGCGGAATTCGCGACAACACCGGCTAGTGGGGTTCCGACCGCGCGAGACTTACTGCTGCAGCTCCGTCCTTTCACTGGATTACATTCTACAAAGTGACCATAAGTACATCCTGTTCAAATTGTAGGCTCCACGTTATCACAGGCAAAGCAGGGGCTCCTACATATATATTAGATTGAATAGAAGCATTCACGAACCAAAATTTTTCTGAATAAGAGTCCAGTTCGAGAACGGTTGAACCTGAACCTGTCGAAAAGACTCCATTCTCACTCGGCTTTTCTTTTTTTTCGGGCAGAAGTACATGAGATTCCTATCGATAAGTGAGTCTAAACCCTTGCTTTTTGGAAAACAAAAACGGACTACAGATTAATGTTCAGCTTTCTAAATAACCTCCTGAAGGTTCGGCAGACTTTCGCTGAGCTGAAGGTCCTGGAACTGCAATCTTATGATTGTTTCCGATTTTTTTCAGCATTTCAAAGTGTTTTTCGAAAATCGGAATTAGGAAGTCGGAAGGCCAAAAGCCATAAGAGATCGTAATTCCGCTCACCCCTGGTTCGGACCAAACCTGTAAAAGTTTTTGATGAAGATGTAGAACTTACAAAGTTCGTTTCGCCTCTAGCTTCAGACGAACTTTATCAAACAATTCTGCTACGGTTCTTCAAAAAAAAGCGAGTTGTTGATGGCTATTGCGAAACAGACAAAAACTCCCGGCTACTCCTTGAAAACAGAATTGATGATACCTGAATGGCAAGGGGTAGGGTATAAAAGGAATGCAGAGCGGTATGTCTTCATTCACACACCATTCTTCTCCAGGTATCAGCGGCTGAAGCTCTGAACCCACTAGGAAGACAGCTCCAACGGTGGATAATATATGACAAAATTGGGGTCAAAACTTAGGAAAATTTTATAATCGGCTTGAATCTCTAGGATTTTTCGTCTGTCGTAATAGCCGTTGTTGATGAGAAGGATCTGGTAGGAAGTGCCGCTTCGGCTCCTACAGGCGCCGAAGTGGCTCTATCGCGGAGCCAGCGCGGCACTACCGCGGCAATGTTGCGACGTTGTCGAAGCTCAAAACACTGCGACAGAATCGTCTCAGCATAGTAAAGATCACGGAGCCGCTGCGGTACATAGAATCGCGAGGCTATAGCTGCACAATCAAGGGTCGCTGTACCTTCCTGGCACTGACGCGGCAAGTTTTCTCAGAGGAAGAGCCATATGCGGAGTTGAAGTGACAAACGGTAAATAGGTGAGAGGATGCATAGAAGGATGCATAGTATGCCGTAAACTTCTTTCTTTTTCCCCATTCATGTCTCGGAAATCATCATCTATTATTGCACCTATTCGTCTGGCTATTATTGTACTCCTATTACTTTTATTTATGTATGTTTACGTGTATATTTATGTGTATATGACGTTTGCCTTAAGTGACGTAATAAACAAAACAAAACAAAACAATAGAAAATAATAGGTGTACCAATGATGAAGTCCAAACGAATTACAGAAAAAAGTATCGGAAAGTATGGGATCTGGTGAGGGTGAACTAGTGCTCAGCTATCCTAACATCGCTCGTGAATAGAGAAAACAGCAAATGAGTTGAGAGAAGGGGAGAAATTCTGACAAAACTGGCGATACAAACTAGAAATAGGCAAGTTTTGGATTGCACGGTCTGAAGAGAGATCGAAATGGTATGCTATGATCTGTGCAGCAGTTCCGAAACTTCTATTAACGTTATATTTGGAACCTGTGTTGTGGAATCGCCCTTATGAGGTGATATTTCTGTTAAAATTGCAATTATCCAGTCCGTTCTTCCATATTTAAGGCCAAGTTAGGTGCAAATACCGTTCCTATCCTTTATGTTCATGGTAGATATACCCCAGTTAAAAAGTTATATAGTCATGTCTATACTAGTTTGGAATTCTCCTTGATTTTTCAGGTTTTCACGTGTAAAGTTCCACACTCCTCTCACGTTTAATTCTTTGGACACCGTGTGAATGGGTGAAAACTAGGTTGTTAGGAATTGACGCGAAAACCGCGGTCAAGGTCGCGAAATTAGTCATATGCAATTCGATCATTTAAATGTCAAACTGACACTTCTCAGGACATCGCAGAAAAAGATTATGCTAAAAACAACGGGAGGATTGAGTGAAAAATAACTGAACTGACCCTTCACAAGTATAGATGCCATAGTGCAGCCCTGATGATCGGTCACAGCATATGGCACACGTTTCCGCGTAACCGACTTCATTGGATGTGTTTATGAACTGAAATTATCATTAGAGAACAATGAAGTTGGTTTAGAAACATTTTGGGGGCACCGAAAGTGGTGAATGTCTTCCTCCTTTATCGTTCTGGGGTGATACTTCAGACAGGCCAGAATCCGACACCAACTCATATTCGAGGTTCACCTAAAAAAGATCACTGGAATGAATCCTGGTGCTCATTAAAGCGAGTGAGGCTCCCACTAGAATGTCTCAAGAATTGCGAGATTAATTTCTTTCTGCAAAGATTCATACAAATTTTACAAGGCCTTGTTTTCAGCCCCTCTTCAGAAGCAGCACATGCTGCCGGTAATGAAGGGTTGATCTCACTGATCACTGGAGCCCTAATCTTCGTTTTGAGCACCACAGAAGGAAAAGGTATTCAGGCTTTCGTTTCACCAGTGGGCCTTGTGGGACCAGATATGGTCTTCATCACGGTCAGCAGCACGAAAGTCAACCATATTCGCAACAAGGACACCACTACCGCCGCAGTCAAGGACAAGGAAGTTATTCTCGCCAAGAGCTATGGAGAAAGTATCCAGAGTGTTCAAAATCGACCTCCACCTTGACCGCGTGACAGGAACAATAGCGCAAATCATTTGGAGTGCAGTAAAAAACGTGTTGTGGCACCACTTCGTCACAAGAATAGTTGCAGGAGTTGAACTGGACAGTGACGGGATCAGCGACACATTCAAAAGACGTGCTCTTCGGCACGGTCAATTGGCAACCCAAAGTTTCATACAGACGGTTGTCGCAAATCTTCAAAGCGATGCTGTTATACAGGCACCCATATCCTCTGTGGAAAATCGAAATTCTCATCATCCAAGGCGTGCGCGACACGCGCTATGCTACTGCCCCGCTCTCCCGCTATCTCTAACCTCCGTTCCGCACCCCCGCGCGCAGAATCTACGAGAATCTCACATCCTATACTCCATGAAATGACTCGAAGGTGGAATGTTTTGCGCACACAGTCTTCAAGGCTAACTGCACAGCAGCATATGGAAATTACATAAAGTTAGCGCAAGCTTCAAGCGCGGTGACCGTTTCCTGCAGCGCAATACGCGATGATCGCGACATGGCGAACGCCGCAAGACCTGCCCGCGATGGCCGAGCATGGTTTATTTACTCGACAAAAATGAAAAGTGAGCCTCCATGCATGGTCACCCAGGAACTCCTATTATAGTGCTGCTGAGGCGGTAGATCGCCGTCCGCGATCTAAACCTCGCTGACAGATGGTGTCACAAATGCCGCTCTGATCGTCCCGAACGGTAGCGTTCCGTCCATTCGCTAGACTAACAAGGGAACCACAATTAGTCATAGTGACCATTCCAAATGAAATGTACTGTTCTAGAACCATTTCCGGACGAGAAGTCCGAATATGCCCATCGCAGCTGCCTAGACCCACTCTGAAAAAAGTTATAGGCATTTTTTTCTCTGATTTTCGTCCTTATTGTACCCTTTAAACAGCGCATTATTTTTACGAAAATCCGGAAACGGACCTCATAATCGTGTTCAGCGTGCAAGACTACCCCACTAAGCAAAGTTAGGTTGGAGGAACATTTTCCAAACTTTGCGCAGACTAACAGCGTTTTGGACTTGTACGGATTTTCGGTTGGGCGTTTATTTATACCAATCAGAGGGCTCTCGAAGCGTTTTAGAAAAATATTCCAGATTCGACTAAAAAATCGCTCTGGGGGGTTATTTGGGGCGCTGATCACGAATCTGAGACTCATTTATCGATTTTCCGAAATTTTCGACTGTATTCGTTCACACATTCCCATCAGGGGAGAATTTGATGGCAAATTGCGACTTTTGACGATTTCCGGAATGTGACGACAGATGTGGCTCAAATCGTTTTTCTGGGGGTTATTTGGAGTGCTGAACACGAATCTGATGTCGGTTTATCGATTTTTGACAGCTTACGGTAGATTACGGTGGGTATACGGTAGTTTGGTCAAAGTCTCAGATTTGTCTCAAAGTTTCTGTGTGGGGGTTATTTGGTGTGCTGAATACGAATTTGATGTACATTTGTCGATAATCGGAATATTGAGGTAGGTTTTGTCTCCTAAATGGCATGTTACCTACCGTAACCTACAGTAAACCTTAAAATTTGGGCAAGCAAACCACAGATTCGTGTTCAGCATCCCAGATTACCCCTACATACATGTTTTTAGCGAAATCAGGAGAAAAATTTAAAAACACCCTAAAAATTCCATGGTACCCTTCCTTACCGTGCCGCGAAGCTTTAAAAAACGCTCATAACTTTTTTCAGAGTGGGTCTAGGCAGCTGCGATGGGCATATTCGGACTTTTCGTCCGAAAGTGGTTCTAGAAAAGTACATTTCATTTGGAATGGTCACTATGACTTATTGTGGTTCCCTTGTAAGATCTCTGAAAGGACTACGATTAAAGACAGGGTTCGCGATGAAAACGACTCTGAGCTCTTTTCATGAGAACGCAGATTTGGTCATCACAAAAGTAAAAATTAGTGAAAAAAGTGAAAATTTGAGGGAGAAACGCGCAAAATCAAGGTAAGCGGCTAATTACAGGTGTCCGCACGCCCCTCAATTAACGAGAGTTTCATGAACGCTAGTGTATCCGTCATTAATTTTGCTCCTTAAGTAGTCAGTAGTCTCTAGAAGTGCTCAGAAATTACCTAAGAAGCAAAATAAAATACGGCAGTAAAGGCATTTATCGAACTCTCGATAATTAGGGGCGGGCGGACACCAACCAATAACTTGTTCTAGAGTGTTTTTCTCCAGCGTGTTACTTATTTTTGATTTTGTGTTGGCCAGATCTACCTTCTCATGAGAATAGCACGACATCCGGTTTTATCGCGAACTATGCCTTTAAAGGCACAGTATAGCCTCAGATATGAGTTTTGAGATTTTCATGTAATTGTGTAGATGACTTCTTCTGTATAACACGTGCCAAATGCGTGATCTCAATTCCTTCAAATAAGCGAGATATATGCCACCAATGTCTGGTGTTGTTGCAGTTCTTGGTCGTCCACTACGTGGTTCATCTTCAACGCTTCTACGACCTCGTTTAAACTCTAAAACCCATCGATGTACAGTTGGAAATGAAGGAGCAGATTCTTTCAACACGCTCACCATTTTTGTATGAATTTCTGTTGCTGATAAACCTTCCAAAACAACGAGTTTTATCACTGCACGATACTCAGTTTTTTCCATTGTAAAAATACACCGACACCTCGAATTCAAATGGCATGTAAACAATGAACGAATTGACAAACGAATGTCAAAATGGCTTATGAATTTTTATTAATCTACTGCTTAATAGGTGGCGGTTTCAGTACTTTTCTACCAACCTGTACATTAGTTATGGAAGTCCATTTTCTACAGATCAGGAATTTCAACCGTGCGTCATTCGGAGGCAAAATCAAAACAGAACTCAACTAACCAAACTACTGCTAGCAAGGTAATGCATTAACCATGAATTCTTCAAAGGCGAGTCACTAGCTGCTAATTCTGTTGTTGATAAGCCAGTTGAATCTTCAGAACTGGAAATAGTACTGACAAACTATATACGATGACTCGAAAAAATGGAGGAACCAAGTGAGTCTCACACTCACGAAGGGAGTGAATCTGATATTCTCTGTGGACGCTTATCACTCTTGAATTCAATGCAAAATGTATCACCAAATATCAACCTGTCACTGCTTCGGAATTGAGCGCGATTCACCCAATGTGATGATCCCATAACAACTGGAGTTGCAATAAATGGTCCAGTTACAGGAGTTCGAGCACCAAGATGAGAAAGGTACAACTGGAGAATCAGTATAGATGGAAAGTTCAAAGATGGAAACATGGCAAATAAACGAATGAAAATCGGAAAAAATGGGATTGACTAAATTCGATTACCTGGTAAAGCGTCAAACTGTCATTTGAAGGGCCAGGTCTGATTGGCTTTGGCTGGGCGATAAAGTTGTGTGGCTGCTCGAATTTATTCATTACATGAGAATATGTCGACCTTGATGTTTGGTAAGCCATGGAACATAGAAGACGAAAATCTGCAAAAGAAAGAATAGTATATACGTGTCTTGGCATGAACCTAGATTGAAAACGAAAGCAAGTCTCTATAAAGAGAGTATATTTTAAAGTGAACGGTTATAATTTGCAGTGGAATTTATGTCTCCCATTGGACACTCAAAACTAGGGCGCGTTTCAGGGTCACTCGAACGACGTGAGGAGAAGAGGTACATACATGCCGACACTGATTGCGCTAGAACCAGGTGTTTCGCCAACAAAACCAAATTCTTATTCTCAGTCATACACAACACAAGAAAATCCGATGAATTCACAAAAAAATTTGCAAAAATATTCGCTTCACTTGCTATTCGTACCTAGGCCAAAGAATGTGACCTAGACTGATCTTGGAGCAAGCAATGGATGAAAACTATCAAACTGCTTAGCATGAGGAGTCACTAAAGGTTACTAGGACGAATCTGCCCGAATTGACGCCCAGACCTTGAAATTGTGAAAGGGATAGCGTGACCGAATTTTCCTCTCACTCCCTTCTCCTCGGATCTTGTGCTATCTGGGCGCTCTGAAATGGGGGCATAAGGACGTTTAAGATCTGAATGAACTGCAAAAAATAACACCTCATCAAGGTCAGCTTTGTAGTGCGGTAATTGTAAGGATCAGAAATGACTATGAATTCACAGCATTTGGTAGCCATACATATACGGCAATTTTCAGGACAACGCTTAGGTTGAGAAATGTTTTTATGAGGGAAATTCTAAATGTTGTCCACTTGTCATTGTCTCACTATAATATTGCCCACTCTGAAATCTTTGATGTGGTAAATAAATTGATTCGATTGTTTTGCATTGACTTTCCATGAGACGGAGTCTAATTACTCAGACCGGACCACTACGGGAAAATTCTGCCAGATTACGAGAGAATTCTGTCAGATCTGAGAGAATTCTCTCGTAATCTGGCAGAATTTTCCGGTAATCTGGCGAAATTTTAACGTCACCTGGTAGAATTCTCCAGTAGTCACTCAGGATGAGAAAGAACTAGTAGACCTCCAAAAATTTTACCACTATCAAAAATCTACAAAAGAATGAGTCTAGAATGGCCGAAATTCGGACGCAAAAGCTTCCAAATTTTTTTATAATCTACTGAATTTTGTTTTTTTTTTCTGTCAAAACTCCACACTTTTTCGCAGCCCCTCCCTTCGCTCTGCACATGCTTGCGAAGTAACACGGTGAATTGGGCTTCGAAATAGAGGATATTTACAATACCCGCGCTAAGTTTTGTGAAAACGGGGAGTATCTGGCAAGCTTGGCAAAAAAGCGTCCCATGCTTGTAACTTTTTTTAATGAAGACTTTTTTAAATTATGAAAACGCTATCATATTCACATATCAAATTGTTACCTAATTATTAGACTTGTGTGCGGAAGTTCTTTAAAATCGCTTTGATCTTGAAGGAAATAATTTCTGCAATCATTGGCGAAGTGCGGCGAAGCTTTGAGCACTATTTGTACAAGTAATGGAAGAGCAATCTGTATGCGTGGGGGGGGGGAGGAGTGTGCCGTAGCAATCTTAAACGTTATCGAAAAAATTACAAAAATATGCTTAGATCAAAAACAGATGAAAAACTATGAAGGTAGCGAGGTGAAAAAGGGGCTAGAAATAGAGATTTTAAGGCCCAAAAATGCCAGTCCGTGCACACGTGCACAGCGTCGACCAAAAAGATCGCCGTCTCATGTCGAGCAGTCAAAAATCATCGACATTCAGAGAAAAAAATAAATGCTAGTTTACCTAATAAAAACAATTGAGCAATGAAAGAAAGCATTCCAGTCAATGTTTTTGACTAGATGTGTACATAAATCCGAAGGTTCATTGATTGAAATTCATTTTCAAGCCAGCTGATGTTCTTGATATAAGAGGTCATCGATGCCGATGATGTTGAGTAGGCTCGTCCACCATCAAAAGACAAGAAAGTTCAGGCTTTAAATTTGGCCCAAAACAGCGGTTTTTTCGCGATTTTTTCCTATAGGTCCTACTACTCGAGACCCAGAAAAAGGTGTAGAGAGAAAAAGACGACAAACATATTTGATCGCGGCCACTGCCTTTAAGCCCATCTATGGAACAACAACACTTCTCATAGAATGCCCATATTTCCTCTCTTTGGGATTGCAAATTTGCGATTAGGTTTTGTAAAGTTATTTGTTGTGTTGCAAGAAAGGCTTCCAACTCCGGTATTTTGGTTGGAAAACACCGAGGCTGACGAAACTCGTCAGCTTCTGACAGAAGCGTTGCCAAGACATTTAATTGTCTTGTCAGCTTTTGTTTCTCTGTTCTAAGGCCGAATGCTGGACACATTGGAAAATACCGTGTATCTGGTGAAGACGGATGTCAGCGGCACAACTTCAGGGGCTTATATTAGGTCTAGAAGTTAATTTCCGCGTTTTTGTTGTTATTGATATTTTGTAAAAAATAAAATTATTTTTATATAACGAATTTTATGTTATAATGCTCACTGTATTATCAGCTTTCTATTGATATATAACTTGCTTCACGTACCTTATAAAAAAAGTATTATTTTAGTTTCAGAATATGTCAACTTTTGTGCCGGAAAAACGCCATTTGCGGGAAGCTCTCCTTTTTCCTTTTTCATCTCAAGAAGAAAGCCACTGACGCGCACCAAATGCTTGCCCAAGCTTACGGGGATGCTGCTCCATCCATAAGAACCTGCCAAGAATGGTTTCAGCGTTTCAAATCGGGTGATTTTTGACGTTAAGGACAAAGATCGACCAGGACAGCCAAAAAGTTCGAAGACGAAGAACTTCAGGCTTTGTTGGATCAAGATTCGGCTCAAACGCAAGAACAGCTCGCGGCATCTCTCGGCGTCACCCAAAAAGCAATTTCTATTCGATTGAAGCCAATGGGGAAGATTCAAAAGGAAGGAAAATGGATCCCCTAAGAGCTCTCAGAACGCAACAAAGAGCAGAGAAAACAACTTCACAAATCTTGTTGGACCGATTCCAAAGAAAGTCTTTTACACCGCATCATAACTGGCGATGAAAAGTGGGTGTACTACGACAATCGAAGCGAAGAAAATCGTGGGTTAGTCCTGGTGAAACAACAACTTCGACCGCAAAACCAAACATCCACGGGAAGAAGGTCTTTACTGTGCATATGGTGGGATCAACGCGGTATACTGTACTATGAACTTCTTCAACCTGGCGAAACAGTTACTGCGAATCGCTATCAACATCAACTAAGCGCAATTGCGGCATGAAATCGAAGCAAAGAGACCAGAATGGGCGAGTCGACACGAAAAAGTCATATTGCTTCATGATAACGCTCGACCTCATGTTGCTCGAACGGTAAAGGATACGCTAAAAAGAGTTCAAATGGGAAGTCTTACCGCACCCGCCGTACTCTCCAGACATCGCCCCGTCGGATTATCACCTTTTCCGGTCAATGGCGCATGGTCTAGCGGAGCAGCGCTTTCAAGATCGTCAAGATGTCAAAAAATGGCTCGATGAATGGGTGGAGGCCAAACCAGAAAAATTTTATTATGATGGAATCCATAAGTTACCCAAACTCTGGGAAATGGTTGTTATTAATGACGGAAATTATTTTGAATAAAAATTTTGTTTAAGTATGTCCAGTTTTCAATAGTGTAAAAAGCGTAAAAAAACGCGGAAATTAACTTCTAGACCTAATATATATGTACCTTTGAGCAAATATGCGATCGCCTTGTATAAACACTTTGTCCATTATCTGTCTGCCATCTTGTGAGAACATAAGTAATGTTGTTACCGTTTGCGCGATTAATTAAAATTGGTAAGCTTATCTCCTCATTCCAATCCTATGTTTCTGACTTCATTTTGATGTTAGCTGAGAACGCATTCCTGCATCACCATGAGACTATCTGAGATATTTTATCTCAGTGAATTTTTCTGAATATTGTGGGAGCCAGGTGGAGAAGAGGAACTCTTTGTTCTATTGCGAATTGTAACCAATTTGTCGCTGCAAACTTGCAGCTGGGATCCCATCGATGTATTCTGCACATCATGAACTGTAGTCAAGTTTACTTGAGAGCTACCTGCTCTTGGCAGACTGTCGGACTGCCACTGGGTTTTCTAAAGAGATGCCTACTCTTGGCAGACTGTCGGACTGCCACCGGGTTTTCTGATGAGATATGTACCTACTCCTGGCAGACTATCGGACTGCCACCGGGTTTTCCTGAGTTGCCTTCTCATGATAGGTGTGTACTTGTGATGGTGCACCATTTTTCACCTTGTATGATTTCTCCTTTGAAAAAAAGCTTTTCTATTGTTGTACATTCACCTACTCATTCAACCGCAAAAAGTTTGGTAGGTTGGTCAAAAATACCTCACTCAAGGCGAGTTTGAACGGTAGTCGAAATGCATCATATACCGGTTCCATGGAACTCAATGTCGAATGCTTGTTGTTTTGGTAATTGTTCGAGTTGCCAAGGGAGAGATTCCCTGCCGATGCACCATTTTTGGACTGCGTCGAGGTCCAATGCTATTTTGGTGGTTCCGGCTTCCTTGCCAACTCTTTACACACCTGTCTGTATATTCCATACACGACTCGAACAACCTTCTATTTTAACATATTCATTAACTCATATCTTCTTCTTCTTCTTCTTCAGCGTTTGTCCCGCATTTTAGCAGGGTCCGCTTTTCTCGAACGTTGCCGCCATTTGACCTTGTCATTCGCGTTGTCAGGATGGATACCTGCAATTTTCATATCGTTGTGCAAGACATCCAGCCATCTCTGCTTAGGTCGTCCTCTTGCTCGCAGGCCCGTCACTTGGAGCTGCATAGCTGCGTTCGCTATCGAGTGTTCTCCAGCTCACAGAACGTGCCCATACCATCTTAGGCGATTTTCGCGAAGTTTGTTTGAAATGGGCGCGACACCGAATCTTTCACGCACATCTTCATTCCGAACTCGGTCCAATCGGGTCAATCCACCACTCCACCTGAGCATCTTCGTTTCCATCACGCCGAGCCGTCGTTCTGCTTCCTTAGTCATTGGATAACACTCTGTGCCATACAGTGCGACGGGCCTCACAACCGAACGACAAATCTTTGACTTAAGCCTGTCGCAAACCTTTTTATCACAGAGCACTTCATTCGCGGTACGCCACTTCAACCAAGCAGCATTGATGCGTGCGACGACTTCAGCCGTCAGCGTCCCATCATCGCAAAGCGTTGATCCAAGATATCGAAACGTATGCGCTTTTGGCAAGACTGTAATGTCGACTTGGATGGAATCGTCACAACTCGCATTTGTCATGTATTCGGTTTTCTTTTTCTTGAGTCGTAAGCCGAATGCTGCCAGTCTGTCGTGCCAAACTTGAACTTGTGCTTGGAGATTTCCTTTACTGTCTGAGGCGAGCATCACGTCGTCAGCATTCAACAGTGTCCAAGGTGCTGAACTCTGCAAATCACAGGTGATGACATCCATGACGATGATGAACAGCAGAGGGGAGAGGGCGGAGCCTTGATGAACTCCAACAGCGATTCGAAAAGGCCTCGATGTTCCTGGCGCGGATCGTATGCAACTTGACGTGTCCACGTACAAAAGCTTCACCCAATCGATCAATTCTTCGGGGACATCTCGGCTACTCAGAGCATACCATATTACTTCGTGAGGAACTCTGTCGAACGCTTTCTCAAGATCAAGAAAGGCGAGGTGAACAGCTTCTTCTTTTTCACGATGCTTTTCCACAAGAAGTCGGGTCGCATGGATAGCGTCGACGGTGCCGCAGTTCCTGACAAAGCACACTGATTTACGCTCAGCTCAACGACATCACGTACTCTCCTATCCAGAATTCTCTCGAAAATCTTCACTGTATGGCTAAGATGTCGGATGGGCCGTTAGTTGCAACAGTCAGCAGGACTCCCTTTCTTCTTGAAGATCGGGACTGTGGTGCTTGAATTCCAGTCTGAGGGAACCTTGCGCTCAGTCACAATGCGGTTGAATAACAATGCAAGCCAGGCAGTTGGGTTCCAACTTCGACTCTTCCATAACTCGGGGGCAATATCATCAGGTCCGGTAGCTCTGCCATTCTTCATCGCTTTCAAAGCCTCTGCTACTTCGCTCGCTGTGATAGGCGACACCGCCCCATAAACGGGAAGAGCATGAGGTAACGGGTGATGCGGCAACTCTTCTGTCGAAACCGCTTCGAAGTACTGCCGCCACCTTTCCTTCGCCTGCTCAGCATTCGATAGCAGCCGACCATGTCCACCGTTTATCCCAACAAACTTCTCTATATCCTCCGTCTTTCAGTTTCGTGACCTGACGAGCCGGTAGAGATCGCGCTCGCCTTCTCTCCTATCAAGCTTGCGATATAAAGCTTCGTATCGTTGACCTCTCGTTCTCGCTACTGCCTTCTTAGCCGCACCTTTCGCGACTTGATACTCTTTCCAGTTGGCCGAGGTTTTCTCTTTGAGAAAAGCGTGGTTAGGAGCCTTCTTCGTTCGTACACATGTCTTTACTTCGTCAGTCCATAACCACGTTTCCTTCTCGATGTACATCCGTCCAGGCTTTGTCGTTCCAAGAACGGTGCGAACAGCTTGAACTATGCTCCTCTTTGCTTCTTCTCAGCTCTCTTCGACGCTTGTGATCTGCGGTAGATGGATCCGAACAATTACTTCGGGTGCCTTGTCCTTGAAATTCCACCACTTGATCCTTGCAGGACCTGTGAGGTCTGCGCGCTGTTGTTTCGGAGGGCTAACGCGGAGCGTGCAGATGAGTGGACGATGTTGAGTAGCCACCGCCTCATAGCGAATCACTTTGGCATCAGTAACTAACGTGCGATCTTTGCTCCTCACAAGGAAGTAATCGATTTGCGACGAAACGGTTCCACTGTGATACGTTGCTAGCTGAGAGCACCGCTTTCTATACCATGTATTCAGCAGTATGAGGTCGTGACCACCAGCGTAGTCGAGAATCCGCTCACCATCGTCATTTCTTCGTCCATAGCCGAACCCACCATGACTGGGATGTCCGTTGCTCGCCTGTCCCACGTGTCCGTTCAAGTCGCCAGCTACAACAAGACAATCTTCTACCGGAACGGCAGCGGTTTCACTATCAAGGAGTGCCCAAAAATCATCTTTCGTTCGTGACGAGCAGCCGCTCTGTGGAGCATATGCGCTGAAGAAATGCATCTTGCGAGAATTGATGACAAGAACGATTTTCATGAGATGGTCATCGTACCGGAAGACTTCCGCAACAGAATCACGATAGCGCTCAGAAACGATAACTCCAACTCCGTTTGTCGTTCGTGGACTGCCATTGAAGATCAGCTTGTAACCAGCACCAATGTCTTTAGACTTCGCACCAGCCCATCTTGTTTCTTCCACGGCACACACATCAACTCTTCTCTCTTTGAGTGCAGCTGCGACTTCTGCCGCTCGTCCAGTCATCGATCCCACATTCAGAGTCGCGAATCGGGTGGAGGGTGAGTGTTTCTTGCGAGAATCGCCGCTTCCACTGAGGACTAGCTTCTTTAACCTACGTCGTCCAGAATTCGTAGGTAACCCTCGCGTATTTGGCACGTCGATCGGGCTTCGACGAGCGTCGCTTCTGGGGGACGCCCTAGCTATCGTTTGGTTCCTGAAGGCCACGTCCATGGTGTTGTGACCCCGGGAGTGTCCCGGATTTTGTTGTCATCGACCGGCTTGTCACTGGAGTCTGGCGTCGGAATCGTAAGTTTCCGTGTTCTGCTTACCCTGCTTTTACACAGGGAGTTTCCAGTGGAGGAACGGACTTCGCCACCGATTCATTAACTCATATATATTTATATATATTCAAACATCATGATTTAACCGAGCTACATAATTTGCTCTTTGTATTTATTTTACCCTATTCACCTTTGTTTGTTATGTTTCTTTGTACCTATTGCTTTACCTTGTTCTCTTGGCAGGTCCGCTCATCATTGTTGCCCGTACTCTGGCGCTCCCCCTCCAGCGACTCCCGTGTTTCCTTTTATTGCTTTTTCCAATGGCAAGATAGGTATGTAAGATATATAGATTGCCTAGCTGATGGACATGGGAACGAACACCCTGGGGAAGACGACTGAATTATAACGCATCATGAACTGCTCAGAGTTCATGACACCTACGCTGATCACAATGGTGTCTCTGAAATCGCTCAAGGCCCCCTACAAACAGAGTTACGGCTCTTTAAAGATGCCTATTTTTGAGGGAGAAAATTTAGTGGACGAGTTGTCTCAGGCCTGCATTTGTCTTCGATTGCAGCCGCCGCGCTGGAACGAACCAGGATGAAGAGACGGGTCGGCATTGAAGTGAAGAACGACAATGCGGTTGAAATTCATCCGTCCATCTAGCAGTTATTGAGCCCGAAAATCAGAAAAGGGGTGTGGCCCATGGTGGTGAACGAAGGGGTTCGGGCCCGTGGTGGTTGCCTATATCTCGCTTATTTGGAGGTATTGAGATCTCGCATTTGGCACGCGTTATACAGGAGCGGTCTACTACACAACTTAATAAAAATCGCAAAGTTCAAGTCTGAGGGTGTACTGTACCTTCGAGGGTCTTGCAGATTATCTCAGTTAGCTACCCTAAATCATCATAATGTTCCACAAAGTGAGAGCTGGCAATGTAAAAGTGTTCCTTATGCTCGAAAAAACCTTAAAACTACTGATCACAGTTGTTAGTCCTAGAAAGCATAACTGCAAGCATTTTTACAGTTAAGGGGAACGAATTTCTGACGGTCTCCACCTGGGCCAGTAGCAATCCCTCGATGCGGTGACTTTAAAGAGGCAGTCAACCTCAGGTCGGTGACGCCTAGATGCCTCCTACGTTGCCACCTCAGAACGAGAATTATTCTCGAAGAGTAGCGTTGAATGCAAGACTCTCGGTGGTCGAAGTATTTGAACCAGGACCGCGCCAACCTACGCGACGGATGCACAGCACAGCGCCTTAGACCGCTAGGCCATATGTTCACGTGCGAAGGACTCTCTCTGTTTCCCTACATACACTCCCTCCACAGTTCTTCGTATTCATTGTAACTTTGATCGAACTAGCAGTAGTAAATAAGGGTTTCGGGAGCGTCCAAATGTGTCTATCTTTCAGATTTAATAAGTTTTCAACCTTGGATGATGGGATTTCGGGAATTTCCGCGAAAATCACCAAAGCGAGAGAATGTTAGATTCAAAAAACGATTTTGAAAATTTCTTGCTGGATGACCACTTACCAGTGAACCACGATACACAATACTTTGTAGTATGATTGTCGAGGAGCCAACCTCGTGTTTTTTTTACAAGGTGAACCAAAAAGTTCAAAAGATCTTTTAAAAATATGGGCTATTTTTTCCTTAGTCTGTTTCACGCTTCCCAGTCAACAGAGAAAGAAGTGAAAGTGAGCTTGTAGTGAAAGAGGAAATGAAGTTTGGGTAAAAGCCGCACATAGATGAACTATTATACATTTAGTAACTAGTACACGCGGATCACGTAAGTTTAACGCCTTTTCTGAAGAATGAAACCGTTTTTTAGCAATCTTTCTTAGATGGCTCTGTAAGCAAAACTGATTTTATTTGTGGTGAGCGATTATTGGAGAAAAATCTGAAAATGGTTGAATATGGCCAGAGCAACTTCTAGGAATTGGAAATTGAGCTTAGTATAGGACTAAAGCACTTGAAATCTATGAAGGAGACGTATTCATGACAGCTACGTACAATTTGACGTTAATCTCCCACTAATCTTTGCCAGGAATCATTGAAACATCAATAAACTCTTCAAACGTTTCGCCTGTCATTCCTATCAGCTGGCAGCGGAGCTGGATGGCCGCCAGCCGGCGGGTGCAATTTTTCCTTGCCCACCTAGACAACGAGATAGGCCGCCGTGATGTGCTAGGGTGAGAAGTGGACAGCGGACTGGTCGGTTCGCAAGCGCTCCACTGCCCTTTCTTGGAGCGCACTTGCTTCAGAAAGTCAGCGCCATTGGACGTGCTCGACTCTATGACCGCGGTATCGACCCAGCTCCTCTTCGTCCGCGCGCTATTTCTCTTTCCTCTGCGGCGGTGAGCGAAGTCACCACCCGTTTCTTGCAGGCAGCCACCTCACAAAAGAACGCTCACTGCTCCCAGGTGGCTGACTGCAATGGTCATTAACTTGAGCGCCGCCTGTGCATTTCTATGCCGGCCCGTTCATATTGATAGCCGAGACGTGATTGACCCAGTCACCACGCAGTGACAGCCGGTAGCTGCCACCTTCCGGGGGGATTGCTACTGGCCCTGGAACGCAGCTCCCTAGACTAGTGAGCTACATATGTTTGCGGCCTGGTTTGCGGAGACCTCCTACGTCGCCCTTGTGAGCAGTATACTTCGGCGACTCGAAAATGTTTTCGAATAATCGAGTTTTCGACTAAGTCGATTTTTGGAAATTTCGAATAATCGAGTTTTCGACTAAGTCGATTTTTGGAAATTTCGAATAATCGAGTTTTCGACTAAGTCGATTTTTGAAAATATCGAATAATCGAGTTTTCGACTAACTCGATTTTTCAAAATTTCGAATAATCGAATAGTCGAGTTGACTCGATTTTTCGAATAATCGAATGGTCAAGTTTTCCACTAACTCAATTTTTCCAATTTTCAACAACTGAGTTTCTGAAGCACCTTATCTCGACTATTTTGAGCATATCACATTCTACTGCTTCGAGACATTGATTAAAAGTATATCTGGCAATGAATAAGGCCATCTTCACGCAGTAAGACGGCCGGAACCAATATTCATGTATTAATGTCGATTAGCAATATCCATCGACCAAATTCCAAAAGCTTCAGAAAACTAAACAAATTTCACTATAGGAGGAAAATACGAGATCATTTAATGGATGAAAAATCAGAATTCATCTTTGGAGACGATAACCATGGAAAAAGCCGGAGCTGAGTTTAACAATAATAAGCCAGGGCAAATCGTAGTCTGCTTCTAGTTCATCCAAACTCATAGTGGAATCTCCGTCATCATATTCAGCCTCTTCGGCTAGACTTCAGCCGTTTTCTTCGTCTGTTTAGCCTTCATGGCCTTTTTCGTCTTCTTGCCCTATTTCTTCGACGGAGAGTGCAGCCCCTCCTCCGTATCTGCGAAGCTGTGATTCTGTTGCCACAAAACAAGCTGTTTGTTTTCTGGATCTCCCATTTTTTTCTAAGAGGAAGGGGGATATAGTCAAGCATTAAAAGCAAATTTGAAAACCAAAAGTTTCGGTTGCACTGCGACGTTCCTCTTGTCCCAATGCATTCAAGCCTCATGCATGCCTCTTTTCTCGAGCAAGGTGAAATCCAGGCTATCGCGACCGTCTTGTTATCTCTGATGAGTTTATCGGTATGCTCACACCTGAGGATTGAGGAATTTTGGCGTAAATCAATGCCGGCAATAAGTGAAAAAGATGGTGGTGAGCCGTACGAGAACTATGAGCAAATAACAACTGGTGGCAAACGAGGTGCATGGTCTGCAACTGTATTTGGAAACAGTTTACCTGATTTAGAATTTCTTTTACTCGAAACAGTCGACTATCGAATTTATTCGACTGTTCGGGTCTATCAAATAATCGAGTTTTCGAATAAGTCGATTTTTCAAAATTTCGAATAATCGAGTTTTCGACTAAGTCGATTTTTCAAAATTTCGCGTAATCGAATTTTCGACTAAGTCGATTTCTCAAAATTTCGAATAATCGAGTTTTCGACTAACTGGATTTTCAGGAATTTCGAATAATCGAGTTTTCGACTAATCCGGTTTTTCAAAATTTCGAATAATCGAGTAGTCGAATGACTCGATGTCGACCGTTTTAGTCGATACCAAGACTCGATGACTTGACTCGACGTAAGTATAGTGAGCAGCAGCGTTTCAGCTCCTCTTGGAAGCATCGGTCTCAACTTCCTCTCATAACTTAGTGGGCAGCTAAGAATCAATATCAACGAGATCCTGAAAGACAGAGGATCAGAAAATATAGCTGTGCGAATATATCTGAGAATTGGAGTGAGCCTTTTCTTGAAGTTTCTTTGCGTGAGGCATTATACATAAACTGGGCCTTCATCCGAATCAATCAGCGTTTTCATTCAAAAAATTTGTAGCCCTGGGGTGGCTTGCATGAATGCGGCGGCGAGGGTTAGGGAGCGCAACGCCGCGCGCCCGCGTCACGATTTCGATTCGAACTGAGGCGGAAGGGTGGGACGTTGCGCGTCCCTACCCCAGCCGATGCATTCATGCCTGCCACTCCTGAGGTGGCCAAACATTTGTTATTTCACCAGGGGCAGCTTGCCGGCTATCGACGTCCTCTGCCATTGGGGTGCGGATGCGCCGGCCCAAATCCCGGCTTCGCCGGCACCTGATTCCTAACCTACCAGTGAGTTCCTCTTTTCCATCCTTACTCGAAACATTTTCGATTTTGCGAAGACTAAACGTACAAGGAGTGTTCGCTGGTTTTCAAAGGAACCACGAAACAGGTTTTTTTTCGGCAAAATCTTGGATTTTTCTGCAGAACAGATTTCATTCCATTTTTTTTTTCAAAATACGCTCTTGAAACCGTCTCGAACAATTCTTTTCAAATGCATCAATTCTACAATACCGCCCGCGATTTTAGGAAGAACAGCGTTTTCAGCGCTTTTTTTTTGCCGCAAAGCACCGCTTTGTCATAACTTCGTTCAAACTGGTCCGTTTGAACCCGAGAGCATATTTATAATCAGCATCGAGAGCTCTTCATTTTGATCTCGCACATGCCTTACCCTGCAAACAAGGCATATAGGGTTAACAGAATCAATCGAGTGTACGAAAACTGAAACTCGGTATCAAAGTGTTGTAAATATTTGAATTCATATCCACCGTGCATATGAAGGACGAGTTATATACAAGTACAATGCACGGGCTAATTTACTCAAAAAAGCACAGTAGCAGTGTGTTTCGTCAAAGTTGTCTGAATCTCTCCATACTTGAAAGCTTGAACAAAGTACAGGCCGCGAGAATTCAGGTCGTGTCGGGACCCTAGGAATGAAGGTGATTTAGGATTTTGGGACAGAATTTCTTTATTTGTCGTCTCGTTTTGTAGTTCCATTTACTTTTGTTTCCATGCTCTTGTTTCTCGATAAGTAGCCCCTTAAAAGGGAAAATAGCGAACTTTAAACTCGCCCCGCCCACATCCCTGTGCCGCACGGTTCGTCCGTGCGTTCGGGAGGAAGGAGCTTTCTATTCCCAATCTTCGGAGCATTGACAACCCGGCTGAGGTGACGGTTGAGTTGTTGATGTGACAGTTGTGACGGTGCTGGTTCAAACGGTTGAGTAAGCTATCAAATATGGGTTGGGAGCGGGGATTGAAGGCCACTCATTTTCTAACAAGCGGCGCACGCTCTGTATGGAGAGCACCACACGGCGCACACTCCACATGAAGCGATACTCAGTTTCTACCACGCGTCGCACGCTCTACAATACCCACCCTGGAACTTCGCAAAAGCGCGTTTTTTGCGCCTCTCTGGAATAACTCTGTGAAATTTGGGGTTTTAAAGGCAGGAAAGATGTTGCTGGAATCGTTTCATCAACATCTACAAGATGGTGTTAGGATATCATTGATACCTTAAATTATACCTTTATTATAGGTATGTTGCTCTTTCCATTACACATTTTCCCTCGTCAGGACGATCGGCCGGTACTTTTTTTTCAAGCAACATGCCTAGAATTAAAGTATAGCTCAGGAAATCAATGAAATTTTCACACCATCTTGTAGATTTTGATGAGACGATTCTAGCAATGCCTTTCTCACCCCCGAAAACACAAATCTGACAGAGGTATATCAAAAGGGCGCAACGTTTTTCTCGCTTATTTGCCAATTTCAAGGGTGGGTATTGTACAAAAAGCGCTACTGACTTTCTAGGACGCGACACACTCCCATTTGCACAACGTCCTGCTGACGCCATCTGAGTGCTCACCCACGTTCCACGACGTTCTGACGTCGTCATCTGAAGCTCTGCCTACTTCCGATGACGTGCTGCTGACGTCATCTGAAGATCTAGCCATTTTCCACGAAGTTTTGACCGCGTCATTTGAAGCCCCACCCACTTTCCACAACGCCATGATATATATATATATATATATATATATATATATATATATATATATATATATATATATATATATATATATATATATATATATATATATATATATATATATATATATATATATATATATATATATATATATATATATATATATAAATATATATATATATATATATATATGTATATATATATATATAAATATATATATATATATATATATATATATATATATATACAAGTTCACGCAGTGGCTCATGCTTGAGCGTGATCTATGTTCTCGTTGCGAGAGTTTATGGGTTACGCTCCTAAACTCTCGCATTACACGCAGTTCGAAGAACTCTGTATGCGCCCTCAACTCTGAGAATATTTGTATCGCTACGGCATCGAAAAAACCCACACGTGGCTGGTCCAGCCACATGTGGGCTAATTCGATGCCAAGTGTGAATTATTTCAATGTCACATCTGGCTTATGTCGATGCCACATGTGGGTTATTGCGATGGTTCCCATCACGGTCTCCTTGTGCGGGGCCACCCCCTCCCCTAGCAGGGGGGGGGGGCATCCCATCAGCTGCCAAAAATTATTCTTCGGCTCGTGAGTGATCAAAGGTGGATTGAAGTCACCTTCTAGGATTAGCCTCGAAATGCCGAGTGGGCAGTCGGTGAGATGGAGCGGCTTTTATACATTTCGGTTTGTTTACTCTGAGCATGATACTGATACCAGAAAAGAATTCAATTCTTATCACGTTTGAGATTGCCATAGCGATGTCAAAGCGATGTCATAGCAATGCTATTTCGCGCACCGCATGATCTGCTATGCCATAACTATGCTATTTCGCGAAGGAGCTGCATGTCAGTGCCATAGCGATGCCATAGTCATGCAAAAATTCTCGGAGAATCACCACAACTTCCAGAAATTCCTACGATCTCCTCCCCGAATTTCGGCTTTGGGCTGAAACTCTTGAAATCCCCACGTAGGAATTCCATTTCTTTGGCTAAAAATATTACGACACTCTCACCGCCCGTTCAAAAATAAGCATGGACTTGGCAATATATTGGAAAAAGCGAAGAGTGGACTGTTTTTATCCAGCCACGCAAGTGAAGTACAATTTTGAACACAGGGATGTGGAGCACCACTTAAAGTAGGTTCTAAGTAAATGCTACCGGTTTGATATTCTAAAGAGTGAGATCTAACTCGCTTTTCATACTTTTGCGATTGCAGCAAATGCCGCTTTTCGAGCTACGGCGAAACCGGTGTTCGGGAATGCTAATGACTCCTTTGCACATGAGAATGCTTGTAGAATGCCCAGATATGTCATGGTTCCCCGGACGAAACTAGTGCCGGTACGGTAGAACGTGGCAAATGCCGCTGTGGCGGCATTAAAGGCAGTGTTCACGATGAAAAAAGTTTTCGAAATTCCATTAGGATTGGGTAGTGGAGGGACACTCTGTAACGTTAACGTCGAAAGAACGCATGAAAACGAGCCAGGAAGAGCCCCAAAAGAGCCCGAAGTTGCAACTTCGAGCGCATTGAAAACCCCAAGAGCGCATCGCACGCCCACCGACGTGAACAAATGAATGCTCGAGATCGTGAGATGAGCGATGATTTTCAATCATTAGCCCCGTTCTTCCCTTCATTCTCAGCTTCTCTCTTCACTCAGGTCAGCTCGCATAGATCGGCTGCTAAAGACGGAAGTTACAAGCCTCGGACAACTCGTCCACCATGTTTACATAGCTCAATCTTTGAGGGACCATACCTGCGTTCACAGAAGGTCTTGTGGGATTTCAGAGACACCATTGGAATCGGCATGGGGCCGTTTTCAAGATAGGCGAAAAAACAGAAAAACGATTTTCATCGTGAACACTGCCTTTAATGATCAAGACCATTATCTTCACTTTAGCGGCGTTTGCCGCGTTTTATCATATACATATGTACCAGTTTTCGTCGGGGATTCAGTGCCGATCTAGGTATTCTACCAGCATTCTCATGTACAAAGGAGTCAATTGTCAACCTCCACCTAAATTCTTAGCGTTCCCAAACACCGGTTTTGCCGTAGCTCAAAAAGCGGCATTTGCTGCAATCGCAAAATATGAAAAGCGAGTAAGGAGACCGAAAGCGCAACCGCTAGCGAGCTTCCGAAGGTGAGGAGTCGGGGCTAAAATGTCGTGCTTCACACCTTCAACTTTTCTATTCTCAGCGAAAAATCAAAATGGGGAAAAGATCGGCCAAAAGAGGTAAAGATGATGCTGACCAGGGCTATGCGGAAATGTTTTCAAGGATTTCGGAAAAGAGAAACGGCCAAAAAACGTCGGAAACGGAAATTCGGAAACGGAAAAGGAAAAGAAAGAGACCAAAAAGTATGGGTTGTCTCAATCTCACGTTTCGTCGCTACTCATTGCCTGCAGCTCTCATTCGATTACCAATGGGTTCAGTCAATGAACTAAAAACCGTTCAAAATACTTAAAATCACTGCGAGGCAGTTCACGATATCGAATCCTCGCTTCTGACACAATCGAAAAGGTCGTTCCAAAAACTAATCAGTAATTGTTGCTGCCCCTAAGAAGCAAAATACAGCCTGTCCACCAGAAAAGAGTTCAGGCTATACCAGGTGTATGTAGATGAAAGCCGGCGGCCGCGTTGCGTGTTCAAGGCCGATCAGAAATCAGTCTCCGGATTCTCACTGACGACTTTTTAGTTTTATCATGAAACAGAATTGTCTACCGGAGCGAATGCCACACGATCAAATACAAAAAGTAAGATTAAACTCCTTGACGAGAGTAGGAAAATCCACTTGTGATCTGCCTCTGAGGCATATTTCAGAGTTCAATCGCTTAGGGAACGCAAAGTATCACTAGTGTCCATGCCGACAGACCTCTTAAGGGCAGTGCTCACAATAAAAGTCGTTTTTTTGTTTTTCCGCCTATCCTAAAAACGGTCCCATGCTGATTTCAATGATGTCCCTGGAATCGTACAAGACCCCCTAGAAACGGAGTTATGGCCCCTCAAAATCTCGCTAGGGAAGCAGTGTGGACGAGTTGTCCGAGGCTTGTAACTCCCGTTTTTCGCAGCCGATGTGTGCGAGCTGACCTGAGTATAGAGAGACGTTGAGAATAAAGGGAAGAACGGGGCTTTTGATCAGAGACCATCGCTCATCTAACCGCGGAATCAGGGCAACTGTTATAGGACGTGGGCGGAGTGGCCCAATGGGTTGGCTGGTTCACGAGATTTTCACCCACTTACCGGCCGTTTTTCGTCGTACTTCCGTTCTTAATCTTCTAGGAGGGACCAAAAGCTTACGTTTTAGCCGAAAAAGTGCAACTTTTTGTCGTGAACAATGCCTTTGATCACTGACTCCTAGCAACGGAATGTCAATTTAATACAAGAAATGACGTCCCGGAATGCTCAATTCTCAATAATTCTTTGGTTTTTGAGACGGGGTTCGCTGTGGTAAGTTCTTATTTTAGATAGAGGACCACTTTTATTGATCTTCTTGACAACAGTATTGGGGAAAATCAGCAAGAAACTGGTTTAAAAAATATTAAAGGTCCTAATTTTGAGGGTGATAGAGCTCACCGCTATTTCAAAACACGGTCTCTCTTTTCCACCCAGTACCTACCATTTGAAGTGCAAGTAGCATTCACGAAAACTTGAAGTTTGGTTGTGGAGTACCAGTTTAGAAAGGTGTAATGCCAAAATTAAAGGCACTGTTCGCGATAAAAATCGCTTTTCTGTTTTTTTGTCTATCTTGAAACCGGTCCCATTCTGATTCCAATGATGCTTCTGGAATCGTACAAGACCTTCTGGGAATGGAGCTATGGTCCTTCAAAAATTGAGCTAGGGAAAATGGTGGACGAGTTGTCCGAGGCTTGCAACTTCCGTCTTTTACAGCCGATGTATGCGAGCTGACCTGAGTAAAGAGAGAAGTTGAGAATGAAGGGAAGAACGGGGCTTTTGATCGGAAACAATCGCTCCACTCACGATTTCGAGTGTTCCTTTGTTCACGACGAGGAGCGGAAAGAGGCGGGGCTTGCCCACAATGGCGGGGTTTTCCCACTTTTCTCAGCCGTTTTGCGGCTCCTGGGTAGCTCTTCTTCCCGTTTTTTCGACTCTGTTCTGCTTCTGAGAGCCACGAGAAGCGTTTGTCATGAAAAATTCGACGATGAAGTTTATCGCGAACAGTGCCTTTAACAGGAGGTTTTAAATAGTTCTGAGACTTTTGCAGCAATCCCTTCCAAATGTTCGCTGCATTAAGGATCAGATCTGGATCTTCTTTCAGAAAAAAAACTCAGGATTTTTTTTATCGCGGTCCTGCCTTAAACCGGGTCAGGAGAACATTCTTTCCGCTTCTCTGATGCACAAAAGTAGACTTTTGTTTGGCTGGAATGGATTTGACTCAAATCATGCTCTCAACCGCCCTGATAGAAGAGAATGACTTCGCACTAATGAAATCATCAAGATCTATTTTTGAAAAGCCAAACGCTAGAACACCAAAAGGAAAGATGAAAAGTTCCATGAAAAAAATATACGGAAATCAGTATTGTGAGAATGCTAAAAACTGTGCAATTAAAACTGCATTCATGCAATTAAGGTGAGAAATGGTTTGATTCAGCGAAAAAAAGTTTGATCGGTAAAAATTTCGGGATCAATTCGGTAAATGGGTAAGTCAAAATTTACCGGAAACGACCGGTAAATCGGTAAGACGGTAAACGGTAAGTGCACTCCCCTAGTGGGGAGTCTGAGCGAAATTGCCATGCTTCACACCCCGTAGACCTGCACCCTGATGTTCGATTACTTTCCTCTTATTTCGTGATTTCTTACATCAAGGAGCAACATAAGTTGGCAAACATGTTTCAAGAAGATCTTGAAACAATATCGCCCGGGGCGGGTTTATATTCACTGAACGGATCCAATTTTTTTTTATTTTCAGCCAAAAATCATGGAGACGGCTGATTTAATGAGGCTGACTGACTAAGGGTAGAGAAAAAAAAAGTGAATAATACTTTTTTAAAGGATTTGAGTACATTTCGTATTGCAGGAGACAAGAGAAGCCAGTGACAGCTGCATTTGTTCTAAATGTGTTGGCAACCCTTCCCAAATTTCGCAATGTTCCGTTTCACTGTCGGTCCAATCGAGCTCATTGATTAGTACGGAGCCAACCCCCGACGTCTCCCGTTTCTCTCGTGGAAAACGGGAAGGCGGAGCTTTGCCGAAAGCTTTTAGGGGCCAACACTCGGTGCCGTAGAAGGTCACAGGTGGGATCGTAGTTTGGTAGAGCTTCTACTTCAGGAGAATCTAGTGAGCTGTGGTTTAGAGGGTTTTATAAAGTTCTTGCTGACGTCGGTCGTAAAATGCCATTTGGAGGTGTATCCGACATGGGGGGTCGGGTCGAAAAAAAATCACCCAACCAGGGATTATAACCCTTGAGAAACATCAGGGAAGCTTTTGTACGTACTCTGTTTTGAGATGCAGTGATACCTGTAATTAGGCGATGTGGTAATTTTAGGGATCTCACGATTCTACATCATAATAAGGAAACCAGTAGAGCTTTCAATGTACCGTAATCCTGAGAAAAATCACATCTTTTATCTGGCTGTTCATGAAACACTTACAAAGAAAAAACATGAATGGCTATTGATGACAACAAGATATGCAGAAGCGGATATGAATACAATGCGTTTTATAACCACACAAACACCCTCAAAATTTGGTTTCAATTTCACACGAACAAACCCACAAATTTTTGTTCCCTCAGCCCAACTCCAACTATTTCTATGATAAGTGTTACTATTTCGGACTGTTTCAAAACCATACAAACACTTATGAAACTAATTTTTAATAAAAAAACAAGGAGATCAACGTTGATCCTCAGAAGTGCTTTCGTTCCTCCACGATATTTAGTAAGCTTGGACTGTCACCGAGACATACCCGTGATGGGGTTGTTCAGTGTTTATGACCTGGGCTGAATGCACGTCACGATAACCACGTTTTAGTCATGGTTAGATGTCGATCGATTAGACTCGATGTGCATAACCATGGATACGCTAGCCATGGTTAAAACGTGGTTAGCGTTTCGTGAATTCCACCCCTGCTGTGGAAACCAGCTGCTTATTAGCGTTTGACTTGGTGACCGTAATGCTTCAAAGGTTCTCCAAAGTGTTGAGCCTGAGCCTGTCTTACGTTGACCGGCTCACGTGAACACTGACACTGCCTCGCCGAAAGTCAGCTGAGTACATCTTAGTAATTGAGAACGCCAATCACAATTTCGGAGATGTTGCGGAAAGCGGTCTGCTTCTTCTGTACTTTCAGAGAACTGTTGCTTATGAGGTAGACGATATCCTCCCGGAATTCACCTCAGTGGGATTTCAAGCCATCTCTGCCGTCTAGGATTGAGTACTCTCCGTCTGAGGAATGTTCCGGGCTGCTTTGAGTACTACATGCGTTAATTTCCGAGGAATCTCGTCTACCTCATATGCGGTAGTGCTCTTGGAGGAAATGCAATAAAGAGGGACTGTTTTTTGCGCTAACCCGGGAATTGAGATTGGCATCCGAAACTATAAAGGCGGACTCAGTGGACTCTCAAAAGACTTTACTATTACAACCTCTACCGCAAATGGACCTCTCCAGTCGACAAAGCCATGCCCTCCGGCGAGGCACGTGAGCCGGCCAATGTGAGAGTACTCAGGTTGCAGAACTTGGACCCTATGACGTCACCAGCTTGTAGTCCTGACCTCAATACTCTGGAGAATACGTGGAGCACAACGGTAGCCAAGGCAAGCACTAACGAGCTGCAGGTTTCTATAAAAATCGAGCTGAAAATGAACACCGAGGAAGAATGGTGTAATATTGGGTTATAAACAGGCAACAACAGCAAAGGTGTCGCGGTGACAGTGAAAGCTCACTAAGTATAGCGAAAAATAAAAACTTGTTTGGAGTTAAAAGTTGATCTTTTCGTTTTTGAATAAAAAATCATTTCCTTATGTGATCTTATGGTATCGAAACGGCCCGAAATCATTAAACTTATAGTGAAAATAGTAGGAGTCGGGATGAGGGGACAAATATTTGTACACTGTCCTCATTTTAGGGTTAGAATCTGGAAAAAATAATTAAGATATGGCCAGGGAATTAGTTTTCTCAGAAATGTCAATTTTCGGGGTCTTCGCATGATTATGAAAAGCATTGTATACATACTGTGCTTATCTGGGCCCGACTCCGGTCCGCAATTGCGTCTCGACACGCTTTGCGGCCGCACGCTCCCGAGTCAGAAGAGCTTCCAGCGCCGCAGCCGCCGATCTGCTGACTCTAGGTGGGTTTTGGAAACTGCAAACTAAGAAAAATTGGAGAAAATTGTATAAAAAAGCCACATCGAGTCGGCTTTGGCGCTGGAAACCCGACTGACTCAAGCGCGTGCGGCCGCAAAGCGTGTCGAGACCAGGGATGAGCGGAATTTTTTTCTGAACTTCGGAAATCGGAAATCGGAAATCGGAAGGACCTTCTCAATTTCGGAAATCGGAATTCGGAAATCGGAACGCCAAAAACCATCGGAAATCGGAATGCGGAAATCGGAAATCGAAAATACATTACGTGGAGTTCTTAACGCCCCCCCCTGGTGACTGCGCGTACCAAAAAAACTTGAACTCATCCTTCTTTACTGAAAGTTTTCATGCAAACACAATCAACTCTGGCTTTGTGAAAAGTGAAAACGGACCTCGAATCCGAATTCAGCGCCTAAAATAACCCTCTGGGGATTTGGCCAGGGAGAGCGTAAAAATTTTTTATCTCGTGAATATTTCCGATTTCTTCCGCATTTTCAGGCTTTTTTTCGAAAATCGGAATTCGGAAATCGGAAGGCCAAAACCCATCGGAAATCGGAATTCGGAAATCGGAAACCGGAATTCCGCTCATCCCTGGTCGAGACGCAATTGTGGACCGAAATTTGGCCCAAATAAGCACTATACGTAGCTCCTCTCGTGTTCACTTTTCTGAATGCGTCCTCATATGAGTGTGAAGGTTTGATGCTCGATTGAACGCCTTTTCACATTGCACGCAGACATACGGCTTGACCTGAAAATTTGCTTATATACTTCTTTAATTCAATTTTCTTAAACATCTTCCGAAATCAAACCTTTTCTGATCTGGAAGTTAATTGTGATAAAGGTGAGGAGGGGTATTCAAAAAGGCCATGCTAGCTAGGATCTAGATTTAAACAAAAAGTTCGGATTTCCAGATTGTGATACAGTACACAGGACTGAACAGCCGCATACTGTATTTTTATACTGTACATATGACACAACTTTCTTTAGTTTAAACATAAACTCTAGCAATCAACGCTTACCCCTTTTCCCGGATCTTAATTAATTTTCAGACTGAAAAAAAAACTAAGCTCGAAGAGAGTTATTGAGAAAGGAAGCCGATGACGCAAAAGGCTGTCTCCGCTTGCCTTCTGACTAAATCCTACGAGCGGTATCGCAGTTCTTCGATTCAATAAGTTTCGGGTGCAACACTGAAGCGTTCATCATGACCTCCGCTCAACATCTTCGTTCAGAGTCGAACCACAAGTTCACAAGAAAGTAAAGAAATATTATGTATCCACAAAACACTCCTGTATTCTAGTTGTGCTACATACATATATCGAAATATACAGAGTGGTTTGACAAGGGCTTAACTCCACAAACCACGCTCGCCTATATCACGTCTGCATCACACTCTCTACCCTTTCGCTGGAGGTATACCAGAGGGCGGATTCGTCTAACATGATACCCGGGTGTAGGGGCCAATCAGGGTATAATCTTCAGCAATACCTAGGAAAATGCGAATGATTACACCCTGCTGCACTCTTATACCCGGGGTACAATCGTTGGAGAATCCAACATCAGGGGTGGTAGTAAATGCATTTTCAACTCGAGTTAACCACCACCTTTGAACCGCGAGTTAACCACCAACTTTACGCGAGTTAACCGCCAGGTTTACGCGAGCTTACCAATCTTTCTACTTGGTGGAAAAGTGATCAGGACGCGGTAGAAAGTGTGCAGGATCCGAGTGGGCGTGCGCAGGACGTTGTGAAAAGTGGGCAGGACCTCAGTAGGAGTGTGCAGGACATCATGGAAAGTGTGCAGGACCCAAGTGCGCGTGTGCAGGCCATCATAGAAAGTGTGCAGGACCCGATTGGGCGAGCGCAGGACATCATAGAAAGTGTGCAGGACCCGAGTGGGCGTGTGCAGGACCCCATTGGGAGTGTGCAGGATGTGTGCAGGACCCCACTGGGGGGACCCCACTGGGGGTGTGCAAGACCCTAGTGGGAGTGTGCAGGATGTGTGCAGGACCCCACTCGGGATGTGCAGGACCCCCTTGGGAGTGTGCAGGAAGTGTGCAGGACCCCACTGCGGGTGTGCAGGACCCCATTGGGAGTGTGCAGGATGTGTGCAGGACCCCACTCGGGATGTGCAGGACCCCATTGGGAGTGTGCAGGATGTGTGCAGGACCCCACTGCGGGTGCGCAGGACCCCACTGGGGGTGTGCAGGATGTATGCAGGACCCCTCTGGGGGGGACCCCACTGGGGGTGTGCAAGACCCTAGTGGGAGTGTGCAGGATGTGTGCAGCACCCCACTCGGGATGTGCAGGACCCCCTTGGGAGTGTGCAGGATGTGTGCAGGACCCCACTGCGGGTGTGCAGTACCCCATTGGGAGTGTGCAGGATCTGTGCAGGACCCCAATCGGGATGTGCAGGACCCCCTTGGGAGTGTGCAGGATGTGTGCAGGACCCCACTGCGGGTGTGCAGGACCCCATTGGGAGTGTGCAGGATGTGTGCAGGACCCCACTCGGGATGTGCAGGACCCCCTTGGGAGTGTGCAGGACGTGTGCAGGACCCCACTGAGGGTGTGCAGGACCCGAACGGGCGTGCGCAGGACATCATAGAAAGTGTGCAGGATTCGAGTGTGCGTGCGCAGGACACCACAGAATGTGTGCAGGACCCAAGTGGGCGTGCGCAGGACGTTGTGAAAAGTGTGCAGGGCGCCAATGAGGCTAAGCAAGACGTCGTGAAATGTGCGCAGTACTTCACTGGGGGAGTGCAGGGGGTCATGTGTATGTGTGCAGTACTTATAGTAGAAATGGCAGATGTGTGGGTGCTAAACTAGTTGGGAGGGGGCGGGGGAGTACTCGAGAAAATGAAATGGTTCATCAATGAAAATGAAAATCTGTGATGATATAATTTGCATCACAGCGTAATCAGTCGTTGTTTTTATGGTAACTTCATGGAAATGCTTCCATTTCCGAAAGCGGTATCATTCTTTATTAAGAGCACGCTAATACCGATCAGTGGACGAGGGGCTACCGTAACCATTCTTGAACAAAACATGATAACGAACGATAGCACCCGATCATAACATTGCCGAATAAAGGGGTAGAATAGCGGTTTGCATTTACTCAAAAGCAGCTCCTATCGAGAAGCTACTAGGAGGTGGATGAGGAGGTCGAAATTGTGCAAAAATGTTTGTTGGCTGGTACGATGTGCTCATATCCAAGCTGACCACACTTGGGAATTTCAAGAGAGCTACTGTAGGCCTTCATGCACGGATCGGCATCAACGTGCTTGTTCCATTCTTCAATTGAATCTTGAGTGCCCCCCCCCCAACAAGTTTTTCACTGATAGGCGCATGACCCTCATCTCGCACACTCTCACTGGGGTCCTGCACACATCCTGCACAGTCTCACTGGGGTCCTGCACACATCCTGCCCACTCGCGATGGGGTCCTGCACACCACACATTCTGCACACTCTCACTGGGGTCCTGCACACATCCTGCACACTCGCGATGGGGTCGTGCACACCCCCAGTGGGGTCCTGCACACATCCTGCACACTTCCACTCGGGTCCTGCACACCCCCAGTGGGGTCCTGCACACATCCTGCACACTCCCACTAGGGTCCTGCACACCCCCAGTGGGGTCCTGCACACATCCTGCACACTCCCACTAGGGTCCTGCACACCCCCAAAGGGGACCTGCACACATCCTGCACACTCCCACTAGGGTCCTGCACACCCCCAGTCGGGTCCTGCACACATCCTGCACACTCCCACTAGGGTCTTGCACACCCCCAGTGGAGTCCTGCACACATCCTGCACACTCTCACTGGGGTCCTGAACACCCCCAGTGGGGTCCTGCACACATCCTGCACACTCCCACTAGGGTCTTGCACACCCCCAGTGGGTCCTGCACACATCCTGCACACTCCCACTAGGGACCTGCACAACCCCAGTGGGGTCCTGCACACATCCTGCACACTACCACTAAGGTCTTGCACACCCCCAGTGGGGTCCCCCCAGAGGAGTCCTGCATACATCCTGCACACCCCCAGTGGGGTCCTGCACGCCCCCAGTGGGGTCCTGCACACACCTTGCACACTCACACTGGGGTACTGCACCAAATCATCAAAGTCCTGCATCCCTTTCACGACGAATTGCGTACTCTTCAGCAAGCGTAAGCGTAAGGGATACGCGTTATCGTATGTGATCTCGCGTTAAGTCCGCGCAAAGCTGCAACCTAACGGGAGCTGACAGAGAAAACGAAAATTGTGTGTGAATGAAGAAAAAGATGGATAGCTTCCGAAAAAGTCCTCCGGAGGACTTTTTCGGAAGCTATCCATCTTTTTCTTCATTCACACACTACTTTCGTTTTTTTTCTGTCAGCTCGCGTTAAAGGGTGTAATCACGATGATTTTTGTTTCCGAGTTTTCCACTCAAAACAATGCCTTGGCCTGCAAGCGTTGCCAAAATTACGAAGAAACGGCGAGAAACGCATTAAAACGTCGTTTTTCAGTGATATTATTCTACAACATGGACTAGTTGTCCGGTTGGATGAACATGTTCATGGTGGTCGTCACCGGTGGAAAATTAGGTAAATCAAAAGTAGAAGAATATTTTATGCAAAGCAGGATTAGTTAGGGCCCTAAGGAAAGCACGGAGCAATGGAGAGTGGGGAATTGCAAAGAACGGGTCCACAAAAGATTTCACAGTCACAACAAACACTTCCTGTGATACTTAAAGGCAGTGGTCGCGCTCAAATATGCTCGTCTTCTTTTCCCCTCTAAACCCTTTTCTGGGTATAGAGTAGTAGAGCCTACAAGAAAAAATCGCGAAAAAAACGCTGTTCTGGGCCGAATTCAAAGCCTGAACTTTCTTGTCTTTTGATGGTGGACGAGTCCACCCCACATCATCGGTATCGATGATCTCTAATATCGAGAACATCAGCTGGCTTGAACTTGAGTTTCAATCAATGAAACTTCGGATTTATGTACACATCTAGTCAAAAACATTGACTAAAGTGCTAGCTTTCATTGTTCAACTGTTTTATTGGTTAAATTTGCATTTATTTCTTCCTCAGAGTGTCGATGATTTTCGACTGCTTGGCATGAGACTGTGATCTTTCTGTGCACGTGTGCACGAACTGGAATTTTAGGGTTTTAACAACTCTAATTCTAGCCCGTTTTTCACTGCTCTACCTTCATAGTTTTTGAGCTGTTTTATATCTAAGCTGATTTTTGTAGTTTTTTCAATAATTTTTTCATCGTGACCACTGCCTTTAAGAGGCGGGGTGATACTTAAGAATTTCGTGTACTTCTGGTGCGTTTTACTCAATTCCTACGTCATTTTAGTTCTACCCGGGAGCCACTTAATCAACAAAGCGAATAATCTCAGAATTGAAGATTATCGTGAATACTGCCTTTTAATGCACAGTCCAACCTCAGAGGTAATCTTTGATATTTTGGTCCGGTCGCCGTCTATAGCAACCCTGCCGAGCGCAAAATCTCAGTTCACTCAAATAAGCGAGAAAAAGCTAAGAAAAAGTCGGCCACGCCCTCTTGAAAGAAAAAATGGGCAACGCCCACTGGCAGGTTTCCGATCTCAATTGGGAAGAGACGCGCGAATGATTTTGTTCAAAATCTATGTTCTTCCTTTTAGTTTCGGCCTGGCCTTATATTGTGACCTTACTCAGAATGATGGCTGCGAATAAGAGAAAATACAGTCTCGAGAGAACTCGTCCGCGAACTTCTGCCAGTTCAAATTCAAAATTTTTGAGGAGCCGCAACTCAGTTCGTTGTAAGTTCTGAGCGATTCTGGGGACACCATTGTGATCAGCGTGAAATTTACTCCAAGATAGGCTAAAATACGAAAAATCGATTCTGAGCTTGGACTGTGGCTTTAAGTTGCAGTTTTGAGCGAACTTACCGCGAGCTGAAAAAAGCTCAAAAAGCTTGAAAAAATTCCAAATCACTATTTTTCCCCAAAAAAAGCAGAGCGGACAATGTTTTAATTTTTTTTTACAATGCGTATCTAGTGGCTCATACAGTGCCATGCGTGTGCTTAGTTTCAGAAATGTCTGGCGCATCTCCTGAAAATCGTCAACTAAAAAGCTCGCGGTCAGCTGCAGTTAACCGCGAGTTAACCGCGAGTTAACTCGCGGTCATCTACCCACTTACTACCACCCCAGGTTTACACCTCCCGCGCAGGGTACTGCACGAGGTGTGGACAAGAGTATGTTTACCGAGACCCCTCCTCCAACGGCAAAATTTTGGCGGTTTTCTCAGACCCCTCTTAGGAGCGTTATTTCTCTGTTTTTTTGCCGTAGAAGAACTTAAAGAATAGGAACAACATGAAAGATCTGAAATTTTGAGACGATTAACCTGTAAAAAAGCAAGACATTAACAGCAGGGATGAGCGGAGTTTCGCGTTTCGCGTTCCGAAACCCGCAGTTTCGCGCATTTTTGCCATTCCGCGTTCCGCATTCCGAAAACCGCAGACAAGCCGCGGAATGCGAAAATATCGGATCGTCTGGGACGTAACAAAACATAAGATGATTTCTGAAAGTTGGGCTCCGCAGAAAAGGTCAAGGATTTGGCATTGCTCCTAAATGTCGTGAAATTGTCTTATTGGATTTGGCTCTTAATTTGATTGATTTTTCAAATGTAGTGAAATTGTCGAATTGATTTGGCTGTGATGATACTATATGCAGATAACATAATCATTAAATGTAGTGAAATTGTTGCAAACGGATTTGGCAGGAGCTCTATGAATTATCACAGTCAAATCACGCGTCAGAAGGGGTTTTCCTTGGAGCGCATATTGAATCGAATGAGAACAGGAATAAACCTAGCAGCAAAACGTTTCTATACAATGCGAACCGTGAGAGCGTTGAGGACACGAAGACATAGTCAGTAGCGAGTAAATTGCGTTAGATTTCGTTTTCATGAATTTTATCTCATCGGTGAGGGAAGGTCTGGTACCTGAAAAGGCCACACTGAAAAGGCAGAATAGCATTTGGAAACCTTAATTCTAGCCCATAAGGCCACGTTTCGTTCAGCATTGTTGACTGAGGATTATTATTTTTTTCTTTTTGTCTTCATTCGCTCGCCAGAGGACCTTCTGACGCATGATTTGACTGTGATAATTGATAGAGCTCCTGCCAAATCCGTTTGCAACAATTTCACTACATTTAATGATTATGTTATCTGCATATAGTATCATCACAGCCAAATCAATTCGACAATTTCACTACATTTGAAAAATCAATCAAGTTAAGAGCCAAATCCAATAAGACAATTTCACGACATTTAGGAGCAATGCCAAATCCTTGACCTTTTCTGCGGAGCCCAACTTTCAGAAATTTCACAACTTTTTACAAGGGTTTCCCTTCTACAATATCGTCAAGCTCTAAAAGGCAAGTTGTTTTTCTTTGAAACATAGTGGTAGAAATGAAGAAACAGCTGCTAGGATTGCAAGATAATAGTTGCAACGCGGCTTCCTACAGACAAGATACAAGGCATATACTTTTTGAATTTAAAAGTCGAGAAAATGAAGAAATGAGTTTTAAAATGACCCAATTGTACAGGGTTGGGGCACAATCCTAGACGGGGGAGAGGGGGGCACCCACCATTCAAGACAGAAGTGAAATGAACCACCCATTGGTAAGGCTACCAGTCGGAGTATTTTCATGAAGTTTCTATAAAAACAATGATTGATAGCAGTATCAGACATCTTTTATCAGAATTTTCCATCATTTCTATGAGTCTTGGGTGGCCTCACCCCGTCTAGGATAGACCCAGGGTCAGTCGCTCTAGCCAAACTTCACCGGTTCTTGCTGACGTGGCTCGTCTGCGCCGGCCCATATGTCTGATTCGGAACAAGAACGATAGTTAAATACATCGTACGCGCAGAAAACCGTATATTATTTTTTCATGTTTTTGGGTAGCTTGGCCCCTCTAGTGAACGAAAATGTTGAAGGGGCCCATGAAAAACCTTCATTCTTCTTTCAACTCCCTTCTTCATTAAAGAAAAGTCAATCGGAACACATTGTAAATACGAATTTGAATTTCGCGCAAAAATCATTTTCAGAGTTTTTTTGCATGTGGAGTTTGCGCCGTAACTATTTTTCCTGTTGTCTTACGGTCGCACCAACATTCTAGGAAAAAGTGCTAGATGACTGGTGAGAATTGGTGGCGGATATTAATCTTTGACGCCTTCCAACCTCATCGTCCAACATTTTTGACGCGCCAAAGTTTACCAGTGTGGTCTACCGGGCTCAATCATAAAATTGAGCCTGAAAATGGAAATTGATTTCCAGCACGAACGATAGTTAAGTGCGCTAGAAGAGGACTACCGTAACCTTAGGAATGATGTTATTCGGCTCTCTTAAACAAATTTGATGATACCCAATTGATCAATGATAAAGATAAAAGAAGTGAAGAGCGGTGTGTCTTCATTCACACACCGTCCTTCTCCAGAGGTCAGCAGTTGAGGATCTGCCTGGACTACAAGCAGAAAAACAACACCAGCGGTAGTGAAGATGTAGCGAATTCGGAGTCAGAACTTAGAAAATTTTAGAGCCAACTCGAGTGAGATTACAATAGCCTTGTTCTGGCGCAATTGCCTATCGCTCTTGTTGATTCGGAGGCATGACTTGCATACGGTGTCCTGGACATTAAACGGAGGTCCTGCGCACGTCCTTTGATGTTCTGCACACTCCTACTAAGGTCCTGCACACGTTCCATGATGTCCTGCACTCTCCTACTGAGATCCTGCACACATTCTTCGACGTCCTGCACACCCCTTCTGGGGTCCTGCACACGTCCCATGATGTCCTGCCCACGTCTACTACGGTCCTGCACACGTACAATGATGTCCTGCACACTCCTACTGAGGTCCTGCACAGGTCCCATGATGTCCTGCACACTCCTACTAAGGTCTTGCACACGTTCCATGATGTCCTGCACACCCCTACTGAGGTCCTGCACAGGTCCCATGATGTCCTGCACACCCCTTCTGGGGTCCTGCACACGTCCCATGATGTCCTGCCCACTTCCACTACGGTCCTGCACACGTACAATGATGTCCTGCACACTCCTACTGAGGTCCTGCACAGGTCCCATGATGTCCTGCACACCCCTACTGAGGTCCTGCACAGGTCCCATGGTGTCCTGAACACTCCTACTAAGGCCTTGCACACGATCCATGATGTCCTGCACACTCCTACTGAGGTCCTGCACAGGTCCCATGATGTCCTGCACACCCCATCTGGGGTCCTGCACACGTCCCATGATGTCCTGCCCACTTATACTACGGTCCTGCACACGTACAATGATGTCCTGCACACTCCTACTGAGGTCCTGCACAGGTCCCATGGTGTCCTGCACACTCCTACTAAGGTCTTGCACACGATCCATGATGTCCTGCACACGTCCCATGATGTCCTGTCCACTCCTAATACGGTCCTGCACAGGTCCCATGGTGTCCTGCACACTCCTACTAAGGTCTTGCACACGTTCCATGATGTCCTGCACACTCCTACTGAGGTCTTGCACACGTTCCATGATGTCCTGCCCACTCCTACTGAGGTCCTGCACACATTCTACGACGTCCTGCACACCCCTACTGGGGTCCTGCACACGTTCCATGATGTCCTGCACACTCCTACTAAGGTTCTGCACACGTTCGATGATGTCCTGCATACTCCTACTGAGGCCCTGCCCACATTCTACGACGTCCTGCACACCCCTACTGAGGTCTCACATAGTCAACCGACACTTCAGGGGTGCGTTCCAAGAAGATTTCCATGGGAGGAAAATGGGTCTGTTAAGATATAACGAATGATAATCTAACAGATAGGCTCATTTCATGCGGTCTCTCAATCTATCATTGGTCGGCTCTTATCAGATTCATTTTTCCTCCCGTGGAAATCTTCTTGGAACGCACCCCAGCACATCCTGCGACGCCTTCTTATCGATGGTGCGCTTTGAACGAATACGCGCCGCGGTCAAGTACATCAACCCGCACAGCGTCCTCTGCCGAGCCGGACGTTCAAAGTACACCACCCTGGAGAGCAAGGTGTTTATATGGAGTCTAAGAAAACAATGACTGATAACGAAAAACCCACCATTTTCATAAACTATTCTTGAGAGGCCGGTTTCCGAGTTTCAAACGCCCGTTAGGGGCCCAGAAGTCATTATGGTGAGTTCTGACAATCATTTTCGACATTCCCATGGCCGACTACCTCTAGTCACAAATTTTCGAGCGATTTGGTCCACGCCTTCCAAAAAAATGGTTTTCGACGGACGGAGGTGGAGGCGGAGGGGGAACTCGAGTGAGATTACAATAGCCTTGTTCTGGCGCAATTGCCTATCGCTCTTGTTGATTTGGAGGCATGACTTGCATACGGTGTCCTGGACATTAAACGGAGGTCCTGCGCACGTCCTTTGATGTTCTGCACACTCCTACTAAGGTCCTGCACACGTTCCATGATGTCCTGCACTCTCCTACTGAGATCCTGCACACATTCTTCGACGTCCTGCACACCCCTTCTGGGGTCCTGCACACGTCCCATGATGTCCTGCCCACGTCTACTACGGTCCTGCACACGTACAATGATGTCCTGCACACTCCTACTGAGGTCCTGCACAGGTCCCATGGTGTCCTGCACACTCCTACTAAGGTCTTGCACACGATCCATGATGTCCTGCACACCCCTACTGAGGTCCTGCACAGGTCCCATGATGTCCTGCACACCCCTTCTGGGGTCCTGCACACGTCCCATGATGTCCTGCCCACTTCTACTACGGTCCTGCACACGTACAATGATGTCCTGCACACCCCTACTGAGGTCCTGCACAGGTCCCATGGTGTCCTGCACACTCCTACTAAGGCCTTGCACACGATCCATGATGTCCTGCACATCCCTTCTGGGGTCCTGCACACGTCCCATGATGTCCTGCACATCCCTTTCTGGGGTCCTGCACACGTCCCATGATGTCCTGCCCACTTATACTACGGTCCTGCACACGTTCCATGATGTCCTGCACACTCCTACTGAGGTCCTGCACAGGTCCCATGATGTCCTGCACACTCCTACTAAGGTCTTGCACACGTTCCATGATGTCCTGCACACGTCCCATGATGTCCTGTCCACTCCTAATACGGTCCTGCACAGGTCCCATGATGTCCTGCACACCCCTTCTGGGGTCCTGCACACGTCCCATGATGTCCTGCACACTCCTACTGAGGTCCTGCACAGGTCCCATGGTGTCCTGCACACTCCTACTAAGGTCTTGCACACGATCCATGATGTCCTGCACACTCCTACTGAGGTCCTGCACAGGTCCCATGGTGTCCTGCACACTCCTACTAAGGTCTTGCACACGATCCATGATGTCCTGCACACTCCTACTGAGGTCCTGCACAGGTCCCATGATGTCCTGCACACTCCTACTGAGGTCCTGCACAGGTCCCATGATGTCCTGCACACTCCTACTAAGGTCTTGCACACGTCCCATGATGTCCTGTCCACTCCTACTACGGTCCTGCACACGTTCCATGATGTCCTGCACACTCCTACTGAGGTCCTGCACAGGTCCCATGATGTCCTGCACACTCCTACTAAGGTCTTGCACACGTTCCATGATGTCCTGCACACGTCCCATGATGTCCTGTCCACTCCTAATACGGTCCTGCACAGGTCCCATGATGTCCTGCACACTCCTACTAAGGTCTTGCACACGTTCCATGATGTCCTGCACACTCCTACTGAGGTCCTGCACACGTCCCATGATGTCCTGTCCACTCCTACTACGGTCCTGCACACGTTCCATGATGTCCTGCACACTCCTACTGAGGTCCTGCACAGGTCCCATGATGTCCTGCACACTCCTACTAAGGTCTTGCACACGTTCCATGATGTCCTGCACACTCCTACTAAGGTCTTGCACACGTTCCATGATGTCCTGCACACTCCTACTGAGGTCCTGCACATTCTACGACGTCCTGCACACTCCTACTGGGGTCCTGCACACGTTCCATGATGTCCTGCACACTCCTACTAAGGTCCTGCACACGTTCGATGATGTCCTGCATACTCCTACTGAGGCCCTGCCCACATTCTACGACGTCCTGCACACCCCTACTGAGGTCTCACATAGTCAACCGACACTTCAGCACATCTTGCGACGCCTTCTTATCGATGGTGCGCTTTGAACGAATACGCGCCGCGGTCAAGTACATCAACCCGCACAGCGTCCTCTGCCGAGCCGGACGTTCAAAGTACACCACCCTGGAGAGCAAGGTGTTTATATGGAGTCTAAGAAAACAATGACTGATAACGAAAAACCCACCATTTTCATAAACTATTCTTGAGAGGCCGGTTTCCGAGTTTCAAACGCCCGTTAGGGGCCCAGAAGTCATTATGGTGAGTTCTGACAATTATTTTCGTCATTCCCATGGCCGATTACCTCTAGTCACAAATTTTCGAGCGATTTGGTCCACGCCTTCCAAAAAAATGGTTTTCGACGGACGGAGGTGGAGGCGGAGGGGGAACTCGAGTGAGATTACAATAGCCTTGTTCTGGCGCAATCGCCTATCGCTCTTGTTGATTCGGAGGCATGACTTGCATTTGGTGTCCTGGACATTAAACGGAGGTCCTGCGCACGTCCTTTGATGTTCTGCACACTCCTACTAAGGTCCTGCACACGTTCCATGATGTCCTGCACTCTCCTACTGAGATCCTGCACACATTCTTCGACGTCCTGCACACCCCTTCTGGGGTCCTGCACACGTCCCATGATGTCCTGCCCACGTCCACTACGGTCCTGCACGTACAATGATGTCCTGCACACTCCTACTGAGGTCCTGCACAGGTCCCATGGTGTCCTGCACACTCCTACTAAGGTCTTGCACACGATCCATGATGTCCTGCACACCCCCTACTGAGGTCCTGCACAGGTCCCATGATGTCCCTGCACACCCCTTCTGGGGTCCTGCACACGTCCCATGATGTCCTGCCCACTTCTACTACGGTCCTGCACACGTACAATGATGTCCTGCACACCCCTACTGAGGTCCTGCACAGGTCCCATGGTGTCCTGCACACTCCTACTAAGGCCTTGCACACGATCCATGATGTCCTGCACACCCCTACTGAGGTCCTGCACAGGTCCCATGATGTCCTGCACATCCCTTCTGGGGTCCTGCACACGTCCCATGATGTCCTGCCCACTTATACTACGGTCCTGCACACGTACAATGATGTCCTGCACACTCCTACTGAGGTCCTGCACAGGTCCCATGGTGTCCTGCACACTCCTACTAAGGTCTTGCACACGATCCATGATGTCCTGCACACTCCTACTGAGGTCCTGCACAGGTCCCATGATGTCCTGCACACTCCTACTGAGGTCCTGCACAGGTCCCATGATGTCCTGCACACTCCTACTAAGGTCTTGCACACGTCCCATGATGTCCTGTCCACTCCTACTACGGTCCTGCACACGTTCCATGATGTCCTGCACACTCCTACTGAGGTCCTGCACAGGTCCCATGATGTCCTGCACACTCCTACTAAGGTCTTGCATACGTTCCATAATGTCCTGCACACTCCTACTGAGGTCCCGCACACATTCTACGACGTCCTGCACACCCCTACTGGGGTCCTGCACACGTCCCATGATGTCCTGTCCACTCCTAATATGGTCCTGCACACGTTCCATGATGTCCTGCACACTCCTACTGAGGTCCTGCACAGGTCCCATGATGTCCTGCACACTCCTACTAAGGTCTTGCACACGTTGCATGATGTCCTGCACACTCCTACTGAGGTCCTGCACAGGTCCCATGATGTCCTGCACACTCCTACTGAGGTCCTGCACAGGTCCCATGATGTCCTGCACACTCCTACTAAGGTCTTGCACAGGTCCCATGATGTCCTGCACACTCCTACTAAGGTCTTGCACACGATCCATGATGTCCTGCACACTCCTACTGAGGTCCTGCACAGGTCCCATGATGTCCTGCACACTCCTACTGAGGTCCTGCACAGGTCCCATGATGTCCTGCACACTCCTACTAAGGTCTTGCACACGTTCCATGATGTCCTGCACACTCCTACTGAGGTCCTGCACAGGTCCCATGATGTCCTGCACACTCCTACTAAGGTCTTGCACACGTTCCATGATGTCCTGCACACTCCTACTGAGGTCCTGCACAGGTCCCATGATGTCCTGCACACTCCTACTGAGGTCCTGCACAGGTCCCATGATGTCCTGCACACTCCTACTAAGGTCTTGCACAGGTCCCATGATGTCCTGCACGCTCCTACTAAGGTCTTGCACACGTTCCATGATGTCCTGCACACTCCTACTGAGGCCCTGCACACATTCTACGACGTCCTGCACACCCCTACTGGGGTCCTGCACACGTCCCATGATGTCCTGTCCACTCCTACTACGGTCCTGCGCACGTTCCATGATGTCCTGCACACTCCTACTGAGGTCCTGCACAGGTCCCATGATGTCCTGCACACTCCTACTAAGGTCTTGCACACGTTCCATGATGTCCTGCACACTCCTACTGAGGTCTTGCACACGTTCCATGATGTCCTGTCCACTCCTACTACGGTCCTGCACACGTTCCATGATGTCCTGCACACTCCTACTGAGGTCCTGCACAGGTCCCATGATGTCCTGCACACTCCTACTAAGGTCTTGCACACGTCCCATGATGTCCTGCACACGTCCCATGATGTCCTGTCCACTCCTAATACGGTCCTGCACAGGTCCCATGATGTCCTGCACACTCCTACGAAGGTCTTGCACACGTTCCATGATGTCCTGCACACTCCTACTGAGGTCTTGCACACGTTCCATGATGTCCTGCCCACTCCTACTGAGGTCCTGCACACATTCTACGACGTCCTGCACACCCCTACTGGGGTCCTGCACACGTTCCATGATGTCCTGCACACTCCTACTAAGGTCCTGCACACGTTCGATGATGTCCTGCATACTCCTACTGAGGCCCTGCCCACATTCTACGACGTCCTGCACACCCCTACTGAGGTCTCACATAGTCAACCGACATTTCAGCACATCCTGCGACGCCTTCTTATCGATGGTGCGCTTTGAACGAATACGCGCCGCGGTCAAGTACATCAACCCGCACAGCGTCCTCTGCCGAGCCGGACGTTCAAAGTACACCACCCTGGAGAGCAAGGTGTTTATATGGAGTCTAAGAAAACAATGACTGATAACGAAAAACCCACCATTTTCATAAACTATTCTTGAGAGGCCGGTTTCCGAGTTTCAAACGCCCGTTAGGGGCCCAGAAGTCATTATGGTGAGTTCTGACAATTATTTTCGTCATTCCCGTGGCCGATTACCTCTAGTCACAAATTTTCGAGCGATTTGGTCCACGCCTTCCAAAAAAATGGTTTTCGACGGACGGAGGCGGAGGCGGAGGCGGAGGCGGAGGCGGAGGCGGAGGCGGAGGCGGAGGCGGAGGCGGAGGCGGAGGCGGAGGCGGAGGCGGAGGCGGAGGCGGAGGCGGAGGCGGAGGCGGAGGCGGAGGCGGAGGCGGAGGCGGAGGCGGAGGCGGAGGCGGAGGCGGTGGTGGAGAACGTTTTTGCGTACTTTGAGAGGTCATAACTTTAGAAAGCGGGGACCAGTTGGGATGAAAAGTTGCACACATATGTAATTTCTTGCAGCGCGTCGAATAGTGTACAGCTCATACCTCTGTTAACGGTATGAATAGGTGATCTCATTGTAGGGCACCCGCGCGGGAAGAGATCAAAGCCAAATCCTGGTGAGCGCTTCGCGCTCACCACAATTTCTGAGATTTTCCGCGCTTCGCTTTCCGAAAACCGCATTTCCGCGCATTTTCAGGCGTTTCGCGCCCGATTTCCGAAACCCGAGAAAAAAATTTCTGTTCCGAAACCCGAAAACCGATTTCCGAAATTTCATATTTTTATTCCGCTCATCCCTGATTAACAGTGAATTAATTAGATCACGGACGAGGTTTTTCTTGACGGGGTACATAAAGTTGCCTGCGTTCGTGAATAACTTAGCTATAGTAAAGATTCTCCTACGGTTGAATATAAGGCACATCGGTTCTGGGCGTGTATCCAGAATGGATGCGTAGTGAATTGCGAATAATGCTGGGTAGGAAGTTAAAGTGTGTGGTGGAAGTGATGAGTGGAGGCGATGAAGTGATTGACAAAGTCGAATGCTATGAGATTTATCAAACAAATAAGTATGTTTTCAATTACTAAATATGAGGTCGTAAATTTATTTTGCAAGTCAAGGAAAAACAGGTCATTTTAAATGTACGCAAAAACACACACCAAGAAATGCTAGATACAAAAATGGTGCTTTAAAGGCAGTGGTCACGATGAAAAACGTTATAGAAAAAACTACAAAAATCAGCTTAGATAAAAAACAGCTGAAAAACTATAAAGGTAGAGCGGTGAAAAACGGGCTAGAATTAGAGTTTCTAAGGCCCAAAGCAGCCAGTTCGTGCACACGTGCACAGCGATGACGAATTAGATCGCAGTCTCATGCCGAGCAGTCAAAAATCATCGACATTCAGAGGACGAAATAAATGCAAATTTACCTAATAAAAACAGTTGAACAATGAAAGCATCACTTCAGTCAATGTTTTTGACTAGATGTGCACATAAATCCGAAGCTTCATTGATTGACATTCAATTTCAAGCTAGCTGATGTTCTTGATATAAGAGGTCATCGATTCCGATGATATGGAGTGAGCTCGTCCACTGTCAAAAGACAAGAAAGTTCAGGCTTCAAATTTTGCCCAAAACAATGGTTTTTTCGCGATTTTTTCTTATAGGTCCTACTACTCGAGACCCGATAAAGGGTTTAGAGAGAAAAAGACGACAAGCATATTTGATCGCGACCACTGCCTTTAATTCAAGAATCCCGCGACCGGCGACTAGACACTGTACTTACCATATCAAGCGTGGTCGCAGCCGCGGGACATGGTATGAAACTGGCTAAGCAATGCAAAACCTGTAGCGCAGTACAGGGCGTTACTGCTGAGAACCGGTAGTGTACTGGTTACACTACAGTATTTAGATGCATCTTTTGCTGTAATTAGAGTGTCACTTCCAGTATCGCTCGCGAATTTTAATGATCGTTACATAGCAACCGCGCGTCAACACGCCGAAACTTTTCCGCCGCTCTAGTTGTCTGTCGCCTCCTATGTCAGTGGTCGACCGTGGAAAGGAGCGTGCCTTGTGGAAGAAAATCAGTCTTGTGAGGATAGGTGACTCAAAATTATAAATTAGTGGGATTTTCCCTAAACATATTTTAAAGGCAGTGGTCGCTATCAATTAGGCTTGTCTTCTTTTCCTTTATAAACCATTTTCTGAGTTTGGAGTAGTAGGAACTATAGGAAAAAATCGCGAAAAAACCGATGTTTTGGGCCAAATTGAAAGCCTGAACTTTCTTGTCTTTTAATGGTGGACGAGCCCACTCCACATCATCGGCATCGCTGATCTCTATTATCAAGAACATCAGCTGGCTTGAAGTTGAATTTCAATCAATGAGCATTAACCTTCGGTAGGACCTGCATGTACACATCTAGTGAAACATTGGCTGAAGTGCTTGCTTTCATTGTTCAACTGTTTTTATTAGGTAAACTTGCATTTATTTCTTCCTCTGAATGTCTATGATTTTTGACTGCTCGGCATAAGACGGCGATCTTTTTGGGCGGCACTGTGCACGTGTGCACGAACTGGCAGCCTTGGGCCGTAGAAATCCTAATTCTAGCCCGTTCTTCACCGCGTTACCTTGATAGTTTTTCAGTTGTTTTCGATCTGAGCTGATTTTTGTAGTTTTTTCGATAACGATTTTTCATCGAGACCACTGCCGTTAAGGAGTGGCACTGGAAGCCATTTTCGATTTTAAAAAATTTTGTGGTTTTACTGCATAACAGAGAGTGGGAATACTTGCCGTCGTATGCGTTAGCCGATGTCGAGTTAGGTTGCCGGGTTGACGGAAGGCTCGGCCGCAGTGATCGCATTTGAATGGCTTCTCTCCCGTGTGTATTCTCTAAATGTTGTGTATCAATGTATCAAAACGATGGAATGCAAATGGAACGGCAAAAAAGAAAATCTCCTAGACTGGTAAGTTTTAGGTTGTTAGAAAAGCTTCCAGCCATCTGACCTTATCACTTTTTGAAACTTCCGCGGTTGATCTCTTAGCCAAGTGCGATATACCGTTCGGAAGCACACAACGTTTTCTATTTGATGCCCCTCTTCAGCTGGAGGAAAATCTGGTGGTACTCGAATTGCATGCTGAATTGCAGCGGAAATCTTTGGTACTGAGCATAATTGGAAACCTCTATTTACCTTCACTCAAACCATCGAAACCGCCAAAGTTGATAGGACATTTGAACTCACTGATTTTTCTGCGAATTTTGTGAATTAGCATCCGGTATTTTCTGCACTACCAAACTACTTTCAAAAGCTAAGCTCTGCTGCTATTCAATGTTAACAAGCCTCTGCTCAAGAGTGTATATTCTGTCTTTTATAGATCAATTAAAAAAATGACGAAAAAATAACAAAATTCAATTTACCCGCCACTGACTGCCATAGTAGCGCCTTCACAAAATTCGTCGAGAAATACGAATTAAGCTCCATCACAAATCGCTGCAGATATTATCATCTACCCCATGGAGGGTCCAAACACCCTATCAACTTCGGCAGCTTTGGTGATTTTTAGTGAAAAGTTAGAAACGTTTGATGACGCTTAGTCAACGCCTTGATTTTCGTCCAATTTCGGCTCAAAATTCAGGAAGCACGGAATTTTGTTGAGAGCTCAAATATACGTGAGATAAGAAAAGATTGGCGCTTTCCAATGATATATCACACTTCGCTAGAAAACAGCTTTAAAAATTTGGATAAGTTTCAAAAAAACAGCTGGATAGAAACTTTTCCGACAATTCAATACTACAGTGAGAAAACAAAAATTTATTGAATATTCGACTCCTCGGTTTCAAAGTCAGCAGTTTTAACCGACTATGCGCTAAGAAAATATTTCAGTATAAGCACCTTTGGTGGGATATTCTACATGTATTCTCTAGATGTCCTGCAGAAGCTCTATGGTGTCCTGCATACCTTCAGAAAAGTCCTGCACACCTGATTTCCTGAACACTTACTTGAACTTCTGCAAATTCTCAGGAAACTTTTGTGTATCCTTCGAGGTATTCAGCGCACTCTCCCTGATTCACACGTTGGTGGGGAAGTTCCAAAGTTCCCAAGAACGGCTGTGGAATCTTTCTCTATACAACTGGGGAACTTTCCTCGATTCGAGGAGGCGAAGAGGGCCACCCAACAGCAGGTCTGCTCTGTTCTCCCAAGTGCCGGTCTTCCTCATGGTGTTAGGCTCCATCCATACGTGGCGGGAACCCTCTCTCTCTCTCGCTGTTTCGCGCTCCTCAACGCTCCCCAACGCTGATAGGTGCCCGGTGCACAGAGAGGGAGACAAGCAAACACCTCCTGCCTTGTGTTGATTTGATCGACGACGGTTGACCTGGTGATCAATAAATCAAGTCGAATCCTCAGCTGCTCATGGAAAGTGTGTCCGAATGAGAATGGCGGTACAAGTGCGCTGCAGGCGGCCGTCGCATGTGGCGCTCTCGCTCAGAACATTCTCGTTTACTTGATTTCAACTTTAGAAACAACTTTCTGCTTGTCGGCGTAACTAACCACGGTATAGTTGTTTGTATGTTGAAAACAACTTGAGTTGTTTGTATAACAAGCTAGTGAGGTACTAGGAGTGATGGCCCGCGGACCTTTGCCAGCTGGACGCGATCTTCGCCGCGGTCAGCGGTGAGGGACCACCCTCACCGCGGCCAAAACCGCCCTCCCAGCCGTGGGGATGCCCACGACCCCCCACCCAGCGGTCAGAAATATGCTGGCCTCCGAAGAGTGACTCGAACCCTCCAGGGCCGGCATGAGACTGCCGAACGAGGACTCGGGCAAGATGAGGCACCTTTTATACCGGCCGTGCAAGTGATAAGCACATTACGACGTGATCACCATGAATTGATAAAGCAACCGACCCATTTGAAGATAGTTACCCGATTCTAGAGCCCTAATGCTGATCTGTTTGTTGCTGATACCGTATCGCTGAATTTGGCTGAATCGAAGCTTGTTTTCACCGCATAGCATCCCTAATCAGCTGGAGAAAGTGAGCTTCGACTTGATTTCACCAATGATTGAGTGCAAAGTAGGGCTACAGTTGTTTTGAAGTCAATTCTTAGTTGACGGTCTCCGACATAAGTCAATCCTTAGTTTAAATAAAGTGGTTTTGAGCTAAGTTAGTTCAATTAAAGTTGATTTTGCTCGTAATTGTTGGGGATCAAGTTATTTAAAAAGTTCTTAGTGGACGAGCATACGAAACGAGCCTTCCCCCACAACGATAGGTTCGTTGGGGTGGAGACAGCTGTTCGAGAGGTGAAGGTTGTTTAAGATACCTGAGTGGGTAATGGTGAAGGTTCCCTATAGACTTGCAACTTTAAAATTAAACGTTTTCTTGATCCTCTTTTTCTTGCATTCAATATATTTTTATTTTTAATCATTAATTTTTTAACATTTTTTTCGTTAGATGAACTCCTTTAGGAATTCACTATTCCTGATGAAACGATCTGCCTAGCTCATGGAAAAAATTCCTTTGAGCTGTCTTGGGGTCGAAAAAACTCGGAAAATCTTTCTAAGCGAATTTTGAAAAACTACCTGTTCTTCGCTCATAACATTTTTTCCCTGCCATATGGATCTTTGAACAGAGCTGTTTCGAAAATCTCCATGAAATTTTGCGTCGAATAGTGTTTTCAATTTGAGAAAAATACGTTTCCAATCTCTCAGCCGACTTCAATTTATGAAATAACGTTTCTTTCACCAAAAGCATACATTTTTCCGTCCATAACTTTTTTACCCTAGAAGTTAGCCCTTTGATAGAGGTCGTTTTCGAAATCCACATAAAAATCTATATCGAACATCGTTTTCACTGTCAAAAAATACGCTCCCGCTCTTCCAGCCGATTTCAGTTTATGAAGAGCATTTTTTTCGCCTGAAATTATGGGTATTTCGTCCATAACTTTTTTCTGCTTGGGAATAGACCATTGTTGAAGGCTGTTTTAGGAATCTCGATGAACTGCATCGACTGGTGTTTCCAGTTTTGAGAATATGCCTAATTCATTTTACGAAACACGGGTTTTTCGCCTATAACTCTTCAACCGTTGAAGATAGTGTTTCGGTGAAGGGTGTTTTTGAAATCTACGGAAAAATCTGCGTCGAATGATATATCCTGTTCCTAACTTTATTTGCCCTATAAGCCAGCCAGGTCGGTGGAGCCGAGCTCCATAGTTATCTCCATAGGGTGCTCTCGCCTCTATGGTTTAAATGAGAGACGCAGACTTCTGCTGGAGCCAACAACGGGGCTCGGCTTCACCGACCTGGCTGGCTTATTGTGCAAGCAAAGTTAGGAACCCCATATATCATTCGACGTCAAACTTTACGCATATTTCAAAAACTACCTTTACCAGAACTCTATCTTCAACGGTTAAAGAGTTACAGGCGAAAAACCGTTGTTTCGTAAAATGAATTAGGCTGAAGGATCGAGAAAATATTTTTCCAAACTGAAAATACCAGTCGATGCAGAATATCATCGAGACGTCGAAAACAACCTTCAACAAGGGTCTATTTCCAAGCAGAAACAAGTTATGGACGAAAAACCGATAATTTCAGGCAAAAATAATGCACTTTATAAACTGAAATCGGTTGGAAGAAGGGGAACGTTTTTTTCTAAACTGAAAACGCTGTTCGATGCAGAATTTTATGGGTATTTCGAAAACAGCCTTCGAGGTGAAGGTTGGTGGAGTACATGGCTTCACCCAACGAAGCTATGCCCACAACTACTGACTACGAGCGGGGACGGCACAGGCTGGCAGCAAACAGACTGCATCGATCAATCAGCTCTGCAGCTGAGGAAAGGGGGGGGGGTGGCAGCCGTTTGAACGCTCGTCCGAGAGCGGCACATGCGACGGCCGCCTGCAACGAACGCCGGCCGCATGGACCGCAATTTTCATTCGGACACACTTCACCCCGGTTTGTGACAGCCGTGTTCGAACTATGAGTTACCAGGGCATTTGTTTTGAAGTAGGCTCGAGGCTGAATGCTTTAGGGATAGAGTAATAACCTTGAGACCGGCTGATTCTTTCCCGGAGTGGGCGTGAGCGAGCGGCCGCGGGCGAGAGCGGGCGTGAGCGCGCCATAGAGAGCGTAAGCGCACGTCAGCGGCTGGCAAAGCGTGTGTCAATGACGACCATCGATTTTGCATAATCGCACGCTCTCGCAACGTATGGGCGCTGCCTCACAACCCAACACAAATTCTCAGGCAAACTGGGGCGTCGACAACAGGTTGATAAGTTGTCATCTCATAAACCGCTCCCTGTTGACAAGTCGAATCGCGCGTATTGTCAGCCGGAGACCTTCCCCTTGAACAGCGACTTCCGCCTGTTGTCGGGCTGTTGACAGCTCGATGTGTCGCGTTTAACGGCCTATTTAGCAGCGGTTCACATCCTGCTGGAGGGTTTTTTATCTAGCTTAAGAACTACTCTACACCGACACGGGTCGCGGTCGGCACACCGACACGCGTCGCGGCCGGGTCGCCCAGCCTCCACTGGGGTCATCACCGGACGGGCAGGACCTCCAGATTCTAGGCGGGGCCAATGTACTGCAAACTTGGGTAATTGAACCGACGGCACACTTATCATTCGAAGCATGCCTGAAAATATGTAGAGCGCAAAAACGCTAGCTGTGCAACAGCACGACATCGACCAGATCACAACTCGCGGGCCCGGCCCCGCCGAATATCGGCGCGTTGACCAGCGGTGACTCATGGTGGGCGGATCAACCTGTTGTCGACGCCCCAATTTGCCTGAGATGTTAATTGATTGATCAAAAATCAGCTGAAAAAAAACTAGTTGCTTTCGACAGTTCTCCTTCCTAAGAATGCTGAACTAACAAGGAACGACCATACGGGGGAGACGTCCTGGGAAAAGTTCTTCTGAGAGTTGTGGGGGATGGATAGGGTAAAATAATCTAAGCTCGGTTCTCTCTACGGACCTTCCGATAATCCAGAAAAAAAGAAAAAACCGTTTGAAACTACCTGCAACCTCCTAATCTGAGCAGCTGGAGTGAGTTCATATGCTCGGCACACATTAATTTGCAATGAATTTGCCCTATACAAGGTTTGACATTTGATTCTGGCCCATTCGTAAGATATAAGCCGTTTCCGAGCTCATTGTGCATTCCATTCCTCGTACCACTTAATTGAAGTTGCCACAGCCAGTGTGCAGGGATGGTCGAGAGGATAACGATAGGAAATGCTAAATTACGAAGGGATGTTCGATTCCCGCAATGCACCTTCTGGAAAAATTGTTTTGCATTTATTCGATTGTTTATCCACGAGGTTCCTCATTCACGTTTCAAATTGTTTTTTCCAATCTTATTGAATTCACAATTTCTATCACGTGAATCCCTGTAGTATATGAGCATTTCCTCACATTATTCAAAAAATTATTCCTCTCACCTTCTTGTGCAAGCATTTCGGTTTCATTGAGAAGTATTGTAATGTAAGCATCTTCTGAATTTGTATTATTTTGCTTGAGTAAAGGAGAACACCTTTTTTGAACACATAAAGTCGCTTGAAAATCATCCTAGAAAGAAGCATTGTCATAGAAGGAAGCAAAGCGAGGCACTGTTCGCGATGAAAATCGCTTTTCTGTTTTTTTTGCCTATCTTGAAACCGGTCCCATTCTGATTCCAATGATGCTTCTAGAATCGTACAAGACCTTCTGGGAATGGAGTTATGGTCCCTCAAAAACTGAGCTAGGGAAAATGGTGGACGAGTTGTCCAAGGCTTGTAACTTCCGTCTTTTGCAGCCAATGTGTGCGAGCTGACCTGAGTAAAGAGAGAAGTTGAGAATGAAGGGAAGAACGGGGCTTTTGATCGGAAATATCGCTCAACTCACAATTTCGAGTGTTCCTTTGTTCACGTCGAGGGGCGGGAAGAGGTGGGACTTGCCCACAATGGCGGGGTTTTCCCACTTTTCTAAGCCGTTTTGCGGCTCCTGGGTAGCTTTTCGTCCCGTTTTTTTGACGCTGTTCTGCTTCTGAGAGCCACGAGAAGCGTTTGTCATGAAAAATTCGAGCATGAAGTTTATCGCGAACAGTGCCTTTGAAATTATCATCAAGGGCGCAGTTTTCATTTTCAGAGGGCGACAATCGGTTGCCCAATACATCTGCTAACCCATAATCGAAAACTACTAAACTTGGTTCGATCACGCAGAAATTTTTTTTTGATTACCCTCTATAAAACGTCGTAATTCACATCGTTCGATGCGCGAGCGGCGCGCGCGACGTCTCAGCCTCCGTCTGCCCTCCGTTCTCTCGCTGTCTCTAACCTCCGCTCCGCACCAGCTGGCGTAGGAACCATGTGATTTTCGCCGTTTTATAGCCTGTATCTGGAGTTCGAGGGTGAGTGAGAATACGGCGAAAAAAAAGTCAAAAAAATTTCCCCCGTATTGATCCAAATAAAACAGACTGGGGTAGATGGGTGTTAGATATAGTAGCCAGCAGGGCTGTGCGTTATAACGTTAACGTGTTAACGAATTAAATGGTTAACGCGGTTTTTTCAGAAAAATTAACGATTAACGCTTAAAGGCAGTGTTCACGATAATCTTCAATTTTGAGATTATTCGCTATATTGATTCGGTGACCCCCGGGTGAAACTAAAATGACGTTGAAACTGAGAAAAACGCACTAGAAGTGCTCGAAATACTTAAGTATCACCCCGCCTCTTAAGTATCACAGGAAGTGTTTGTTGCGACAATGAAATGTTTTGTGGACCCGTCTTTTGCAATTCTCTACTATCTATTGATCCGTTCTTTCCTTAGAGCCCTATCTAATCCCGTTTTGCCTGAAATATTCTTCCATTTTTGATTAGCTCCATTTTTTACCGGTGACGACCACCGTGAACATGTTCATCCAATCGGACAACTAGTCCATGCTTTGAAATAATGTCACTGAAATGCGACGTTTTAATGCGTTTCTCGCCGTTTCTTCGTAATTTTAGTAATACCTGGGGGCCAACGCATTGTTTTATGTGGAAAACTCGGGGACGAAAATCATCGTGAACACTGCCTTTAACGAAAAAGTCTTGAAATCACGTTAATTTCTAGTTCGTTAATTGTTTTGGAATTGTGGTCCAGGTTACTGTACGAGGTGCGGGTCGGCCAGTTCTGCTCAGACCTCCACTCCAGTGCCAATTTCGCTAAGACCCCCCAGTAGCGTGAGTAGGTCGATTTTTGACCGTGTCCCACCCCTCCCCCTCCTCAGCTAGAGCTGATCTGTTCAAACAGTGTTTTCAACAAACAGCAAGTTCGCCTCTGATGTTTGTCTACAGTGAAATAAAATTACTCTTAAAATTACTCTATTAAATTAGTAAAAATTACTCTTGTCGTACGAAAACGATGAAGCCAGTGCTATGCGAAAAAAATGCGGATGTTTGCGAGAACGAGAGCACAGAGCAGCGCCCATCGCATTTATGTAGGGAGAGGCTGAAACTACAAAAGTGTATGTATAGTGTAGTCCACCAAATGTTGCCCATCTACCTATCAATGAGAAGCGGTCGGCAGAAGATCAATATGCATGAATCCCTATGCAAAACGCTCGCCACCGGTTGAGCGGGAGCGGTTGTGCTGCCATGAGTTTCAAGCACATTGATCTTCGGCCAACCGCTTCTCATTGGTAGTTAGATGTGCAGATGTGCAATTTATTGGTGGACTACGCTACAACTGCTAACAGTCTGTGATGTGTAATAAAATGCGGATGTTTTTTGAGGGCGGGGGGGGGGAGTTCGATCCCGCCTGAAGTTTGTATTCATGCGAAGTACGAATCATGAGAGAGGGATATTCGAGCCAAGCGGGGTCGATTTACCCTTTGTATACAGTTTCATCGTCTAACAATAAGATGGAGGTTGAACACTGCTACAATATATGGGCTCACACTTTCTCAGGTGTGGTCCCGCCGGAAGTCGAGAATTCTGAAAACTAGGAGTCGCGAAAGTAGGATACCGTAATTTCTCTTTTGGAAGTGCATGTACTTCTAATTCTCAGGCTTTTTTTTTAGGTGTACTTCTAATAGAGGTGTATTTTACCAAAGGAGGCACTTCTATTCATCAAGCCTTGTTTTTTCAAAAATTTCATCGTGAAAATTTTAGTAACGTCTTTAATAAATAAATAAATGACGAAACTATGATTTTCGAAATCAACAACCGTGAGAAGTCAGCTAGTCAATTTCGGGTGAGTCATCGCTTGCACACTCATTGATATTATCGTCCTTTTCTAAGCCGTAATACTGTTTTAGAGTCTGAATTTTTATTCTTTATCTTATTTGGAAGTGTACTACTAATAGGGGTGTACTTCTAATAGAGGAAATACGGTATTTGAGTCAAGCGTGGTTGATTTACCCTGCATACGAAATTTCACCGTCTAAGTTCGACGCTGAAGGGCGCTACACTGTTCTCGTAAACGTCAAAGAAAAAAAGCGTGCAAGTCCTTGAAAAAAGTAGGTTTCTAAAAGGTCATAAGTTAAGCAGTAAATGAGTTGGCTTAAATAATCTTGGCTTCGAGAAACTAGGTTTTATACGCTACCGTTTGCAACCTTCCGCACCCCTGGAGAGTGCCTTTGAAGAACATTTACCTGTTGTGGGTTCTTCTCTAAAATGCGCTGTGGGCCCAGGTAGGCTTCAAACTGTAGGTTAGAGAGTGTAGTTTCCTGAAGCTAGAATTTTTTCCAGGTAGCTCAGTTAGAACTTCAGTTACTGTAGTTTTAAAACCCCAGTTTACATAGATTCGTCAACTTGGATGTTTTTTGTCTTCTTCCTCTATCATTGTAGCGGTCTTCGACGTTCATTTGAGACGCTGAAACCCAGCATAGAGTAAATCGACCACGCTGGACTCAAATATACCACTCCCGTGACTCCTACTTTTCAAAATCGCTGACTTCCGGCGGGACCACCATTGAGAGAGGTGTTGGCCCTTATATTGTAGCGGTGTTCGGCCTCCATCTCAAACGAGGAAAGTTTTTGTCTAGGGTAAATCTAACACGCTTTACTCAAATATCAACTCTACTAACTCATAGAAATCTTTCGCACAAATCATTCAGCATTTAAAGGCAGTGTTCACGATAATCTTCGATTTTGAGATTAATCGCTAAATCGATTGTTTGGCCTCCGAGTAGAACTGAAATGACGAAGAAACCGAGAAAAACGCACCAGACGTGCACGAAATCCTCAAGTATCAGCCCGCCTCTTAAGTATCAATGGAACTGTTCGTTGTGACAATGAAATCTTTTGTGGACCCGTCTTTTGCAATTCTCCAATCTGTGTTGCTCCGTCCTTTCCTTCGGGCCCTAACTAATACTGTTTTGCCCAAAATAATCTTCCATTTTCGATTAGTCCCATTTTTTACCGGTGACAACCACCGTGAACATGTTCATCCAGCCAGACAAGTAGTCCAGGCCATAGAATAATGTCACTGAAAAAAGACGAAATAGTGCGTTTCTCGCCGTTTCTTCGTGATTTTGGTAACACTTGGTTGCATCGTTTTGAGTGGAAAACTTGAAAAGAAGAATCATCGTGAACACTGCGTTTAAAGGCACAGTCCAACCTCAGAGGTAATCTGGAAAATTCGGTCCGGTCGCCGTCTATAGCAACCCTGCCAAGCGCGAAATCTCAGTTCGCTCAAATAAGCGAGAAAAAGCAAGGAAAAAGTCGGCCACGCCCCCTTGAAAGAAAAAATGGGCAACGCCCACTGACAGGTTTCCGACCTCAATAGGGAAGAGACGCGCGAATGATTTTGTTCAAAATCTATGTTCTTCTTTTTGTTTTCGGTCTAGCTTTATATTGTCACCTTATTCAGAGTGATGGCTGTGAATAACGAGAAAATACAGGCTCGAGACAACTCGTCCGCTAATTTCTACCAGTCCAAATTCAAAATTTTTGAGGAGCCGTAACTCAGTTCGTAGTGAGTTCTGAGCGATTCTGGAGACACCATTGCAATCAGCGTGAAATTTTCTCCAAGATAGGCTAAAATACGAAAAATCGATTCTGAGCTTGGACTGTGGCTTTAACAGGCAAACTGCTTTAGACACTCCTTATTGAGGATTCATATGGCTTGCCCATCATTTGGGAACACCTTCACTATGACTTTACCCTGAACTTCCTAATTGAACACCGTCACTACCAACTCAGCTCAAACAGCATTTTAGTCAAACCGCAATGTATAGTTGAATTGAATTGAATTCCATGTAAAAAACTGCTCCGGGCGATTTTCACTCACATACACGATTGTCTACGGGTCTTCCTCCGGAGGTCAGACATCTCCGGAGTCCTTCGAACCCTCCGGAGCTCAGAACCCCTTGTGGAGTCCCATCCCGCGCCGAGCCCAGTATGGCACTGATTGCTATGGGACATCTGATAATTTATTGATTTTTGACGTGGTAATGTTTTTCTTTTTTATTTTAACAAAATGCAAAATTAACGCGTTAAAGACACTGGACACCCAAAAAATTATTTTTTGGGTTTTATCCTTATCTTGGAGAGGGTCTCATTCTGATCACAACTGTATTTCTGAATCGTCCAAAATCCCCTACAATCGGAGATATGGCTCCTTGAGAATGCCTGTATTTTGAGGGCAAAAATTTGGTGGACGAGTTGTCTCAGGCCTGTATTTCTCTTGATTCGCAGTCGCGGCACGAGAGCAAAGCAGGATGAGGAGATAGATCGGAAAGGGAGTGAAGAACGACGACTTGGTTGAAAATCATCCATCCAATAGATCGGAAAGGGAGTGAAGAACGACGACTTGGTTGAAAATCACCCATTCATCTATCCTCTATTGAGATCGAAAATCAGGAAGGGGGCCGGGCCTGTGGTGGTGGCAGGAGGTGGTCGGGCCCGTGGTGGTCGCTTATATCTCGCTTATTTGGAGGAATTGAGATCTTGCATTTGACACGTGTCATACAGGAGGGGTCTTCTATACAATTGCACTAAAATCTCAAAATTCATATCTGAGGGTGTACTGTGCCTTTAACGCATTTACGAGTCAACACGGTTTTTTTCCTAAAATTACCGATTAACGCCTAACGAAAAAAATAATTTTCATCAACGCACACCCCTGGTAGCCAGCCAATTTTCGCTTCTGATAACCCAATGCATAGCCATGTTGGAGAGAATGCGCCGGCTAATTTTTTATGTTTTTCCCATTTTCGCCCTACCGGAAAGTCTATAGTGAAAACCCAACTTTTTTCATGACGTCTCCTACCCCGTGGGGTCGTCTTTTTAAGGTGAAAAATTATGACCTTTGACTTCAGGTCACAGAGAAGCTTCCCATCTTCCACATAATCCCGTCAGAGTTACCGTACACTGCCCTAAGAAGCAGCTTTGACCCTACAATTCGCGACATGCGACACCACCTCGGAACATGGCAATTCGCATCACCGCATAGAGTCCCCGCATTCAATTCATTCTGACGAATGGACGGGGCTGCGACGGTAGATTGTAACGCGCGATCGAAACCCCATTGGTTGTTGATGCAGTAGCTCCAATAATCGCCCCTGGTCCTCTCAACAGGCAAAATTCGATACGCAAACCATACATATAGTATCCCTGTCAAGTGTAGTGCAGTGAATGGAAAAGGCGCGACCATTGAGGCTGGCGGTGCGGTGTTCGCGGCACCATCGTTGAAGGGGGGTTCTCATCAGGGATGAGCGGAATGAAAATATGAGATTTCGGAAATTGGTTTTCGTGTTTCGGAACAAAAAATTTTTGCTCGGGTTTCGGAAATCGGGCGCAAAAGGCCTGAAAATGCGCGGAAATGCGGTTTTCGGAACGCGAAACTTCAAAAAATTCAGAAATCATCTAGTGTTTTCTTACGTCCCAGATGACCCGATGTTTTCGAATTCCGCGGCGTTTTCTGCGGTTTTCGGAACGCGGAATGCCAAAAATGCGCGAAACTGCGGGTTTCGGAATGCGAAACGCGGAACTCCGCGCATCCCTGGTTCTCATCGTGCGCGACGCTATGCGGATAATTTTATCGGAGTTCTTGAATACTATTTACCGTATTTCCTCTATCAGAAGTACACCTCTATTTGAAGCACACCCCTAATAGAAGTACACCAAAAAGAGAGGGCTGAGTATTAAAAGTACACCCTCTATTTGATGTACACCTCTATTAGAAGTACACTTCTAAACAAGATAAGGAATAAAAATTTAGACTATAAAATAGCGCTACGGCTTAGAAAAGGACGATAATATTAATGAGCGTGCAAGCGATGACACACTCGATCTTGAAGAGCTGGGGTGGTAGTAAACTTGACAAAGTTCGATGTTATCCAATACTGATAACATCGATTTCAACTAGGAGGTTACTGAATTTGGCTGAAATCGTAGTATCGATGTTCAAGGCCCATATATGCCATGGTAAAAATCTCGAAGATAAACATCGATGTTACTACACTTTAACTACTTAGGTTGCCCCCCTCGAAACCCTCAACCGCAAACATTAATGTTCGCCAATTAACGGGCGCACTCCACCGGCCAACGACTCAGAACTTTCGAAACATGTTACGAACACCTTATCCAACACGTTACGCAAGTCTTCCGTTAGATGTTGCCTTAGCTGTGGTAAGCTGTTCCTATGCATGTTCGATACCTGTGCAGAAGGATGGAGGAAGGTTGTTGAGTATGCGTGCTAACCGCGTTGGTAGAAGCCTCAAAATCCTTTGGCATTTCGATGCCTTATCTCTGCGGCTACGAGACCACACTTTGTACTCCTTGCCATCGAATTTGAAGGCAGCTGTTAGAGAAAGACTACGGGAACCAACCAGTAGATCAGGAGTTGATAGCGATTGACTACAATGAATGCTCCTATGCCATTATCAAGGCTATGAAATGCATGACGCTGGCTTTATTCCCTTGAAAATTGAAATGCTTTTGTTCCTCATCCTTCGGTAGCCATTCTAATATATCGCGTATTTCTAATAACTTGGGATCACGTTCTTTTTGTTACCGCTTTGGTCAGCCCGCTTTTCGAACCCTGGTACTTATGAAATAAATAAAAAAATTACTTAATCACTTTACTTCTTTATTTTGTAGGTGACGTGCTCCCCATGACTCCCAGTTTCAACGGATTTATACTGTTCTAAACGTGAAGTGGGAGGGGGTTGGGGACCAGGGGACTCAGGATCCCAGGCATAAATGAAATGAATGATGGATTCATAATGCTACGAGCAAAGTATTTATTTAGAATTGGTAAGACAACACCAATTGGTAGTGATATCAAGCATCGATAGCAGCAGCGATACCAGAGTTTTTCTTCATTTCTATGAAAAAAATCTTGAGTGCGCCCCCCCCCCTCCTCCCCCGCCTAGGAGATAGAGTGAACGTATTTCCCAGGAGATTATTTTTTCTTCAAAAAAGGTCGATCTCTACATCACTGTAGCACTTAACCCCAGGAAGATCATTACATGCCACCCATGTTCTTTGATAAGTAGGCCCTCCGCGCATTTATTGAGCGCGATTAACTCCATCGACAATATTTATGTCGTCCAGGGAAGTGCAGAAAATATTCGTTTGACACAGAAAACCCAGTTAGACAAAGTTAAAAAAGAAAAACTCGAAAAACTAAGAGGAAAAATAAGAATTGGAGTAAATTCGTGAATTTCGAAAAAACTATAACCACCAGGTGTTCAGAGCACATCGAATAGGTCTTTGATGGGATCAAACATATATTCAAAGTTAGGGTTTCTCGTTTCTTCCGCATTGCTGTTGCCACGAACCTCGAAACATTTCAAATTCCGGTGGAAAATCGGAGCCGGCTTTTATCGTGGACACTGCCTTTAGAACCGTTGACCGCGCAGAACACCATTTATTATTTTTCATGATTTTGTATAGCTTAGCCTCTCTAGTGAAACATAACTGATAATAAGGATAATCCGACGAAGAAACGACCGCTCCTTGCTGCGATAATCGAAATCAAGAGCTTTTTGAGTGACTACTGCTCGCTTTTCAGTTCATAAAACCCACGCTGAGTGTGTTATTTTTCACAAACCAATATGGTCAACAAGAAGCTCACATCAAAATTGTCGCCAAGCGGGTGGGAGCGATTCTGAGCGATGATATAAATTTCTAATGTCTCAAAAAACAGAAGAAGATTATCGAGTGGACAGTCCACTGAACCGCGTGAGTGGACAGTTTAATTCGGACAAACTTTACGTATTGGTAGATTGTAACAACATGAATCCCGTTAATATGAGTTTGTGAACGAAACATCAGTTTTCAAAGCTGCGTTCTTAACCCTCTACTACATATTCTTAGTTTTTGTAAAACGATGGGTTGACAACAGCCTAACCTCTTCAAAAAGTGAACAGAGCATAGAAAACGGAAAATGATTACATGCCGCCGAAATATATATTCCTTATTTGTCTTTATTGGATCTCATTGGGAAAATGCCACGTAGGAAGCTTCGCTTGACAATGCAGCTCTGCATTACAAAACCCAATCTAGAATATGGTCTGTCATATATTTGTATATCTGTTTTCAGTGGTTTACCACTTTGTTGAATTCATTTTGTAAGTATTCCAAGTCTAAAAATGAGAAAGACGAGTGTTTAAAATCTCAAATCGATTGCAGCCGAATGCACCTCATGTGGTTTGAAAAAAGCTGGCTGAACAGTGCCCAGATCAAGAAGCACGCACCATTCCCATCTGTTATTTGGTTCGTTTTCCTTTGTTGCGTCTCTTTCCTGGGGGCAGGGAGTATCACCAGGGCTATTCTTGCTGAATTGTGAGGGTGACAGGATGAAAGATTGAAAGCTAATTTGATTTAGGGTTTTAGCAGGGCATAAATTTCCGTGATTAAGAAATGATTTGATAGTGCATTAGACTAGGATTTCTCGAGCTGGTAGATCATGAAAAATAAAGTTCACTACTACTTTCAGCGACAGTTGACGCTTCCAGTGAGGAGGCATGACTTTGGTTATGAAAATCGTTTTCAACATAGAGTGAAACGAGGTTACAAAATTTTCTACCGATTTCGGCTCGTGTGCCCAATCTTCGGGCATAAGAAAGTTTCCTGCTATACATGTCGCCTACCAAAAAAACTTGGGCTTATCCTGCTTTATTGAATAATTTTCATGTAAATACAAGTAACCCTGGCTTTGTGAAAAGTGCGGACGGACCTCGAATTCGAGATAAACGTCCGAGATACCCCCCTAAGGATTTGACAAAGAAAATTGTAAAGAAAACTATTCTTCTGGATATTTCCGAGTTCTTCCGCCTTCACAACCTTTTTTTGTGGAAATACGAAGGTCAAAAACCATTGGAACAGGGAAATTCGCTCATTCCTGACTCTCATACTTGATATGAACAGTAACTGTTTCAGCACTGAAGCGCACAGGAGGCTTATTTTGTTGTGCCATCGCATCGCTCTAGATACGCCACATACTACTATATTGCGCGGCACTACAAGCTTGCTCTGGAACGTGTTTTCGGGAAGCTTCCTTACAACAGTGTTATTTTGATAGAAGGTTCGTCTCGGCCATGCTAGTTCAGTTCTGGAAATTGAGCTAAATAGTACTCTTCCAAATGATCTTGATGTTCCAAATGATTTTTCCGAGTTCTTTCCAGCCACACGTTATCTCTTAGATGCGGATCCTATGTTGTGGTGTGTCTCTGCCTGGAACGATAACGGAAAGCTTGTTTTGTATCCAATATTGAGTGCATTTCAAAGTTCCTACCCCTTCAGCATTTCAAAAGAGATGGGTAAGGTAGGTCTATTCTATTATAGAAGTACTCGTGTAAGTTCATCTTGTTATGTAAAGGGTTCAACCGTTTCAAAAGTGTCGCATTTACTTCCGCACCTCAAATGTTGACGACGTGTGTTGTTTTTCTGGGGTCTGATTGTGGGGTTATTTTCAATCCTGCTTTTGTTTATTTCCTTTTATGGTTGCAAAGGTGGAATATTTATCGCCCAGGGTCAAGCGGGATGTATTTTTTCGAAAATCCCTCTCACCATCAAAATGTCGTTTCCAATATCCAAAACTTTTGCGCCCCCGAATGACGATTTCTGGGAGTTTATATTTGATTACTAAAACTATCAGACGACGAAAATTTGTTTAGTACGAATGTTTATTTTCCACCCGAAATTTGTGCGATCCCCCCTAAACTTCATTTTCGGATCAAGATTGTTGCGACCCCCCTCCCCCAACTCCCCGTTCGCAACCCCGCTTGACCCTGATTCCGAAGAAAATACAACTTTTCATTATTAATTTCCGACGGAAACAGGGTCAAGCGGGGTTGCGAATTTTCGCAACCCGTAGTGGGATGTCGCAAAAATTTTGGCCCGAAAATGAAAGTTAGGAGGGCCGCAAAAAAATTGGCCTGAAACTGAAGGTTGGGGGGTCGCAAAAATTTGGGATTTCGAACAGAAATTCCAATGGTGGGGGTCGCCCATATTTTAAAAACACAAGTGTGAGGTCTTTTTCAAGTTTTGTTGGCTTCGTTTTTGGGTTCTGCGGTGTTTTTTCAGTTCTACGGATCTATAAGTTATACGCTGCGGTGCGCGTGCGAGTCAAACGCAACAAAAAACGCAAAGGTTCTTCAGAGAAGCGGAGCGCATTTAGAAATTTCCAATTCGAACTTTTCGCCAAAACGGTCCTTTTAGTTCGTGTGTTGCAGATTCGTGTTAGGCAGCCCGAATAACCCCTATGTCACCCCTACTCATGGTTTTATAAAAGCCCACCGGAAATGTAAGGCAAGCTCTAGTAAGTGCCCCTGTCATGCGCCAGCAGAAAATTTTCTTCCGACCTCTCCATAACGTTTTTCTGTGGATTTAAAAAAAAATTGGAATTTCAGCGCGCTATAGAGGGAAGTGCAATCTTTTGTGGAAAAATGTTTCGTATTTTTGGCTTAGTGTTATAGACATCTGTAGAGCAGATCATTTGCTGCTTTACAAAATGGTGTGGCTAGATTCCAAAATCACATTCATTTTCATCGATTTTCGGGTCAGTGAAGTGAGGTTAGTTTTTATACGCTCCATTTTATTGATCCGTAAATCGATGAAATTGCGTTTTTGGGAAAATCCAACTAGTTTCGAACGAGCTGTAACATGTCACCGAAGGGTGATGGTCGTGATGTATTTTAAACGCGAGAGAAACGGGGAAACGGGGCATGAGCGGAGGGTTCTTATTTATATCTCTTGCTGGGAGGGGCTCACCCGCCCACTTTCCTGCCGCTGATTTATCACAGGAGCAGCGCACGCTGACGTGATAGTATGGATAGTCCTCTCCCAGCAAGTCTCCTCCTGTTCCATTTGGATGTCAACCATCGTGTTTTAGGTAGCGGATGCGATTCTTGAAAACAAGATGTTCAGCCACTATGGCAAGCCACAAATTGGACAGCTTTGCGAGAAGGCTGATCTTCTGCAGCGTGCTCTGGAACACTTCACGGACCTGTAAGATATCAAGCGTACCGTGGTCCATACTACGCATTTTAAACTGGAGGTGGGCTTTGGATTGTTAGTTTTGAGAAGGTTCTGGAAGTCCGGGAGGAGGTCTTAGGTGGACCTGAAACATGGATAGGGGCATACTGTGCATTCAAGCCCAAGAAGGTCTGAAAATTGTAACAGAAGCCTGTATAGCCTTGCACCAATTTGAGGGTGGGGGGTCTCACGATCATGACTAGAGACACGCTTCACGGGCAATATTCGTCAGAATATACAAGTGGGTCATTTCTTCCCATATTTAATAAAGCAGCAGTTGTTTCTCTTCGAGAATTCCTCCGATTTTAGGTGGTTGTCCAAATAGCGTCCAAATATCTTGAGCAGCTAGGCATTAGAAGCTGGTCTATATGTCAGAAACGCACAAGAGCTATTAAGGTGTGTTCTACTTCCTTGGCTCCATCGTCAACTTTAGCCAGGACCCTGAAGTGCACTTCAAGTACATCCAGGTGAACGGTTTCGTTCGTCATTTCGCGTGGGGTATCATACGACCCTCCCGTGAAGCGTGTCTCTAGTGGTGACCTTCATGATCGTGCGACCCCCCCAAATTGATGCAAGGAGGTATTCAGGCTTCTGTTGCAATTTTCCAACCTTCTTGGGCGGGAATGCACAGCATGCCTCTATATATGTTTGAGGTCCAACTACGACCCCGTCGCGGACTTCCAGAGGCTTGGTGACCTTACTAACCTCTCAAACATCGTCTCTACCCTCTCACAATCTGAAAAGAAAATTTTTATCGTATTTAAAGGCATCGTGCGCGCTGGAAACCACTTTTAATTTGTTGTGTACAATCAAACATTTCGGTAGTTGACTCCACCCACGATACTTGATGGTCTGAAAATGAGCCCCTTGAAAGTTGTGACCGCCTGAAAACTGTTGTGGGGTCGGTCATCAAGCACTTTTTCATAGAATGTAAAATGCAACCGCGAAACAACAAGAAAATGATTACGGTAGAAACTCCGCATGCAGGAAAATTTCACAAATGATAGTGAATAGGTCTTCGAAGCTTCGAAAACGATTTTGGCGCGATCTTCGAATCCGTTTTTATAGTGCATTCAAATTAATTTTTTTACAAATGTAGGTTTTGCAGGGGCTCTTTCGACATTTTTGTTCACTAAAGAGGCCATGCTATAGACAAACATGAAAACTTAATGAAAAAAAAGAATTTGGAATGAAAATGGTATCCCATTTTGTATCTCTAGGAGTAGCTCCTCAACGTGTAGATCCTGCATCGAGCGATTATGTGTCTAGACGATCACCGACGATTGGAAGCTGTTCTAGGGGACCGGTGGACGGGACCTCCTCGGCGCCGATTCGGATCACGAGAATGAGCCTGAGGTGGGTCTGAGTTCCGTAGCGTCCCCCAGGTCTTGTGTACTTTTTCGAAATCGGAGCATGGTAAAGCATGGCGCTGTGATCGGTAAGTGAGGTGTGCGGCTCCCGTAATTCCGGTTTGCAAACTTGTGCGCCCCCCCCCAGATCGGTCGTGAGTGTGATCTTCAGACTGATGCAAAATTTATCGATTTTCGATGGGTTTGTAGATAAATTACTACAATTTTTTCAATTGAAGCCGATTTCGAATGTTTTTTGAAATATTTATATTCCATCTATTTTTACAAATTTTCCCACTGCTGAAGAAAAACTGTTTACAAGTCTATTCCATCTAACTTTACATGTTTTCGCACTGCTGAACATCAACTATTGGCTGGCTGGGGTTGCGGCCCCCTCCCGCCCGGACTCCCCGAGGCTGCGGCCCATCATCACAGCGTGGGCTTAACCCTGAATCGGAGCGACCCCCACCATCGAAATTTTATTCCAAGATCCAATTTTTTGCGACCCTCCCCCGAGGCGAGATTTCTGGTTAATATCTAATTACTTATACTGTCAGACGCCGAAAAAAATTTCAGTAGTCGGGCTCAAGCGTGTAAAATCTGAGCAATGCTACGATCCTTCTCTTTGCTGACCAAAAGTATCGAGAATTTTTGGGATATCTTTACCAAATCTCCATTTTTGGTCCGCGATTCTCGCGTTTCCCCCCTAACCTTCATTTTCGGGCTACAATTCTTGCGCCCCCCCCCCCGTTCCCCGCTGCAAAATTTCGCAAACCCGCTTGACCCTGAGTGTAACTGGATCGCAATAGGTTTTTATTTCTTTAAATGTGCAAAACTTTTGCTGCACCCCTATCGCTATCGTCGGAGCACGTTGTCCTGTAACATAAGCACGTGATGAAATTAGGAGCTCGTGACCGTGATCAACTTCGCAGCGTGGTTGAAGTGTGCGAAAATTTTCGCCGCACCCACATCGCTGTCGACGGAGCACGTAGTCGTTTAACAGGAGCACGTGCTGCATTTGCGTAAGGCTCCTTTCGTACTTTTTCATCTCCACAGTACTAATTGCTCTTGACCTGCGCCTGGACAACACGATCCCAAAGGGGAAGGACGTTCAATGAACCGACCACGGACGTGTTGAGGTGGCTGGCCGAGAACGGTTCCGCTCCCACGATAGCGACATAGTAGCTGCATCGCGCCTTCCTCGAGATTGATTACAATCCATATGTTTTTTTAGGACTACAGCCAGTCTTCAGAAGCGTATCATCCTAGTGAGTCGGAATCAGAAGAGGACGAAAGTGTTGAGAATGAGAGCAGCGGCACCAAGGGAGCTCCGCCATCGAAGCAGCAAAAGTAGGGAGATTGAGGGTGATTGTGTAGAGTTCCATGCGTTGTTAAGTTTGTAATGTGCGTCCCAGAATGATTCCACATGTTATGCACACCGACATAACTCAATTACATGCATTTTTAATGTATCCCACCAATTCGGTCTTCAAAAATCGTGATCTTGTTCCTCATAATGAAGCCTTTGTATGCGTTATGCTTTTGTACTTGGTATCCTTACTCACGTTAAATACGATCTATGCGGTTCTGATTGATTGGTTGGTGAAAATTTTCATCAACACCTAATTTCTGAATACAACTTGCGAAATATGCGTTTGACATGATGAAGTTGGTAAATATCTGTGGAGCGCTGTACAATAGAATAAGGTTTCGGAAGGTGTATAGCTCTATAATCGAATCGGCAGATTTTAAAGCGGTTTGTTGGTAGCAGTACCTGTTGGTATAATTCACGCTTCAAAATCGTCTAGCCTATCGCCCATAGAATTCACGCGTTTTTTTTCCCAAAGTCGACTCCAGTATTTGGTCCTTCGACATTAAACGAATTCTTTAAAATACGTTGTTCGGTGACAAGAACAAAAATTGTAGGAAAAGCGAAAACGAGGCGACATGTCAATATCCTTTGGTGCTTTGCTGGGTCTTGCTCTCCAGCCTTCTTTGGTAATCATTGGCAAAGGCAGTGGTCGCGATCAAATATGCTTATCGGTCGTCGTCCTTTTTCCCTCTAAACCCTTTTCTGGGTCAAATCCAGTAGAGGACCTATAAGAAAAAATCGCGAAAAACTCACTCAGTTTTAGGCAAAATTTGAAGCCTGAACTTTCTTGTCTTTTTGATGGTGGGGACGAGACCTTCTCCATGCCACATCATCGGCAGATCGATGACCTCTTATATCAAGCAACATCAGGCTAGCTTGAAATTGAATGTCAATCAATGAACCTTCGAATTCATGTATTACATCATAGTCAAAAAACATTGACTGAAGTGATGCTTTCTATTATTCAACTGTTTTTATTCGTTAAATTTGCATTTATTTCGTCCCTCTGAATGTCGATGATTTTTGACTGCTCGGCATGAGACTGCGTGATCTGTTTCGTCATCAAGCTGTGCACGTGGAGCAACGAATCTGAAGCTTCTTTGGGCCCTAGAAACCCTATTTGTAGACCCCGTTTTTCACCGCGCTACCTTTCTATAAAGTTTTTCAGCTTCGTTTTTGATCTAAGCTGATTTTGCAGTTTTTTTCGATAACGTTTTTCTATCGTGACCTACTCGCCTTTAATCGTAATTCATATTCTCAAATCGAGGTACGGCACAATATTACGAAATTTCTTCACCTCTACCAGATCTTGTCTGATCGTTAGGAAGCCTGTGTGGGCCCGTAAGCAAAAGCAAAGTCTTTTCGATAATCTCGGCATTCTGTCAAACAATAATATTGTCGAATGTCTGCGACGTTGCGAGGAGGGTGAGGAACCGTCGCTCTCCGACGCCCAAGCCGTCGCAGGCTATACGCGCGAAGGCAGTAGCTAAGATTATGCAGCACAGCGCATGCAATGACGGTTTTTACCGCACGTACAGGGTGCAATCGGATCTCCGAAGACAATATGGGAAACCTACGCTTCAGGTGACCGGATTGTCACTCAACGATCGCCCGGCATGCGCATGTGCTACCGTTTATTATAGCGTTGCTTCCGGGTTACCACCCGCTATGCTTCCTGCGGCGATCTCGTAGGGCATGTAAGGCACGTCATCGTTACGTCGCCAGCGCGTAGTGCATTGGGCTTCTGATGATGTCATCGTTAGCGTCGAAAAGTGCATAGGGCTTCTGATGACGTCATCCGGAACGTCGAAACGTCGTAGTGCGCATCGGGCTTCTGATGACGTCATCGTTACGTCGTGAGAAAAGCATAGGGTTTCTGATGACGTCATCGGGACGTCGAGAAGTGAATAGCTTCTGATGACGTCATCGGAACGTCGGAAAAGTGCATAGTCGAGCTGACGTCATCAACGTCGAAAGTGATTGCGCTCGATGACGTCATCAGTTACGTCGTGAGAAAGCCATAGGGCTTGATACGTCATCGAGCTGTTTGCGAAGCACAGGCTTCTGATGACGTCATCGAACCGGTGCGCATCGGGCTCTTGATGACGTCATCGGAACAGTCGTGAAAAGTGGCAGCATTATCATGGCTTCTGATGGACGTCATCGGAACGTCGAGAAGTAGCGCGTAATAGGCTTCTCTGATGACGTCATCGCATGTCGTGAGAAGTGAATAGCTCTTTGATGACGCCGCTATCGGAACGTCGTGAAAAGTGGCATCGGGTTTGATGACGTCATCGGGACGCCGAGAAGTGAATCAGCTTCTGATGACGTCATCATCGGGACGCTGCGTGAGAAGTGAATAGGCCTCTGATGACACGCCATCGGAACGTCGTGAAAGTGGACGTATCGGGCCGGTCCGACGTCATCGTTGCAGGTCGCAAAGTGCGCGTATAGGTTTGATGACGCCACCGAACGTCCGTGTGAAAAGTGCATATGAGGCTTCTGATGACGTCATCGTAACGTCGTGGCGGCGTAAAAGTGTGCATCGGGCTTGATGACGGTCACCGGAATGGAACGTCGTGGAAAGTGCATTACTTCTGATGACGTCATCGTAACGTCGTGTGAAAAGTGCGAGTAGGGCTTCTGATGATGCGCCATCGGAACGTCGTGAAAAGTGATGACGTCATCGTTACGTCGTGAAAAGTGCATAGGGCTTCTGATGACGTCATCGGAACGTCGTGAAAAGTGCATCATTTTCGTAATGACGTCATCGTTACGGTCGAAAAGTGGCATAGGGCTTCGATGAAGTCATCGGAACGTCGTGAAAAGTGCATCGGGCTTCTCAATGACGTCATCGTTACGTCGTGAAAAGTGCATCGGGCTTCTGATTGACGCCATCGGAACGTCGTGAAAAGTGCATCGGGCTCTGATGACGCAGCCATCGTTGGCGTCGTGAAAAGCGGCATAGGGATTCTGATGACGTCATCAGACGTCGAGGAAGCGCATAGGCTTCTGATGACGTCATCGGGAGCGTTTAGTGTAAAGTGCATCGGGCTTCTAATGACGTCATCGTTACGTCGAAAAGTGCATAGGGCTTCTGATGACGTCATCGGAACTGGTCGAAAAGTGCATCGGGCTTCGATGACGTCATCGGAACGTCATTTAAAGCGCATCGGGCTTCTGATGACGTCACCGTTACGTCGGAAAAGTAACGCATAGGCTTCTGATGACGTCATCGACGTCGTTTGAGAAGTGCATAGGGCTTCTGATGACGTCATCGATAATGCAGCGTATCAGCTTTGGCACGACGTCATCATCGGCGCGCATGAGTCGATGGCGTGACCGAAAGTCGGTGCGCATCGGGCTTCTAATGACGGTCATCGTTAATACCGTCGTGAAAAGTGCAGATAGGGCTTCTGATGGCGTCATCGGAACGTCGAAAAGTGCATCGGGCTTCTAATGACGTCATCCGTTACGTCGTGAAAAGTGCATAGGCTTTATTGATGACTGGATCGGAACGTCGTGAAAAGTGCGATCGGGCTTCTAAAGATGCGTCATCTTTACGTCGTGGGAAAAAGTGGCGATAGGGCTTCTGATGACGTGATCGGAACGTCGTGAAAAGTGCATCGGGCTTCTAATGACGTCATCGTTACGTCGTGAGAAAAGTGCATCGGGCTTCAGATGACGCCATTCGGAACGTCGAAAAGTCGCATCGGGCTTCTGATGACGTCATCGTTACGTCGTGAGAAAGCATAGGGATTTCGATGACGCCATCGGGACGTCGCGAGATGCTTATCGGGCTTCTGATGACGTCATCGTTACGTCGGAAAGTGCATAGAGCTTCTGATGACGTCATCTGTAACAGTCGTGAAAAGTGCATTGGGCTTCTGACGACGTCATCGTTATGTCGCGAAAAGTGCAGAATAGGGCTTCTGATGACGTCATCGGAACGTCAGTAAAAGTGCAGATCTGGGCTTCTAAATCGACGTCAATCTTTACGTCGTGAAAATTGCAAAGGCTTCCTGATGACGTGGATCGGAACGTCGGAAAAGTGCATCGGGCTTCTGAACACCGACGTCCAATCGCTTAGCGTTCGAATCAAGTGCATCGGGCTTCTGATGGCGTCATCGACGTCGAAAAGTGCATCGGGCTTCTAAATAACGTCCTCGTTACGTCGTGAAAAGTGCATCGGGCTTCTGATGACGTCAATCGGAATCGTCGCGAAAAGTGCATAGGTTTTCCTTACTGACGTCATCGGAAACGTCGTGAAAATTGCATCGGGCTTCTAATAGACGTCATCGTTACGTCGTGAAAAGTGCATCGGGCTTCTGATGGCGCTGGCCATCGGGACGTCGGAAAAGTGCATCGGGTTTCTATGACGTCATCGTTACGCCGTGAAAAGTGCATCGGGCTTCGAATGACGCTCATCGTTACGTCGTGAAAAGCGCATAGGCTTCTGATTGACGTCATCGACGTCGAAAAGTGCATCGCGCTTCTGATGACGTCGCACGGACGATCGTTTAGAAAGTGCAATGGCGCTTCATGATGACATCATCGGAGACGTGCAGTGCAGGAAGATCCCTTTGGATAGAATTCAGTATTGGTTTTTGAGGATGTAGCGATCTTCCAAGCAACTACAAATACTATTGTAGCCTGTATCGAGCAGAATTTTCGTTCAGATAGATTATACGATACAAAAAGAAGTTTCTACTGCGCATTAATGGGCGAAGTCAAGTTCGTTAAAATTAGTGCTTACAATGGTGAGGTGGCTTAGCTTGGTTTGAAATAGTGAATAATGAGGATATTATATAACCGAACCGTATCGTCTGAATTCAGCGTTTCACCATCTCTACATGAACATAAGGCATTGCGATAAAGAAAACGACGATCGAGAAAGCAAAGGAAAGGCAATAAAAACTGAGCACCAGAAGAAGAAAAAGGCTCACCAAAGAAATCTGATTGATTTCTTGCTACTATCTCTTCTGAGAGAGCGTTAAACTGTTTATGCATAAGGAGCATTGTTTTCTGAACCCAGGAGAGCCCTCTCCCCATCGACACGCGCATTGTGGCTGTGTGGTGTAATCGCGAAGTGGCGCTGCCTGTTCACGTCGGCGCGATCAGTGGTTCCGATTCCGCAACGCATGACCACTTTTACACACGCTGCCTAACAGCTGAGAATGGTGTTGTTCTCCGCGCATGACTGAACGTTACTAATTGGTCTCATGCGCACGCATCGCCGTTGACGCCCTGGATCTAATGAGTTCTTTGCTCACAGTGTGCTAAATTTGTTAACAAATGTGTGGCAGTTCCCAGTCCGGACTCGATGTTGCCCTGATGTCTCAAACTATAATTTCTCATAGTTATCGTGACATTATCAAAAAGTTCTTACATCTCAGTTCATGGCATGAGTTTACTTACCACCCTGACTCTTTCATGGTTATTGATCGCGAAAATTTTGAGGCGCGCGAAGCGCGCACCAGATTTGGTTTTGAATTGGCCTACGTAAGTGCAACCTTTTTTTCTGGAAATCTTAGTTCAGAGAGAACGTAGAATTAGGAGCTAAAAATGCATTAAAAAAGAGCGCAAAAGTTGGTAAATGTGCCTTCTGAAAAAATGGTTATAGGACGGTTCTCTGGTTTTCGAGTAAAAATTAGAAAGACCGCGCTGTTTTTGTTGTTAATCTCCTTTTTTTCAGACGGCGTTCTACTACATCTTGCGGGTACATTCTAAAATTGAGCTAGGAGCTCATTTTTTGGACAGGGAGGCTGAAGAAATGGATGCAGGTCGCTCCTATTCCTGAATTCTCTGAACTTGATACCTGTAACCCTTTGAAGTTGGCACTCTCAAAATCGTGGGTCATAGGAGTACAAAATTAGCCGTGGAGCACGAAAAACTGCTTTTTCTCTGCTACGGCTGTGGAGACCGAATTGGGGTGTGGTGAATGCGTGCAGCCAATCAACACAGGTCGTCTGGAGATAAGTAACTGAACTTGCCTGAATCCGTACTTCATGACACGTCATCAGATCGATAATCAACATTATCGATTTTCGCACCATTTTGCACAGAAATGCGGCTAGGGAGTGGTGATTGCTGATGGGATTGGTTTCCTGGTTGGAGAACTGCCTTGTCGCCCGTCAGTCATTATCGATAAATACCAATCAATAATATTGATTTTTTCGCCTGTTGCACAAAAATGCCGCAATGATTTTGATTGTTGATGGATATAAGTCACTTGTTTGAGAAATTTTTTTCTCATCATGCAGGATCAAGTATTAAAACTAGATTTTCAATTATCGATATTATTGAGTTCTCAAGCATAATGCACAAAATGCGGCAATGAGTGGTATTTTTTATGGTTTTGGGTCATAAGTTTCAGAAATTGTACTCATACGATCATATCAGTCTGTTCCCAGATGTTCCAAAATGGAAATCGTTGAGCAAAATTGAAGCTTAGAAAGGAAACTCTTCGTGAAAAATATGTGAAATTTCCTCTGAAAATTTATTTTCCGGCATAAGTAAAGATTTAATGGTGGAAAAAGTTTCAAAAATATCTTCGAAATAGTCTTCAAAAATGATTTGGTATAAAATGGCCTGGAAATATAAAAAGCTAGGAAATGAAGTGAAATAACCAAAAATACGATTTGCGGTTGATCATTTCACAAGTCTTTCCAAGTAACGTATCAACAAACGAAATCAAGCGCAACAGTAAGCCATTTTTTAAAGCTGGGTAATAAGGGAATCAGCAAGGTCAAATCTAGGCGAACCTCCATTCCATATATCGTAAGCTTGGATTTCGTGTTTGATAAGTTTAACGGAGAAGTTTTGTAGAAATGATCGACCACCAAATCGCATTTTTGGTTATTTCACTAAAAAGGCAAAAAGCATTTCCTAGCTTTTTATATTTCCAGGTCATTATTTACGCCAAATCATTTTTTTAAGATATTTCAAGATATTTCCTTTGAAGCTTTTTCCACCATTTCCAAATCGCTACTTTTAAGCCAGTGGAAGCTAAATTTTCTAGAAATCACAGTTTTGTTAGTAAAATTTGCACTATGAGAATTTCACAAAACACGGCTGAGTATTATAAGTACACCCTCTGATTTTGGAGCCAGCACACCTTATTAGGAAGGGCATACACCTAAAAAGAGGCCTCGAGAATTAGAAGTACATGTACTTCTAAAAGAGAAAATCAGGTTCGGGCAGATTCAAGTTGCCTAGAACCTCGCGATTTAGCCACGTCCCCCCTTCGCTTTTCAAAGATCAGAAAAACTCACTTTCTGTACTTCCCAGGTACTGGAAAACAAATTGTTTGACAGAATTTACACTGAACTCTTTTTCAAAAAAGGTTTTCTTGATCTCAAATTGTTTTTATTGATTAATTACTACACTTCTCTATCCCTAATGAAGAGCCTAGGGGAGCGTAGTTTTTTCACTTGCTCTTTCGCAATAGAGTAAAACATCTGTGTTGAAAAAGAAGTAATTGGAAAAATTTGACACAGATCGTCTCTCAATCTCACTATGTTAATGAGTAACAGAAAACGAGTGGAAAATTCAAAATAGAAACCATAGAAACGCTTGAGTTATCCTCGTTCTCCGCTTGCGTTGTTTCGTCCTTAATCGTGGATCGTACGTGCAAGCTAGCAAAAAGGTCGGGAATGTCTAAAAATGACAGAAATAGTTGAACTTGAGCTGATAGTGAAATTTCTGTAGTAGAAGGAAATTACGATGTGGATGGAGAACGTTTCCTGATTTTCAATGGATTTCAACCTTGGGGAGAGCTGGAAATTCCGGCGAATGTCGATCGTTACTTCCGACGTTTCGGACTTTCGATAACAAATCACAAAGACGTCACGACACCCTCGGTGCAAAGCCATTGGCTGGGGTCTTTCGAGATTCCAAAGAGGAAATGAATGATAACGCTATCAGAAATTGAAGTTGACAACATCTATGTTGAGTTTTGGTAAAAACGGGGATGCATCTGGCAAACTTAGCATGTCCGATGCATGTAACTTCTTGAATGAAGACTTTTTAATTGTTACAACGCTATCAGTACATTCACAGAGTCAAATTGTTACCTTAATTGTGTGATTTGTGTGCCAAAGTTCTCTAAAATCGCTTTGTTTTCGAATGAAAGAGTTTCTTGCACATCGTTTTTCAAAAACGTCGCGCGCGGCGAAGTGCGGCAAAATTTTGAGCAGTATTTATACAAGTAATGTAAGAGCAATGTGTATGCTTTCTTCTGGTGAATTAGGTACAGGTGAGGGAATCTCAAGATTTATTCTGCTTAAATTTCTGAAATCCTTCATTTAAGCGTCCGGGTTTTTCGCAACAAAACTCTCTGACTTTTCAGGTATTCCTCAAGCGTGTTTGATGAATGATCTCGAAAATTCCTCCAACGCAAACTCTCTGAGATTCTGTCACCTGCCCCTAATTTATGAGCAAAGCATACAGATTTGCTCTTCTTATTACTTCTGGTGAAAATACGACTCAAAGTTTCACCGCACTGCCGCGCGCGACGTTTTGAAAAACGATTGCAAGAACTTCTTTCATTCAAAACAAAGCGTTAATGCAGGAACTTTTGGGCCTACAAGTCACATAAATAGGTAGCAAATTGATCTGGGAATTTAATAGCGTTTTCAGAATATAAAAAGGTTTTATTCAAAAGAAGTTACATGCATCGGACGCTTTTCGCTGAAAGTTTGTCAGATGCTTCCCGTTTTACAAAAAACTTAGCGCGGGTAGTGTAATTTGATGCAGTTTCATAAACAATGACTGATAACGCTGTCCAGTTGGCAGACATCGGGCAGATTTTATTTTGATCGATAAGAATCTGACTAGGGACTGCTTTGAAATTCTCTTGGAGATCTGCTGGAAACCATGTTGCCGTTGGGTTGTAGGTCTGTGACAGTACATAAATAATCCGTGCTTGGAATTACCTAAATGGCTGCGGAGATTTCAAAAAATGAGATTTTAATTGCTTCAAAAAAGGTAAGGAGTGTAGGTGAGCATCAGGGAATTTTCGAGGTGTTGAGAAAATTTTTTCGGATTGGCTCAAAACTTGCATCAGATAAGGTCATTTAGCGCGCTGAACCTGGGAATCTGGGGTCTATTCCTCGCCAGACTTAGGGTTACTTCCAGGTTACGGCAGGCATAAGGCCTAATTTACTGGCGTTACTCTCACCTTAAAATTTCTGAAAATCGGGAAAAATAGACCTGAAATTCGTGTTCAGCGTCCCAAATAACACCTACATAAAGAGATTTTGACTCAAATCTGAGCCTTTGACCGAGCTTACTGTATACCCACCGTAATCTACCGTAATCTATCAAAAATCGATAAACGGGTTGAAGATTCGTGTTATGCAGGTCGAATAACCCCTATGCACAAGTTTTGAGGCGATTTGATCGCAGCATTCCCTTGAAATCGTCAAAGTGGCCTCTTTTTCCAGCAAAATTTCCCCATTCTCTGAAGCTTCTGGACCAAATCAGGTGGAATTCTCCGAATATTGACAAATGGGCCTCTAGATTCATAATCATCACCCAAAAAAAAAAACCTAGAAACAAGTTTTCAGACCAATCCGAGATACAATTTTTTGAACATCCTGCAAATCGCCATTCGTGTACCCCTTTTATCTACGCTGAAAGCTATGAAAATGTCCACTTTGAAATCTCCTGTAAGGATTTACTCTATCTGTAAGATCTGGAGGCATTTAGGGAATTTCTGAAAACGGATTATCAATGCTGTGTCCCATACCTACAACTACATATGAACAGATGGTTTTATAAAAGCTCACCGGAAAAGCTCCTAGTGAGTGGTTCCTCTCCAACTAGATTTGCAGGTTGTTTGCAGGTTTGACCTCCGGATTGGCAAACGCTTGTATGGGTGTGCAAGCCTTCACAAGTTCTGTAAATTCGATTTGTGTCACTGTTGTTCCCCTAGCCATGGTTTCTGTGGTTTCCGCGCTCCAAAGCCATACCGACGCAGCTCTAGAGCGCGGTATTTTTTGACGGCTCGCGCCGCATTGCAATTTTAACTATTGTTCTTAAATGTCCTACGTTGTGGAGTTTCTGAGTTATCTCAACGTAGTTTGTAGAGCGTATGCCAAGGACAAAAGTAATACCTTTAGGATCTCGGGATTGCCTTTGAAATAAAAACAGCGTTGTCCAATTTTTTGCCAAAGACGCGGTTTCAGACAACGTTATTGGGCAACGGTAACTCGGGCTTTAGGCGATTTTCTTCGTGATTTTGAGGTCGTGGGAGGGTTGTTAGGTGTCAGTTGGTAAGAAATTTCCTGAAGATTCTGAATCTTTTTGTTTAGAATTTTCAAAATCTGATATTTTAGGGGGACGTAATGTTGTCCAAGTTTCGAAGTGAAGAATTAAAGCGGTATGAGTCTGATGAATGAATGTAACTCGTCTAAAAAAATTAAAATACGGCTGACATCGTCATGTTTAGATACTTTCCTCACATGCATTTATTTGGGAATTCCCCTTCATTTTCATGCCCCCAAAATCTAAATTTCTGGGGGTTTTGATTGTTCCTCGCGTTGTCCAGCAGGACAATCGCCCTGCCTGACCCCGGAGAA